>CM054120.1:31645698-32883198 GCA_028673005.1 Tanypteryx hageni | reverse complement strand
CTTCTTAACCGAATCTAGAAGAAACTAATCCCTACGCCTGATGCAAACAAAGCCAACAGTATACGACGGGTCTCCAACCGCAGATAATTTCGCTTCATAAGATTGCCTTAAGCGACTCCATTTCGAGGCTGCTTCCAATTGCTCTGTGGCAACATGCGTTGTCTAGAAAATTAAGCAGGTATTGAATCCAACTGCACGCTTTTGATAAATACTTCTGGGGTGGTTCCTTCAATAGATAACGAATGCTTGCAAAATTATAATATACGAAAGGGCGTTGAGATAACGAACTAATTAACGAAGTGAAGTGAATACGCACACCGCAAGAACTACTCAATTAATTAGTAAATAAAAAGTAAGGCAATATCTAGATAGGCTAGCGAGTTATCATTTGCTTAGGAACTGGTGATGCTCACATGTTTCTCGGAGAGCAATGGAGATTAGTGGCGCTCGACTCGATTCCGACGAACAGACGCAGACGAGTGGTTAGAATTAGGAACCGGATACTGTGCTTTACGTGAGTGCGTCTGCTTAAGTCGTAAATATATCTTCTCTGGAAAGCTGCGTAGACGGAATAAACTTCGGTATAGAGTGACACATCGCGTCGCAATGGCACAATAAAAGATAGTGTCGCATCGCGCTACCCCGTTTCCTCCCCTAAGCAAGGCAAACGCAAACACATTCTTGGTTTTATCTCATCGCTTTCCTTCATTCTCTGCTTTCTCCCACGCAACATTAGCTCCCTTGCCCGTACCTGCAGCAGCGTCTCCGGATCCTCGAGGCGACTCAACTCTGGCAAGCTCGCGATTTTGAGATGATTCAGGGCGCGAAAGATTGGAAGTAAAAACAATCAAAATAAAATATATCTCATCAAGTAGCAGGACAATCGCAAAAACAAACGGACCCTTTCCCATCTACCAAGGCGTGATATAAACGATACATATCATTCAAGATGAAACAATCTAAGCGATTGCGGTACGGCGTGCCTACTTGCCAGTATTTCTTCATTCGATACGCTCGCGTAAAATTCCAATGACAAAGGAAGAAAAGATCGATTATACAGTCTCCGTTCCAGTAACCAAATAAGAAAATACTAGAGGTGGACTTTTTAAACAGTAACCGCGGAGTAATAACTGCAACTTAATTTGAAAAGTGTTTAAATATATTTAAAGGATTCAGTGCGCGAAATAAGATTAATAAAAAAATACGGAAATATTCCTAGCAAATGACCTTGGTCGCATATCGTGCATTTCTTCCCGAGTCCTCTCATTCGTCCGATAAAATACTAGTCTATTATAGTGGTAGTTAACTAGTTGGATTAAAAAACAGTCATATGGACGCGAATTGAGATTACGTTGATTTCTCGACCAACGAGTCAACGCGTATTAAAAGAGAAATAAAAAGAAACGAACTAGCTTCTGCTAAGAAAAATAAAAATTCCATGGCTTAATACAATTACTCTTTCGAGTTAATGCGGACTGTTTACTTTGCTATCTAGTTTCGCACGTTAGGAGATAGATGTGAACGCGAACCGCTGCAAAGCTATTTACTAACAAAGAGATAAGGCGCATGAGATAACTAAGGCGCATGAAACAAAAACCAAACTCGCGAAAATACAAGACACATTATTAAACAAATATTCTACTAAAATACTACGTTTTAGACTCTGGAGACATTATCATTACAAAGTTTACTCCAATAACTATAATAACTGGTTTGTTATTTAACGTTTTTCTTAGTGTGTTGAGTCAGCATTAAAATTTTAATAATTCATATTTTTAGTCAAATATGCTGGATATAGTTAAGAATATTCATCGAGTTGAATTTAGCTATTTCTTTCGACGCGCCGCACCGTGTTTAGAAAAAATATGCTATACACGTACAGCTGTTTCGGAAGAAATAGTGGCAGACTGTAAAACACACATGTAGAAGGAGCCGACTTGGATTACAAAACTACGAAAGAACTTATTCACGATAGCTTAAAAGAAAAATACTACAATATATTTTGAAAGTTCTTTAATAACTTTAAACGATGATAGAGGTAACTCCTCCCCAGGAAGGATACGCTTTCAGGCCCACGATGTCCATCTCTTGAGCAATGGATTTAGCTTGCAATAAGACCCTCGTTGTTGAAATCCTAATGCCTTTTGCCCTTTCTCGTATCACCCACTCATACAGTTCTTCCTCGAGTTCTGGCCAAAAGCATTTTCTAAAACGCATTGCTCGTTTTTTCTGATGCAACTTTTTCAGCACCAATTCGCCTTTACGCCATTCTCGTACACTTGATTCCACTACGTTAAACTTTCTTTCAGCCTCACGATTTCCTTTTTCTATAGAGAATTTTATGACTTCTAATTTAAACTACGAAGTGTATGATTTTTGCTTTCGCATATTTTCGTTTTCCATGGTAAATTAAAGAACTTTTTCAATACCGACGCCAAGCTAATTCAAGACTCAATAAGACCATGTGATGTACAGTAAAACCAACTGAATAACGGAAAGCCACAGTAAATTTTAATTGATTCATTTTTTTTTCAGGAAGCGCTTGTTTCAAATAGATTTTTTATGACTGCGCGTTATCTATACATTTGCACCAGGTTTGAAGAAAATCACTTGCGCGTTATAGACCAGAAAATGCGGTAATTACTTTAAAAAAATATAATTGGTACTTGTAATTGAGTATAATGCAGATGAAGTAATTGTAACTGAGCCCAGTTACTTTTTTGTGGTACTCTTCTCATCACTGAAAATCAACGACCGGAGAATAACTACTAAAGGCGGTTACTCTGTAGCTGAAAGACGAACATGGATTACCCGACAGTATTATGGCTACAGGAGTTATCTATATCACATAATGATTGCAAACCCTACCGTGAGTTCGATGATTCACTTTTTATTAACTCTACAGAGCTGTAAATACCTGCTTTATCTTATGCATCAAGGAGAGTTGGCTAAGAAATGATTCAAAACCAAAGCAAATTATACGCGCATGATACTCCTAAAATTGCAGAGATAAATTAGGAAAAATATTTTTAAACGAACATGTAAGAAATATAGACTTAACGGAAAATAATTTAATCTCGGTATCCGCATAGTGTTAATAATCTCTTTTTGATTATGTCTTCAAAACAGACATCACCGATACCACATTCCGACATTTGCAAAGCCGAATTTTGACATGCGAAACGGCGATCGAAAATGTTATTTTAAGTCCGATAAACGTTACCAAAATTTTTAAACAATTTGTTTGGATGAACATATCGTACGCACGATTTCTCATGCCCTAAACTCTCGAGAAGACTTTATATGCAAAGGGTTAACCACATATCTAAAGGTCTCAAATACTTTATGGGATTTTAAACGGACTGTCGGGAGATAGTCTAGCCAGCAAGAAAAATCGATTAAAATTAAATAGTACTGCGCTAACAAATAGCAAAATTAGATAAACTCTTTTCATTTAAAATATATGTAAGTCCAGTTACGAAGGCTTTTTCGCAGACAAGTCAAAGTCTCTGTTCAACAAATTTCCTGAAAATAATCTCCGTTACCATAAATGAAGGCTGGTGCCTTGGAATTTCATAAAAGGGACATTCTCAGAGACACGAAAATTTTCTGTTAGATGTTCCTAATGTACATGACAAGTGCTGTTCAAGTACCTAAGATATCTCAATCAAAGCTTTAAAGTAAAGAATATTTCAATCGGGTATTGTTGACCTTTCAATTCGAATGTTTTAAATAAGAATTTGCAAATAGAAATACTTTTATTGCGCTATACAGTGAAATTCAGTCACAAAATCGATACTTCCGCGTTACAATTCAACAGCTCCCGAATTTAGCACGCTCGTTTCATTTTCTTGACTGATAACGGTAATACGTCATAGACACGAAGTCAAAGGTCGTAGCGAACTATGATCTCAAAGCAAAGAGATAGTCGAAGGATTTTGGAAAAGGCCAATGACTTAGAAGTTCCAAAAGAATGAAGCCTTCGGCGAGGAGCGCATGTTCGTATTCTCTCGTTCGAGCAATGTGAAATTTCTGAAATTGGCGAGGGTAAGGCGATTCAGCTCCATAAAGAGTAAATAAAACGACAGATCCTCCGAAGTGTAAATTGTTATTTGCGATGGGTTTCAATCATACGAAATGTTTTATATTAAAGTAAAAAACATTTGCGTTTTCTATAAAAAAACTTAACGCAAGGTTTGGGTGAATGGTTTCAAATATCGATCGAAGGTAATAAATTTCAGCTTATACTGATTAAAATAATCAAAACTTATATCCTAATAACTGTTATTATGAATGGGAAAAAGCTCATGAGTCACAAAAAAGAATTTAAATAATTCATTTTTATTTTTCCCTTGTCCAACATCGATGTACTGATTTTCATGTACATAGAAAATTGAGTAAATTACCTAACGCAGAACATCTTAAGACAAAAATTTGAATAACCGCGGCCAAACATTAAACCGTCGCTTCTTGAAATTAAAATTCTGGTAGCTGTACGATCTCTAGAACTTCTTAAGAAGCATTGTAGCATACACGTATAACAAGAAATTAAAAAGTATAACAACTGTCTGATATATAATTCAATTTTTAAAACGCAAGCTTTAGCGTTAGTTTGCACTCAGAAAGATGAAAGACAAAAATAGCTGCCGGAAATATTGCTTTGCCTCCCCTTTAAAATTATCAATATGGAATAAAGCATACATTATGATAAATGATACAACAAGAAAATGCTTTAAATGTCCACTTATAAAAACATTTATCGGTTTTCGTATAAATGTACATTAAACTGAGAATAAAATAAAATATATTTTGGAGTAAAAACAACGTGAACTGGCAACTAGAAATAAATCAGTTCACTTAAAGAGTGAATAAACTGCAGAAAAAAACATTTGGGTAGTCCTAAGTTCATATTACTACCCAAAAATTGATTCATTGATCCGAACTTCATTTCCGTACAAGGATAAACAAAGATCTCAATATATTTTTCCAAAATACCTGTCGATATCTTATCAGAGCGACGAAACATTCACGCTTAAATTTATACTGATAGCAATGTACGTCTTTTTAGTTTACCTTTGTATTGCATGGAAATTAATAGTAACAGCCCTATAACACTTCAATATTTAACAAAGCCTTAATCACCAACTTATCTAACAATGGTTTTAAAAATTCTTAATATGCGGTCAGTGGTTCTCAAACTTTCAATTGTCGCAGCCCCCTTGAATATCATGCGTCCCCTTATAAATTGAAAATAGTAAAATTAAGAAACTTTATGGCAAATTTCGTCGTTTTATATAACTATCAATAATTTTTATTATATCGCTTTTCAATAATTCCCTGATAAAATTTTATTATTCGTGAAAACTTTACATTTCGACATTTCACCTTACATCCAAAATAGTTTTGCGGCCCCCCTGGGGGGCTGCGACACACAGTTTGAGAAACACTGCAATAAGTGAATAAGGACAAAAAAGAAATCTATACACTAACATATAATTTTGAAAGTTGACAGGTAAATAAATAACTAATTTCGACGAAATAACTATTAATTGTGTGCTAAATAACCTCTTTGAATTAAATGGTAGAGCAGAAACAAATGAATTACATATCCTAAATGGAACAAAGAACATTACTTAAGCAGGTTTCTGGATTCAAGACAGTCGTAGCTGGAAGATTCGACGCCTACGGTGGAGTTATGTGTATCACCTTTCAAAACAGGAATTTTGTAAAATACTGTATTTCCTCCGTTATAATTGCGGAAACATTTCTTCTAATTAAAACGACTGTAATATTTTTGGATCAAATAAATGTTTGAAATAAAAAATACATTTCGCTTATCTTTCGGGATACAGGGGCAAATGCCACCTTTACCACATCTGAGTCATGGAACTGTCAATATTACATGCGGTCTTCTGAGATATAAATTCGAGATATTACGCTACATAGACCAAAAAGTTGAAAGTAATGACCGCGGAAAATGGGACTATTCAACCAAATAGTGAATGCTACATAACAATGTATTCCACCGCCAGAAAAATTTATTTTATGGAAATTGTAGATAGTGCCGGTCTTTATAAATAGGATTCATTATCGGCCATCCGCCTTTCGCTGCTTTCAAAGAAAATGGATCATTTCTGTTATCCGACTATTGCCTCTTAATCTTTTTTATGCTATCATTCACAAAAACTCTCTCACTTGAGACCGATTCATGTGAGTTCCACAACATTGTCAACTATAGAAACGTAATTTTGTTCTTAAAATTAAACAATTAATGCCCAAATGAGGCATGATTCTTCATGAAATGAATAAACCTGACATCTACAGGATAAAGGAAGAGAAATAATACAACTTAACCAAATATTTTCACAATACTGTTCGATTAAGAATAAAATAAAAAACTACTTAAAAGAAAAAACCGAATACCAATAAACAATTTATGACCAAAACTCTTGGATAACAATTTTTTTGAGTTACCATGATTGCTCATGATATTTCGTCGAATCATTTACATTTAAAATCGATATTTAATTTGAATCGATCTCTGATCCGTTGGATAATTTTCTTCTATTTCCACACTCCCAATCGTAACATCAAACAGCCTTCAGGAATATTACTTAATGAAAGCATTAAATTATTTTTCCAGTCGACTTTCATATCCCAAAGATCGATTGGGAATTCAATTGGGTTAATTACTAGGTTCATTAACAGCAGACAGTTCCTATGTTTTTAACTAGTCTCTACTAAAATCTCAACACGTAAAGTAATTGAACTATCATCGCTTTGTTCGAAGAAGCCGACCTTAAGATTGGTCGAGAGAATTTTTGATTTTCGACGCGTTGTTCGCGAGTATTCCACGTGCATGTAAATGTATGCTCTAATGTAAAATAAAGAGACTTATTGTAATTCCACATAAATTCAAAACGACCTAGGTTTCGTTGCAATGCAACATCGTCAGGTGACGATGTTGCATTGCAACGAAACCTTATTACAATAAGTCTCTTTATTTTACATTATGAAGAAATTCCACCAAGTGACGCCTGAAACCATTAACTATAATGTATGCTCTGCTTTTGCAAGAGAATGGCCAATTTAATTTGCCGCAGAGCTGTCAATCAACTCCATCAACTATTAATCAACGAAAAATTATTTAAACGTTAATGACGATATATTCAAATGAGTTTAAAATATGAAAATATCTGAAAATGTAGCACAAGCAATCTAATTTCCCTCAACAGAGACATTTCTGCGCGATCACAGATAAGAAGACACTCATGGAAAACGCAGATTTACATGTAAAATCACGCTTTAACAATTGCTTGGAATAAGAGCAAAATTAGGCGTTTCTATATATCAGTACGAGTTTCGATTAAGCACCTCCAAAAAATCAAGATTACCGTAGATATAAAAAACGTCAATTATAATGAGCTATACTAGTCAGAATATTAGCAAAAACGAACAAATATATCCCAAGGCCAGTAACTCTCCGTCCTTTCATCACGCACTGTTCTTGGCTGAGAGACTGGCCAGTAAATTCAGGCTTTTCGAGAACGGATCTCCTGAATATCGAAAAATAATTACACGGGAAAGATATACAGCACAAAACAATATACTAAGTACAAATAAAGAATGGTGAAGAAACCAACAATTAAAATGAATAAGACTAAGTTTATTCTCGTTACTTTACGCGTTCTAAATATCATATCCAATTTCGGGCACGTGTCTCAAATACCTCAGCCATGACAAGAGCGGCAACGACTATAAATAAAAATAAATAAAAATTTAGAATGGGCTAACAAAATTCAGATAAATCCTGAAAACTTGGCTTCAAAGAGAATTATCATCGGTTCCAATCCACTGAAGTGAATCAAAGATTATGGTTCGTCGTACGGAGACTCTTGCATACCATAAAATGAATTTAACGATCGAAATAATTAAATTCCGAAACCGCTGAGGGAATTGGGTAGAAGAGTATGAATGGATTTAATATAGGGTAAATTGGGAATTTTCGAACTGACCGTAGCAGTTCTAAATGATCCTCCGGCCATAATTAAGATGGGAATAATTTTGAAACGAGAAATAATTAAGATGTTGTTAAGTTATTTGAGTCGATCGGGTGCGGCAGGCGAAAGGTTTCAATGGAAACAAATTCCAATGAATGAGAGTCACTATTACGCATTATAAGCAACATATCACGTTATATCATACAGTCTCGGAAGTGAACACTAAAATAATCGCAGTAAGTGAAGCTCAATGTCATAATGGCGCCATTGCCAAGGGAGGAACCGAGATGCAAGACAAAGCCCCACGCTTGTCGGTGGATGCGATACGCAAGCAGGAAGTGAGCAACAGGGTAGCGGGGCAAAGATTATTCCAACATGCAGAGCCATCAAAAATACAATGCGATAAATTCTAGCTTCCATAGGTTTGCAAAGGTAATAGAAGCTGCTAAGCGTTACATACTGGTGCAATAAAAAAATGAGAATAACATAAGACTGCCGCAAAATTATTATGATTTCGTATAATCATCCAGCTTATTGTATTTTTGCATACCACTTCGGCGATTAATGAAAAAACTGATTTCAGAAAATTCACAATTAAGCTTTGAATACAAGAAAAACGCTTATTTTCTACGGTCAGATAAGGTATTGGGTAAAAAAATAGTTTTTGAAGAAATAATCCCGCTTTGATGAATTCTAGAGCACTGCGTTGAGATACCTAGTTTAGGATTAATACAATTACTTCTCCAACAATATACAACATATAACATATTTAACAAAAATAACGTAACATATGTGATTCTACATTATGCCCAGCACATATTTACTATCTTCCTATACATAAGGCTCACCTATTCTGCACTATCCCTACAATCAAGTAAAAACAAATCTTGGAAATAGCGATCGAGGAAATGCAGCAATAACAGTAATACAGAGTAACATAACTTTTACGCTAAGTCAGCCACAAAACAAATTACTACGAATTCTCGTGACGAGAACACTTGAAAGAGCAAAAAACGAGTTTTGCAATGACGGAATGTTCTCAAAATTCAGCATATCTGAGAGGGAATAAATCTCAGGCATCAAGCTCGAGAAAAGTGGAGTATTCTCTGATATTGTACATTCGTTGCAAACTGAAATGGAGTGAGCATATTAATGAAATGAAATAACTTTTCGGAAAGCCATATTATCAGACTGCTATCGCAGCTAAATATGGCTTCTAAATCTCAGTTAACGGAATTGGCCAACTTGGGCTCCAGAACCATAGTAAGTAAGGTAGAAAATACTAAACGCTATCGCAAAATTTCGATTTAAAACGCCCTATTGACATGCTAACTCCAAACTTCGCTGACTCGTTGGCGGAAAACTGTGACGGTGAACATAAACTCGGAAGAACACGTTTTCGCTAACGAATGAAGGCATTTTAATGGAGGCGCAAGATCTCAAACGGTTTCATATCGATACAAATTAAATCAACATACTGATGCCATAAATATTTGAATTACAGTTTGAAAAAGTTCAGGAAATGTTTTTTTTCCAACATATACCCCCATATACCATCACAATGTGATAGAAACAATACAGATGTTTGGCGGGGGGTGAGGGCCACCACCATCAACAGATGGCAGAATTTTTCCACTGTGGTCGTTTTTTTTAAAGGTCTTTATTTCCAAATAGATACGACAAGATGATAACAGTAATAACAATAATAGACATTATATAACCTGGGTTCCGGGCTCAAAGCCTGCTACATGAAATTGCGTTATAAAACTTCCCTAAGGAAAGACAATTCCATCTTTACAAATTTTGCAACGAAACTAAAGAATACAAAACAGAAATATGAGTTAAGGAAGATAACTAACAAAATTAATGAAAATGACATGGGTATCAATTCGCATTCTCAGATAATTCCACTTGACAAAATTAAAAATCATACAAAACGCAGAACTGGAAAATTTTGTTTCAAATTTTAAATTCACACGAACTATTTTACACGGCGAAGGAAATAGGAGCACAATAATATCAACTTGAAAAGGGTCAAGTGAAAAGACGCAGAGCCAAGAGGCCATCCGGCAGTGGTCACTCAACGAGTACATCCAGGATATGCAAGGACCGTCGGACAGGACGTAATGCAGGCCTCTGAAAGAGGCTGCAACACGTATCGCATAACCAATAGGCAAATTAGATGGAATTGTGTAAAATGGTCACCTGACTAACTTACTGAAACTAAATAATTAGCACGAATGCCCTCATTTTCCATTTAAAAGAGTAAATATCTATGAATACGCTTGCAAAATACAATAATTAAATTGTAAAATCAATCAGTCGTCTATTGCCTACAAATAAATTACACATGGTTTATCATTCTGTGCAGCAAATGAGTATCCCATTACCATTCCTGAAATTGCTTGCAGTTTATGTATCTATATACTTGCTGTTTCGCATTCCTTAAATAGGGCATTTTCTATTTGCGAGTATTAGTATATTCAAAAGAGGAATATCATTTCTATTCAAAGTACAAAGTCCGGACACTATTTGGGAAACGATAAAAATAACGGATTAAGACGACGCAGGGATAGAGTAAAAACAAATACCTCAGTGTAGCATGCCGCAGGAATTGATTCCCAGCAACCGGTTCTTGACCGTGCTCAGTAGACTAAAGACAAGATCCTTACTGAAACCGTGTATACGCTATCTTAGGTTTACATTCTGACTGAAGTTACGAAATTTACCAAAGAAATGTCTCCTCCCGCTACTGGTTATGAGAAAATCTAATATAGCATTCAAAGTCTGAATAATTCCACAAAAATTAGCTGGCAAACGTAAAACAATAAATGTGGAATCAAAGTGCAATTATGTCGGGGCGAGTGAATGTACAAGTTAAAATGCCTAACAAATTAATTTAAAATATGTACAATCCATAAATAAAACAGCATGTTCAAGAAAGTAAAATCATTCCAATTCTCACTTGAAAATAAAGCTACTAAAAATATGAAAGATGACTGAATACATTAATAATAACATGCACAGCATGGCATTTTCTTTTGCAAATTATCAATAAAACATACAAAGTTAAAAAAACTTAGTACTTGAACATAACCTAATGCAGAGGTTTTTTCTAGCAAAAGTTTTGTATACATACCAAAAGCAGGCAATGGATTAGACAGAAATCTTGGAACGTCTTTTTGATTTGTAAACAAAACTTTCCTTCGGTGATTAAGAGCGTTTTACTGACTTAAACCGGTTCAATTTATATAGTGCCGATAATGACTAATTCACAAATTTTGATTAATCCATCGTTTAATTAAGTCACATTTCTCGGCTCCTCAGTTCAAACATTCAACCACTCACACGAATGTTACTAAAGAACTGACGGCTGACGGCTCCGACGCGCCTGGCTGATCTCACAATCAGAGTGATGGCGGTTTCATTGAGCGATCTTAAAAGAGTCGCAAGTCTCTGATAACCCAAGTTAAGAAAAAACTTTTAAAATTTAAAAATAAATTTAAATTTGATGGTATTCTGATAGGAAGAAGATGTTATGAAAATATGATTAACTAAGACTGGTTATAAAGAAGATGTTTGAAGAAAGGGGGGGTTACCGGAAGAGCCAAACGAAGAACTTATTCAGAGGCGCGCATTTCTAATATAGAGTTGATTTGGTTCACAACATTTTTTCATGAAAATGTAATAAAAACATTAAAACGCGTTGGAAAACTAATTTTTACATTTGATTTTTATGATATATAACAAAATTATGTTCAAATGGAGGTATAAATATTGTATTTTAATTGTAATTTGGTAACGTATTATATTTAGTGTTCAGTTTTACAAAATAATTGTGATTTCTTTTAACAAAACCTCGTTGAATGAACGTCATGCCATTATCTTATGGAAACATTTCTTATGAAGTGTTTGTAAAATATTTAAAAGCTTTAAAAGTTTTGTCAATTTTGACTTCTCTCTGAGATACAACATAGTCGCGCATTAAACAACAAAGCTAATTTATCTCAGTTGTATGAATATGTAATTGGAGCATAGGCTACGTTTAGATCAAGACGTTGTTACAAAAATTTCTATTAATCGAACACCTTTATAGAATTTCAATATCTTTTGGTCAATATTCTTTCAAAGAATGGCATCAATAAATGAAAGAGTAACACGTTTTATCCATAAAATAGCAGTATACAAATAGGTCTTCAAAACATTTGTGGAAGCTAGAAAATGTTGAGTTCTTAACTCAAAGGAAATTCTATTCTAAAAAATTCTACAGGGCATAGGTACAACAACCTAGAAGATTAAAGAGAACTGGGAAAGAGGACCTGTTTCTTACTACCTTTGTGAATGTATATTTATTTACCTTCACAATGGTAAGTGGGACTCCTGCAACCATAGTGCCTATGGTTGCCCTTTCGCCCGACTACCTGCTCCCTACATACCTGAGGGAACAATGGCTACAGTCGCGCCAATAGCGTCAGGTGCGGGGTTATCGCTAAGCTGGCACTGAGCAGGTGAACGGGAGAAGAATAAATGCTTTTATAAAGGTTGAATTTTAGGGTTATGTTTCTTCATTTGCACCACCAATGGCTTTATCGTATTGATCTCATAAAACCGTCGTGCCTGCGAAAAAACGTAACAAATTTGAAGTATTTATTCAATTTTGAGATAATTTACTGACGATTAACTCGAACGAATAGTTAAAGTAAAGAAATTACTAATTTAAGAATTGAAAAATTACAGATTGTAATAACATCTGGGTACTTTAAAATCTAACAATGAATTTTTAACATTTCTTAATTAAATTGCAATTACTCCTTAAACGCCAATAAAAGGAGTAAAATTCCTGACGTGTTAAGGCTCGCTCAAAATTTAAAAAATATATATATTAATATAAATTTCTTGTCCATCATAGTATGAAATACGCTATAACTAATCTTTATTTTAAATTGAGATTTTATTACATTGTTATAAATCACACCAAACTCATCAACAGAGTTGCGATAATAATTTTTATTATATGGTTGTTCTTAAGAAAACATAGGAAGATAAAAAGACAATGATGATCGCATTAGAATGTGGCGATTAAAGCAAAATTAACGGATACAAATGATTGGGAGAGGTCGAGGTTACGATGGTTCTTTATTCGCTGTGCTTTGAGACTACCTCCCATCGCAGCCTCTTGTGCGTCGACCTCTTTTTCTCCCTCGCTCGTGCGAGAAAGGAAGTAGTTGAGCTATATTATCTCCTTTCGTCCCTCGAAAGCTTCCGGTTGTTAACTTCCGGTTTGAACTGCGGGGGAGATAATATATGATTACTAGAGAGGATGGTGTGTTGAAAGGGGAATTTTAAAATAAGACCCATTTCCCTCTCAAATATGTAACAAAGAGATAATTAGACGATTTCTTAATTAAGGTAATGAATTGATTCAGGCATTCTCACAAAATTATAATATTCTTTGTCTTAATTTACGTACATCAGTACGTTTTAATCATATCGTGTACTACCAAAACAAAAAATGGTTGAAATATTTCAATAAAGTTTTTGTTAAGTTATTTCAATGTCTCCTATAAACAAGTATGAAAAGAGCTGCTGAAACAGAGGGCAAATGGAGGTTTGCTAAAAAAAATTAGACAGACATGGACAGACGGACAAACCGATAAAAGTGCACAACGAAACAAAATACTGAATCGTTTGGCAAAAAAATGAAGTCTCTAGCTGCTTTCGTTTAGGAGTTATCGCGTCAGACAGACGAACAGACCGAACGCATAAGCGGATTTTTTATCTCTAAAAATAAGTAGAAACGTGACTGCAAATAAATTTATTGATAACTTTCAATGATTTAAAATCTCGAGTCCGTACAGTGTTCGTCAAATTTATCTATACAAGCAAAAAGGCTGTTTTTCTCTCTACAACAATATATTCTGATTAGTGATTTCGCTTAGGCTTGATTTTAAAACAATACCCTCAAGTATTTACTCAGTTCTGAGATAATCCATAGTAGATAATACAAATAAACTCGTTCGTACGAAGCAAAAATTAACTAAAAATATATAGTTTTTTCTATAATATTTCGATAATTTTGAATCGAACATGAATATATATTCTGGTGTCCATAGAAAATTTATTACGCTGACAACGTATTATCACTCGAATTAACTGTTATTCTCAGGGTGGTAACTGGTACATTTAATATATCCCTATACTTAATAAAAGTATCTGTTCAATGACATCTATCAATCTGATTTAATAACAATAATGAACTACAGATTTTTTATAGCATCGGCCCCCAAGGCTCTGTCGATAGATGTGACCAGTGTTGCCGTTTGAAAATTTGAAATCGCGCTAGATCGACCTTCAAAAGAGCTAGAAAGGAGCTAAACTCAAAATAAATGGCGTTAAATAATGCGCTAAAAACAGAAATTTTCCGTCATTACTTTCTTAAATTTTTTACATACATTTATTAAGATTTTTCTTTAAGTTTAAAAAGAAATTGCAAAAAAAGGTGACATTAGTGCGGAACACGATTTAATTCCAATTGAAATTACTTATAATCATCATAAAATTGAAGCAAAGTGGGATTTAGCAGAATCGAATTTAGTACACATCCATGCTGAATTTTGAACACACGTCGAAAGAATCTACGAATGTATTTATTTTTTACATTTCAATAAAGACATAAGTAATTGAAAAAGTCATGTAGAATATTGTAAAATTGTTTGATATTTGTCAATAGAAAATAAAAATGTACCGAAAATACCTTATTTTACTTAAAAATATCGCATAAAAATTAAGATACACTTTTAAAAATGAAATCATCATCATCATCATCACTGTTCGCTTGCTCTTTAGCAGTTCCTGAAGTTCCTGCCTCAGCAAAACTTTCATTCACATCACTTGGGCTAATTTTCCTCAAAACATTCGCAGGCGACTCATAATTGTGACAGCATCTTTCATACTTAATGGCCAATACTGAGTTCAGAGTTTGGAGTTTCATTCTGTTACGTAACTTTGATTTTACAATGTTCATGTGACTGAATAAGCGTTCTATATCAGCATTAGAATGAGGCAATGAAAGCACTGTTAATGCAACTTGAGAAAGATCTTCATATGGGTTTTCACCTGTAGCATCTCTGTAATTTCTGCCAAAAGCCGTGTTGTTTCAGAGGTTTCAATCCATTTAAAGTGGTGTAATTTTTTCCATTGAAAATCAATGCGTGTAAGCTTTCCCGAATCGCTGTAGAACATTTTTGCTAGATCCAGAATATCATGCTTTACGTGATTTAGGCAATGATGTGCACTTAAATACGACATTGACTGTAAGACATTAACATTTTCTGGCAAACGCTGACGAAGTTGTTTTATGAGTTCGACCAGAAATTTCACGCAGCTAACGCGAATATTTTTTTGGTCTTCTTCTGTAAGTTTACAATCAGATATTTCCCTTTCAAATTCATAGCCCAAGTACGGCTTTGGGTCTAAATTATTTTCAATTGCAGTATCAGTAGTCAATATTATTCCTGGAATGACAACTTTTGAGCTCATAGAATCAATCAGATGTAACAAGTCATTCAGCAACTTTAAAGGGTCATTCATTTCAGCTTCAAATTTCTTGTTTACCATTTGCACTTCTCCAATAATGGGTTTCAAAAATAAAAGAAATAATAAATTTCTCTTATCATTAAACATTGATATTTCTGCTGTATAACAGCGTTCGTTTCTTCTAACAATTTCAAAATGATTCTCAAGCTCACATCATTGCTGCAGAATTCTCACAATTGTCATTTCAATGGACATCCATCTTGTCTGACTATACTGAATTTACTTCAAAGGAGGAACTCCATCATTCATTAAACTATAAAGCTTCTTATATTTAGTCTGTCGATCAGGTGAATGTGAGAACCAATTATACGTTTCTTTAATAAGAAAATATAGGTTCCGCGGCAGATACTCATTGACAGCGTGGGACACTGCTAGTTGGAGTGAGTGACATACTCACTTGATAAGAAGCAGATGGGGAATCTCAGTCTTTAGTTTCGTATACACACCATTAATAATACCAACCATTACAGATGCATTATCAGTACCAAGTGCAATAAGACTGTGCAAATCTAATCCATTATTTCTTATCGATGTTTTTAAAGCTTCGCATATTCCTTCTGCATTATATTCACTGAGCTCAATCATGTCAAGAAAAGTTACCACGAACTGATTCTTAAAATTTGAATAGTACCGAATTACAACACCCAACATTTTTGTAGCACTAATTTCATTACTTTCATCGATAATTAAACTGAACTTTCTATTTCCTAAATCAGCTTTTAAGTCTTCCACAAAATGTGGTGCTATAGCATTGCATATTATTGAAGTACATTTTGTTCTTCGCAGTTTGAAGTCCTTACATTCTTTGCTGTCTGCAAAATGAACTTTACAAATGTCACTCAAGTGATCAACTACCCTTAATGCACAATGTACAGCTATGAAGAGTGCTACGCTACTTTCTGCCTTTGCACGTCCTCCTTCAACAATTTTCTTGAATGGCAACACACTTTGATGCTGAGAACTAAAGGGCTCTTCAGCTTTCTTGTGTTTCGTTGTGCTACGATGTCTTTCAATGTCACTTAACTTGGCTGACAGCATGCATTTACAATATTTACAAAAACATTTTAAATCATCACCATCTAATCTACAAAGCCAGTTCTTATATTTAGTGTCTCTGAGCCATTCCACACGAAAGTGTCGAACATATTTTTTACTCATTTTCACAAAAGAATAAAATTACACACTATTGTTTAATCTTATAAACTACAATAATTTTAAAATAGTACCATGCTCAAAGTATCTGAATTGTCACAAACAAAAAGGAGAAATGATCGTAAACACTCTATTAAACGTATTCAGAACAATGGATCCCACGTGGAAACGATTGGAGTCACCGCACCTTTGTTTTCGGTCGGTTGCTTCTATAATTCTTGGCAGCCATAGCTTCACTCTCAGGATTTTATGCAAAAGGGGATGCTTGCGACAGATCCGGAATTTTTCTGCAGAGGGGACGATATCATCATTGTTACATTTGTTTTATCCGTAATAGAGATTTATTTAAATTAAATAACTCTACAAAATAGAAATTTCAGCGAAAAACAATTTTATTAAATAAAAAGAACAGTAATTATATTGCAATAGGAGCCTAAGATACTGCTCAAGGTCTTCTACAATGACGACCACGATCATATGACCTTAAAGAATTCAAGTCAAAATATTCGGTGGGTAAGTTACAGTTACAGTGTTACAGTGAGTGCGCTATTTATAATCATGAAATATCTCGTCTAAAAATGAAAAAAAAAATGCTGAAATATTACAAAATTAAACAGTTTTGATTTCAACTCTTTGCAAGCCGATCAATTACTTTCTGCATACATTTACCAGTGATTTTCCTTACATTATTTTTAATTGCATTATCTTCTCAGCCATAATTCAAAAGAAATGAGCCTTCGGACTTACTGGATTTACGCCTTAGCTCTCACTGCCTTGGGAAAGATCTTCGACAGCAAAATCAGCACTCTTCAACGAAGTCTTCACGGGGTAATTCAACTCGCAATTCACTGTCTTCCACTTCATTTGCAAATCGCTGTCTCCCTCTACTTCCACAATACGCACATAACTACACCAAAGAGATCCCTGCTCCATAGACACCTCCTTCGTAACCGGGGATGAGACATCTCTGAAGAAATCTTTAGAATGAGGAGTAAGAACGAGAGATACGGTATGCACTGAACGCTGGGTTACTTAAAATTCCATCAAGAACAACGATACCACTAGCGAAGCAATAACACTCCACGAAAAATGAAACAACCACTTGAACTGATGAAAATGTAGGTCCAAGTCGGCCACTATGAAAATACGAAACAGAAACTAATTATGTGAGAGGTTACTCCCATAACCTACAGAAATGTTTACAGATCGTGTCTTTCTGAAGACAATGAGGTATTTCTTTCTCACTGTCAAAAGCAAGCCCAGGATAGCCAGACGCCATCTGGCCGTGTAGTGTAAGGGAAACCTTTTCACTTTATAGGACCATATTTCAACAAGCGTATACTTTGGATTGGACATTTGGGATTCATGCAAGACAATCGGTAGGATAATGCTCAAGAAAAATCAAGAAAGGCGTCAAATTTGGCGCTAAAAATCGTGAAAAGCGCCAAAATAACGCCATCGCGCTTAAGACAGTAAGAAGGCGCTAGGCGAACCCAAAAAGCGCTAAATCTAGCGCGAAAAGCGCTAAAACGGCAACACTGGGTGTGACGGCAAAGCGGCGGCCTCAGACGCCTTTCGAAAGGGCCGCCAATATTAAATCACTATAAATCTTTCCATAAGCATTGATTATTTTTTCGATATTGTTTATTGCTAAAATATCTTTTTCAGCAATGTCGCAAAGAACTGTCTTTTAAGTGTTAATAATGAATTGGTCTGCGCAGCGGCATCATCGTCCCGGAATTCCTCGGCGTGCACACTCAGAGCAGGCACACGCACACAACTGTAGATAGGGATGTGCGAACGCCATGGGCGGCGAAGACAAGTTACACCAAGATGCGTTTAGCGATTCGAAAATTTGTGATAAATATTTGTGAAAATGTTGAATTTTAATTTTGATATGTATGAAAATAAATGTAATATTTATCTTATTTGACTAATAATTAAATTATTATTTATAGAATTTTCGGAATCTGGGGCGGTGTTCTTACATCTCGACCAGGGCTCTAATCTTTCTTGCTACGATGCTGTATGTATGATGTGTGTGTGTATAGCTTAATTTTACTTTTTATCTTTGACAATTGTGGTAAATGTGTAACAAATTAACGAACAGGCTATTATCTTGATGGCATTCCTTTTAATTTTCCATTATCAATATTTTTTACATAGCGATGAATAAATTAACATGTACTTTGTAAATATCTCAATAGACATTAACGAAGGGAGGCGCTGGAGTGCCAACTATCCCGGGGCGCCAAAATTCCTCGGGCCGCCCCTGGTCATCAGCACAAGCTAAATTGCAGAGATGAACACGAGCTAATTTGTTGTTAACCAAAACTATGAAGTCGATTAATCAAATACCTTATCAGGACTCGATAAGATTTCCTCATGCCAAAAATAACATCAATCGGATAAATTTTCATATTAAGTATATTTGCTAAAATTCAAAGGGAAAGTTATGTTAAATAATATATATTATAGTGAATATAATCGAATATAACTACCTTAAGACAGAGATCAGTAACCTACGGCTGCCTAAACCTAATTCCTCTTCCAGATAAACCGCCTCGAACAAGGATCTCAAACAAGCGGACCGCCAAGTAAGCTAGTTTACACTATACCGGCAAAACTCAAATGTATTTCTTATAAAAATATTTCACGTAAATCTAAGAAATGTAATAAGTGCGTTAAACCATATTGCTCATTCCAATTCATAAAAATCTGCGCAGGTGGGTTACTAAGTATGTTCTTTCCGCTGCCAGCGTTTTTCTTTCACGTCAAAGGAATCTAACCTTCGAATGGGTTTAACCCCTCACCGTCGTCATACGTGCACCGCACCGACCCCATAAACTTCATAGGCAGTCGTCATACGTGCACTGCATCAATGTGAGATCGCGAAATTATCTTTTTTTTCGTGCGAAGATTGATAAAAAATCTGCAAAATCTTTCTATATTTCAGAAGAAGAAGCTCTATTCTTATTATTTCTACTTTATTCCTTACGTTTTATTGTATTTATTAATAAATATATATTAACTTTTGATATGGAGTTTTGACGTAGCCGCACGTCTTTCTTTGTTTAACCATCTAATAATCTCTTTCGAATGCAAACTCATCTCATCTCTGCGACGCAAAGGCTGTTTATATGGCTGTAAGTTTCTATCTCGAGGCATATTTCTCGCTTGAGCATTTCCTGAGTGGTCGAAAATGAGAGAGCAAAAAAGGAAAGCCCTATATAGACAGAAAGAAATAAGGGCTTTGTATTCCTGGAGTGATAAGTGCTTTTATCTGCATGAATCACCAAAAGATAAACACAAATTGTTTGGTCTACAAACAGCCTTCTTAGAAGATATAGATATAAGCCACATTATGGGTTGGCACGATTTCTTCCCTGTGGAAGTGGAGAATGAAGGCCGATTCGCGCAGGGGGACGTGACAACCGCAGTCTGAAGACTGTCTCAAATTGATTCGATTTAATTCAAAAAGGGGGTACATATTCACTCTAGAGAGGGCAGTCGGGGGACGGGACGGTCGGGGAACGGTCGCAGTCTCTCGGCCAGGCAACTCTGACTGACCCCCTCTCCTGCACTCTCCTGTCTGAAAATTGTGTTCCTCTTTTCAATAGCCGACCTAATGTACTCTAGTAGTTCGTCGAATTTCTCAATAGACATACGGAAGCATTAATGATGTTTCCTGGGGTTCTTACGAAGTCGCATAAAGAGAGTATAAAATTCACCTTCTTGATTTATGAAAGTAAATATTTCTTCCGTCCATATTCTTTTATCTTTCTCCTTTTCCTGTTCACACAGGGCAGCAACTACTACAGCTTCTTCGTAACTGCTGTCAGAACCCATGATGTACAATGTTTTATTCTTATTAACACTTAAAAAACTGTAATTAACCACTCGGCAAACGGGAGCAGACTGTGGACTGCGTAATGTGATTGCACAGCTCAGGGGCAGACTGTACCTCGACTGTCCCGTCCCCATACTGTCCCATCCTCCGACTGTCCCGTCCCCAAACTGCATAATGTGAATCGGCCATGAATGTCCAAAGAGTATGAAAGGTGTGAGGACTGGGAAAAGGGCCTTCATGTGGACCGCACACCGATGCGAATTTGAGACCCTTGCCCTAGAACATCCGATGCGCTTGTGACTTCAACAACCGAAAGTTCGCGTTTACTTATACTAAAATTATGCTATGTTAATCGAATTTCTTAACCCTAGAATCACGTGGGTTGCATACTTACACTCAATGGCGTAGCTAGAAGCGGGAAGGCCCGCGGCAAAATATTGACTATACGAATTAGCCCTTTTAAAATGGGCTTTGTAATCAAACAATATAAAAAACAAATTAGACAATTTTGTTATAAAATTATAGTACACGTAGCAATCCTACCAAATTTGGTTGAACTGGCGGAGATATTAAGCGTTACGGACAGAATAACCAAGTGGCAAAGAAAATAAGGGTTTTATTATATTCTGATGGTCCTTCTCCTCCTACCCCCTATCCAACAAGTGCTCATTTAAAACTGAAATCTATTGTAAAACCTAACAAGTTGCACTTATTAATCGATTATCTGGAAAATGCCTAAAAGTTTATGCATTTTTTAATAACTTTATGAAAAAATAATGATTAACAGGGAAGAACAGGATAAAAAAGAGAAATCGCTAAATATTCTTCATTTTTCTATATATGGAAAAATTCGAGACCCCCCGGCATTTGGTCACTCATGCCGCCCTATTGTTATGCCACTGTTTACTCTACAGTTAAGGGTAGGTGGGGTAGTTGGTAACCCCACGTCGCGGTTCCAAGGCTGAAAATAAGTATCCCCTTATTCACCATTACTCTTCTTATGTTGGGTTTCATATGGAATCGGAAAAAAAGTGGCGCTTCTGATCAATTCGGTTGTCGACCCATGACATAGCACATTGATCACAGCTGACATTATTACCGTTTGCCAATAGCTAGGAATACTTTTTTCTGGGTATTTTAACGGTACCTATCTTAAATTTTGCGCATTCCGCGCTTCATACAAAGCTAGGCCAAAATGAGAAAGATTTATGTAGCAAACATGATTGTAATAACATCAATGAAATTAAAATGATGTCTCTTATTTCCCTCTATGAAACTTTAGTCTTATTTTCGCTGTTACTTTCAGAGGTCACAGGCTTTGATAAATATTTAGAGGCGAGTGGAAAAATATCCCCTTCAGCGTGTTGTTACTAGAAGAGGAATCATTTCCAGGTGATTAAAATGGAAGAGGGAAATTACCGAGTTGCTGTAAACATAATAGTGATCGTTGATTTACGCGTTGAAAGTAAACAGCGCAAGGAGAAGGTATTTTTGTGCACAAAGAAAAGTTTCAAGATTGTGCTATCCCAATATGTCACATAGAATTTTAGTTTGTCTTGTCTTGATGTTGTTGCTCCCCCCCCCCCCCCAATCAGCACGTTTTGTGAAAGAGATTTATTAATAATTTGGCAACTGAATAAAGTTTGTTTCAGAGAACCTTTTTATCTCTTCACCTTGATGAGGCCCTTTGCTCTATCTAGTGCTTGGGCCCACTCAATCCTTTCTATGCTAGTAGTACATCTACTAACTATAGTACAATTACTATCCCGTAAAAGATAAATTCATCAGTTACACCATCATAGTCAACTCTATTTGCAGTTTATTATTATTCATTGGAAATAAACTCAAACTGTACAGCTAATAATGTGTCATAGATGGCCTCTACTAACTTTATTGTTATTTACTAGCACTTTTTGCACCAATCTACAGTAATAGAAGTAAAGCAATAGAAGTCAGCATTTGCATGTCACTCTTAAGGTGAAGTTTTATATGACAGAGCCAAGATGCAGAATGTTCTGTGATTTATGAACTAGCAGTTTTTATACTTGAGTCTTTAAGCTCTCAAATCCTGAGGATTCTTTTAATTATATATTCTATCTTAATTTGATTATTTAAATAATATTGAAGCATTTTAATTTTTTATTTCAAAAGATAAATATGGAGGTCTTTTGTAAACTGCCTCAAGTGTGCTGTGTCCATGGTGATGCTACGAAAAAATACCTGTACAAAAGTGTATTTTTTTTGTGTAAATTCTGGAGTGTTACTGTTGAGGTTACAAAAATCATCTTCACAGGCTGCATTTATAGTTGATATGCTTTTTTAAAATCAATGCACGAGTACCTACTACTGTTTATTCCTCTCACACTTATCTGATAGAAGAGGAAAATTGACCCATAATCACCAAATAAATATTTTCTACTTACCTAATTATTTTAATCAATGAATTTAATTTTGACCCATTATTTATAAGATAAATGTAGATGTAGTTTGTATTAACTCTATTCACCCCAAGGGGTTGGCAGGTTAACACAGGTTAACTGTGGTTGGCACTCGCCAACCACAGTTAACCTGTGTTAAATTGGAAACATACCCCTGGGGTTGATGATGGGCTACTGTACTATATTTTCCATGAAAGAATGCTGAAAATGCTTAGTTCCTAATATATTCTTCACATGGAAAAATGTATGAAAAATGCTAGCGGTCTTCCTTAATTATAATTCTTCTAAGAAGGGTATAGATGCCATAGTCCATTTAGTTAAATGTTACATTAAAAGGCAGAGCTATATTGTGTCCAATTATTTTGTTTAACCACATAAAATCAAGAAGAAATGTATTTGGAATGCATATATTTTATTATGATACAACTTTACTAAGCAGACTAACACACAAAAATATAAATTCTAACTTAAATAATAAGAGCTTAACTTTAAAGAGGAAGAGTGTCAATTCATTTGTAATTGGAAATTAAAAATTTAATGACTAAGCGTGAATTATAAGGGGATCATAACAGCTTGTGCATTGACAACTCTCAGTAAGCAGCCTATGTTAAATACTGTTTTTACTAAATAAAGAAGTTAATATTAAATGTAATAGAAAACTATACACATTAAAGACTGTCTTTAGTAATTAGCTGCATACATAAGAAATCAAATAATTATCAACAATACACAAATTTATCTGCAGGTTTTGAAAGCTCTACAATAATTGAAAATATTATACTGAATCAGCCAAAATCTAATAAATATCGATTTATCATATTAATCCAAAAACGACCTATTGTTCTGAAAAATCAAGTCTCAATTCTTTCATCCAATTTCTGTCCAACCCTTAAGAGCATTCATTAAAATTTGACTATTAAGGGTATATATTCCATTATAAATGAGAAAATGTCCACTGCAAGAATATCTTAGATAATAATTACAACAACAACTTTGCTATTAAAATAATACCTACTTCTTTGTCAAAATTAAATATTCAACCATATTAGGCTAGGATTTCATAAAATACAGATAGTATTTTTTAAAGTATGTCATATAACACCCTAGATGCTTTAATAATAACATCCTTTAAATATCTTAATGAAACTACATTATTTGCTACAAGGTAATAAATATATCTTAATCTCATAAGTATACCTTATTTACTTGATTGAAATCATAATTTTTTCTTTCCTCCAAATGCTCAAATACTACTTTTTAAAATTAAATAATGAAAAATGTAAATTACAATGAAAATGAACATGCTATGAGCATTTTGTGACTTCTAAATATAACAACAAGAGATTACATCTTCATTTCTTGCAGCTCTTGATTTTTCAATAACAGTAGGAATACCATTTAAGCAGATCAGATCGATTTAAGGAGAAGACATGATGTTTTGCAATCCAACCTGGAAAAATACAAAACCAATGATTATATTGGCATAGGCCTTGGTACATAATAGTTATTCTTATATTTGAGATCATTTGTTATTGAAATTTGTTAGATAATGTGTTAGAAAGAATTACAGCAATGGATTTACTATCTTTACATTGCTCCCAATGTTTGAAACAAGCAATGAACATTGAGGTAATATTTTCAAAAACTGTTTTGATTAATGATGCTGGAATTGGAAAGTAGAAATCCATTATAACAGAATTCACTGTTTATTGGGATATACAGATGATCATATAAATTCACAATATTATGCTAAAATGTCCTTTGATATGCATTTAACTGATACAAATATCAACTGCATGTGGTGATGTCATGGATCATTTATTGCTAGTCAATCACTAGGCTGCAATCAACAGCTAAAAAGCTCAAGTTTGCACAAAAATTATAGAAAGATTTGGCTCTAAGGAGATAGACCAGTTCTATTTTTACCTAAAATGTGGTATTTTTTCTGCCTATTAATGCCCTAATTATGATGGGTTTCTGTAAATCTTTGGTATGAACCTGATCATTATTCCTGAAGCTGCTTCTTCTCCATCTCTTTTTAAGCATATCAAACATTGAACTCTAATTTTTTTATAGCTTCAGTCAAAAATGCTTACATTTAATTTTCAAAATAATATTAATTTCCTTATTAAAGAATAACTATGCATAAGTCCATTTATAAATTGTGATAACATAAACACACTTTAGCTAAAAATAAATAAAAATTAGTTTTATCAAAATATATTATGAAAGCTACAATAAGAAGAAAAGGAAAAAGGATCAAACTCAGTGGAATTTCGGAAACATTGTATATCCTCCTCACCAGATTCATATTCCTCAATATTGGGTCCCCATTGATTGTGGGTGACCCACCACATATGTGTTCAGTTTGTCATTGATTACATATTAGTAGTTAAAGAGAATGGGACTCACTGATGTTGTTTTCAACTTTGCTATTCGGTTATAATCTTTGTAATTTAATCAGTAATAATAAATTATTATAAACAAATAGACACCATCAAGTATTATTTATGTTAATTTAAATGAAATTATAGGATGAACTTCAATGGATATGATATAGGAAAAATACAAAATGGCATAAGAAATAAAAATACTATAGTTAAAGGGGTTGGTTTCAATAGTTACTGAAAAAATCCTACTTTTTAGAAAAACAATCATTACTAAAACTGAAAATAGTTGTTTCTATATGATCTTTAAAGAAATAAAGATAAATCTTTTCAAAATTGTAACAATTATTGTTGACTTTAGGAAATATGGAGTGATTTTGCTCAACAGTGAAAGGACAAATTTATAATTTGCAGCCCTTAAAAGATACAAATTTTTCTTAATAACAAAAATAACTGTATCATAACTGTTACATGCCATATCTGCCTCAATTTTAAAGCTGAATCTGTTAACACTATAAAGGAGCTACAGAGATATTTTAGTTTAGAAACATTTCTTTGGCATAAATTTACAGGCAATACTGACTGTTTAGAGTTTGTGACACAAATATAATATAATTAGGACATTAATTTAATAAATAAATATTAGTAAAATTTATGAGTGAAATAATAATTAATAATATGCATTTTTTCTAAAAACACACATTGGACTTTTAAATTAAAATATGCCACTATTTACCACAGATTATGAAGTCCTTTATGTGCAGTTTCTATCGCTTGCAACATGGAGTCTTTAAGACCTTCACCTTTTCAGAGGAAGGATTGCACTGATGCATTTCAGTCATGAATGTCTTCCCAGATCCAGAGGGTGTGTATGTTACACTACCCTTATGGTTGCGTTTTGGGCCGCCTGATCCACAAAACAGTTTTCTATATGCAGCACGGTATTGCCTGTTGCTCCCAGCATAAATGAAAGGATTGATGACACTTGATGCCCATGCAAGAACTGAGGCCAAAACATGGACTATCGGGTATTTTACCTGTAAAATTTAAACATATTTTTAGAAATGCATTACAGAACCATTAATTTTCATTGAGACAACATTTTAGTCATCACAATAAATATTAAAGGACATTTTACACAAAAATTTTCACTTTTATATTTTACCAATAAGAACAACTTTTTTCACCCAAACTACAATGAATACTATATTTTGGTAATCAGATGATGCTGATTACAAATAAGGGAAATTTAATGAAAAGAACAAAAATGCAGAAATGCAAGATTACGAAAACTGAGTGAAATAATTAACTGCTGTGTGGATAGGATCAGCACAACCATAGACCATAGTAATCCCAGAGTGTTAAGAAGTTGTTGGTGAAATATATATAGCTACATAGAGAATAACATATCTCCATCTGAATTAGGAAGACATGATAGTAACATGAATTTGTCACAATATGATGTACAAGACCAGGCAAAGTTCCATGAACAGCAATGGCAAGATGCACCAACAACTTCACCATGCTCAACCTTATACCTACATAGATACCCCATACTACCGAGAACCTAACATTCCCAACCCACTCACTATCACGTTTGGCAGAATTATTTTCCACAGAATAATTTTTTATTTCAATCAAGGCTCTTTAAAATTGCTGAAACCAATTATAAGTGTTTGTGCAGACCATCTAGTGTCACTGAGGTTTTTTTAACCCTAGAATGGTAACACTATTTTTAGGCACTTATTGGTAATGCTGTGTCAGTTTGACTCACTTAAACTTGGAATAAGGAAATATCATTAAAAACTGTTTTAAAATTATTTTATTAACATCAAAATGTAGTAAATGTTAGAAATGTGTAAATTAACAATTAGGGCACAATTTTTTTTGGTGCTCGCCACAGATAGGCTTCTTGTTAAGTATGCGGATAATGGCACAAATGACAGTACTTTCTTTATATTTGTCGCTCTGTCACTTGATGTGTTTCAGGAATGTTTTGTCCTCTCCTAAGGCTTTGCAAATCATAGCTTTCAGATCATTAACTAAGCTTGTCAAACTGAGTCTGCTTTTAGGTACCCCATTGACTAGTAGATACAGAAAAAAACATGTACAATTCCTGAACAATATCAAACAATTAGAAGCTGTTAGATATGTTCATTAATTCTTTTATATCACCTTATGGTTCTCAAAGAAATCTCTTTATTCTTTTTATTTAGATAAAGATTAACTCAATCCATCCACAGTTACCTTAGGAATATTTTCAACTGCTTTTATTATTTGTTAGATATAATCTTTGTCTAGACCATTAGCCTTCAAGAAGACAAAAGACTTTTTAAAGTTTCTCTTCTTTTTACATTTAAAAAAATATATCACACTGTAGACTTTTGACTTCCTGTTATTTCTTCAATTTCCTGGCCTATTTTTCTGAATTTTGAACCTGCCAATAGCTCCACCTTCTTATCAAGTGCCTTTGTGTTTAATGTGTTATTAAATTAAAAATGATGTTATCCTTTCCCTGCTAAATTTCCAGTCAGATTTTAAAAAAATATTATACTTGGCCTAATCATTCTGTCCCCACTTTTTTCCTAAATTAAAAATAGTTTCTTAAACTACAAATGAAAAGTTGTCATTTTAAAAATATAAGTAACATAAAATAACTTACGTACAGTTTATTTATTTAATCCTGGGCTCTGATAACCTATTAGAAAATTTCCATTCTCGACGTTACCAAATCATTTTTCCCTTGACTGCGCGTATATATATTTCTTTCTAACTCAGGATCACTAACCATTCATCTGTCAGGTCAAAACAAAAATGCCACCTTTTTTCTCAAACTGGTTGTTGATACTTTTGTAACTTCAGTTGAACTTGAGTCTTTGCGCTGTGATTGTTTAAACAAGTTATAGTTTTGCTTTGGTTGAAAGCTATGCAGTTCTACTCATCTAATACAGTGGTGCACAACGGATGTGGCCCATGAAGGGTTTTTGTGCAGCCTGCAAAGTTATTAAGGAAAAGCAATCTGAAAAATTTGGTTTGGAAATTCATATTATTTTTATTAAAATTATGATAATAACACTTTTTATCTTAGAATATTAAACATAAATACTTGTTTAGACTTGATTTTCACTTATATGGAACCTCAATATATAAAGATAACTTTCAATTTATATTCTAATCCGGCCCAACAAAGAATTGGCAATTTCCAATGCAACCCACTGAAGGACTCACAACCACTGATGTGGCCAGCCATGAATAAAAGGTTGGGCACCACTGATCTAAGAGATGAAGGGTTAACCTTATTGCCACTTGGTCATTCTTGCACTGTCTTCAGATTACTTCACACTTTTGGTATTTATTGAGATAAGTATAATTAACTTATTTTAAAAACATGTTTCAGTTACCAGAAATACTTTAGGTATTATATACTAAGTCTTGCAGGTCTTTTTAGATTGATAAAGAACTTGTAAACTACACAGTAATAAAGTATATGCTGCAGCTGAAAAACGTTAAGATGGCCAATGTGCTTTTTTCAGCGTGCTAAATGTGATGATAGTGAATTCATATGTTATCTATTGTCATAACACTAATACCAGAAGGGAGATGAGGGGTACACTGAACCCATAAACCAGCAGGAGGCAAACAAGTACATGGGATAAATGCAGGTGACAGGGATTGAACAAAGCAATTTGAAGGTATTGCTCACATAAAATGTAAGTAATCCCTTAAACAAGAACTAAATACTCCTCTCAGCCTGAAAAAAGTTTACTACAATAAATTCATATGCCATGCCCACCATTAAATACAGATTCGGCATACTTAAATGGACAAACTGAATTGGAAGAGCAGAAAAACTTAAAAAGGTAATATTTTTTCCAAAACGGATTTTGGTGGCAATTCAAGATCAGATGGTGTCTATGCATGCATACAAAAAGCATATTCTGAAGGAACCAGCTATAGCTATAGATAAATGCTGCATGAGCAACCAGCACCTGCTAATCAATGGGTGCACAAATTTGGCTCAATTAGATCACACAAGGAGGCAAAAATGTGGGAAAAGTAGTCAATCAGAAGATGGCTGAGATGAGAAAGAGATATGAGGTTATCAATGAGAAGTGTCATGCAATGCTAGAAAGTGTTTAACCCAATTTAAGGAAAACATGGTTAATTAATATTGAGAACATGAATATCTCTCTGGCTAATTTTAAGGCATTTGATTTGAGCCAATGAACACATTATGCATGTACTGGTGTCAATTTCAAAGATGGATGTGTAAAAATTAATCCGGGGAAAGATACTGCAACATAAGTGTTTAGTAAAGATTGAAAGAAGAATGAGTTTTGAATGGCTACTTTACTTCAAGCAACTTTGGCCTTACTGCCTTTAGAATATCTTCATACTATATTAAAGGAGATATAGGAAAGAAATGTTATGGCAGAAGGGAGAAAGGGGAGTGAGCTATAAAATTGAAACTGCAAGTTTTTAGGGATTGAATGATGAATTTTAAGTAATAGGGATTAATTATGCACTAAAATGTAGTAGTAATAATTGATTTTTTAAGTGCGTTGACAGCTATGGTCATTTTGCACTGTCATCAACTTGACTCACACACAGAAGGGAGGAGGGAAGCCCAGTGCCAGCATTAGCTTACTCTTAACAAAGAGCACCAAGGGGGCCAACTGGATGTCCCTTCCGAAGGACAGAACGCTGAATTTGCGCGGTCTCCTCAAACCGAACAAACAAGGGGCCAGGCGACCTCGGAAAAATCCTGCTTGCACAGGATTCGTGCCCGCTGCCCTTACGAGCAGCAGGCGAGTAGCAGCCAGCGTCCTAACCACTACACCACCGGCACCCCCATGCACTAAAATTTTCTAAATATTGGGAAATAATTGAAAATGATTTCTGATGTAAGAATATTTTCAAATATTGATGAAAACTTGCAGGATGTTTTATAGCATATTTTCATTGCAAAGAACTTTTCAGTCTCGAGTGAATATAGACACTGCTGTAACAGTATGTAAAATACTTTAAGAAAGGGGAGTAATGGAAAAAAGGGAGTTGAAAAATGAAATATTGGAATGTTTTTTTAAATACGAAATGATTTTGGATGTTGCAAATATACAGTCCATATTCTTATTCAGCGATAACTGTGACATCATAAATATTTGTAGTGCAGTACATAAAAATTAAAATATTTAAATATGGTTTAAGATAAAGTATTAATTTTCCAACAAATTATTCTTCGCGTTCTTCTTTTATTCACAACGCTTTGGTTATCAACTTAAACTACCATAAACCCTGTGAAAAAGGCTCTCCGTAAAATTGACTCTTTAACATTTTTAGATCTAGGAGGTCATTCACGAACAATAACGTGATAGAAAGTCTTCATCCGATGTCACTTGGGTCCACACAAATGGGTTACAGTGCAGTCCTATCTGGCTTCCGAGTGGCGTGGGGAGTGAATGGTCGCCACAAAGGTTTCTTTGTTCGGCCCACTTCCAAAAATATCGCCGTCTCAGAAGCGAGGTTGGCTCAGTGATCACGAGTTAAGGATATTTACTACTATGTATTACTGGTGATTTATTCGGTAAATTTAATAAAACCACTTATACTGAAAAACTATACAATTGCGATAACCTCATCGTTAAATCTTAGGTAGAAGGAGATGTTAATGGCATAATCCGCTTCGTTGAAGGCGTAACTAATAATTCGTATATTATTCAAGATTCCACTCGACGTGCACACTTTCAGCGTAAAATCTGAGCTTGTGTAGATGTACATAGTCGCCATATCCAAGCAAGACGCAAGAATGGCAGACAGTATAACTTAGTGCTCATTCTAAACCGCTCTCAGACATTCTCTATTTCGTTTTCATGTAAGCCAACCAGAATGTTTCCAAAGACATGTCACCAAATTGAATTTTAAAATGTGGTCTATTCTTAATTTGGTAAGTTGCTCTTGAGCCGTCATAGAAATATTCATAGCACTTTCCATCCAAACGTATGACCTTCTCAAAATACCGTGGCACACCTGTTCATGTCTTGCGAAAAACCACTGTGCCCTGGTCAACCGGTTGGGGAAAAATATTTCCCGATGAAAGACCAAACATGATTAATTTGTTGAAAGATACAGAATAAACTCAAGAAAGTAGTAAACAACATAGTATAGCGTAGATATTCGAACTAATTGGGTACGAACTAATTCTGTCACTCGATTTGTTTGAATAATCGAACAATAATAAAATCGAATAATAAATTAATTATATGTTCGTGGATAATTGCAGTGAATAAATACGCATGAGGTAGTGCTATACAATAAATAACATTTTATTCAATATAAAAATTTATTTTACGCTTCACTATACTTTGTCGTCATTTTTATGTCGCTAATTCTTGAATTCAATATATTTTTTTAAAGAAAAGGATGCTTATGTAACTGATGTTAGGATAATCGGCACTCGACTGTATTTTAAAGCTTGATGTAGATAACTGAAAGATCCCTACACAAAAGTATTTGGAAACGAGGAATTATTTGCCTTATAACTTCCAAAAAAATCACAGTCGTAAATATTTTCTCCTGGAACGATTATACCCACTGAAAGTGTTACAAATGAAAAATGATACTTATTATTATAAAAAATGGAAATTTCTGGTTCATCTGTTATATTTATTTGAAACTGTGATCATGGTTATCTATTCTAATACGAAGAAAATGTCAAAGAAATGGCTATCTTCATATGCCATAGAAACTCTCTGAAATTATTTAATGTTTCTATAATGAGAAAACATTAAAGGAAAATCCTTTTTGAAAAGGTTAAACATAAATATAAAAATTGCAGCAATTCAAAAGTTATCCATAGTATTTATTCATACGGCAAAAGATAAAAGGGAAAGAAGAAATGTGCGCAAAGTGATACACCTTACCTCATCGTCGGCCACATTGACGAGCATGAGTGGTAAAAAGCAGATCAGAAAGCAACAGAATATAGTGAGCATCATTCGAGTCAATCGTATATCTTCTCTGCGTTGAAACTGTTGCTGTGTGCATCTATTACTCTTTGGACCACCAGTGCTGCAACGGAAAGAAATGGCGTAATTATTACATTAAATACATTAAACGCAGAAACTGCCAGCCCGCGGTGTTCCAATCGCTCCTCAATCAACTTTAAATGAACTTTCAACCGCACTCGGATTTTGACTGCCTCGGTATGTGTCGCACAATGAACAGGAATTAAACAAACATCTGAAGATTCATTTCAGAGCAAACATAATATAAGGGCTGTTTTGCAGTTATTGTGTCTTCGAAAAGAATGTATACCAACTTTAGCAACAACAGGAGTATAGGAAATAATTTTGAAACGAGAAAAAGGTCCGCTATGACCGGGAATCGAACCCGGGTCTTCCACTTTCCGGGCGGATATTCTACCGCTGAACTATCGTAGCAGATCAATTTTCTCGTTTCTGAATGCGGATGTTTTCTTGGTTGGGACGGAATTAGCCAAGTTAGTATCAAACTGCCCCAACGGATGTCCTCGAAGAGATACATCGAAGAAAACTCCTCTCTCTCTCAAATGGTGAGATTGGCAAGCAAGAAATTGATTTTCTCGTTTCAAAATTATTCCCAACTTTACAGCTTATGCCTGTCGGCATAGGATCTTGGGATCGCTCTATCCCATCAACAGAAATATAGTTTTCAGTAATGACATAAGTAACATTTAAGTCAAATGAAAGTCGTCCGTTATACAACGCGAACGGCAATACCTTGATTAAATGGTAAATAGGGAGTTAGAGTCAGGGGTTAGCGGAACTAAGCCTGCTTTTCGTTTAGTAATAACCTTTCCTGAAAAATAAATATTTAATCCTGCAAACAGATATGGCTAACTAACCAATTATCCCAATATAATACAAATAAAGCTATTTCTATCCTTCTACATTTCTTTCTGTTACACTTGAGGAATCATTAATTTACCAAGTCAAAGCTGAATCTCGGGACGGTAAAGCGGATTGTTATTCCAAAAATACAAAAAGGTGTCAGAGTTTAGAAGTACTTAATATTTGAAAATTTTCAGTAGGAATAATACTGCATCGAAATTCAAATCCTAAAAGTTGCATTTTAAAAAATGGATAGGACTGAGATGCGAACATTGCAATGGGAGAGGTGTGCGTAAGTTCTGGATGAGATTCTTTTCTAAAATATCCGTCTAATCCGAGTTAAATAGTTGCTAGGGCTTATATTCCTTTTCTTCTACGACCTAAATGTTCATAATAATGCGATTATAGACGAGTACTCATGAAAAAGATGCCTTCGAATTAGTTCAACAACTTTTGGAAATTATTACAGGCATTTTTAAAATTACATCGCGATCCGCCAACCTTCGAATCTGCGTTGCGAACGATTAGGTTCGGTCACAGTAAATTGACCCAGAACCATCGAAACCGCGAACGGCAAGGATTTACTGTGTCTGGTCAGCTTAAAAAATATCGCGTTTTGATTTTATCACCGCTATTTAAGCTTCAGAGAAATTAAATTAAACAAAGTAAACAATCGGATGTATTTGTTGCATTTAATCAATGAAAATCAAATCGAAAGTGAAGACACATATAATAAAAATAATAAGCTATATGACAGCATAATTGTAATGGGTATCCTTACCTGTAGCTCTGGAGGTTGAGTCGGCTTTTTCGCACCTTCCAATAAATGCAGCTGTACGATACGATGATTACAATGCAAGGCAGTAGAAAACCAAAAACGAAAAGGAACTTCTTCGGAGAACATCCATTATTCTTAAGGATAGTGCAGGAGAAGGTTGGAGAGTGCAAACCGAGTCTTCCCCAAGATTCAACCAGAGGCGGCACCATCATAGAGAAACTGAATGCCCACGCAAAGATCAGCATCAGCGCGATGTACTTTCCAGTGTAGAGTTTATCATATAAGCTGTGACAGGCGATGAGAATGTACCTGTTGGGAGTGGAACAATCGATTAGTCGGAAGTCGCGAGAATTTTCGTGCACATTTTTTCAACATTTAATGAATTCGGAATTTCAATGCAATCTAACAAACAGCCACAGTTGATAATTCTCTAAAACTGTGAAGGAAAATGCAAAGTTAAATTGAGGTATACGATCTCCACCTATATTATTTAGTCAACATCAGCAATTTTTCAAGACAACCATTTTATACTGATAAATAACTCTTAAATTACAAAATATTTGTCACTGTAAGCGGACATTATATAAATTCGAAACACTGAATATAATAAAAATCCACTATTATACAAGGTGTTTCAAAATTAAGTGCAAAAAAATCAGGGACGTATTCTAGAGAACAAAACAAGACTAAAATGCCCTATGACAATATTTCTGAAAACGCTTTATTTCGGAAATATGATTCAATTAAACTTGAAAGAAGTCATACAAGTTAGTACAAAATGAAATTAAATTATTCTTTCAAACAGGCATACAAACATAACGATTGTTCATAATTACAATAAATGTTCGAAGTGGCGTCCGCGAACTCAAAGGCAGACCTCGGTTTGTCGCATTAGTGATTTTCGAAAATGTCGCTACTTGTCTTGCATTCTTCCTTCCCTCCCCTCTCTCACGACGGAAGCCCACAAGGTGTGACACTCGCTTCGGATTTAGACTTTGTAGAATGAAAGTATGTATATTCCAAATAGGGGATTCCTATTTCTTCCTAGGTGTCAATTCGACGTCGTTTACGAGAAAATGCCCTTTGAAAATCGCGATCCGAGAGCCAAGGTAATAAGAAATTTAAAAGTCTTTCCAAAACCAGCGAAGAGCGGTGGCGCAGGAGGAACGAGCTGGATTTGTCAGTCTTCCTTCTGCTGTGTACCAGTTGTTTCCTGACTCATTCATTCCTCACTGGTGCTCGTACTATTGCAGTAGCGCGATTGCGATGGAGTTTTCCAATACTGAGTACAAAGATATTCACCTCATGTACGGTCTCGCTGGAGGATATTCACTTGATGCAAGGTAATTGTACCACGAACGTTTCCCTAACAGAAGATTGCCAAACCATCAGACATTTACAGCCGTAGTTAGGCGTTTGAGGGAACGCGGTTCATTTCGCCGTGCCATAGGGTAAGGGCGGCCTCAAGCGTATGGAGAGGACACTGAGGAATAAATTCTTGAAATGGTACAAGAAGATCGACGGACAAGTACACGACGAATTGGTGCCGCTGTAGGGATTCCCCACGCATTTGTTCAAGCATTTGTTTTAATTATGAACAAACATTATGTTTGTATGCCTGTTTGAAAGAATAATTTAATTTAATTTTGTACTGACTTGTATGACTTCTTTCAAATTTCATTGAATCATAACTCCGAAATAAAGCATTTTCAGAAATATTGTCATAGGGTATTTTAGTCTTGTTTTGTCCTCTAGAATATGTCCCTGATTTTTTTACACTTAATTTTGAAACACCCTTTTTAGACTTTAATGAGGGCCTTTATCAGCACGGTTGACTTGTAATTCAAAATCAGAATGTAATGCTATTAACGAATTGGAATCATTATTATTTTAGAAATGACGGTAAAAAAAATAAATTCCGTAAAAATCCATATAATTCTGAAACAAATGATAAGTACATTTCATACCCAAAAGTCACTCAACATAAAGAGAAAATATCATAAAAGAATTTAGGCATAAGAAACACTATTTATCCAAATCTAAGAAAATTTCTTTTCGATTTATAGAGTTGACAAGGAGGGGGCCGTGTTAAAAGCTCGAACTAACAAAATTTATCATCGCCTGTTTTCTTTAATAATTCATGTAAAAGTTTGTTTTCAAAATTTCATACACCCTGCGATTTTTAAGGCAAATACCTCAAATACTGGATTTAGTTTAGTTTAGTGTTTCATTTGTATGCCTGCATTTTTAAGGGCAGTCATAAATTCGGTTAATTGCGATACTTTACAAATTGAGGAAAATAAATTATTTAAACGTAGATAAAGTTTATATACATTATACTTTTATGTTAAAATGCAGATGAAACAGTGAAATAATAATATTTAATTTACGATTTAACCAAAATATTCTTCATTTTACATTCTCATCATGTACAATGCACTTTTTATTATAAAATCTTAGCATGAATACAGCGTATATTACTAATTTACATAAAATTTAAGATTTTTCCATAAAATACACCAGTGATGCGAGTTATCATTGAAGTTATGAATGTAATTATCCTAAATTACCTAGTATATAATTAAAGATAAGATGAGATTTATTACCTGTTTATTGTTATTGCGACCATGCTCATTAGTGAGACGGCTACGTTTCCGTAGAAGAAGAACGGGAACAGCTTGCAAAGCGTCTCTCCCAGGACCCAAGCTTCATAAATGTAGCGAGAGGCGGTCAGAGGTAGGTTGATGGCACAAAAGAGCAAGTCCGAAAAACAGAGGCTCACTACGAAAGCTGTTGTCGCATGGTTTCGAAGTTTTGAGCATCGTAGCAAAGCCAATGCAGTGATTAGGTTCCCTGAAAAATATATATTGAAAATTGATCCCTTCTAAATTTAACACTTCGTTACATTTGCTAGAGAAATTCTATTTCATCTAATAAAATTATGAAAATTTCGAATATATATTTATATTTACGCGTAGTTAAACATTATTGTACACTTTGAAACACTTTCAGACGATTAAGTTCATTGATATCGAGCTATACTTGCTTAATTTTTTGATTTATGAAATCATGGGGAGAGAGGGGAGAATAAGAGAGAGAGGGAGAATGGGAGGGAGGGAGAAAAATGGAGGGCGGGAGAGAATGGGAGAAAGGAAGAAAATGGGAGAGAGGGATAGAATGGGAGGGCGGGAGAAAATGGGAGAAAGGAAGAGAATGGGAGAGAGGGAGAGAATGGGAGGGCGGGAGAAAATGAGAGAAAGGAAGAGAATGGGAGAGAGGGAGATAATGGGAGGGCGGGAGAAAATGAGAGAAAGGAAGAGAATGGGAGAGAGGGAGATAATGGGAGGGAGTGAAAGAGAATGGGAGGGAGGGAGAAAATGGGAGGAGGGATAGAATGGGAGAAAGGAAGAGAATGGGAGAGAGGGAGGGAGAGAATGGGAGGGCGGGAGAGAATGGATGAAAGGAAGAGAATGGGAGGGAGGGAGAGAATGGGGGGGAGGGAGAGAATGGGAGGGAGTGAAAGAAAATGGGAGGGCGGGAGAGAATGGAAGAAAGGAAGAGAATGGGAGAGAATGGGAGGGAGTGAAAGAGAATGGGAGGGAGGGAGAGAATGGGAGGGAGGGAGAGAATGGGAGGGAGGGAGAGAATGGGAGGGAGGGAGGGAGAGATGGGAAGGAGGGAGAGAATGGGAGTGAGGGAGGGAGAGAATGGTAGGGAGGGAGAGAATGGGAGGGAGGGAGATATTGGGAGGGAGTGAAAGAGAATGGGAGGGGGTGAAAGAGAATAGGAGGGAGGGAGAGAGAGAGAAGGTGAATGGAAATTATTTTAGTTTAATACTTTATTGATATATACCCCTCATTTTTGACGGACAACATAGGGTACTAGCAGAAGGTGCTCGCATTCTGCAAGCATTTCATCTCACTTTGAAAAAACATTAATTTTTCAGAGAGATTTTTCATCATTGGAAATATTTTTTTAATTCAAAAGATTTCTCTGCACCGATTTTCGTTTTTTCCTTATGTAGCAATAATGAAGTAAAACAATCAATAAAATTTGTAATTTTATGAATATTATAATTTTTCCACATTTGCTTAATAATTCCACACATTTCTGCTAAATTTTAAAGTTATAGCACATTTAGAAGTGAAATAACATTTATCTAATTTTTTAAATTTTAAAAATTTTTAACGGCCGCAATACCAATTTCATGGAGATATTGAAATGTTTTTTCGTTTAATTACACTAAGTTCTAAATAACTTAAAAATTTTAGATCCCAAGCTCGCCCAGTAGTATCTAAATATTTACCTATTTGTTTAAACTTTAAGAATTTTTAACTTCCAAACAAATTAGAATATCAAAATTTGTATAATCCCTATTTCGTTTTTTCACAAATTCTGCCTATAAAATATTTCAGCTCAGTAGCACATTCGGAAATACACAAACCTTGAAAATTTGTTTAAACATTTGCGAATTTTTAGCTGCCGCATTGTTAAACTTTTTCAAGATTTTCGTTTTTTAGTCCGTTTTGCACAAAATCCTACCTATGTAAAAAAAATCGAATTTCCATATCATCTGGAAGTGCCTAAACATTAGTATCCTCCTATATATATGTTAATCCTCCTCTGTAAGGAACGTCTATATATAATGATATGATATAAAAATATACAAATGTTTAGGTACTTCTAGAAGGGCTAGTGACCTCAAATTTGGTAGGCTGATAGGTCATTAGGTACAGCCAACGGAAAAAATCGAAAAACATAAATTTTTGGGGGTTATTTTCAACTCCATTGTTCCATAAGAAAAACATGGAAATCTTTGCAAGGACTTATAAAATTGTATTTTTAAATTAGTTAAAATTAAGATGCAAACTCGAGACTAAAACAGTTCTATAGCTGAAAGAATGAGGTTTATTATTTTTGAAGATTAAATTTAAATCGGTACCAAATTGGCGTAGACGTCTGTTTTTAATACCCCGGAAATCTATACAGGGATTTATAAAATTTTATTTTTAAATTAAATAAAATTAAGATAGAATTTTGGGACTAAAACATTTCTATAGCTGAAAGAATGAGGTTTATTATCATTGAAGATTAAATTCAAATCGATGCCAAATTGACGTAGACGACTGTTTTATGGAGAAAGTAAAAACGTAAATCTTTGAAGAAACGCGATTGAGAATTTTTTTTTGATGTTAAGAAAATTAATCAAAATTCTTTTAACTTTATGGTCATGAAATTATCGCGCCAATACCTTAGATATTTTAAAATAATAACCAAAAAGTCTGCATATCATGAAAGATTTTTGCGGTTTTTCAGAGGAAATGGAGACGAAACATCGGTGTACTAAATATCCTCTTGAAATAAAACACACACACATAAACAGAAAAAATTAGACTTACATAGTCAGCGCGTCATCAACTGCCTTTCTTCAAGCGGAGTCTCTAACGTGAGTTTTTGCAATCGGCAAAATACTTCACTAAAAATAAATTCGCATTAATCCTTAATCCCTCTTCGGTTTTAAGAAACGAATGCTAATATGTGTGCACATTTTGTTTAAGATGCACTATATAAATAGAAATTTACTAACCTGTAACAAAGGATAACAGAAGTAAGAATACCTCAAAAGTACGACTGCGGAGCGATCTTTCCTGGATAAGTTTTAGAGAAAGACTACCAGAATATAAGGGTTCAATGCAAATGGAGAAAGGATGAATGTTTATGGTCTTACTCGGTGTTGAAAAGTGAGGCTTTCAAAAAAGACATATTAAAGCAGAAGGAAAAACCTTTCTTTCGCTCCAACTGTTTATGCGAACCGAAAAAATGGAACGAAATAAATTACGGTTTTCGGTTTCGGTTCGGGTTCAGAAAAATATTCGGGTTCGGTTTCTCTCCAGCGAAAATAACGGTTTTTTTCGGTTATCGGTTCGGTTCCGGTTCGATGGCCTGATCTCTCCAAAGAGCGATCCGTCCATAGTAATGAGTTAACCTAAGTAAATGTAGCACCTAGTTACAATACATATTTTATTTTACCATTCTTCTTCCTCTCATATAATGTATATAATTTATTGTAATTATGTTACGTGAAATCAATTTCATACATTTTTCTGTATTTGTCGAAAGGAGCACTCTTCAGATATTCGCTACGATTAAAAAAACGTGCACACACGGAGAAATGAGACTTGCTGAAGTACACCAAAGCGGACGAACCTTTCACAAAAACCCGATAATTTACACGCTTTACACGTGTAATCGTTCATGATGTTCAGGAATTTAGTGATGTAAGATTTTCCGTAGTCGTTGATACTTAACGCATTATTACCCTATTTATGCTCGCCAATTAACTGCTCCATTCCGCGATCTACCAGCAAATAAACAGGCTATATTTGTTAATTTGCAAAATGTATTTGTTTATCCGCAAATAAAATATCATTGATAAAGAAGTGGAATTAAAACTGTTTAATTATGAATATGCAACGGCCATTCCGATCTCAATTTTTCATACTTGACAGAAAATTTGTCAGTAACGTTCTATATTGTGATAGTACTAGTTTAACTCCAGAAGAGTTTCCTTCATTCCTTTGATATAAACTACGAAAATGCATGGTATTTTCTTTGATTATAAATAAAGATGTAAATTTAAATTTCTTTAATTGACAAATTAGATAAAACTCACTATGTAAGTTTCCACTTTAATTTACTTTCGCGACCAGTTTCACAGTAAATGATGCAGTAATTACACCCCTCGAACAAATAGATTAAATTGGAAAATTTTGTTAGCTATACAATGTATTCAAATTCCTGCAATAAACAGAGAGCTCAATATCACAAATAGTAGAAGAATTGGAAGTAAATTCGAGGAAGTTTTCAGTGGAAAGTATTAGTTACTGTATTATTACGCTGAAAATCGTATAACTTTTACAATGATACCAATAACATGCAACTTATTTCTACGTGGTTTTGAGTGACGTTTCAAAGGGCTACAATATGTAAATATACCAAACTGAAATATTGCCTTATGGACCAACTAGGACCTGGTCGGAAGTGAAAAGTTTTACCAAGTGACAAAATTCCGACGGGATCGTATGAAAACCCTGGTGAATAATACCCGCATAAAATATGACACTATTTCCAGAAAAATAGTAAAACGTTAAGTGCTATTTATTTTAATAGCTTTAATTAAACTGTATCTTTCATTTAAGAACAAAAATAAAAATTTAATCAAAATGAACATTTGAAAAAAAACATTTCACAATTAAATGACAATGTTTAAAATGGAATTTCTTGAATATATTCACATTAAAGTTGATTACTGCAACCTTTCATCTAAAATTCCTTTTCTCTTTCAACGCAAAACATACAAGTTTTTTTATTAGAAATTTTCGAATATTTCAACTTATCTTTTGCTGCCTTATTTTCTACGACGTCTGTTTCAAGAATCCAGTCGCTCAGACACCCCGTCCTTTTACTGGCAGTGAACGCCTCTCGGAGGAAAAAAACCACTTGTAGTATCCCAAACTATGGAGCCTCCTTCCCCTCTCAACGCGTTACTTTATATGGCTGAGCTGCTTGAATCGCGGCAGCCGCCGAAGAGAACCATATGGTTGTCAGAAAGCGAAATGAATGGATGAAAGATAAGAGCTCATCGTATGAACATAAAATGCGCCAGCCCACATTAACGCGTTCGCTCTGAATCAGAATATACGATCACATAACCCAGGGCTCTCCAAACTATGGCCCACATGTGGCCCGCGACCTCAGTTGATGTGGCTCTCGAGTCTGTAATAATTACGAAAAATCGTAATTTACCCAATTCGCTAAATCGCCTTTTAATACGAAAATAGCATACATTTGTATATTGTGCTTAGTTTACAAAAATTGGATCGAATTATAGAACTCCCCTCATGGACGGAATGTAATTAATCATCAAAGTAACTTCTTTTGATAGAAAACGTTTTCATTCATATTTCACCCACAACGGAGTCGGTCTCGGCGATAATTCACCGATAGTTGATTCAATGATGGTAAGAATATGGCGCAGAGCAGGGGTGGCCCGAGGTATCGAGGATCCGGGCGGCTGTCCGGGGCGCCGAAGTATATATCATAAAATACTAACTTCAACAGGAAACAGAAACAACCCTAGGTTTATCAGCGGCGGATACATTAACTTCCTAAGGGGAGGGCGATTGGGACGTCCAAGATGGGTCGACGAATCACTTAACCCTTGGATCAGGGGTGTAACTACTATGCCACCAGGCACGTCACCGCGGGGGAGCCCGAAGGGTCTGGGGATCAAGAAGAGTCTGGAGGCCTGCGACGCCGGCCTCAGCATTGTTTATAAGTTATTACTGAAATTCTTATTTTTTCCACCCACTGTAAATAGAGCCTAGCAGACAGCTTGGCCTTATGAAGTTAAATATTTTTCCTCGAGATTCATCTGGATACATCGGACTCATATGGAAGACAAAAGGGCCTTTTATACTGTATTAATTAGGCATGAGAATAATATAGGGAAGAAGGCTGAGATCAGAACTTTATGTATGAGTACGTATAACCGAATCTAGTTGGAGTGTAACGCTTGAATCGTCAACACGTTAATCCGTAAAGCTTACCAGAAAACCTGGAATATTTTTAGGTGTTTGAGGAAAGAAATATTCAAGTAGTTTGGTAAGTATAAAAATACCATTTATTCTTTATTTTATAGCAGTATAAAGTATGTTATGCATGTATATTATTCTTAATTCCATATTGCTACATATGCAGGGCCAGTTTTATAAATCACACGCCCCTGTTCAAAACAACCCAACTTTCCTATTTTCCGTTAAAAATTAAGCATTAAGCCGTGCGTACCTAAATATATGTCATTTAGTTCGCAAGTTAGGATTTCTCACAAGTAAATTACAGAAACTTTATATGAATTTTTTTAGTACATGAACAATAATGACCGCATTATTAGAACGCCAACGCCTCTAGGCATGTTCCTACCGAGTGGGCAATCCGTCTCCGTACACACCTGCATTTTAGAAGACATGAGAGGAAATATGCATGCACCATGCGTGCACACATGCAAGGCATTGGAGTTCTTTACGATTTATGTAATAATATCAAAAAAGATAAATATTAGTAGCTTAGAATAATGTCTAAGCACTTCAAAACGACTTTTCACAAGCGATGCCAAGGAAATATTGAATTTTTGATTTGACAATTAACTTTTTTATCAGTTGTAATTAATAACAAAATCGTAAACTATTTCAAACATAACTCACTTGAAATTAGTGGTAGTAACCTTAACGTTAACGTTAATTCCTTCTTCATATATTATCCATTTCTTTTCACTTACAAACACTGAGTATACGTAAGGAGAATAAACGTGTTTAAGTTAATTTCCTCGTCATAGATAATCCTTTTTCTTTAATGTATTATATACTGTATAAGTGCAAAAGGAAATAAAACTTATTTATGTGGAAGTGACAAAGTTTTTTATTACATCCCATATTTATTGTTTTTCTTATTTATTTAGAATGAAGAAGGATAATTTGAGTACAAATAAAGTAACTGCGAAAAATAGAAGAACTAAAAAAGAGCAACAAGAAAATCATCTCATTTACACAATTAAAACGCCTAATGACACGCAAACCAAATAATATATTAAATAGTATATTTTTTACTTAGATCGTCATTTTCGAAACGAATGTAGAATGGTTTTAGCCTTGGATCTGCCGCTGCCGGCGACCGACGACTGAATATTCCTTTTTGCTCTTAAGTGTTTTTTGACACCATCTGCGACTTGGAATAAAACAATTTTTTATAGAATGAATTTTAGAGAGTAACAAAATGAGACGACGCGCATCCAAAATTCAGGAGTGGGCGATCGCTCCCTTTGGATTCGCCAACTTTGTTATGCTTTCTTTGCACGAAGTGCATGAACGCATATAGGGGAGTGAGGAGGTCGTTTCCGTCAGTATATTCGAATGTTAAAACTCGGGAACCGCTGGACATATTTTGATGAAATTTGGTATTGGAGAGTTTAAGTAAAATTTGTCAACAGATTTCAATTTTGGTTAAAATCGGACGAACATAACGACCACTATACATAAAGACCTAAATGTAGTTTACAACGTACCTCCGTTTCAACTCGAGAACCGCAGGACATATTTTGATAAAATTTGGCATTGGGGAGTTTTACTAAAATTGGTCGAACGATTCCAATTTTGATTAAATCGGACAATAATTACGATCGCTTTACATGAAGACTTACATGTAATTTACAAACTTATTCAATCCGGGAACCGCAGGACGTATTTTGATAAAATTTGGTATTGGGCAGATTTACCAAAATTTGGCGATCTCAAAGAACGCATGTGGAAACTCTGTGTACTCCGAAATGGAGTACACTTTTCCATACTTGTTTATTATGTAGGGGTAGATAGACATTAAACAAAACACACTAAGAAATGGAAACTTTGTACTATTTACGAAGAGGAATTTTAACACGACCAGTTTCAACGATTACTTGTCATATTGTAGCCGCACGAATTTTAAGTATGACAGGAAGGAAAAGCGAAGGAAGGAAAAAAGGGGTTTGGGGATGGGATTTAAGATGCTACTACATATTGGGATGTGCCGGGAGGGCGGCGGAAAAAAGGCGTAGATTGGAACGAAGGTGGGAATTTGGGGACAAAAATGGGGAGTTAGGGGCGGAAGTGTGAGGTTGATGCCGGAAATGTGAGGTTGGGGACGAAAATGTGAGGTTGGGGACGAAAGTGTGAGGTTGGGGACGAAAGTGTGAAGTTGGAGACGAAAATGGGCGTATGGAAAGAAAGGAGTGGATGTGGTGAAATGAGGTAGAAATGGACAGGAAAGGATGTAGAAAGCAAGGGATGCGAGGTAATGGAAGAAGATGAAAACAAAAGTTAACATGTGGACGTAAAATTCCTTATGGGTAAAGTAGAAACGGCGTTTATGAGAATGAGAGGAAGTGATAGAGAAGGAGCGGGTGGAAACGAAATCCGTGAAGGTTCATCGGAAGTTGGGCAAGGATAAACGGGGACAAAGGAGAAGGGAAGGAAATGAACAAAGGGTATCAGACGAATAGAGAAAAAGTTCCCGGCGTGACCCACGAGGAGACCTCCGTAAGGACCAGTGGCAGATTTAGGGAGGGGTCGCACATGGCGCACGCCAGTGGCCCCGTGAAGTATGGGGCCCCGTGACGCATAGCAGTGCTTCTCAACTTGGGTTACGCGGAACCTGGGTTCCGCGAAAGATTTGGGTTCCGCGTGGGTCCGCGAAATTGGGGGAAAAGGTAAGATTTCCCTACCGCTCAGTTACCCTAAATCTTAAATTTCTCCCTCACACTCAGTGGCGGATTTAACGGGGATCGCACTTGGCGCGTGACAGGGTCCCCTTGAAGTAAGCGTCCCCGAAAAAATGTTCGCGTATATAATCTCAGAAACATTAAATGTCTCAATTTAAAAAGAGATGTCACCAATGAAGGTAGCCGTTAGGAGCGGTTTCACTACACATTATATATAGATGGCAGGGCCCCCGATTGCTTAGCGCCAGGGGTCCTCAAATGTTTAGCGCCAGGGGCCCTAGGAGACGTAAACCCGCCACTGGTAAGGACAGAAGCAAAAGGTAGACGACAGGGTGAGGGAGACTGGGAGCGGGCGTCGGCAAAGGGCTCGCCAGGGCCTTTTCGGCCGATATGAGTCGAGGGGCGGTTTCCCACTCACCTGTCACACCGACGACGATGAAGACCACAGCGGCCGCTGAGGCGAAAAGGGTCGCAGGTCGTGGGTAAGGTGCATGAAGGGTCACGTTCCCATCGGTCATCGCCTCCTCAGCCATCTTGTCCTCTTATTCCCCGAAAACTGCCAAGGAAAGAAGAAAGACACGAATTATACAAGAGAGAACGGCAGGTAATGGAAGCTGGATAAATAGAGCTCGCGGGTCATTTGTGGCCCGTGAAACTGTTGGAAAATAGCGATCCGTCGGAATTTAAAATATACTATTTGATTTTTTAAAATAAAACGGCGTCCAAGAATTTGTCTTGGGAATATTTGCGCTAAAATGCTAGTGTAATATGATTTATACTAACATGATACCACAAAATCTCTTATCTAACTGTGCGGGTTACTACTCGACTGGTCGAGACGATCGCAACTACTGATGTGGCCCATCGGATTACTCCTGACTGCAAGACCCCTGCGCCGCGCACCATTGGTTGCCACCCCCTGACATGCGCAGTGTTTTCAACTGACCAAATTACCCGGCGTTGCTCGAGTTTAAGAAAAGTATAATGAAAAATTGATTTTTTATCCTTCCATTTTTTCGTAAAATTCGTAACTGGTGACAAAACGTAAAATATAAGAAGGATATTAAAAAATCACCTGACTAAAAATATCTAGATGCCGACGGTGGAATGCAATCAATCTATTGTCTAGCCCCGCGAAAGGCAATTTTAAAAATATAAATATTTTATACGTATTTTAAAATGTAAATTAACAGGCCACAGGTCAAGAAAATCGGATTTAATGCCGTCAATATGAATTATCTTTATTTCCGTTAAAATGAGACAGCCATTTTGACTCTACGTTCCGTAGTTTTTTGAGTTATGAAATCAAATACAAGTGTATAAACAGCCATTTTCAGTATAAAACAGTCTTTTTTGGCTCGGACGACCTCAGAGGTCAACAAAACATGACCTAAGTCCTCTTTCTGATTAAAATACTCTTACATGTCAAATTTGAAGGCGTTCGACCCATTCGTTAGGGTGGGCAAAGGAAACATACATACATATAAAAATTTTGCTCTGTATGTGTGAGTACAGTGGCGTATCCGTACGAGAAGAGGTAATTCGTAATTTCAATGCATGTGAATAAACGAACTTTTAAACTGAAATTTTTGAATTAATCCAATTTGATTGGCCTTTTTAATTTAAAAAAATATTTTATCTTCTAATTTTGTCCATTTGAATAACACGAAAATGAATGTCGGCAAATTTTAATTTGGACTTTAAAATCACTCATAACCCAAGTACAGTTCCAGACTTGAACCCAGGAACGCAGAAATGAATGAAGTTTTGTTTTCCTACCGTAAAATTTCAAATATGGACCAAATATTACCTAAATTACACTTTTAACAGCAAAATTTCGACATTTTTAAATCTAAAACTTATGGTTGTCATGTATATCCAATTATTGCCGAGTTCTTGAACTAGGAAAACCACGTATGCGAGTTTGTTATTTTTATCATGGAAACGTAAATAAACAAACGTCTGTCAATAGCATTGTTGGTATTGTGAAGTAAATATTATATATGTGAAAGTGATTTCTTGAATGCAAGAGGCATATTATTATGGTTTATAGCGCAAAAATTGCGGAAAAAGTAGAGAAAAATGTAAAAATTTAAAATACTTCATCAGAAATGTCAAAACTATACAGTTTCAAACTTAAAACATTTGCCTGCATCAAAATAATTAATATTTTATTAAGTTGGGTGTTACATTATTAACAAAGTATCAAAAAATTCTGAAAGTTATTCAGTAATTTAAAAAATTTCGTTTAGTTTCGAAAATTAGCGTTTATTAACGGAAGTCACGTATCAAATTCGCAAGATTGGCTCTCAAAAAGTTCATTATCTTTGACAGTGAGACCAACTCACTCCTGGTGTACATATCTTTTGCTAGAAATGCAAAGGCTTATGTCTGCGATGGGTCTTCGCTGGTGCTGAAATCGTGAGCTGAAATTCTTCAACGGGAAATTCCCCCGGCACAAACGTATACCCTTAATTATTTAATCGCATTGTGCCAGTGAAGGCAACTTTACTTAAAATTGCAATAAAATGTGACGCATGAAGTTTGAATGATTAACACATTGAATTGAGTCAAATAACTTGCAACTTTTTCGTACATAAAGTGTTTCTGTATACTCGGCATTGATTATTTGTACTTAACCTTAAACCCGAGCAAGGCCGAGTACTTCTGCTAGTATATATAGACTCTTCTTACAGAGATGGAACATATATATACATATGATATATACAGGGCCGCGCCTAGGGTGTCTGCCGCCCGGGTGCAAGATATTTCTGTGGCGCCCCCATGCTAGCGAATTTTGCGGTTTGAACAAATACGACTTTTTTCATCAATAGAGGGTGCAGACAAGCTGATGGATTTCTGTCGATGTATCCCAGAACGAACTGATTGAAATAATTCGTTGCATAAATATAAAGATAAACATATAATATAATATCTGCTTCAACGAAACTTATAAAACGCCGCACACTTGATTAAAATTCAATACTCTGTCCCCTTACCTTATTGAACAATCAGAAATTCCAATATTTTTGGGTTATTTTATCAATTTACAAGCCTAATTAGATGCCATATTTATTTCGACTATAAGAAAACAAAACTTCAATTATTTATGCATTTCTACGTCAAAGTCCCGACTTCGTATTTTCATTTTAAGATATTTAAAAATCCAATGAAGAAGTAGGTGTCAATAATTCGATTATTATTTGGAGAAATTGTTATGGAATTTTAATTCGATACATCTACATACGATCACCGAAATACAGCATATGGCAATATTTATGCAATATCATTTTTAATAATAAAATAAAATGATTACTTTAATAGGAAATAGTATAAATAAATTAATATACATGCAAATATAAAAAAAATGTAAGACTAAGCTGGTTAAGAAAAAAAAATTAAACTAATAATTTGCATTATACGTATCTGAAAAATTCCATTTACCAGATTTTATTGATTTTTCGATCGTATTTCAAATATACCCACTCATGGCAATTGTACTTTATTTGGTTTTTGGTCATAAAAGATCTTGATTAATTTTATAGATATTGAATAGAACTTAAACATCCATTGCGTTTAATTTTATTCATTGAATTTTATTGAAGTATTTTAAAAAACTGTTTAGAACAATCCTCAAACTCGCGCTCCTACCAAAACATTTTACTCATTCCCCACCTTTTAATAATAGATACCAGAACATATATCAAATCTTATTTAGCAATCCACCCTTAAAGACATTTTCAACCTACCTCTCGATCATTTATAACTTTCTGAGTATTAGCAAACCATCGCGGATCTATATGATGTACAAATAAGTGCGAAACCAAACGTAACCCAATATAAACACACTTATCTGGAAAGTTTTTATTGATAATAATTTCCACTAGTAAAACTAGTTTACATTATCTTCTATAAGGATATAATTAACAAATAAAGAGTCGAGCAAATACAAAAACACTGGCGCCAGGCTTACGACAAAATGATCCTCCTGCTATTCCGCCGATCCTCGGTCTTCTAAATAAAGGAATCCTTCTTTCGTATTCAAAAGTTATCTTGTGAATATAAATCGATAAATTTACGTGGACTCGATAAAAGGACCGAAGACAGGAGTACATTACTGTAAACTCACTCTTCAAAAATGAGTGAACATTCAATAGGGTTAATAGTTAAAATTGTTATGATGTTATAATTATGACAGATTTTGCTGCCTATTCAAGCTATCTTTTATAACTACTTACCTACATTTTTATCAAAAACTCAAAACAACTGAGGACTTATGAGCGGAAAGCAATAACAGAATTTTCGAGTAGAAACTGAAACACGTTATATGAAATACCTCTTCGATTTAATAAAGAAAATAAACACTACCTATGTGCAGTTTTCCTCTGCATGAACGATGATCTCCTCAGCTTCAAAAAGAATTTTTTTTTCGCTGAACGAAGTACAGGTACTATCTTCCTATCTTCTATCTTCTGTTCACACACCGTTGAGGAAATGCGATCATCTCCAACGAAAGCTCAAGAGATTTAAGAGCTTTGTACTATTTCGAAATGAATATGAACGTTAACGTAGGAGGGGGATCGTGAAGGAGTAAGAAAAGCTAGTTTTCGGAAAAGCTATTCTAAATCAATTTAAAACAGATTTAGGATTTTTAAGACTCGGTAAGAGGGAGAATTAAAAAAATGGTAGACATCTGGTATTCTTCCAGCAAAAAGATTTATGGTAAAGGTTGATGGTACTCAGGGGCGGACCAAGGTATTTTGACGCTCCCGGCGAGAAAGTGCTCCAGCGCTTCCGTCCGTAAATTTTTGTATAGATATTTTTAGAACTTGCTCATTTATCCATTGCTCTGTAAAATAATTGATAATGAAAGTAAATAGGACTTCCATGTAGATTTGATGTAAATTTGTTTCAAATTGTATGCACTTGCAAGTAAAATATACATAGATGTTTGATTTAGTGCCCACAATAAATCGGCGCCACGAGCAGCCGCCCTGCTCGCCCCTACCTCGGGCCGGCCCTGATGGTACTTTGCGAAAGGATCGCCGCCTTAGATGGAGCTCCTCGCTAGAGTCGGGATAGCAATTAACAGAGTAGCACCCCTATCTCCTGGCAACTCCTACGGTGAACCCATTTTTGGTCGCCACTGATAGGTGTTCTAGCATGCTTAAGTCACGCGACCGCGTATCGCAAGGGATCGGGAAAATTTTGCTTAGAAAATTTCGTGTCGTTTTAGTCCTTTTCACTCTGACCAAGGAAGAAACATTCCCAAACAGAATGCACAACTCGAATTGCAACAATATATAGATAAAAATACCTTAATGGGAAGGCGCCACGGCAAGTCGGCGCCCGGATGCATTGCACCCACTGCACCCCGGGTAGGCGCGCCCCTGAATATATATATAGGAGGATACTAATTGTTTAAACAAATTTTCAAGGTTTGTCTTTCCGGATGTGTCACGGAGCTGAAATTTTTTTAATAGGTAGAATTAGTAAAAATACGAAATAGGGATTATACACATTTTTATATTTTTATTTGTATGGCAGTTAACAATTTTTAAAGTTTAAACAAATAGGTAAATGTTTAGATACTACGGGGGGAGATAGGGAGCTGAAATTTTAAAAAGTATTTAGAGATAAGCTATACAAACGAATAAATATTTCAGTGTAACCATGAAATTGTTATTGCGGACGTTAAAAATTAAATAATTTTTAAAAATTAGATAAATGTTATTTCACTTTTAAATGTGCTACAAATTTAAAATTTGGCAGAAATGTGTGGCATTCTTAACCCAAGGTGGTAAAATTATAACATTTCTAAAATTGCAAAAATTAGTCATTGTTTTACTCCATTAATGTTCCATAAGGAAAAAACGAAAATCGGTCCCAAGGAGAAATCTTATGAATTAAATAAATATTACCCATGATGAAATATCTCTCTGGAAAATGAATATTTTTTAAAGGTGAGATGAAATGCTTGCAGTATGCAAGCATTTCATCATTATTTATGGACGTTTCTTACAGAGGAGGAGGAGGATATAACATACATATAACATATAGGAGGATACTAATGTTTAGGCACTTCAAGATGAGCTGGAGACTCGAAATTTTTTTCTTAGGTAGGACTTTTTGCAAAACTGACTAGAAAAAACGAAAATCTTGAAAAAGTGCAACAATGCGGCCACTAAAAATTCGCAATTGTTTAAACAATTTTTCAAGGTTTATGTATTTCCGAATGTGCTACGGTGTTGAAATTTTTTTATGAGTAAAATTCTTAAAAAAACGAAATAGGGATTATGTAAATTTTGATATATTAATTTGTTTGGCAGTTAAAAATTCTTTAAGTTTAAACAAATAGATAACTGTTTAGACATTACCGGATGAGCTAGGAAGCTGAAATTTTCATGTTATGTACAAAGTAGTGCATTTGCACAAATAAACATTTAAATCTCTCCATAAACATATTGCGGCGGCCGTTAAAAATGTTTAAAATTTAAACAATTGAAAAAATATTATTTCACTTCTAGAGGTACTACAACTTTAAAATTGGGCAGAAATGTGTAGCATTAGTACCCCATAATGGAGAAAGTGTAAAATTCTTAAATTTTAAAAGTTTTGGGATTGTTTTAATCTATTATTTTTACATAAGGGAAAAACGAAAATCGCTCCGGAGGTGAAATATTTAGAATTAAAAAAATATTTGTAATGATGAAATATGAAAAATGAATGTTTTTTTATGTTGAGATGATATGCTTGCAGAATGCAAGCACCAACTACTAGTATATATATATATATATATATATATATATATATATATATATATATATATATATATATATATATATATAATGAAAATATCCGTTTTGGATTTAAATATTATTGTCTATGGAGAGCCGTTTGCATTGGTACACATCACTATTCCCGATCTGCATATAAGTAGGTAATCAAACCAAACGATCGGCGTGCTACCTACACTAATGAGTGGCACCTGCCTGTTCTTTTCTATGAGTTAGGCGAACGAGACAAACCAATGACAGTTCAAAGCAGGGGTCGGCAACCTACGGCCCGCGGACCACGTGCGGCCCTCGAGAACACTTTATGCGGCCCGCAAAGCTGTAATGAAAAAGTGATCAGGAAAATTTCTCATGGGCAATTTTATATTTTTTGAGTAAAATTATGGTCTCAAAGCCTTTTCTGGTGAAGTTTTAACGCTAGTAAATTACGTAGACTTGATTTCGTTCATATGAAATCACAGAATCTCTAGAAAACTTCTGATTTATTCGCTCATCCGGCCCGCCGAGGCTTTCTTGACTCCCAATGCGGCCCACCGAAACATTCACAACTGCAAATGTGGCCCGCCATGCAGAAAAGTTTGCTGACCCCTGGTGTAAAGCAAATGTTTTAAGACTAAAACTGGTTGCCTACCTTCACCCTATTTAGGGTGTGCCGTTTTGGGGGCTCCTTTTTCATTTTTGCCTTAATATATTTATTAAGCTTCATTTATTTCGTTACATTTATGGCAGTTCATTAATTGAATAACAACTTACATAGGTTTAGAGTTCCAAAAAAGCAATTTTATGGGACTAAGTGGGCAGGGGCAGCGAATTAAACCTATTTACATTAATTATTAATGAAAAAAGGATCCGTTTATTGCGGTTTCGCTTAACGCAAGGTTCTTCTTAAATCAATTAAGAGGAATAGCTGCATTATATGTAAATGAATTATTTTCTGAAGCCATCATATAGATAACAATATCAACTCCAAGGAATAGAAAAGTTACTGGTAATCAATTTATAATTTTGTTAGTAATTTAATTTATGTAGTTTATTGATCCTTGAATTTATCTTTTCCCTGTAAAAAATATCGATTAAAAAGTTTGATCACGACTTGTCATACAGCGTAAACGTAATGCTCGAACTCATAAACTAGTAGAAGAAGATATTGCCAAGGATATGAATGGATTAACGATAAAATTAAGTTTATAACATGCTTGCTACTCTCTTCAGTAGATTATTTAATGTGGGAACGAGTACTTCTCATAACTGCGAAAATTGATCCGTGTCAACGGATGACGAGCGAAATTCTGCGCCACTTCGTTCCCTTGGATGAATTCGAATGAGGCGAGAAGAGGTGTTCGGAATATCTGACCAATTAAATGATTGATGCTACCATTGAGGTTCGGTTGGATGACGCACCGGGGGAAGGAAAGACTTAATATTAGGTGCATCTGTCCTATTATCATGCGAATGACCTTCTTGTGGTGGTGAAGTATCTCCTAGCCAAATACAAGTACTTGGAAACAACCTTAGACTCACACCCACTCACCAATGAATGCGTGTTACGACGCGGTAAAGGCCGGAAGTACGTATCAGTCCCAAAGATCGATTCCGGCTCTCGGTCGCGATAGAAAGCAATTCACGAATTCGAGCACCCTTGGAGGACTATGAGGGCGGCCACAGCTGCAAAACAGGAAATCTTACAGACGATCGTTCGGATTGCGTTTGCAAGAATAAGAAGAATGATCGTCTGATCCACAAGGAGTTTCATTATCAGGATGTAAAATTCTTCGACAATACTCGATGAAGCCTTGCACATGTAAGTTTCCATTTCCTCAAATATGCTGATCGAAGCGGGATAAGTGGTTTGTTTGTTTGAATAACAACTAGTCCAATAGAGAGACGGACGAAACAAAATAAACAAATAAGATATAACAGCCAAAACGAGATAAGTGAACGCAAAGGCCACCGCTCGTACCTTAAAATGATATATGGTAAGTAATAGGCATTTAAATTTTTGTTCCCAATGTGTAATTTAATAGTATTAACGACATGATATATTCGTCGTGGATCTATAGCAAATACTTAATACAATTTTTGTGCAATTTTAAAAAGAAAATTTCTAACGAATTTGAATAAATACATAGAATAGGAGCCTCGGTGCGCTATAAAATTATTTATTATATAGTCGTAGGAGTGGGTGGAGATTAAACCGCAGATCTTTTTTATGCGAAGGATGTCGTAAAAAGACATCGTTCTCGGTGAATATTCACTGAGGAAGTGGGAGTTGAAGGAATACGATGGAAAATAGCCCTGCGAACAAAAACTGAAGTAATGTCGATAAGTAAAAAGGGCTCTTTAGGTGAATGAAAATGCAAAGACTGAAGCAGAGTGATTTTTTTCAGAATAATATCTTTGCTAATGGCACTCTTAAGTTCAATCAAAATCATTCTTCAACAATTCTTCTTGACTCGTTGGGTCGTTAATTTTATTTTACGGTTTAAATAACGTGTGTCTATTTTTCTCCTAACACAAAGCTCTCGAATGCTGCTATGTTCGGCGTTTCATTTTTTATAAGTTCGTTGCTGATGACATAATATAGCTATTAGTATGTAAAAAGATATAAATTCCTTTATTTTTCTACTCTAGCTCGTTTCTGAGAATTCGATGGGAACGTCATGAAACGCATGCGATATCCAAAAACAATAAGTAACAGTAACAAATATATAATAATTGTGATAAAAGTAGTTTTAGATCCAAGAACCTTAAATGGAAGTTTAACTAAGACATGATAGAAATATGCTGGAAATATTGAACTGTTTACTGCAAAACTTTATTCTCTATATACTCAATTTTGGTTTACTAATTTTAATTCTACTCATGGAACCATTACTGCACTCAAAATTATACGTTAAAACGTACAGGTTACATGCATTGGTTTTTCAACGCCGTCAGATTTTAAATTAAGGTTATAAATTCTTTACAAATTGCATATGAGGTTTTGATAGGCAAAGGCAGAATGCGAATTTGTATCTGAAGCAGAGATAGCACCGATTAAGCAACATAAAGCGTGTAACAGCTCATCAAATTGCCGTTGCCATAAAGATATGAACGTAATGAATGTTTCTTTGACCAATGGCGGCTGCAATCCTTAACAGTAATTACATTATAACGGCATTGTATTATTTAATGCCAGATATTAATACTGATTACAGAACAAACACAATCCATGAAAATGAATCCTATCTATCGTGGCGTTTAAAGGATTTTTTTTCGAAGAAAGAGTTTGATTTGTAGTAACAAATAAGAACAACTATCGGAATACGAATTTAAAACTGTGTAAAAAGATTAAATACTTTTAAAACGACACCTAGTATAAATAGTTTGCTAATAAATTAAACACAATTAATTGTTATACATTATTACATCTCCATTTCACTGTCCTTAAAATGACAACCTATCAGTAAATAACGACAATATAAAATATATTTTTCGTCCGTTAAATAAAAATTAATAACAGGAATAAAATAAAATATTATTATTATATTTTGATAGAAATTACTAAGATTATGGTAATCCTAAATTTACATTCATGAATGTATCCAACTTAAAGCAAAAACCAAACGATATGCCAAATAATATTGAAATTATCAGTGAATTTCTTTCATCATAATGGGGAAATGAGGCAATTCCGGAACGAACAAAGTAATAGAAAAAAATAATTTGGTTTAGTTTGGAGTTAGCAAATAGATACGTTGCTAAGGCGTTATTGAGGTAAAGCAAAAACGCAGCATCCCTTATACGATTCCTAAAACCTCAGTAATAACATTAACGTTCAAGTGTTAAAAGCTATGAGCCCGCATTCCGGGTAGAAAAAGTTCAAGTTATGTCATCAACAATATGGACGTAATATATAAAAAACATAATTCTCGAGTTAAAGAAAGAAGAGAGAAAAAGAGAAAGCTTATTTTGAACGCCGAGATAACGGTATCAGGGCCAATTTTTTTCTAAAAGTCATTAAAGTCATTCATATTTCATGAGTAATATGACAAGTTTAAAAGATTTTATGAAGGACCAAAGGAACTCCTTCGTTGGGGTGTCCCTTCTCTGTCGTGTCCATTTCCTTAAACCGAACAAAGAGGCTGTTATTCTCACGAAAGGAAGTGGTGGCAGTTGTATTACAGGAACATCAAAAGAGAATGCATCGAGAATACACGGTTGAAGGAGTTCCAGTTATAGCACCAAGCGATAAATCACTGCTATGTCCAAAAGTAGCCCTAGTAGAAATGGACTGGTAATGAAAATCTCTTGAGCACTAGTAATAAAACGAAAGAACGAACGAACGATGTGTGTTTGGTTTTTGTCTGACTAAACAAAACGGAAAATAGGGATCAGGAGTATTATTCATACAAATATTTCTCTGATTTCTTCCGATTTATTATAAAAGTAGCATTTTGCAGTTTACGGAAATTGATATTCTGTAATCATATTTTTTGTCTCATAATAATTGGCTTATGATAAAAAATAATTCTGAAAACATACTTAAAAAGCTATAATATCCAATAAATTCAAAACATGTAATCAGTGATATTTCTTCTAATCTGGTTACATAAATACGGTGTTTTTGTGACATTAATCATACGCGCTCATAAGGAAGCAATTTCATATAAAAAGTACAATTATTGTATTTGCAGCTAAACTAATTCTTTTCAGATTAGTAAAATCCTCGAATTTACTTTTCTTTCACTTAAGTAATAAAAAGAAACTTATATTGTACACAAGAGCTGGAGTGTCTCTACGGGATTCCTATTTCTCGCAAGGATTCCAGGATGTGATCACGTTCAGCACTGCATTATGAGAATCCTCCAAGAAATAGTTTTCATTTCCGAACATTTACATAAATATCAAAAAGTAGAAACACGGGCAGAAAGACTGGAAGAATAGAATTTAAACGTTTTTGTTTTATCTGATAATTACCGTTAACTATTCAATAAACAACTGATATACGCATGACTGTGATATGAAAAGGAAATAGACAAATAAAATAGTTCATTGTAAATATACAGCACATATCTAGACCAACATTTACAAGTGACCAAGATCTTTGTTTTCGCAAAACTGATAAAACTGTAGAAAATAAATTTTCCTATGTAATATGAGATCTCAACGAATAAATTAGCAGTCATTAGAGAGGACGACACAAATTAAAGTATTTTTTTACATATCACTCATATAGGATGTATTTCAGTCTCGACATTTAAAAGTGAAACAGCAAATTTTAATTCTTATTAATAAGGATACACTTTCACCTACTTCCTTTACTACGTTAACATAAAGGAGCGGTTAAATTCTATTTATCCACATTAATGAGTTACATTTATCACATGCCTATTTAAGAACAAATATAAGTCAAGAAAAATGGAAATAAAACGATTTATAAATTCTGGCAAAACAATAATTTGATAGTTTAAGAGTAAAATTGTATAAGAGAAAGAGGTTGCGACGGTGAAAATTGAAATTCAAAATTAAAAGAAATTTAAATCGACTTCTAATCCCTTACAATTCAAACATTTTTTAGAGATAAACAGTAAAAAATATCAAGTTTACGGAAAATTAATTCTCGCCAAGGCCTCCATATCTCCAACAAATGTCTAATGGTTTATGCATCTCCTGGCAACTACAGGGACCAAACAGACTAAGACGAAACACACAAACGCGCGCACTCAATCTCAATCGCACAGATCTCTAAAAAAATTTCATAAGGAAGGTGATCATAATACGTATTTCTAGAGCAAAGTTCTCATCATCAGCATATGATAGCGAGTCCCGGCGAGAATTAATTTAAACTTGATATTTTTGACTGTTTATCTCTAAAAAAATTTTGAATTGTCGGGAGACGCATAAACCATCAGACATTTGTTTGGGATATCAAGCCCCTGGCGAGAATTAATTTTCCGTATACTTGATATTTTTTACTCTTAACCTCAAAATTATTTTTTGAATTGTCGGGAGACGCATAAAACATCAGACATTTGTTTGAGATATCAAGTCCCTGGCGAGAATTAATTTTTCCGTAAACTTGACATTTTTTACTGTTCATCTCTTTAAAAAAATAGAATTGTACTGTTGAAGAGTTGATTTACATTTTTTAAAATTTTAAGCGAAACTGTAAGAAGGGAGTTTTGTTTATTCATCCGAACACTTCCGATCATGATTTACTTCCAAGCCGTAAAGATAATTTCATTACAAGAGCAGGTCAAACGCGTGGCCATCTCATTCAATTTTCAACTGTCTCAGCCTTTTCGACAATGCTTTTACGACGCCGTAAAGCAAAACCCATTTCGAAAATGGGAGAACACATTCCCGTCCTCTAACCTTCCTGACCTTTCTTCTTATCTCCCTCCCTCCCCAAATCCTCTTCTCTCGAAACCAAATTTTCCCAGCAACAGTAATTTAAACACCTCGCGTTGCTCTGCGTAAAGTTCTTCGCAATGAAATCTTGGTCGATTGGAAAAGTGCAATCTGGTGTAGAGAGCGTCATCATCGTGCTGAAAACGTTAGTTTTATCTCTGAAAGAGATAGTTTGAATTAACTACAAAATATTCGTAGCTTTTCATTTCTATCAGTATTTTATACTTTACGAAACAGGAGTATGACAAAATAATTCCGTTTCAGTAACCAAAAGGATTTTGTAAAAATAAATAGAAAGCACTACCTAAGCCAGCTTAAGGCGCAATCGGAAATATTGTATTTGCAATACTTATGGAACTAATTGAAGTTTTCAAATGAGAGTAATAAAATAGTTGGTTTAGTTTTAATATGTAAATACCATTAGATTCTTTGATTTACTATAGTTATGCCGCACCCATTGATGAAACTGCTAGAACGGTATTTTATGCAAATGTAAAGCTTTTGAATCGCCATTTGACGACATAATACTTTAGACAGCGAATAACGCAATCTTACAAAATCATTCTAAATCCTTTCTCTCTCTCTCTTATGATTCAGAGAGAGCCAACACATCCGCCTATCTTTCGGGTATTACGTCCCACTAACGCTGATAATAGGACATTTGTAATATTTCTAAAATTCCAATTGCGCCACTTTCTAGAAACAAAAGCCTGTCTCTCCATTGCTCCTCCGTGCTCTGTTCACTTTGATATTCAAAAATTCTTTGGCAATATGGTCAAATTAGGCTAAGATATTATTATGCATCGCACGGGGAAAATAATTTATGCAGATTATCTAGTTTAACAAGGTTCATCAGAGCGGATCAAGAATAATTTCGCTCGTCACATGTGAAGCGATTTAAGTGAAATAAATGGAAAGTTAACCTGGGTAGAAAAAAGTTGGAGATTTGGGTTAGACTTGGAAAGTTGCTGGGAAGCTTGTAAAGTCACCATACCCAATCAAAACGTCGAACCTTTAAGAGAAAATTTCAAAGATGTGTCAAAAGTTTAACTCGAATTATCAAAAAGCACTAGTCGACTCAGGTATTTAAATCTCATTAGTTGAAAATTTGAGAGAAAATTCCTAAACGAGTTATTGAACTCAACTTCTGGCAATGACGCAATTTCTATGCGCACGTACACGCGAACTCACACATAATTAAATAACGCAGCGGCTCCTTGGTAACGTACATTGGTTAATTCTGGCTACTTACTATACTCTGAGTAGCCACCCCTGGTATAGGCAATACGCTTATCCGATCTGAAGTACAGTCGCATAAATAATATATGCACAAATCGAGGTAATTTTAGCTTATTGAAATGAGATTTTTTTAAATGAAAAAAAGAGAATAAACAAAGAGTTCCACTAGGACGAAGAGGAGCTCTTAAGTAACAGCGAAAAAAAATCCAATAAAATGCTATAGATATTGCTGTTGTTTACATACGTCGGAAAACACGATCGATACGCATAGAATTCAAGACGAAACAATAGAGTTAAGTGTTCGGTTATAGTGTAATCAGACGAAGAGCGAGGAAGGGCGTGGGCCGTTGAATGGGCAAAGATGACGTTCTAGTGAATTGCAATCGGAATGTGCTCTCGCTCGAAGAACGTGGAGAGGCGGTGGTGTAGCAAGGGGGGAGGCAGAGGGGGGCAGTTGCCCCCGGGCGCAGGGCTGAAGGGGCGCCAACTCATTGACCGAAAATTAACGTTTCTGTTTATAAACAATTATAATATACTAGTAAACCGTGCTTGCATTCTGCAAGCATTTCATCTCACTTTGATAAACACATTCATTTTTAAGAGGTTTCATTATTAGAAATATTTTTTTAATTCAAAAGTTTTCACCTCTGCACCGATTTTCGTTCTTCCCTTATGGAACAATACTGGAGTAAAAGCAATCCCTAAAATTTGAAATTTTAAAAGTATTATACTTTTTCCATTGTGGGGTACTAATACTTCACATTTCTGCTATAATTTAAAGTTGTACCAATCTAGAAGTGAAATAATATTTATCTAATTGTTTAAACTTTAAAACTTTTTAACGGCCGCAATAATTACTTCATGGAGATTTTAAAATGTTTATTTGTGCATATCCACTAAGCTCTAAATAACTGAAAATTTTCAGATCCCTAGCTTGTCTCCTAGTACTTCAACATTTATCTAGCTGTTAAAATTGTATGAATTTTAACAGCCGATTAAATAAAAATATCAAAATTTCTATCATCCCTGTTCGGTTATTTGAGAAATTCTACCTTTACAAAAAATTTCATCTTCATAACACATTCGAAAATACATAAACCTTAAAAATTTGTTTAAACATTTGCGAATTTTTAACGCTCGCATTGTAAAACTTTCATGAGATTTTCGACTTTTAAAGTTGGTTTTGCACATAGTCCTACCCACGTAAAAATGTCGAGTCTGCAGCTTATCTGTAAGTGCCTCAACATTAGCATCCTTCTATCATATATTTTGTTATATTATAAGAAGTAGCTATAAAGAATGACAAGTAGTTGGTGCTTGCATTCTGCAAGCATTCAATATTAACTTGAAAAATACATTAATTTTTCATAAAATATTTCATTATGTATAAGATATATTTTTTAGTTCAAAAGTTTGCACCTCGGCACAGATTTTGTTCTTTCCTTATGGAAAAATACTGGAGTAAAACAATTCCTAAAATTTGCAATTTTAAGAATATTGTACTTTTTCCATTGTGGGGTACTAATGCCACATATTTTTGCAAAGGTTTTAAGTTGTAGCACATATATTGATGAAATAATATTTATCTAATTGTTTAAAATTTGAACATTTTTAACGGCCGAAATAACAGCTTCATAGAGATTTTAAAATGTTTATTTGTGCATACTCACTAATCCTTAAACAACAAAAAATTTCAGCTCCCTAGCTTTTCTCTAAGCACCTATAAATGTATCTATTTGTTTATATTTTAAATTTTTTTTACAGTCAAACAAATTAAAATATCAAAATTTCTATAATCCCTATTTCGTTATTTTACAAATTCCACGTTTACAGAAATTTTAAGCTTTGTAGCACACACGGAAATACCTTAAAATTTTGTTTAAACAATTGCAATTTTTTTACGACGGAATTGTTGCAGTTTATTGATATTTTAGATTTTTCTAGTTGGTTTTGCATATAGTCCTAACTACATAAAAAATTTAGGGTATCCATCTCATCTGGAAATGCCTAAACATTAGTATCCCGCTATATATATCCTCTGTGAGAAGTCTATACAAGTAGTTGGTTCTGCAAGCATTTCATCTCACCCTAATAAACATATTAATTTTTCAAAGAGATATTTTTTTAATTCAAAAGATTTCACCTCTGCACCAATGTTCGTTCTTTCCTTATGGAAAAATATTTTACTAAAACAATACCTAAAATTTGAAATTTTAACAATATTATTATTATTTAATTGTGATGCACTAATTCCACACCTTTCTAACAAACGTTAACGTTGTAGCTCATATAGAGGTGAAATAATATTTAAGTAATTGTTTAAATATTGGAAAATTTATAACGGCTGCAATAACAATTTCAGGAAATACTCAAATGCTTATTTGCAGTAACCTCTAAATAACTTTAAAATATCAGCTCCCTAGCTCGCGTCGTAGTACCTCAATATTTACGTCATTGTTTACATTTTACGAATTTTTAACAGCCAAAAAATTAAAATATCAAAATTACTATAATTGCTTATTGTTTTTTTTTTACAAATTACACATATAAAAAATTTCAGCATGGTAGGACATACAAAAATACATAAACCTTGAAAATTTGTTTAAACAATTACGAATTTTTAGCGGCCGCATTGTAAAACTTTTTCAAGATTTTCGTTTTTTCTAGTCGGGTTTGCACATAATCCTACCGTCATAAAAATTTTCGAAATTCCAGCTCTTCTGGAAGTGCCTAAACATTAGCATCGTCCTATATATATCATTATATATAGACGTTCCATGCAGAGGAGTAACATATAACATACTAGTTGAATGAGCTTGCACAAAGCAAGCATTTCATCTCACCTTGAAAACATTAATTTTTGAGAGAGATATTTCATCATGGAAAATATTTCTTTAATTCATAAGATTTCTCCTTGGGACCGATTTTCGTTTTTTCCTTATGTAGCAGTAATGGAGTAAAACAATCATTAATTTTTGCAATTTCAGGAATATTATACTTTTTCCACAGTGGCTTAAAAATGCCACACATTTCTGCCAAATTTTACATTTGTAGCACATTTGGAAGTGAAATAACATTTATCTAATTGCTAAAAATTAATTAATTTTTGACGGCCAAAATAACAATTTTATGGATACACTGAAATGTTTATTCGTTTGTATAGAATAAACTCTAAATATCTTTTAAATTTAATCTCCCTAACTTGTCGCGTAGTGTCTTAAAGTTGTTTAAATTTTAAACTGCCAAACAAATTAAAATATCAAAATTTCTATAATCCCTATTTCGTTTTTTACAAATTCTACCTATAGAAAATTCCATTCCCTAGTACATCCGGAAATACATGAACCTTGAAAATTTGTTTAAACAATTTCGAATTTTTAGCGGCCGCATTGTAGAACTTTTTCAAGATTTTCGTTATTTCTAATCGGTTTTGCACATAATCCTACCGACAAAGAGAGGAGCTGGAGATACGAAATTTTTTTCTTAAGTAGGATTTTGTGTAAAACCGAATAGAAAAAACGAAAATCTTGAAAGAGTTTTACAAGGCGGGCGCTAAAAATTCGCAATTGTTCAAACAAATTTTCAAGGTTTATGTATTTTTGAATGCGCGACGGAGCTGAAATTTTTTTAGCGGTAGAAATAAAAAAAAACGAAATAGGGATTATAAAAATTTTGATATTTTAATTTGTGTTGACATTAAAAATTCTTAAATTTTAAACAAATAGATAACTGTTTAGGTACTACGGGATGAGCTAGGAAGCTGAAATTTTCAAGTTATTTACAGAGTAGTGCATTTGCACAAATAAACATTTGAATCTCTCCATAAATATATTGCGGCGGCCGTTAAAAATGTTTAAAATTAAAACAATTAGAAAAATATCATTTCACTTCTCGAAGTGCTACAACTTTAAAATTTGGCCGAAATGTGAAGCATGAATGCCCCATAATGGAGAAAGTATAAAATTCTTAAAATTGCAACATTTGGGGATTGTTTTAAACTATTATTTTTACATAAGGGAAAAACGAAAATCGCTACTGAGGTGAAAACCTTAGAATTAAAAAAATATTTGTAATGATGAAATGTCTGAAAAATGAATGTTTCTTCAAAGTGAGATGAAATGCTTGCAGTATGCAAGCACCTACTTGTATATACATATATATTGTTGCACTTTTTCAAGATTTTCGTTTTTTCTAGTCGGTTTTGCACAAAATCCTACCTAAGAAAAAAATTTCTAATCTCCAGCTCATCTGCAAGTGCCTAAACATAAGTATCCTCCTATATGTTATATCCTCCTCCTCTGTAAGGAACGTCTATATATAATGATGTTATATCCTCTATAAGGAACGTCTATATATAATGATATAATAGACGCCGAATTAAAATGCTAATAGAGTATGCTTGGGTTTCAGTCACAGTTCCCACATTGCATTTGTCTGGAAAACTGTAGTGAGCAAAGAGAGGGGGGCGCATATCTGTGACTTGCCCCCGGGCGAAGGAGAATCTAGCTACGCCACTGTGGAGAGGTTATTGCGGAGTCCGAAAAAAGACAAGTTTATGAGAATACACGAGCGCAGTCGTTAAAACGACGAATGAATTATCGTCCGAAGCGAAAGGAGAATTCGTTCCCGTCTGCATTGGAGGGGAGCCCTCCGGAAGTGCTCTCCTTACCCGCCTCTTTCTCAGAACTCTATTCGGAGGCTGCGAGGCGGAGATCTGCCGCGAAACGGAGGGGGAAAACCGCGGGGGTCCCCGGCCCGCCCCCTCCGCCCTCGCCTTCGTGACCGCCCTTCCTGCCTTCCTCTGCCCCCTTCCCGCCTTCCTCCGCCCCCTTCCTCCGCCCCATTCCCGCTCGACCGCTCTAGGCCTCCGACCGACTGGCCCTCGCGTCTTCCGAGTCGATTGCGATGAATCACGCCCACGCCGTGCTCCGGCCGCGCGTGCAACACGCATTTTATAGCTCCCCTCGCGACACGCACGGTTACTCCTCTCCCTTCCCGTACGTCCGGTGGACGCACGTGCAACCCCACGCGCGTCAGAACGGCGGGCAAACGGTGTTGTGCCGTTCGGTGCATGGTGGAAAGACTAGAGGTGACATATATTCTAAATACATATTAATTACATATGTAATGTAACGGGTATGCCCTAGTAATTAAAATAATAAACAGAATTAAAAACGTATATGACCAACAAAAGTCGTGTAGTTCGTCCAGCTAGATTATAACATTTCTATGTCATCATGAAGAAGATTCAAAGCTTAAGTTATGGGAATATACACGTAAACGAGGTTTTGAAAGATTTCAAACGCAACCTTTTAAAAATGGAAAAAACTTAATAAATTGTTTTACTTAATGTATTAACTTTTTAAAAAGTAAATGATTCAAGAACATAAATGCAATGTTAGTTATTCGTCAATAACAGTAATTATACTTATACCGTCCAAATAATGTAGGAACATCTCACTGTTTCACACGCAACAGCCGTACAACCGCCATTTCTGTCCCGTTGATGACGTCATGCGCGGAAGAGTTCGAAATTCGTCCACCTGATGAACACACCCTCTAGTCTTTCCATCATGGTTCGGTGCGCTTTCGAAATTTCTGCGATTCTTCGGATTGTGGAGGATCCTTTAAAATAGCGTGTTGCGTTAAGAACGGCGCTTCCCAAAACAGAGCACGCGTAAAATTGCGGTCATAAATGCGAGAAAATTACGGAAATGGCGGACGATATTTTTACCAAAAGTTTGAATACGAATAAGATAGGTATCTCCATTGCTCCTGAAATTGACTGTGTGTGGTGATAAACAGAAAAATACTCGGTGGCGGATTAAGGTATCTTAAGGCCCCAGGCGCTAAAGGTTCGGAAGGCCCCCAACTGTCCGTGAGGGGGGGAGGGGGTGGGGGACTCAATCTAAAAAAAGTTTACAACTTACGAATGGAAAAAATGTCTGCAGCAGGTTAAATAAATTGAATTAGAGACATTCAAAAATAGAAAATTTAATATTTATTATTCATTCACTCATCATGCTTCTGTCCGAAGACAGGTTTTAACTGAATCGCTGCCTCCATTTCTCTCTCTCCCTAGAAGCCTCTTTTATATCTCTATAAGTATTATATCCCTGCTTTATATTATCTAATATTCCTATTCTTTTTCTCCTTCTTCCTCTTCTTCCACTAATTTTTCCTTCTAAGATCTTCCTTTGTAAACACTGTCTTCTCAATATGTGCCCTATCCAATTTGCTTTTCTTTTCCTGATTGTTTTTATTAGCATATTTCCTCTGTGCACCCCCTAGGGTAGTCCCCACCCGGAGATCCGATTGGGGGATTATATTACCTCCGGAATATTTTACCCCAGAGAGATCCATAGAGGTATTTGCAGCTTTTCAGCCTATCATGGGATATATAATGAGGTAGTTTCCCCTTGCTTTCCTCATCGCAGTTTCACAGAGTTATTACCCATCTGTAGCTGTTCAGATCCACATGATCACCACCTACAGAGGTACTGTGCAAGCTGCTTCCCTTGCACAAGGGGATGTAAAACCCCCAAGACTGCCTCTTAGTCTGACTCTTCCCCTCAGACCTTTCCGGCGTGGATGGTCCTACCAGGAGAATTATCTCCCGCCAGCATAGCTCTTTGGTTCGTAAGAGTACACAAACCCTCCCACCTCTGTAAGGTTATGCAGTCCTTAGGGAGGGATTTATTATATAAACTTGCATATATTGAAAAATAAAAAAATTAATTTTAAACAAAAATAAATGTTCTTCATACTGCATTTCACAAAAATCACTTTGATATTTGGTATTAACTATTAATAATAACAATATTTACGTAAGTACGTACGTAAGTAATAGATTATACCGATTGTGAAATATTTTACTAAATAAAACATTTATAATTTAATCGTATATATATATATATATTTCTCTTACTCCGTCTGCAACAACCACGCACCACCAGTCCGTGCCACTGAAGCACCCATGACGATATTAATCGTTTATATCTCAAAAACGGTAAAAGATAATGGTTCGAAATTTTCCAGGATTGCTTGATTCACATATAGAAAGTGATTGACGAATAAATATTTGAACAAACGACCCGGGTTCGAGTCCAGGGATTTATTTCTGTTTCTCATAAGGTAACAGGTAAAAATGGACTTTTCGACGTGCATGCCTTTCTTCTTTTGGAAATTAAAATTATAAAATTTTGACCTTTGATCCTCGGATCTGGACCATTCTAAAGAAATCATTTTTAGGTTTCTTATTCTATTCGTCTTTTTTCGCCTTAATCTCGAAGTCGTTCATGTTAATCGTTTGAATGATATATTTTGGAAAATCTTGACATTTTAACGGGATGTTGCTTTTCCTACCAACTACATTGTTAAACCCCGAAATCCTAATTTTACTTCAATCCATATAGGTTTAAGCGTAATTTGAAGGCTTTTATTAAGAGAAGGAGAGAAGGACGGAAGGAGGGGGAAATGATTTTCATAGCAATCAATGTAAACGTCACTCGTTGCGTTATTTACGAGAAGGGATATCTAAAAATCTGAAATACTATTCAAAGAGATTAAAAATCGTAATAATGAGCTAAATTCGATATTATTGAAATAGAAACGGTATGAAAATCTAAGGAACGTGCTTGACGTTTTAATAAACCGAGCATGTAAAAATTTTATGGGGTAAAGGATTGTAGGATAGGTTGCGGGAGTTATGTAGAAGAATGGAGAACTTGAGGACAGTTTTGGAAATAGGGAGAGAAAGAGAGGTTTAAAAGAATCAATGAATCACAAAAATTACAATAAAAGGCTATGTTATCCGTCCGTTGGTTTGAGTGTCAAACTTTTAAAACGCGAATAACTCCATCAAGGATGTAGATAGATAACTGATAATTGGCAGCAATAATCTATTCAAATATAAAAATGCTTTGCCGAAAGAAAATTTACGAAAAAATTTCAGTTCGACTCCAGGGTAATATTTCCATTCTTCGTAAGATAACACACAAATATCGACTTTTTGTCGTGCAGGCTTTTCATTTTTGTAAGTTAAAATAGGAAAAAACTGACTAAGATCATAGGATTTGAACTATTTTTAAATAGAAATTAATCAAGCCACTTATTCTATTCTTCTTTTTCCTAAATCACTCATTTGTTTATCGTGACAACCGACTGTTGTGAGAAACAAAATCAGTATAGATAATGATTGCTAAAATAATTTATTTAAAGTTAAAAATTTTAATTCCGTTTTTTATTAGTTTGAACCCGTCATTTATGACGGGCAATTGCGCTAATATTATTATTTTTAAGGGAATTCGACATATAACTGATTGGTTCCGTAGACGTAGGTACACGACAAAAGAGTTGGGGGAAAAACGCGTTAGAAATTTCACTCCGACGCGTATATTTTCGCCATCCGGTTTTTCACGACCCGGTATTTCCGTTCGATCTTTGTCTGACACTTGTTAATCGTAATTATTTCGATAGTCGTACCGAATTAATGCGCCATGATTAAATGTAAATGACGAACTTAAAGGCACATAAGATACAAAATTAAAATGGAAAACTAGAAAAACTTTTCTAATTTGCTCTTTCAAAATTTCATATTAATTGCGTTTATTTTAAGCGCTGAGAATTTAAATTACTACTAAAATGTAATGTAATAATATGTAATATTGGTTATTTGAGCTTAAAACCAAACGACATTTCCCCACTGGAATTTTCCTTTATTTGAATTTTTGGCCAACCTGCACTTGCTGTTCTGTTGATTAATACGACTCGATAAATATTGCGCGTGAAATCCGCCAATAAAACGATAATGGCTGTTAGGTGTAAAGAAACAGCGGGGTTACTATGCACGTAAAACCGTGACGATATTACGTAATTTAAGTTACTTTTAGCATAAGAACTCATTCCTAAAATACGCGTAAGTCAAAGGGCAAAACAAAGGGTATATTTTTACCCTAAAATTATTGCTCTTAAGATCGGAACCTGAACTGCCTGAGAGGAATTTCTGCACTCAATCCAAATTAACCACACATAACGCACTGCTTTAGTTCAGCAAATCTCTTATGTTCGGATTGCTTTCTTTTATATATGTGTGTGTTTGTATTTCACGAATGTGTCATTCGAGCGTGCTTTTTTCTCTCGTATGTCTTCCCCTTAGACCTCAACGCGCTCCTCACTTCTCCGCTATTCCAACTTTTCTCGCTAGAGCATTCACTCAAGTCATTCCCCTTTCTTCTCTCGACAAACATGACGGGATTCGATATCGAAGAAAATTTTACGCGTCTAACTTCGAATTTCGCAAGTCGAATCGATATTTTGGCATAGAACGCGTCCTAAAATAGAAATATAGCCTTTTTCATGACGTTGGTCATAATTGAGCAGACGTACGCAAAATTTATCGCAAATTCTTTGGTAAAAATGTCGCAGTTTTATCGGGCATCGCCAATTCAGTCGAAATAGTTTTTAACTTGAACCATTCTATAAGAATGAGAGTGAGATGAGAGGCTATCGAGTATATTGACGCGTTTTTAATATTCTTCACAAAACAATCGCACGAAAAGCGTCCAAGGAATTTTATAGAATTGAAGAAAATGTGTATTGCGAGATAGCTTCAAGCAAATCATGCTCGTTTAGACCTCTAAGCCCCGCCAAAGGCTGCTTCTGGGAACAGGCATTTCCCTCTTCATAAGGACTCCACCCCCAGTGGTCTTTGTTTGTTCTGGAGATCATTTCATTTTAATGACTCCCTGAAGTTCCAACTAAGAGTGTTTGCTAGAGAAAGGGAGGAGGATTGAAACGAGCAGGAAATGAAGCAGAAGGTCAGGAGCGAGAATCTCAACAGGATTTAACGAGCGAAGCTAGTAAACATTAAAGACACGAAACCCCCATAAAATATGGCCATGCTGCTTCGTAAATTAATTGTTAACGCACCGCAAAATTCATGACTAAAATTGGTTGCTCGCGTTATGGAATAAATAACAGATGCGCGGACTGATAATAAACAGAAACATAAAATAAGAAGAAATACGAGATTATAGGACGTTCGATTTTAGGTCAAATAAAATAGTGACAAAAATTTCTCGTAGTTTCTGAGGAAATCCATTATCCGTAAAATTTGAGAGCGTCTGGTGGAATTTCGTTTAGCTTTCTTTTGTCCCACTCTCTCTAAAAGGATAAAACCAGGCATTTCGCTCTTACGGGAGTTAAAAATAGAGCAACAAAATCAACCACAGAATTCCCTAGCACAATGAACTATGGTGACGCATTCTGAGAATTACGAGGGGAGTCTGTAAAAGGAAAGACGGAATATGACAATAATTTATAAATGAATATTTAGAAATAAAATTAGATCAGGAGCACTACAAGTTAATACTGCAAGATTTGTGCGTCAGAAACAATCGTAAAGATTCCACGGAATGTAAAGTGGCTTAAAAGGGAGACAAAGGGATTTATGGGTGTGGAACTTGGAGAAATTCATTGGAGCTTGGAAAAGGCATAACTATGAAATTTGGAAAAACGCGTCAGAGACCTTGGGCCAACGGCTGACTGGGTTTTCTCCAGTTATGAAAACATTCAAATTAAGGGTCAGTAAATATCTGTTTTGGATTTGTATCGCGCAATTCATCAAGACCCCGAAAAAGCGTTCTGAAGCTTCTTAAGGAGAAATATAAAAAATTGCCTTCAATCAAATTACAATAATTCCAGACAAGTAATTTTTTAGCGCAGTAATTGTATAATTTACAAACCTTAAATAAATTCTGTAGAAATAATGCTCAAATTGATTCCACAGCATCGCTGTTTACTTTGGGATTTCCACACAAAATACAGTAAACTCACATTGCTGTATTAATGTAAAGCAGTGGTCGGTGATCAATGACCCGCCATCATGAATGAATGAATTTCACATTTTAAAATTTATATTCGACAATTGCCATTCACTGACTTAGCCGTAACATCTAAACGAGTTTTTGTGAGTGTTTTCCACCTGTTAAATCTGCGCCGCTCCTCAATGTTTGTTATTGTGCCTTAGAAATCTTTAATTACCTCGTAGCGTGTTGGCAATACTCTCAAAACTTAACCAAGTGAAACGGCTGAATGACAAAGTAATACGTGTAAATTTAGATATAATTTAGTTCAGAAAATCAATTTAGTATTTTTTATGTTTTATATCATTTCACACTTCTTTTCTTCTTCTCTTCGATATATTAAGTTAACATTATGGATGACATACATTTTTAAAGTAATTTTACTTACTATACCTATATGACTCTGCCTGCGTATATTTATAAGACTATTTTTCATCCTACTATATTTAAAGCACTATAAATATCGTAAATAAAATCTACAGATTTTATGACATCATTTTTCAGCTCATAAAATATTTTTTGATGTGTCATTATCTGCTGCGATCACACACAAGAAGTATATCAGTAAGGTTCAAATTAAAATTTAACTCTTTAACCGTAAGATTCAAAATTCGTTTATTGTTTTCTCACCCTTAGTTTAGCTGTGTTTCTTCCTTTTCCTTTATTTTTTCTCAGGGTGTCTCTAAATTTTGAATCTTACGGTTAAGGAGTTAAATTTTAATTTTAACATCAATTTCCCCATAGTCTCCACCTTTAATTATTTATATATCAGTTAGGATTTACATAACTGGATTTTACACAATCAAATTTAATTCCATTATCATTCACGATTATTTCTTGATATAAGCTGTTCTAACAATTTATATATTAAAATGTTTAAGGAAAAAATATACTGCATTGTGTTAATGTTTTTTCCACAGTAGCTATAGACCATTCTCGGGTACTTAGTAGCTGCAATAAAGAGGCATTCAAAGCGCTTACTATTGATGTACCACTTGGGACGCGTTAAACATCTAACCTCTGAGGGAAAAAGTGGAGGGTCTTGCGGTGACACTCGTATATCACACGTACGACGGAGTCCAGGCTTTTACGAGTGAGCAGTCTCAAGGAAGGCGTCAATAATCTGAGCAGACTTTTATGGACAGTAAGCAAAGGAAAATCGATTAACTATATGTCAAATTTAATAAGGTATGCATTCCAATGCGACTCGGGGATAACGGCGTGGAAATTAATTAAATAACGGATCTTTTTTGGCGTACCACTCGCGGACACAAGTTAAGTGGGGAGATAATCATATCCCTTCGCCACAAATTAATATTGTTACATCAAAACTTCTCACAACGGACACTCCTCTAAAAGATGAATTTATAGCTGATTCCTATCAAAATGAATCCCACTAGCCAAAACCCCACATAAGGTTGCCCCTAAATGCGGTCATTTTTCCCGGAACTGGGATTAGTCACTTAGAGGCATGATTGTACTTTTTTTAGACATCACGCAGAGCCGTGCCAAGGCGTGTGCAGCGTGTGCGCGTCACACGAGCGCCGGCTTGGAGGGGCGCCCTGGGTAGAGGTCTACATGGGCCACGGGTTATGCGTGATTTGAAAATATATTTTCACTTAACATATATTTTCATTGTAAGTATTAAAAGTTATATATATACATATGTATGAAATTCAATAATTAATAAAATATCCCATAATAGATGGGCAACACACTTGGAAAATCTATAAGAAAACCGTCTGGCTACCAATACCGACAGTTAAAGAAAAAGAAAGACGAAGAAGTGATGAACACTAGTTCTTCAATAGCAAGTTTCTTCCCATCAAAATATTCGGCTTCATGTCAAGCATCAGAATCAACATCAGGCACATCATCACCTCCCTTAGAACCAACGCTAGCACCAGAACCTACATCGGGTACATCACCATCAGCATCGGAACCAACGCCGGGTCCATCAACATGTCTCGACACATTTTTGTTTAATGAAGAAAGAGAGTTAGAGTTATTCGAACTCGGGCCTGATTCCGACAATGAGCAGGAAGAAGAAGAGGAGGTTGCTAGAGATAATGATCCCGGTACTTGGCCGGAAGAAATCAGTGATAATAATAGGGTTTGCCTAATCAAGATTGGTCCTAAACAAGAAAAAGATTTCAGTTTTCCGAAAGATAATTCGAATAGAAGTTTTTGTGCATCTTATTATTACAGAACTTTAAGTAACGGAGAGCAAGTATTGCGTGATTGGTTATTGTACTCTAAATTTAAAAATTCGGTGTATAGCTTTAGTTGTAAATTATTCAATTGTGCGACACCGTTATCAAGCGATGGATTTGACGATTGGCAACATCGAATTTTTTTATGTTTTATTAGACCAAACTTTAACCGCTATGAAAGAAAAATTTATATAACTGGAAAAACATTATGAAAAATTTAACTTTTTATATAAAATATCAAAATACTCTTCAATGGACAAGGATTATATGATGAAATGTTGTAAATATTAACTTATGATGGAAATAGCGACATAAATGCTATTGGTTTGTTTGATGAAGTTGTAGCAATTCAACCATTCTTAACCAAAAGTACGACGGCATTGGACATTTTAAATTATTTATTTAATAATGATTTAATAAGCATATCCCCAAATGTCGGAATATCATTAAGAATACTTTTAACCATCCCACTTACTATTGTGACTGGAGAACGAACTTTTTCAAAAATGAAATTCATACAAAATTATCTACGTTCCTCCATGTCGCAAGATAGGATGTCGAATTTATCGACACTCACGATAGAACATCAAATACTGAACGATATAGATACACATTCAATAGTTGAAAAATTTGCTTCTGCAAAAGCAAGAAAGGTTCATTTCCTTTGAATTTTTATGTATACTGTATTCCTTTTTTATAATACCGTTGCAATTTCTTTGGTAGCGCAACTAAATTATTTAATAAATAATTGTAAAATGCATCTCATTTATTATTCTCATTTTTAGTAAAAAACAAACAGTTATCTCATGCACGTATAGAAATACCATTTATATCAAATCGATAAAGAAATTACTACAAATTTGAAATTATATTGGGGCGCCGAAATTATGTTGCATACGGGCGCCAGAACCCCACTGCATGGCCCTGACATCACGCATATATGTGTGTGTGTATATATGTGTGTGAATATATATATATATATATATATATATATATATATATATATATGTGTGTGTGTGTGTGTGTGTGTGTGTGTGTGTGTGTGTGTGTGTGTGTGTGTGTATACACATAATCGAACTTCCATTTACACGGTGGTTACGTTCCAAGACCGTGTAAAATGATGCTCAAGACCTATGAGTAATAGGGATTAAGGTTCCAGTCTCACAAGATTATCTTGTTACACTAATCATAATATCTAAGAGATAAGTATTTTACAAGACAGAAAATGAATGGAACCGCAGTGTAGTGAAATGAAACATAATTATTAAGTTATAATTTCTCGCATACGAAGTATATAATAAATATTGTAATGGCGAAAAAAATCGGATTCGAGATATTGATGGAAATACATGTCTTAGGAGTCCCTGTTTCCAAAAACGTGGTTTCCGCCATGTCGTCTGTCTCTGCCCGATTCTAGGGCCTAAAGGTTTAAATAAATTCGAATAATAATAATGATACTCTCGCATTATTATTCAGAATAGACTCTCTGAAGAGCACAACAATAAAGGATAGTTTATTCCTGCCGATTTTTAGAAAATGCCGATTTCTTCAAAATTGGCTCAAAAAATTTTGATTAAAATTTATTCATTTTAAAGCTTGACATCATTAACAACACCACACAAGCTACATTGCTGAAAATTTTCTATATAACGTCCAGCAACATTATAGTATATCGAGCTTTACGCCCAGCTACCGTACAGCTCTCCCCAGTCCCAGACGTCACTCAACAATCTTCGTCCAGTAATAATGCTCTAGCGCCTATGTGGCTTCGCCAATCCACATAATATTTATGTATAGTACAATTATGAACAAATTAGGTTTTCACACATATGAGGTTATCAATGTATTAACACGATTTACGTGAGGAAAATGTTTCCACGATTTTGTTGATTTTATAGCAAAAACATATGTACGTCAAATATAAACGACCAATAAATAAATAAATTGAAGAAACTGTTTTACATTTTTTAACAGACCCCTTTTCCAAATTCCTGGGCAAACCACGGCTATACGCTTCCTCTGCTACCCAGGTCCTCTCTCAGACCAGCCCTGGCCATTAACCAAAGGTTATTGTAAAAAATATCTTAGTGTTTACAGAGTCAGCAGCTTCGTGTACACTCTAAGAGTTGTATACATAGTATAACACAAATAAGTAGATAAAATTACCAAAGCGATTACGAGTACCAGAGTATACTGAAAGGGGTGCTTCAGGCCAAAAGGCCGATTTGGTCTAGAGAATTTTATGTGGGAGATGGTTGAGTCCAGACGGCCACAGTGCTGCACTGTGTAAGAGTAAATAAGTATCTTGTACAAAAAATGGGGACAAAATTAACTGGCTGCGTGAGAGTGAAATATACCGTGTAAATGGAGGACCGACTTTATATGCTAATGAATCACTACGATCGATTGTTATCTTCTAGTTCGGCATTGTAAAACACTAGCAAACGCCTGACGAGGAGGCTTTCATTCATAAACCACCATTACTATAATATTGAAAATAACTTTTCGTTGTTGGATCAGTTTTTATTTTGAGAGAAATGCCAATGGGATAATGTCATCCTCAGGCACGGATTTCCCCTGGCATCAAGGAAATATAAGAGAATATATGACACTCATTTCAGGCATTGCATTCCAGTATTTATAGCATTAATATTACATGATAGTATATATTAATCAAATCCAGAGATGTCAAACATTTTTCTGTAATGTGCCACATCTTATGTCGAAAATGTGTCGCGTGCCACCCAGTGGCGGATCCAAGGGTGCGCGATCCTCCCTCTCCCCTCCCTGGATACATCTTAAAACCTACTCCACATCTTGATATTTTTTGGCAGCATAACTTTATATTTCAATATTTGACATTCAATTTAGGTTCACTTTCGAAATTATATGATAATTAAATTGTATATGGGTTACTTTACTTGTAATTATTAAAAAATATCAGGATCCCCCCCTTGGGGAACATCGCCGTCCCCTTGGGAAGTTTTTTGATCCGCTCCTGCTGCCACCTAATATTTATGCCAGCTACGTAAAGAATTAAATGCTACATACATTCATATTATTATTTTATTATTTACTATTTTGAAAATCACTTTCATAATATTTTAAAGTATTTTTTTTTCAAATCGGGAGGCGTGCCACTGACAAGAGCTTCGCGTGCCACTAGTGACACGCGTGCCGCAGGTTGGCACCCCTGGTCTAATCCATTGAGTCGATTTACCCATGAAATTAATAAATACGAGTACAAAGAATTAATTTATCAAGTGGGCTCAAATTTTGTTACAAAATAAGAGAAATTCATTTACTCGAAGATGCTAAAAATCAGTTTGGTTAGGATATTTTGCCAATTTGGAGCTTATTTGGAAGGGAACTGATTCAACTTTGCAATAAAAATTTTTGTTATACTTTCCGCATAGCGTATTTAGAAGTCTTCAGCTCGTATCTCAATTTTAATAAATTAAAAATCAACTCAATAGCGTCCTGGACAAAGTTTGTGTCCACGACACAGGCCCAAACACATGCACATAGGTATGTATCGCTGAAGCCATATTAATGTGAAGTTTTTTGAGGAACGCATTTCATTGACAGTATTAAATATATAGTTTAAGACTATTTAGGTTGCGGTTGAGTCAAAACCGGACTCTAGAGATATTTAAATCGGCAAATATTACGACATTTCTAGAACAGAATGTTTCATTACTTAAAGAGTTTTTTAGTTAATTACAGGATAAAATTTGCAGTTAATACGGCGAAACACTTTTCTAGAGTCAAACCAAGGTATTACTTTCATTGAGAAGAGATTTTTTCACTTTTTTTCAGAACGTATCGTGAGTTACTTAATCTTATCGTTCGTTATACAGACCCCTCATTGTATCTAAATCACGTTGAGGATACTTAACTCGACCTACAGCTTAAACGTTTTTATTGCTTTAGAATTGGAAACACTTACATTATTGAATGACTTTCCTTGAACCATTACTTATTCTTGTCCTACAATGAGCTCAAGCTTGGATTTAGCTTGGAATCCCATTCTACATTATGAATTCTTCAGCCGCACTCTTCCAATCTAGGATTTCAACGTCTTGATAGATTTTTTGACACTCCTGATGCAGCCTCCTCTCTTTTGCCCAAACAAATTTGATCCAGGTAATTAAACAGATATGTAACAACCTTCAGAATTTTTAGAAATGTTATCAGGCAATTAAAGACAATATTACGGTTTTATATTTCGCAGACAAGTAAGTCCATTCATAAATTTATTTTTCTTGAAGAGAACTTGCAGACTTGATTAGATGTGATAATTAACTGGAGTGACAGAATGGATTTGTTCTTGATTTTTGTCGACGCTGAAAATTAACTAATACCCAGTCGATCATTTCTCCGCAAAAAGAAATGTCGGACGTTAAAGTCATCACGGCATTGGAGGTACATATTTCATTTACAAAACCAGTCATTTCGTATTCCATTGCAAAGGGAAATTAGCTTTTCCGACTAATCGAAAGAGTTTTCTATTTTCATTATTAGAGATACCTATACTTGGTACTGGAGTTGAGCCAAGACATAAGATTTCAACTCTTCCGAAAACCTTGATCTATTACAATTAGATATTTTGTCGCGGTAGAAATTGAATTCATACGGAATAGAATAACTGAAGAAACACATCTGCTTTAGGTATCAATAATATGCAAGACTTAAACGCCAAAAAAGGTTTATCATCAATCGTTAAAAATTATTTGACACTCGATTTCTCAACGATAATGCTTGATTGGGAAACGACGGCACTTTATCTCTTTCGTATACTCTCCCGAAGTTTCGAAATTTAATTTAGATTCCTATTCGAAGTGTAATTGAAAAAATCGCTAAATAAAAGTAATGCAAACAAACCAGATCGCGTAGCCACAGAGGAATATTAGGCGTATCAAGGTCTGGCAGTCGAATTCTTGATTTCTTAAAGTTTGGATTCGAAGGAAGCTCATTTCAAAACTTAACTGCCATTCTTGCGCGGCGTTTTTACCCTTGAAAGTTTTACTGCCGCGGATAATGGATTAGTATTGCTAAACTATTACAAAATATTCAGTTAGAAGTAAGTAGACAAAAAATAGAAATTAAAACCCCACTCACAATCTAATCATAAATATGGAGCAGTCTCCCCTTGAATAGAAAGTAAACGACATTATCGTTGTCCATAAGAGTGTACTTTTTAAGCCATAGTGTGTGCGCGGAAGAAAACCAGAAAACCACTTATTATTTTCATTTCATTATCATAGCACGCTTCTGAAATATACGAAATAACTAACAAATAGCAATAGCTTCCTATGATATTAACCGTAATAAAGCCGTCTTAATACTTGCAAAGAAAAGATTGGTAACGTAGTGCGCAGAATATTGAGTCTTTCTCGAGGGGTACGCCGAAAAATCGGTCTCTAGATCGGTAAGTAAGAAGAAAAATTAACACTTACTATACTACAAGGAAGTGAACTCGAATTTCTTCACATTTTACAGCAGATAGTGAGGATAGAGTGTACACTTAAGCTAAAGTGCGCGAATGAAACTTTATCGAGAAATCACTCCTAGAAATGACAAACATGCGAAGATTCTGTTATGGCATTTCGTAATAGGCTAAAGTATAGCAGATAGGCTTCAACCGTTACAAACGTGTTGCTACGAATTTCATGTTCACTACACGCGTGTCGGAGGAGAACTAATTTTGGATTTAATTGTAATTCAGTATTAAGTAGAATGAGTAAATAAAATAGCATAGGAAGAGGAGGAAACTTCTTGGGCGTGCAACTATTATAAAAACTCCTCAAAGTAGAAAAGAAACTATTTTCCTTTTGTTCGTATTGCGATCGCGAACCTTCGCAAACGATGTTTACCGTTCGAAAGGAAAGAATTGAAGAAACTGGAAGTTGATGGTTTCAGCCGTCACTTTGAGGAACTCCCTAGTATTTTAGGAATTAAGAGTAATGAAACTTTGTAAGATTCCACACATATGGAATCTTACTAAGTGTCATTTCTCTTAATTCCTTAAACTGGAAATTGTTCAAAATGGGATGGACCGTTCTATCAGAGGATACAATTATGCATTTTATAAGTACGGATCACGATCAATTGTTTGGCTTTGAAGCACTAAAAATGTGCGTCAATGCCGGGTCGATGAAATACATTTTTCTTTAGGAGGTTGTATTTAATGCTACCGAAGTGAATATTTTGCATCAACTTTATTAATTATATAATGTAACTAGATGAGTATTTGGAGCATTTCGACAAAAGGTTTGCCCTTTTGTTAGGCTGATTAAGAGGTTTTCTCAAGGGCGGATCCAAAAACTTTCCAAGGGGGCCCCCAATTGTCCCTTCCCCCTCTTGAATCCGCCACTGCCGGCGACCCTTCATTCGAAATCCCTACCCCCGTCAGAATCTTTCTTTCCCATTCCGCATGGACCTAATTTTCTGCACAGAATCAAGGGATTAGGCACATAATGCGTTTAAGAATAATTCCGATGAGGGATAATGGGTACGTCCAAGAGAGATCGATCGCCCCATCGCCCTCCACTTTGGGTTTTCGTCAGTAAAACTCTAAATTAAGCGTACTGTTCCAATTTTTTCTTTCATTTGGTTTGAATATAGGCCAAGTGTTACCTCACTTCCGGGAGAGAATTTTTTCGTATGAAAGATTTTAACAATACCTTATACCCATGAAGATTGCTATTCTGTAAAAAAGAAAATGTTTTAATTTTTTTGTTTTTTATAAGAGGCAAAATTGTCAAAACTGAATTTATAATTGAACCTATTAAATGGATGAAAAATTATCTTTTATTTCAAATGTAAATCGATGAAAACCGAGGTTTTTGTTCGGAATTTCTATCCTTTTTCAACCAACCCTAAAAGCCTTTGTTTAAAATTCCTTAAAAATAAGAACAGTTTCTATTAAAGTCATGCAAGCGAGTGAAGTAAAACGGCATCAGAGCCTAAAAATGGGGTTCAAGGAAGAAACCGTGCACAGCGAAGCGTATTAAATTGCACCAAAGACACGAATACATAACAAAGAAATGCTGGAAAAGGGTGAATGACGTAAATAACGTAAGTGGCATCTGAGAAAATCTTACCAGAAATACAATTTAATAGCATCAACGATGAAATTAGTCTGTATAAAATCATAATTTAAGAACGACAAATAAAACGATAGGTACCTCAAATTCAGAAGAAGCAAGCAGAATGCAAAGAGTGTGTTTCCCATGACTGCAACCATTAATTAATCCTCCAAGTCACCATGCATATTTTTATGGACATTCAATTATATTATCATAATAACTTCTGACAACTATTGTAGACAAAAGAGAGGAAAGAAAAAATATTGGAAAGCGTATGACATATGGCCTAAAAATTTGGCCAAGGAGTTGCTTAAGGTTTCAGAATTAAGTTGCAATTGCATTAAAAAACATTTGGTCCCCCAACGAAATTCATGACTGAAAGGGTTAAAATGACAACTCAAAACCAAGAATGTAACAAAGAGAATCACTGAAAACTGTTTACTGTAGTCAGTCTACAGTTATTCTACATTATGAAAAGTACATCACGTGGCGATACTAACAGATAAGCTCCTTTGTTTACAAACGTCGAGAAATGTAAGATAAAGAAGAAGAAATACTATCTGGCGCTAAGGAAATTACGAAGCGCAGTAGGCTGTCGGATGCTTGGGGCGTGTAAAATCGTTTCGGTGCGTGGGTTCGTTAGGTGGCGGGTCAGACCACCGTACTCATGCAATGACTCACCGGAGGCGAAGAGACAGACAACGCGACTGATGGCTCTGTTACCGGATGGGTCACGTCCTCACGTCGACGCAGACGGACTCTACCGAAGTTTCCTGGCGACTGAGCGCTGCAGAGACCGCGAGGGGCAAGACACACTCACCGCCATTATTTCCCAGAGTCAAGGCCGGCCCTCTGATTGGTCAGCTTAACAGAGCGGGCTCCGAGTAGCATCCCTAACCCACCCAAAGGCGCAATCGCAAATACCGGTACGTGCCTGAACCCGATTTGTCGAGTGAGACATTTTTTAAAACTTTTCCATTCCAGTAAAATAATAGAATTCGTTTAAAAAGATGAATTGACTACCTACTATTTTAAATTTCTATGCGGCAAATCACTCGTCTCTGTGAGCTAAATTATACGTGCGCTTCTTTTTCGTATCTCATAGTTACAAATAAGTTCTATATTAATTATTATAAAATACGGTGGAAATTAATAAACCTTTAGAGAAATATAACAAATGTTGTTTCCAAATTCTTGTTTTGAAATATTTTCAATATATCTCTTTTATTTCTCTAGTTGAAAATTTCATAAGATACTATTAACATATATTAATTTTCATGAGATATTACATTAATTAAAAGTTTTGCGTTATAGAATAAAGTTACGTACAATAACACTAGCTTCTCAAAATTCTGAGATTATCACACAGCATATAAAAACATTTTCTATTAATGAAGAATATTATGTTATAGTAAAAGCAAAATATAATAAATATTACATATTGTCTTGAAAGTAAAACATTGGATGTGAGATTTAGAATCCATTTGGTAGTAGGGCCGGCCAAGTACTTTCAGGGGCCCAGATGCAAGCAAGTTTTTGGGGCCCCCCTATGTCAAAAAACCTGCCATTTTGTACACATCAATATTACAGCTTAGAGAGAACATGTACTTATAATTATAAAGTAAATATAATGATAATTAATTTAATAAAAAGGCAAAAATTTGTTTAAAGATGTAAATATATTATTTATACTTAACATTTGGGGACCCCTAAAAATCGGGGGCTCGAATGCCTTGCATCTGCTGCACCCCCCACTTGGCCAGCCCTGGTAGTAGGTTGCATTACATATGTGTCTTTGTGTATCTATGAACATACATCCACATACTTTGACCAACAAGAGCATATTTGAAGCATCCATTAATATAGAGTAAGATAAGTGCAGTTTAAAAATGGTTATTCAATTCTAATTTTCTTAAAATTTAATTATCACTAATAAATAAATTGATCACAAAAAACTTATTCTTTCTCATATTATTTTTTCTCTTGTTACAGAAATGTTTTTCAGCTTCTTTTATAAATCTTATTGTATCGAGTATAACTTTCTAATAGCTAGAAATGAATTTAAATCAATACCTCAAACAGGTCCTCATGCAAACCTGTGGTAACTGCCATTCCTGAATACCATATTAGCTCAAAATTCACATTAAATTATATGGAATAGTACCTAAATCAAAATAAAATCATGTCCTTTAAATTATATTATGTGACATTTTCATGTGACTTTAGGAAATCATGGAGAAAAATGCCAAAAAATATTTGCATATCTTTATGTTTAGCCAGCTTTCTTTATAAAATGTTGCCAAATTAATGGACTAGTACAATTATGAGCCTGCCATTGAAGGGGCTGTATAAATACATTTTACAAAAAATTAATTCAAATACTGTTTTAGTGTGGAAATATTTCTGCTGCGTTGAGAATTTTTAGTAGGTACTATTATTGAGGATATAGCAATTCCTTCATCAAGGCAAATTCATGCAATGAATCTATTGATATGAAAGGATTCCGTTAAAGGTAAGGGATGAAAAAGTGATGACATAAGATAATCATTTTAATTTATTAATGATTATAATTCTTCATGTGATAAGTTTCTAATAAAATTCTCACAACAAAGGAACTATCTCCTAAACAAAAAGGTACCAACTACATTCTTCTTCACTGAAACAGTATGTTAAAAGATATATTTTTATGAAAACTTATTGTTACTCTCACTTAAAAAAACTCTTAGTTTAGTTGTAAATGCAGCAAGTATTGTATAGTAGACAGAAAGTAGTAAAATACATTTTAATATACAAATGGTTACAGTATATATAAAAAGAACTTTACTATACTAAAAAATGGAATACTAAGAAAAATTTCTTTACAAATTAGAAAGTTTAGTCTTTACTGCAAGAAATTTCCTAATTTTTTATCTCAAATTATAAAATAACATTCAGTCCATTTGGCTATGGTAAAAATTGAACATTTTCTTGCAATATTTGTCTCAATTTTTTCATTGCCATAAAAAGTTACATCATATTATGTCTTCCATGGTTTCAAGTGCTCTTTGCGCAATATTTCAGTCCAGAAAAGGAAACATTTTAGATTATGACTTTACATTTATTAAGTATTTTTACTACTGGTAAACAAAATTTTTTGGTTGTTTATAAATCACTCTTGAAAAATGTAAAGTCTTTAATTTTATTGCATAATAAAAACTGGAATTACTGGTATATATAATATAAATTCTATTTAATAATACATCTATAAATTTACAGATTTAATGTATTCATTGATTATTATTTTACCTTTGCACAACTTTGTGAGCAGGGGCGGATCGTGGGCAAATATTGGCCCAGGGGATTTTTTAGAAACTGGTCTATGGGTTGGTATTCCATTATATAAAAACTAAAGCAAATGTTTCACTAATCATATTTTATTATGGCAAAAAAATCTTTCACTTGTAAATAAAACAAAAATAATTGTAAATCCCAAATTGATTATATATACTTCAAGTAACTCCCATATGTTGTATTTTTGTTGGCCAGAGTGACAATAATTTCCTCTTCTGGAATTTTTTAAAGCATGTCAGGCTCACAGTACATAAGCATGAATGCCTCTAGATGTGTGGATGCTAGAGCACTTCATAGTACATAATCAGGTTTTGATAAAATTTCATTTTGAAAAGCTGCATTCACAAGATATTTGTGTAGCTGGTAGTGTCGAAAAGTATTTGTTCCAAGTAAAGAGTATGGTGTAAGCTTCAGAGAGCAAATTGTATTTTTCTAATATTAAGTAGCATCAAAGTGAACACTGCTTACATGTCTTGATGTTTTCTGTCTCTATTGCAATGAATTCATCCCTAGCGTTAGTGGTCCCATCATTATCGTTATCATGGCCTTCTTCAAAATCATCAACTCCAAATATTCTACAACTTTTTGGGATGCTGCTCTTCAGACTGTTAAACTTCAATGCAAAATCTATCAACTCTTCACGTATTTGGCTAGGTGTTGCATTTGTCGCTCAGTGCTTCAAAACTTAGTGGCGGCAAATCAGGAACTTGGTTGAAATTTCTAGGATCAAGACATTTCATATCAGCAAATATTTCACTATTCTGAGAGAAATGTTGTTTCAAGCTATTTATAATCTCTCTATAATATTAAAATGTTGTCTACGTACATTATAGGTATCCCATGCCACATACAAGAGTGTAAGATGTCTTTCGTTTGCTTTTTAAAATTACTTATAATTGTTATAGAAATTAGAGACTTGAACCAAAGTAAGTGCAAAAGAATGTAGATTCATTTTCCCACCATCGCTTTTCAAATACGATTTGAATTGGCTCATAAAACTGTTTTTAAAAGGAAAATTTTAAGTTTTTTGTGAATAAAATATATCGTTGCAAAGAACAATGAGCATTGTTGTTGTACTTGTAAAATTGTATAGAACCATACTGGGATAGTGGAGGAAGATGAGAGTATGGGGAAAGGGGAGAATGAAAGAGAGAAGAAAAAGAGGGAGAGGGGGGGAGAGAATGAGGGAAAGTGGAAGTTTGGGAAAGGGGGAGGTTTGGTGGGAGGGAGGGATATAGAGTGGGATAGAGGTAGATAGAGAGATAGTATAAGAGGGGGGAGAGAGGTAGAGAGGGTGGGGTGAGAGAGGGAGTAGGTGAGAGAGGGGGTGAGAGAGCAGGTGAGAGAGCAGGTGAGAGAGGGGGTGAGAGAGGGGATGAGAGAGAGGGTGAGAGAGGGGGTGAGAGAGGGGGTGAGAGAGGGGGTGAGAGGGGGGGTGAGAGAGGGGGTGAGAAAGGGGGGGAATGGGAGGAAGAGAGAGAGAAGACCGAAAGCAGGGCTAGATATAATTTTCTACCTTAAATATATATGCCGAAAAGAGGAGGATCAGGGTTGTACAGAGGCAGCGGACGGTGTGTGTTCACGCGCGTAGCGCGTAAGGGCGGAACCCCGCAATGTTATGTATCTTCATCCTCCTCTTCTAGTTTCTCATTGGCCCAGTTGACAAAGTCTGTGCAGCGTTTTTAATCTCTTCGAAATCTTGTTAAATGGCATTTAAACTTTAACTTACCGACTAGCGGCTATTAACTGTACAGAATAATTGAATCATGGAAATCAAAAACAACGTAAGTCCATATTTTGGTGAAAATGAGGTAACATTGAAACTGCCATATAGACTACATGTTGCATGCGTGGAAACCATAAAACATATGTCCATGGAAAACTATTGCTGTAGACCTTAACAGTATAAAAAATATTGTAGGCATGACTAAATTTTAGCCTTGACGTAGTGTTTAGTGTCTCATAAAAAAATTGGTTTTCTGGACTTATGGGGCTTTTGATTTCCACGATTCTATTATTGAAAAGAGGAAATAAGTAATGCCGGATTCATATACGCATAAGCAGGGCCGTCTTTAGGCATTTGGAGGCCATGGGCCCTAACTTTTATGAGCTCCCCCATTTGCAGGGTGCGTCTTATTTATCAAATTTTTGCATTGATTGTGAAATGTTGCGACGGTTACTACCTAACCGATTTCATAGAGAATAACAATATACAGTATTATATGAAATAAATGAGTAAAATTTTAGGCATTGGGTCAGTATCACAAGCAGCCATATCGGCCCACTGCCAACAGGGGCATGCCGAACTGACTATCCGCCCGTGTGAGTCAGCCACCTGCCACCGGCAGGTCACCTAATGACTTGTACCTCAGAAGTTACTGACCAATGGTTAATTTTCCTTGCATTATAAGATCATCATATACAAGTGAATTAAAAAATTATGTTTAATCATTAATTTGTAAATCTGTATTTATCTAGATATATATTCCAACTCTTCATACTTAAATACAGTACCTGACCCCTTATCCGCGAACCCCAAATCCGGCAGGATCTGAAATCCGGTTATATTCAGAGCTCTTCTCCCAGGGAACCAATTCGAAATTAGCGCTCTTACTTTTTCCTGACTTGCAGCTTTCTTTTCGTAACGTTACTGTTTTAACAAGCCGCGTTTTTTTATACAAGTGTCCACTATAAGTCTAAGATTTTCTTACAAGGAAAGGTATTCCTGTGTCCGCTCCCGATTTTTTTTATTTTGGTGGTCGATAGGCCCCATGGAGTAATGCATCACGGCGAAAAAATTCTGCGAAAATACATAATTATGGTGAAAAACGCCCATTGAAGTTCCAATTATCACAATATATTTAGATAGGTCAAATAGAGAAAAAAATGACTGTGCGTTATACTTAGGAAACTAAATAAATACTTAAAAAGGGACTTTAAAAAATATTTTATTATGCTTATTATTACGATTCTTCGATTTTTATGTCCTTTTGACGATAATAATACTATATTTTCTTCCGTCCTGTTTATCATCTCTAATGTGCGTAATTCATCGAAAGATTTTTTACCGCTAAAAACCTAAAGTTTTCAATCTTAAAAGAGATTTGACGCGTATTAAAAATCAACGATTGGCGAAAGAATGCGTTTTCTTTTAAGCGGCCTTTCATTCAAGTACCTAGTTTTACCACAACTCTTAAGTTTTTTTTCAAAAGAAAATTTTTGACTGCGTGGTATCTATACATATAAACCGGCGTTAAAAATATTAAGATGCGCTTGATCTACTAGGTGCGTGTTGTCAATAGGAAAATACAGTGTATGTTGTAGATTTTATTGGAAGAAATAAAGATACAATTGTGGTTTCAATTTAAGACCATAAGCATGATAGGCCTTCATTTGTAAATATAAAAGTGTACAATGATTTAGGAAAGAAAAAGCCCCCTTTATTCTTTATCTTTAATTCTTCTTTAATACAATTACATACATACTATACTAAGGACCCCAAATCGAGAAAATCTCAATATCTGGTTCCAAGCTTGCCAGATAAGGAGTCCTACACTGTACTATGAATGATAAATCTCAAATAACAAGACTCAATTATGTGTTGAGGTTTGTGTCAGAAATTTTGATCTATTACTTACATTATATCTCTTCATAATATTTATTTTTAATTTCATAAATAATGTTTTAAAATAATTATGAAATTATAACTGAATATATATATATATATAATATATATATCTTCTCGACTCTTTCTCTCCGCCTGGCCTCAACCTCCGCTAACCCTATTAGCCCCCTTACAATGTTTCCTTGTTACTTTGTAACTATTCGGACTCTACCTCATCACACTCCCTCTTTATTGGCTATCCACCCCTCCTACTCCCCACCTCCTCCAATCATCAACCTTCCCACATCACCCTGTCATTCCCCGCCCAGTGTGTCACTTTACGTTACTCTTTCGCTGAAGAAGGGCTTAGGCCCGATAAGCTTGCATGTGTTTTTGTGTTCGTGTGTTTTACGTGTCTCTTCGACGCCCCCAGCAGCCTGCCAGCTTGGTCCTCAACTTGGTGAGTGTCCGCTGGGCTTCCCTCAACACCTTGTTGCCACCCTCATCACTACCTTTTCTTTTCCTTTAGTTAATATATATATATATATGCCACATTAGTCAATAAATGAATTATTTCATTTAACAAAAAAGGAAAATGTGAGCATTAATTTAAATTTCCTCATTCATTATCTTCTCATAAGATCCTAGGCTTTATCTTGGACCTAAAATTATCTTTCTCTTCTCAAATTGAAAACATTTCTTCACATGCTATGCCATTACTTGGACTTATTTATCGTTTGATTGAAATTTCTGATAATTCTGCCCGTCGTGTATCCATTCTGACATGTATCCTACTTTTTGTAGAATACTGCTCTCCTATTTGATATAACATTTCCCCATGAATCTAAATATTCTTAATATAATCCTGAATTTCTCCATCTCCACTACTCACTAATGTGTTCAGCCCTCTCCTTCTTCTCACAATCTCAAGTCGTGAGCTTATTGTCTCTCTCTGATAGGCATGGCAGAATTATGGTTGTAGAAGGCCCTGGAGTAACCTCAACTTCAAATTAACATGTTAATTATTATTTTACTGTGTTACAGGGAACTCTATCACAGGCAGGGGCCCTGGATCAACTGCTCCATTTTCCCCACCTTTAATCAGGTTTTGCTGATTGTAGATCATCAAATTTCTTTAAATTATTAAAAAATACTGTAACCTACAGGTATCTCCTTTTCCATATCTTGTTCACCCCCACACCACCAATCAATTAGTTCTTTTCCACTGCTCCACACCTCGACTTACAATTTCAAATCAATTTTAAGGTTTCATCTACCCAACCTCTCACCTCTTGTAAACTTTCTTTCTCTTCATGGCTGTCTATTCCTTTACACTTACCTTTTGCATAATTTCTGTTTTTATTCTCTCTACTCCATTCTTCCTTGTTTTCTCTTTTATTCTTTCACTGATTATATGTATTTTATATTTATATTTTTAATACATTTTTAAATTCTAGTGTAACTGTTGTACCTCAGATTTCTGTGATTTTGTTGGTCATTTTATTTTTGTTAAATATTTGATTTTAATATCCAATGTAAAGGCCTGTTTGCTGTTTTGGACTGTTGTAAGAAATTAATTAATTAATTAGTCATTCATATTTTTTCATGTGAAAATATTCAGAATGAACTTGTTTATTTTGCTAATACTTATTTATATGCTGGTAAAGTTATTTATGAGCTAAATCATATGCTTGTAAGATTTTCATTGTTCTTTTGTAAAATATTAGCCATGCTCCAAGCATGCCATTAAAATGTTTAGCTGAAGATGCTGTCATTATCCTTTCATCATTACATCTCACTTCCTTTAAAATATGATAACTATTACAACTTTTTAATGCCCAACATGAAAGGGCTAATTGCTGTTTTAGGACATTTATAATAAATAAATGAATAAATGAATTGATAATATGTATTTAATGCCTCAGATTCAAGCAAAAAAATATATCTCCTTACAATCAAATTGTAACTTAAAATAGTGCAGGCATTAGTCAAGCATAATTTTAAAATGCATTACTCATTCTCTTCTCTTTACTGAGTTCAGTGAATTTGAAAGAAACCCATACAACCACATATTTCCCCCAACACTACATCAAATTCAATCTTAGTATCATTTCTCTGACTGATTTGAGTCTATGTTTAACCACTAACTTTCCTTGCATTAGTTTCTCACTACATTACACTATTTTATTCCCATGTCCACCATCTAGTACTAATGATTAAAATATTTTATTTTTGAACGGGATGATTTTGTCAAAATTGTTTGTTATAGAGCATTTTAAATATGATTTATTTCACTTTTTGTGAGGGCATGTGATGTAATACCTATCAGCTCAGATTGCATGTCTCTTATCTATTGATCTTCAGGGTGATTGCATAGAAATCAGCCACCTGAGGCAAAAAAACAAATTGCTACCCTAGTTCATGATGCATAGGTGCAGATCAGTGACAATACTGCTATAATGCTGCCACTAGGAAAGTTCCACCTGAGATGTATTCACAGCTCTCATTACTAGGCCTCTATGTATGTTTCCACATCTTACAATGAGTGGCTAATTACTAATTAAACTAATTATGAGATAAGATACTTCTTTTCAAAATATAATTGACCTGCCTATAATGCAGTATCCTATAGTACAGTTTCACATACACGTGATGTATAAAGGGTGACCATAGTATTCTAGAATGTGGTCTGGTTTCATGTTTAATAATTTTTGACACAAAGAAATTTTGGCATGCTGCACTCACACAGTGACCTTGGCAGGTAGGTAACATGGCCGGTTACTTTGTGTGTACTAACTGTACTAAAATGTATGGCTATACTACCCATGGTGAAAATATTGCTTTTGTAATACATATTAACTGTATTTTTAATATGGTATTCTAATTTAGTAGAGTAAACAAGAACTTTGTAAAAACCAATTCTGCATTATGTTACAAGGTTTTCCTATATTTGGGCCCTTACTAGTGCCCTCTTCAGTTTCAGACTAAACAAAGTTGAGTCCCAACTCTAAATTCTGGTCAGTTGGCTGCCCCTATTTTCAGCGATAGCATCATGTCATTACGTCAGTGGGGTGGCGGAGTGGTTCAAGAGTTGACATTCCATGCAGTGGTCCCAGGTTCAAATCTGATGGAGGTCGAATTTTTCAACTTGGGATCGTTCCGTCCCCTACTTGTGTGCTTTATGGAGACCACAAAAGTCAGCGTTTCATCCTTCAGAAGGGGTGTTAAGCAGTTGGCTCCCTTGATGCTCCTTGTAAAGAGTAGGCTAATGCTGGCACTGGGTTTCCCTCCTCCCTTATTGGTGTGTTGTGGCAATATTAATCCAAGAGGTTGATTAGCCAGAAATACACACAAACAAACAAAACCATTATGTCAGTGCTTCAGTATTTTATGTTTTCCATTTTGTGTCCCATATAACTACCGTATATACTCGTGTATAGTTCGACTCTGTGTATAGTTCGACCTCCGATTTCTCAGCGAAAAAATTAGATTTTTTCATATATCTCATGTATAATTCGACCCTAGCTTTCTACTTACTCTTTTACCCTAGATTTCCATCAAGATCGACATTTTTCGTTTCGATATCTCAAAGCTCACAATCGAGGTATATAGAACAATCTTAGTTTTCAACAGCTTTTAGTATCATAATAATACTATACTAATAATAAACTGTAAACATCGTAAACCTATTGCACGATCTTGAGAAGAAAAATATTTATTACTTTTTAACTACGAGATGTGACATACGAATGGTGGCAGAATTTTTAGCAAATAGATGAAAATTAAGCTTATATAATGAAAATTAATAGACGCATATTACTCGTGAAACCTTTAATAAAGGTTATGCATGATAGTTGAACAAGATGAAATAAAATCAAAAGTATTACTCGTGTATAGTTCGACCCCCATTTTTTTGCACAAAAATTTGGTCTTAAAAACTCGAACTATACACGAGCATATACAGTAACTGTTTTTTTATAATGGCTCCTCTTAAGTGCAGTGACAGCGGTAACAAGATGCGTAAGTCATTATGTATTATGGAAAAAATCAATATTCTGGACAATCTTAGAGATGGAAAGTCCATATCCTCCATAGCAGGTTGTTAATGGTGCTGCTATTAGGGCTAAAGCATTAAGCCTACATGAATACGTGACAGTGGAGAAAGGAGAAAGCTGTGACTTTAAGGTTTTTAATGCAAGCAAGGGTTGGTTTCACCAATTTACAGCTCATCATAATTTGCACAATGTAAACCTTCCAGGGGAAGCTGGGTCTTCCAATTAAGATAGTGCTGAATAATTTAAACCTGAATTTTTAGATTTTATTTCAGAAAAAAGATTTGAGCCAGCTCAGGCCTTTAAGGCAGATGAAACTGGTTTGTTTTATAAAAAGATGGGCAATCGTAAATACATTAACAAAGAACAGTCAGTTGCAAGCAGCTTTAAAGCATATGACTGTTTAAAGCTTTTGTTTTATGCTAATGCTTCAGGCAACTTCAAGTGTAAGTCCTTATTAATTTATCAGGCCAAAAACACCCGTGTGCTAAAGGGTAAGAACAAAAGTTGTTTGCTTTTGTATGGCAATCTAATAAGAAAGCATGGTTGACCCAGGTGGTGTTCGAGAACTGGCTGAAAAACTCATTTTGCAATAAATCTTAGTTCTTCCATCCCTCAAAATTGCAAGAATCTGGATTCACCATAACATGACATGAAATATACATAATACTGCAGATTGGAACAACAACTTTGAGTTACAGGAAGCATTGAAATATGTGGCCATTAGCATACATTTTAAAAATGAATAATGTTTATCATTTAAAACCAGATAAAAGAAATTTAAGGAAAATAATAAATGGAAAAGTGAAAAAAATTTAATTTTCAGCAAGTAAATCTCAGACCAATTCAGCTGTAAATGAACTATTTCATGTAATGTAGCCACTTTGGTTAATGGCATCTCTAAGAAAATTTTTTCCATTTTTGACAGGAGAACCTCTGCGTAACTTAAATTCATATTTTTTTAGAATTTTTGTAATCTTCTGTTTTTGATGAGTTATATCTTAATAGATTTTTGTTTTTACTTTCTTAAATTTTAAGTTTATAGAGAAATTATTGTGATGGTGAAAACATCGGACTGAGATTTTGAGGGATATAAGCACATTAGGTGCTCCTGAGTCCTAAAAGGTTGTTTTTATTTTTCTGACTGGGGTCAGTCATTTATGCAATGCCCTAAGGACAAAATTGTTCTATAGAATGTGAAAAAAGCATGTATTTGTTTGGAGTATCACCCAGGATAGAAGCTATGTTGAAATTAATCATATTGTACAACAATGAAGGGTAGTTCATTCTTGTCATTTTTCACAAAATGTTGATTTACTCAAAATGTCTAAGAGATTTTAATTAAAATTCATCCAGTTATATAACTTGTTGTCATAAACCACACTACGTAAACAATATGATGTGATGTATTAATTTATCAAGTTTTATGCTCATTTACATACAGCCAAGCTGTATATACAATAATATACGCAGTAATGTTCTATGGACTAGATGCATATGGATGAGAAAGTTTGTGCAATGAATGTTGTACCAAGTTTTTGCTTTGTTTTGTGGATTCATTTCAAACTATTTTCTTCTTTACAGCTTTAATTTATCTCACCAAGTATAATGATGGTTTGTCTTTCAAATACAAGTGAATTATATTTTTGAGAAATTTTTCTTCCACTCAATTTAAGAATGTTAAATACCAATCATCACTCTTTCCAACAAGAATTAATTACAATTTTTTAAATTTTGGGATGAAAGCCGCAAAAATCATGATAAACTAAAATGCCATATAAATGCAAAAAGAATACTATAAAATAAATTTTGGTTACTTTTAAGCCATGACAGAAATGAAGTTTCACTCCTATAATCCATTGAGTTATATGATTAATGACTCAAAAAGCACTCATAGTCATTTTATATTTTCATAAGGTATTTTTGTTGCCCTCTCCCCAATTTTTGATTTCCATCAGAAATAACGTGCGTAGCATGACTCCAAGATACTTTTCAATGCTGAGTTTCCTTCTAGTATGTTGACAGTAGGGATTAAATGCATTATAGAATGATGAGCTCATCATGCAATAAGATTGTCATGAAGATTTGTTAAAATGTATCGATCCACACTCCATCCTTGATAGTGAAGTCCAGATTTATTTTATTAATTCATTTTAGCTAGCTCATAAACAGCCATTATTGGCCTTTTGCAATGAGCATAATAACAATAATAAATATGATTACATACAACCATACCCTTGTCAGGATTTGAATCCACAACCCTTGCATTACAATCCAGATGTGTTAACCACCCATCTACCATGGATGGTAATGGGGTGAGAAGAATATATAGTTTTCTTTGTTAATACAGACTTTTATAGTTAATATTCCACAACAGTATTTTATAAATTTTGAGGCGTTACTTAAAAACCACAAAAATTGCTTAGTTCATGCATGTAGTCTCTGTATGACATATCTACCTGCCTTAATATATATAAATCGTCTAAGTGGTATTCAGAGGGTAAAAAAGACCAGTATTGAAGAAATTTTGTTTAGTACATGGATTTTTAAATAATCAAGTGTATATGTTAATGTATTTTAAAATTATTGATTACAGAACTTATGGCTCATTTAAGATGGCACTAAACCCATTTCTAGTGCTATGCTACCATTTTTCTTCGCCCTTGTATTTTCCTGTCTTCCAATTGTGTTTGAGCAAACTATATCATTCATTCACAAAACTTTCATTTGAATATTATTGATGCATATAGTCTTAAATGGATCTGTGCTTGTCCATCCCCTCAGATACTCAGAGTTTACTAAATGCTTTATAATTATCACAATGAACTTAAAATTTAGGTGAAATAATCAACAATGAGGAATCACGATGACAGAAATAATTATGAAACATGTTACATCTTCTTGTTTCACTGATTAAAGTATAATACATTGTTAATTCATAGTTAATAGACGATTTCATTTATGCGCAAGGTTAAAAGATGTAATCAACTGAAATGAGGTTTGCTGAATGTTATTGTAGTAAGATGATAATTTTAAATATTGTCAAAAATAATGAAATACTTAAATTGTATTAAGATAGACAAAAGTTTCTTTTTCAGTAAACTATGGCTAATTAGTTGTACAACTTTTTCGTGCATCATTTAGGGAAAGCACTGATAGATTTTCATCTGAGCAGCTTTTTAGCATTACCCAATAAACGAATAGTTGCATAGGCATGAAATTTTGTCAAGAGGTATTTTATAAAGAGCAAAAAGAACAAATGATAAACTGGAAAACAATGCATGGATATGTGCACGTATTTTCGGTATGGATTAGGTGACCAATAAAAGTTTTTTCAGAGAATTTTATGTAAAATTCTCGGTTTTCTTCAATTTTATCACCCCAATTGCCATCAATGATAACCACAACAGCTTTTAAAGTATAAAGCATATTTAAAGTATATCCACGACTTATTTTATTAAAACTCTCAGCCGACTCTACCTTCGCATGTCTCTGAATTATCATTCCGACTATTTCATGGAGATGTTTTCAAGTGATAAAATACAAAAAGCCCTCAATCGTTTGGGTCGGAGAAAAACTGCCCTTGGTTGTCTGCAGGAGAATAATAACACGCAATCTTCCGCTGCCGTCTTTTTCATTTGAATGTTATTGATACATATGTTCTTGCATGAATTTAGTGCTTGTCTACCCCCAGAGATACTCAGAGATTGCTAAATGATTTTTTTTATCAAATGAATGTACAATATTTAGATGTTGTCAAATGATAAAATACAAAAACTCTCAATCATTAGGATCGGAGAACAACTCCCCTCGGTTAACTGCTGCAGAATTTTCCGCTGCCGTCGCTCGCACGAGGAGATCTGATCAGCGGCGTGGGAATTCATATCGGACCGAATAATGGCGAGACTCTCTGAGTCGGCGTGATGTAGGGGAAAAGGGAGTGCTGCCGTGAATGGAGTCCGTGGTCACATGGGTCACGAGCAGTCACTCCCTCGGATCGATATATCGGTGAACGATTCAAATAAAGCACTGCGGTCTTTAAGGCGATCTCGCTATAGGAGCCGTTATAAATTATTGCATTCTAACGGAAGATATTAAGCACTGTTCGTTTGATTGTTCTTATCCTTGGAAACCTTCACTCTTATACTGGACTTCTAAACAACGCTTCTTCTTTCTTCCGCTCCTCTTTAAAAACAGTTCTTCGTCTTTTCTTCTAATTAACTGGAAAATTCGTTGCAACTGCGGAGCATGATGACTACGAACATACTAAAATATAATTTTATGTTCGTGGACCATACCCTAGTAACCATTCAGTTTTTATTGCTTCTTAACGGCACATTATTTCATTGAAAAATTATTTTTAAATGTGCCTTCCTCTAAGAATAAAAGTAGCAATGAAAAATGAAAGAAGATTATATTTTGTTTTAAAACATCAAAAAACTAGAAATTTTTATTTCTCCATCAAATAAAAAAGTAACACGAGGGTGTGGTCTTTCTTCACAGTCACGACGTGACTAAAGCATTGTCACCGCTCTCCACCACCTAAAATCGATTGCTCGCACACAATGACCCCATCAGCTATGTTGCTTAAAGGGCGTGGGTTCGTCGCTCGTTAGTTTCTTGGATAAACGAATTAAAACCGTTATCATTCTATTATAGAGAGCAAGATTAATAGTACTTTAGGCTAAAATGAAAAATTCGGGCTCACAGAAAACACCGAAGGGCACATCACTGTGCAAAAATAAATAAAAGACAGATTGAAAATGCGTACAAATCCTTTTTTGTTGTCAACAAAAATATGAATAGGAATTACCACAACGGTAATAAACATAAACGCTCTTTTACTACAATAGCATGAGCAGAGGTCTTTCAAATCAGTCTTTAAAAACATTTTAAAATGCAACACTACGGCAAAAGATGCATATACATGTAAAAAAGCCGCAGGTACTTAATTTCTACATTTTTAAACAGTGCAGGCGTATCAAAGCCCAGCTATTCACGAATAACTGCCACTAACATTATTTAAGCGCATACGAGGTGAATATAAAGGTCTTAAGGATTAGGAAAGTCCAAAATATAACCGGGGTCATGGGACAGAGTTCGGGGAAGATGAGGGGGGGAGGGGGGCATCGAATGCCGCTCACTCAACGCGCTCTTCGCTCCCTCCTCTAATCACAGCCGAGGACGGCGAGGGTGAATGCTTATGTTTTTAGTTACGTGTGCGTGTGAGTCGTGTATGTGTGCGTGCGTGTGTGTACGTGTGCGTACGTCAACGTTCGTGGGTGCCCCTATCGCCTGCAGCGCCCCCTCCAAAATTGCTGCGACGCAAAGGGAGAGGCGGCAGTGGCGTGGTGAGCCAGTCCGAAGGATGGGCGTGCTGCGCCTCCGGTCACCTCGCCTCCGGTCACCTCGCCTCCGGTCACCTCGCCTCCGGTCACCTCGCCTCCGGTCACCTCGCCTCCGGTCATCTCGCCTCCGGTCACCTCGCCTCCGGCCACCTCGCCTCTCGACGGCACTTCTTCGCGAAAAGAACGTACGCCGAGGAAGAAATATCACGAGCGCGCTTCGCCCTTAAAAGGCCGTACGGAATGAACTTCGCTCTCGATCGGTAGAGAAGGAAGGATACGGGAAAGGGATGAAGGGCGAGGGGGAAAGGCGCGGCGGGAGGGAAAGAGGGCGCGGCCGGCGCTCTTTCTTAGCCTACGGAGCTATCCGCAATGCGGCGCGGAGGACACGCGGGTCAGGGAAACACGCTCCGACCTAGGCGGCCTACCGGACCGACCTCCGCGTTCTCCGGTCGCGCGTGCGTCACGCGGGGCCGTCTCACGACCGACGGCGGCACCGCAGCGCCGCTCCGGATTGACCCGCGAAGGTGCGGCGGGCACCGAGGCACGGCTCTCAGCAGGGCGCGTGGTGGTGACCTCCTAGGTGGCCGTCGCAGTAGGGGCAGGGGTGGCGGGCGTGGACGTGCCGGGGTGCGGCGCCGAAGCCGTCGAACTCGGGCACGGCGGGTGGCGTATCGGCGCAGCCCCGCCTCGCCACAAGCATCACGAGCACGAGCGAGAGCGCGGCGGCTACGTGCCACGAGAACGCCAGAGACACCCACACCGCGTGTCCGTCCGTCTGTCCATCCGACTGTCCGACGTCCCACGAGCGGTCCTTCTGCCAGTGGAGCAGGAGACCGGCGTGCACGAACCAGGAGCCGTGCACGAGGGCGGAGAGGCAGCGTAGGAAGGCGAGCGCGGGGAATAGGTCCTCGAGGGCCACGGAGGCGGCGCAGGACCACGCGGCAGTCACGAGCAGCGAGAGCATACGACGCTCGGCGAGGGCGGCCGGCGGCACGGCCACGCCGTCCGTCGGGGCGTCGGAAGGCAGGGCGAGCAAGAAGAGGGCGCCCTCGACGACGAAGGCGAGGGCGAAGGCTAGGCGCGCGAAAGATGGGCCGACGGCGGGCGAGCAGTAGTGGGCGAGGACGTCGGCGAGGCCGGAGAGAGCGAAAAAGAGGTACGCGGTGGCGTGCAGGACGTCTCCCACGTACTCGACGCTGCCGTCCGGATAGGCGGCTACGAGCGACGCCACCACGCCCACGCCGGCCACGCAAAGCTTAACGAGGCCCTCGAGGGGACACGAGGAGCCGCAGCGACGCTTCCTCGGCCTCGCCCTCGACGCGATAGCACCCTCGGAGGCGTCGTCCCCCGGGGGTGCGGAGGGCGCGACGGCCAACGCCGCCGCCGCAGCGGCCGCCGCCGCCCCGCGGTCCTCGCTGCGCGGCGGCGCCGACACCTGCCAGGACCACTTGGCGCCGAAGAGCAGGAAGACCGCTCCGGGGAGGGCGTATCCCACGAGACGACTCATCTCTGGGGGCACTCGGCAACAGAGCCACGCCTCGCACGCCTCCGTCGCGTCGGAGGCGGCGGAGGGGTCGGCGGGGAACCGGAGAGGAGGGATGGGAAGAGGCCTGGCGGAGGGAGGGAGGGGAGGGGAAGGGAAGAGAGGACCTGTTGCTGCGGAGACGGAAGGTTAGCAGTGCGAGGTGGAGAAAGGGGTCGGCGGAGGGGCGAGAGGGAGAAGGGGTCTGAGGAGGGGTGAGAGGGAGGGAGGGAGGGAGGGAGGGAGGGGGGGGAGGGAGGGAGGGAGAGAGAGAGAGAGGGAGGGAGGTAGGGAAAGAGGGAGGGAGGTAGGGAAAGAGGGAGAGAGGGAGGGAGAGCAGCTCTCGATGTCCGTGATGCCACTCGAATTGCGAATGCGATGGTGTGAGGAGACGAAGGGGTGAGATGGGCCGAGAGAGGGGAGAAGGGGGGAGAGGGCGGGAGGGTTAGAATGGGAGGGGATAATTGAGGGGAGGGAATGGGAGAGAGGGTAGGGGAGTGGGGAAGTGGTGGGGGAAGGAATGGTAATTGGAGGAGTGGGTAAGGGGAGATGTGATCGAGAGAAGGGTGCAAGAGGACTACTGGAGGTGAAAGATTGACGTATTAAATTAATTTTCATAATGATTTTAAAAACGCATAATAAAACGGTTTCCGTCGTATATAGGGATGGCTCCCATAAGTCCGGTTAAGCAAATTCGGACGCCAAATTTCATTGCATCTTAAACAGTTATATATATAATTTATATGTATATATATATATATATATATATATATATATATATATATATATATATATATATATATATAAACATATAAATTATTAAATAATCCATTATTTCAGAACGCACGCAGGTAGCACAGGATTAAACATGCATGCATGCATGCGCATCACTCCAGCGCGAATTGTCCTACTTTCATTTGTCTATCAGCATCATCGTAAACGTTTTTGGAAACAAAGGAGCACTGGCATTCTGTTATAACGAAAGTGCGCTTTTAATAAATCGGAGAACCATTTTCTAACTAAATCACTACTTACATCAACTATTTCTAACCGGTGGGGAATATTATATAACGTTAAAATAGTATATATTAATATAAAAAAATTTAATTTTTTTTAAATATAAGACTCAATTACGGTGGTCGATTTCTCATCAATGTCAAATAAAGCATTCACAATTTTTATTTATCCGTTGCTCTTGTTTTTGACAGTCTTTAGGCAACATTAACGCCACAACGATACATTGATAGATTTTTATTTCTGCCTAATTCGAAATAACAAAAATTATTTATAACTGAAACTTATCGAGCGCCTTTAATGCTGAGAGAGGGTTTTAATAAACAGGCGCAAACTGAGCGAAAATTTCACGGGCATTATATAAGTGAGTTAACTATGTCCCCCGCCGCCGCGGGGGCCGGGAAAGGGCGAGATAAATGGGGCCCGAAGAACCAGATTCGTAGCTATAATTAAAGAGAAATTAACTGTCGTGGGGAATAATCACTTTTATGCGGGAGAGAGAAATCCTCCATTAAAAATGCGTTACTTGCAAATGACACAACAATGGGAGAAGACAAAGAGAATCTCTTTCGTTCTAACATGCGGAAGCGAAATTTAAAGAAAATTTTAGTTAATGATAAAGGTATATTAGTCTGTTGCTTCTCATAAATTCGTGTCTCTTGGCCGGATTAAAATACTTTTCGTTCACAATGACAGTAGATGAAATTCTGCGTACGGTTCGGTTTTCTGGAACGAATTATCCGTCTTAATTAGTTTTGTTGAAAATTTTAATATATAGGGCTGCTGTAGTGCTCTTATTACTATTAAAGGGCAAATTGTGTCTCTTACTTTATCTTTTATTTGAAGTCAAGACAACCGCGCATATTTCTCATTTTAAAATTTGTGATTCCATAAAACAGATCGAACGTCTTTATCTTACTTTAACTACAATGATTCCATTTGAGCAAATTGATAGAATACAGCAAAATAAATAAATCATTCCTCAAGCCAATTAAATGACTACTTATAAAACTTCTGCTCAAATGTGTAAATGCTAATTAAATCACCGAATACAACTTCGTTTCTATGATCGTTAGATCAAGAAGTCTTTCGTGCAACAAAAATTCACTACAGAATGAAAATTACGCGAAGAATGTCTGTAGGTATCGAAGGATAAGCCTCTGTCAATTGAAGCGCTAACGCTCTCATGTATGTACAGTTTAATTATCACTTCTCTTATATTGCTTCTAGACTTTTCTTCTGGAAATATAGGGTTTAAAATATCGGACAAATGGTGACGAAGGTAAACTGCTCACTCCAATAGAGGCAGCTGACTGAAAAGAATTTCCAACGAAAAAATACGTGAAACGATAACATTTTTCGTCATGTTAATTGAAATAATTTGAAATGCCATTCTAAAATTTATGAAAGATGCGAATTTTAAGAAGCAGAGTAGAACAGTTTAATTTTGGAATGGAATCGTTTTGACATAAGAAAAGAAAGTAGGCACTGTTCTTCTGGAACAAAATCTTATGGATTGAAGAGCGATTAATGATGAAGAAATACTGAGAAAAGGCGGTTCTAAGAACATATTTATTATAAAAAATTTCTACGGCAAAAAAATTCTTCTTCTTTATGTTTATGTCTGAATTATTATACCTGAAGGACACAATTATTCATGAGAAACGAATTAGATCATTACCCGCCGTTTAATCGTTATATACCAAAGAATTGTATTGAAATAGACGGCCGTAGTTTTTTCGTCATAGGTTAAGTTACGTTAACTCTTCCGCCTCATAAAAAATCTGCATAAAATCTAAAGAAATGTCGAAAGTAGATTTTCTGTAGGTGTAAGGCACAATATAGAGCAACCAAAAGTTTCCTAAATTTATTTTTAAAACATTTGTTTTGAAAGAGAAGAATAAAATAATGGAAAAAATGATTATAACTTACCTATTTTACACACCTTTGATACATTCTGTCAGTAATTGTTTCATGTATCTATCGGAAATTTTAAGAGCTATATATATCATAAAATATTTCTCATTGCTTTATAAGAGATATTAAATGATTCGAAGCGGAAATTATTTTGCAAATGAAAACTGTTTAAATTTATCGAAAAGGAGATCTTCATTAATCTGCCCCAAAAGAGGAATATCGCGATTTAAAATTATTCTAGATGTGCTTCGATTGATGTACACTTTTATGCGTAAAATGATTCTTGAAACAAATAAATACAGAAAAAACTCGATAATACAAAATCATGTAATACAAAATGCTGGTAATAAGAAGTGTACTTCAATGCCCTGCGAAAATAGGTATATATTGCTATTTACAACGACATCTTCATTACAGACCTTATTATTACAAATCAATAAAATTAAAATCCCGCAAAGTTTGTACTAACAAGGTTGTACTGTATACTCGATCAATTTCAAACTATCAGCAACTAATTTCCTTCCGCATAAACTCACATCAACGATCCTGAGCAAATATTTCCAATTTCTCTCGAATCCCTGTTAAAATTAAAGTTTTGTCATTGGCCAACATAAATGAATTAAAAACTTCATTTTATTTTCATATAAAAACTATAAAACTGTGGAAGGAGAAAAGAAAACGAGGGAGAGAAAAGCGAAAAACCCGAGCGAAATCCTCGCCCGCCGCACACACACTCTCTTCCCTCATCAAACAAGACTCCTCACATTCCACAGTTTTAACACTAACAATCGCACATAGCCTAACATGAGCAAGATGATAAGATCATTACGCTTAATTTAGAGAATAAAGGAAATTTGTTTAAACACTAATAAGTAAAAATAAATTTAACATTTTCTGTTAAAAAATTTCCGTACTAAAATCGTAATTAAAATAAAACTCTGAATGGAAAATTATAAACTAGTCATTTAAAATTTGAGTTACATAATTTAATCCAGAAAAAATAACATTCAATTTTATGTTTATAATTATATGACTAACTTTTAATTGATAATATTCCAGGATATCATTCTGTTTTTGTTTTATTATAACACCGAGATTAAGCATTGCATATTTGAACGCCTAGGCGCACGGATATGGCTACGGGGATTTTATGAGTGCAGTGTAGAACACCGCTCCCTCGCACTTGCATTGATCCGGGCCTGATGCACATAGAGATGCAGTGACACCAAAATGGCGGCAGGAGTTCTCCCAGTCCCTCTGGCAAGCAACTGTGGTCTTATCTAGAAATTAAAAGATAAATCGATCGCGAATTCTAAGAAATAGCTTTAATATTTGAATCATCCTGCGTAGAAAAGGTTATTCCTAACCCAACTCCTCTCATTAACCGGTTAACGCCGCTAAAAATGCCAAATCTCCACCATTTCGGCCTAAATAGTCATACATAGAAACATCAGTTTATTCATAGGGATCATCAAGCGGCAATTCATATGCGTAATTAAATAAAACAAATTTATAAATTACATAAAATAAATTTATAAAATAAACTGTTTTATTAGTATTTTCATGGCAAATAAACTTCAGTATAAGACAAGTAGTTAAATTTTCAATGTCTATTACTTAAGTACTTATCCTGGAATTTTTGATAATTTAAATAGCAGATGATAATATCAATGTTTCTTGAACCCATCATTTAATTTTTACGCCCAGATGAGGCACCAAATCTAGTTCTTCAACTCTAGTCAAAGCGTAAATATGCTATCAACAATGTACTGCTGAAATTGAACGTGGCAATAATCTTCAATGTGAGCGCTGATTTTACACTTAAACAATCAAACGTGTTGAGTTCAGTGTAATATTTGTTGTCGCATGATTGATATAACATTTTCATACCTCAATTGACTCCGATGTATTAACTGACAATGAGATCATTAGTGAGGCAGTTTGTTCGCAAAAAATCGAAACTCCAGAAAAACTTGCCCAAAGCTATCTTGTGGGTTCCTTCATAAAATAACTTTTATTGCTTAAGAAATAGTATCAGCAAAACAGTCGGAGCGAGAAAAATTAGTGTTATTCTACCTTGGGATACGTAAAAATCACCTTCTCTATGACTGAAAATTATATCTTTTAATTACTAGAGATTATAAAATATTAAATATCTTTAGACGTACTGTGACTTTGAAGAACCATTGCCACGGATTTCGAATCGTGCGTTCCAAAAACCGCTAGCAACATAAAATTTGAAAATAGAAATACAGCGAAACTAAATCTAATTGTAATTACAGCTGCAGCAGATAAGGTAGGTGGCGCATGCAAAAGGATTCGCAACTGTCATCTAAAATTAGCCAATTGCAAACTACGCCCCGCGAGAACATACTTCCTCCTTGTCTTCACTGATAAAATATTGTTCAGGTATAACTAAGACTACCAGACAACAGAGGTTAAATAGCTGAAGAGCGAAGGCGAAAAAGCCGGCAATGGGAAGAAAAATCCGGAAAAATGTCATGTTTGTTGGTATAATCCTCTCCTGGACAACATTCTCGAACCCCAATTTTTAGAAGTGAAAATTAGAAAATTTTAATTCTAGAGTAGCTCTCGCATCCCATTTTTCCCTTTTAATGGGACATATATATGTTATTTACCTTAATTCATTGTAACTTGTATAATACTTACTAGATATTCTAAAATATATTCTCTATTATTTATACAGTGGTAAATTATGTTGGTGATACCGTAAGACCTCAGTATGGTTCTCAAACTTAACGCATTTCACACTAATAATCGCTGCCAAAATGAGCAGTACTCTGTATAATACAAAGGCTTCTCTTAACTAAACAATCGCAATTGTCGTTATCTGGAAGCTTCCGAAAATAAATTCAGATTTTCTACAGACACTGTGCTAACTTGTGATTTCTTAATTCATTACTCTGTTGCAATTGTAGAGGCACAAGCGAGCGAGGAAACAATAAGGGAACGCATAGATTGTACTTGAAAATTAATTAGTTAGCTAATACCATAAGAAATGAAAAGAAAGAGAATCATCAACTGGCATTTCTGAGTAAAAAGTCGGATAGCTCCGGCTTTTGCCGGATGTCTGGTAACCCTAGGTATAATTTGCTTACATGGGCGGTGATAAAGAATTTCCAATTTACTTCAAATGTAGCTTCTTATACACCGGAATAAATCGCTTGAAACTTCTACAAGGCGCGTTACAAAATTTTGCTAATCGCTGAGCTAAACTGCACTAAGCATATATTTCGGTGCGCATGAGTTCTAAGAGAAGAGTGGAATGATTTTTCCTCGAATGCATAACATCAAGACGAAGGGGCTGTCACATGAAGCGATCATAAGAATAACTTCACGAGGACCAATTATAAGTAGTTAAGCAGTAAATGCGGCCTTGAAGAGGTAATTGATTCAAGGACTGGTCAAAGGCGCGTGCTCAGGCAACTAGACACTACGCTAGGACGACCAAATACAGAGGAAGAAAAATCGGAATATCACGTGTTTCGAAGATGAAAAACCAGAACAACATCTTACTTTAGTTTTAGTTATTTAACACGTTATATAAACAAAATTTGTGTAGTTTGAATGTCTGTTTAATAAATAACAAATAATTTTACAAATTCACAAAATATAAAAAGTATAATAAAAATATATTAGGAAATGAATATGAACTAATATTTAAAAGTTACAAAGATATTACGCGAAGGCTCCACGTAAAATGGACCATTAGCATTTTCCCCTTTAAAACTGAAAATTTTCGTTCTATGAAATCTACTACCATAGTTTCTTGTTTTCTATATTCATACCATAAATCCAACATTACACTCATGGAAGTCCTTTTGCGATCTTCGAGTATGGAAGCGAATAAATTCAATAATTTTGTATGCTTGTATTGTTGACAATGTGGATGTACGTTAACAATAATTGGAGTGACCGGAAATAGAGATCTCAGTGGTTTCCTAGTAATCCTGGTGTTAACATGCATTTATCACGATCATTCATACGGTATAAATACGTACTATGCATGTATTCAATATTTTAGTGCAACCAGCATAAATTATATGGACATATTTTCAAGACGTTTAACTGGGATTAACAATAATGGTAAGTAATCGCTAGCTATTTATTTATATCCTTAGTTATATTTACTTAAGCAAAAATATTTTAAATGATAATTACTCATAAGTTAAATACCGTATTTATTCGTGTACTCGTTATATTTGTTTCATTTTTGTTATATTCTTGGCTATTTAAGATTAACACGTTATTTTTTCAATAAATATAGACAATTTCTTTTCAGAAATGACTTGTTGCTTTTCAACCCTCATTTCCGCATGCGGACACACACGCACACACAAACAAACACATATACACACACAAGGGGGGCCCGTCATACACTTTGCACCGGGGCCCGCGTTAGCTCATGACGCCCCTGGGAAGGAAGGAAACCCGGTGCCTGCATTAGCCTACTCTTTACGAAGAGCGCCAAGGGGCCAACTGCCTAACGGTAACGTCCCTTCCGAAGGACGAAACGCTGACTTGCGCGGTCTCCTCATAACGCACAAGCAGGGGACGGGAAGATCCGAGGTTGAAAAATCCGACTTCCGCCGGATTCGAACCTGGGACCGCTCGCGTGGTAGTCCAACACTTTAACCAGGACGCCACCGCCACCCTAGGGGTGTATGTGTGTGAGGGCGTTGGTTGTGCATGTGAAATAGAGGTGATGTGTGTGTGTGAGAACGAGTATGTGTATTCGTTTTCCCTTATGTGTAAATTTGTTATGAAGTTATAAAGCTTATGCAATTAATTTTCTGATATTCTCACATTATTACGAAATTCTGGAATTTATACACTTCGATACTGGTGCGTGCTCGAGTGCGTGTGAAGAAGATAACGGAAAATAAGAGTATTTGGAGGACCGGTGAATGAAAAAGTTTACCAGGTGTTACACTACTTTAAATTTGTAATAATAATGTCTATTTTTCCAGTACATTAATGCTACTACTTATACTTTTCTGTATAAATAATACATAAAAATTATGGGAATACTAAATAATACTATCTGGAACCTATTTAAAGAAAATGTTCTCTTTTGAGATTTTGAGAATCTGGTCACCTAAGTTTGAATGAGAGAGAATGAAAGGCTGGGAGGAGAAATAGACCACATGTGAAGACAAGGTTACGCCCTTTACACATTTTTACCAAAAAAATTTTTAGCTGTAAATCTTGTGCAATTTAACAAATTATCTTTTGTTTCCCTAGAATATCAGCGTCAGTAGAACGAGTGTTCTCTATCTTGAGTAAATTATGGTCGCTAAGTCGAATTTGCATGGAAGAAAGCACCGTTCGAGATCTGCTTTATATTAAACTCAAAATTAAATTGACATGTCCAGCTTCGTGAGCAAAAATAAAAAATATGTTCATAGTTTTAATCAAGTAACTTCAAGTTTGTAAAACTAATAATATCTAATAGTAAACCTCAAATGCCGTACTTGCGTAGGAAATAGGAATTGGCATAAGAGAAGATATTATTCTACGGGATAAAAATGTTATCGAGCAAGGACAAACGCGGCAGAAAAACTAACAAAAAGCGTAGACTCAGAACAGAGAATATAATTAAATATAAAACATTCTTTTTAGTTTTAAAATTCTTTAATATATGCGTACTAAAATGTAGATAATATTTTTTAATTATATAAAGCGCACTAAAAGGAAAAAATAAAATTTTGAATCTTCGATCATGAAATATTGATATTTTTGAATCTTCGATCACGAACTATTGAAATTAAAGGAAGTTGGCGTATTGAATTTAATTAGTTATTTGTATTGATGTTATAAAACTACCGCCAAAATCCTTTAATTTCATTATTTTATGATCGAAGATTAAGAAATTTCAATATTTTATGATCGATAATTAAAAATTTTATTTTTTCCCTTTTAGTGCGCTTTATGCAATTTAAGAAAATTTATTTCTTCATTTTAGTACGCATATATGAAAGAAATTTAATACTAAAAATCCTTTTTTAAATAATTTATTTTATTCGTTTCGGTCTTGGTTTTTCTAAGATCAAGTCAAATTACAGATACAAGCTGTTCTGCTGTTCTCATTTCCATCGTACGGAGGTAGATTTCTCAAATAAAGCGTTTCCTCCAGAGCTGCTTCTTTGCAAACATGAGGACCAAAGATTTAAAAAAATTGACCTAGTTTAATGATTGATGGTAGCTAATGGTTGCCCACCACCCACGCAGGGTTCATACGGAGTCGTAAATTTCGGTATTTTTGGCCTAGGTCCAATATTAACTGAGATATGGGCAAAAGTGTTTTTATAATTTTTTTCAAATAATTTTTTTAATTGGTCTAATTCAATTTTTTATGGTAGCTAATGGTTACCCACCACCCGCGCAAGGTCCATACGGAGTCGTAAATTTCGGTATTTTTGGCCTAGATCCAATATTAACTGAGATATGGGAAAAAGCATATTTAAAAATATATGCGCCATCTACAGAAAATTAGTACAGCTAAAAGGGCTGACAAAGTCACATAAAATAAATTTCGAAATACGTAAATTTGGAGACGATTTATATTAAAGAATTTTAAAAATATACGAATATCGATTTTAAAATTGGAGGCTGATCACGCACAATTGCAGGGATTGACAGAAAATATTGGAGGAGCGCCTCTCTAATCGAACTCGGGACGTGACTGCCTAAAATCCTGTTTGTCAACTCAGACCGTGAGGGAGAGACGCCCGCGAGCATTTTCACTACGTAAACCCGTCAATTTTTTAGCCGAGCAGTTCATCGAGAAAAAAGAATGTTTTCCAACTCCTTCAGTCAGTCTTTTCTTGCTGTACAAAAAAATAATTACACACAATACAACTGAAAATGAACTAGCCCGAAACAGAAAACATATTTCTCCGTCAGTTAACTACTTGGTTAAAATTTGATCGCATGGGGCACAAAAACCAAAAACGTCCGGTGAGATCCGTCCCTCCCGGTCTGACTTGCCCTTCGAGCGCTACGGACCTACCAACTAACATAGCCTTTTATTATATCAACTAGATGAATTAGCCCGTTTAAAACGGGCTTTGTAATCAAACGATATAAAAAACAAATTAGACCATTTTATTACAAAATTAAAGTATAGCAATCCTACCAAATTTGGTTGAACTGGCTCGAGAAACGGCTGATATATTGAGCGTTACTGACAGAATGACCAAGTGACCAAGAGAATAAGGGTTTTATTATATTCTGATGATATATTTTTGGAAATTGCAACACGTCGTTATTGTCGTTGTTTGTATTTATGACTAATCAACCTCTTAGATTATTGTAGCCATAACTCATTCCACACCGAACGCTGACACAAGGGAGGAGAGGAACCCGGTGCCGGCATTAGCATACTCCATGGGTTTCAATCACGCGGCCCGCATGCGGCCCCCGTGGTACATTTCTTCGGCCCGCGATATAAGGTAGTTTACACTAGAGGGCCAAAACTCAAATATATCTCTTATAAAATATTTCATATAAATCTAAGAAATTTAAGAAGCATGTTAAATCAGCACTTTTAAAATATACGCAGTTTATTGGTCATTCAGATTTATAAAAAAATCTGCACAGGTTGGGTATTAAGAATGTTCTTCCTGCTGCCAGTGTGTGTTTTTTTTGTCAAAAGAACCAAATCCTCGACGCCGAAACTAGCAATTTTGTAAGGAATGGGTTTAAGGCCGCATCATAGGGTTGGGGCGATTTCCTCTTTATGGAAGGGGAGAATGAATGTCAAAGAATATGAAACGGTGAGAGGAGTGGGAAAGTTTGCGGCCAGCGGATTTGGCACGGTGCTTTAATGCGGCCCGCGAGTTCGGTGGAGGACCCTCATGCGGCCCGCGCATCGATGTGAGTTTGAGACCCCCAAGTGGGCATCAAGGGGGACAACTGCTTAACATTCCTTCCGAAAGGCGGAGCGCTGACTTGCGCGGTCTCCTCAAAACACAAAAGTAGGGGACGGGACGATCCGAGATTGAAAAAATCCGATCTCCGCCGGATTTGAACCTGAGACTGCCGCGTGGAACGCTCGAACCACTCCGCCACCGCCACCCCAGACGTCGTTAAAATTTGTTTCCATAAATAGAAAAAAACATATTTGTGGAAAAAATCTGGGCAAAATAAAAATACTGCATCTAACACCAGGATACACGTCGATAGGCATTTTCATTTTTATATAATACTAATAGAAGGTGCTTGCATACTGCAAACATATCATCTGACCTTGAAAAAACATTAATTTTTTGGAGAGAAATTTCATCATGGAAAACATTTCTTTAATTCAAAAGATTTCTCCTAGGGACCAAATTTCTTTTTTTCCTTATGGTACAATAATGGAGTAAAACAATTGCTAATTTTTTTCAATTTTATGAATATTATACGTTTTCTACATTGGGTTAATATTACCACACATTTATGCCTAATTTTAAAATTGTAGCACATTTAGGAGTGAAATAACATTTATCTATTTGTTTAAAATTAAATAATTTTTAACGGCCGCAATAAGAATTTCATAGATACAATGAAATGTTTATTCGTTTAAATAGACTAAACTCTAAATAACTTGAAAATTTCAGCTCTCTAACTTGCCCCGTAGTATCTAAACATTTACCTATTTGTTTAAATTTTAAGAATTTTTAACTGCCAAACGAATTAAAATATCAAAATTTCTATAATCCCTATTTCATTTTTTTACAAATTCTACCTCTAAAAAAATTACAGCTCCGTGGCACATTCGGAAATACATAAAACTTGAAAATTTGTTTAAACAATTGCGAATTTTAGGCGGCCGCATTGTTGCACTTTTTCAAGATTTTCGTTTCTTCTAGTCGGTTTTGCACAAACTCCCACCTAAGAAAAAATTTTCGAATCTCCAGCTCATCTGGAAGTGCCTAAACATTAGTATCCTCCTATATATTATATCCTCCTCTGTAAGAAACGTCTATATATAATGATAAGTAATAAGTAAGTAAGTAAGTAAGTAAGTAGGAAATACTGTTGGTTTATTTATGTTAATGTAGGGGAAAAGTTGCACACATACAAATCGCAATTATAATACATATATTGTATACGGTAAACAAACTTGTTATATTTTAAATGATAAAAATCTGACGTTCGAGATAAAAATTATGTAAAATTAGTTTGGAAGCGTCAAAGGTTCCAAAGTCATGCTGCGAGGTTGGAGAATATATACCCAATTTACCCTTAAAGCGAACATAATCCCTTGAGTGGTTTCCGACGGAATATTACGTTCAATTAATTAGTTGAGCTAAGGTGACACTAACAGCCGCCGACATAATATTATGCCCTCGTTGCAAGTTTTCAACTGTCACTGCCGTAATGTTCCGTTTAGAACCGAATGTAATAAACGTTATTAGTCGTGAGAGGTGAAAATCTGAAAATTAATGCAGAATCTAAAGTGTTGTTGCTTAAAAATAATGAAAGGGTTAAGTGGTTAATACGTCGGTCAGAGTAAAAACGAGGGTTTTTGGAGGTACAAAAGAGCAAACAACGCAAAATCGCTCCATAATCAAAGAACGCGAGATTTACAAACTTTGAGAGCTGGTGTGAAGTTACTCCTAGTATTGGGTGACCAGATTCTTAGGAAGCAAAACCGGTACATAACGAGTTCTGAAGAGGGAAAAACCAGGGCATGGCCGGGACTTCATCGGGACACTGTGAATTGTTAGGTGGTTTAATTTTGATAATAATACATGGATTTTTCTCAAATTATGTATTAAACTACTCCTGTCTGCCAATGAAATTCTTATCATTTTCAACCATCTGGTGAAAATCCTGGCAACTCAAATTTAAATAAAATGTACATAACACAATAGCATTACTCCACATTTATTTGGAAAAATATTTTTCCATTTTCTGAGATTTTTCTTGAAATTCAAATTTCAAAAAAAGTAGGTACAGTGCGTCCTCGGTTTAACGTCGCTTCGATTAACGTCAATTCGACTTAACGTAGTTCAAAAATTACTACCCTTATTTGGATTAACGTCGTAGATGATTCGTGTTAACGTCGTCGTGATTCGGCGCATAAATAAAGCACGAATTTTTTTGCTTAGATAACTTTCGCGCGCATCTGTTGCGCAGCGCTTCTCCATCTGCGGCGGATCGCATTATTTGAGTGGGAAATGTGTTTTGAGTTGGCGTATTTTTATTAAATTTGCATTGTTACATTTTGTAACAATTGGTCCAAATAGAAGTGGTAGTAATGGCCTTCTTCTCAGTCATTAAAATCGTCTTAATCCTCTGAATAGAAACATTAAAAGCTTTTTGAGTTGAGCAGAAAGGAAGATCTGCTGCGCGCCCTATTTATAAACTTGAATTTATTCTGTATTTTGGGTTAACTTGAGTTTATCGCCTCCCTATTTTATTGCCGTTTATATCCAGTGTCGTCAATCCAGCGAATTCGTAGGTAGATAAAGCGACTTTAGGTTCGATCTATCGCCTAAAATAATACTATAGCGGCCATTTACAAAACTAGCAAATCGTTTTTACAATCTAGCTAATTCTAGCTATCGACTAAAATTACGACATCTGCGTTCATACTAAATATAACAAAGAAAATTGGATAACGAAAATGAATATAACGTAAATAGGCAGAATATTCTTTTCGTTTATCTCTTACTTTTTATTTTGTTTTCTTTTAGAAATTTGAGCAATTAACGGCAACATTAAAACAGTGAATATCATTTACGGGAATGGTAGTATTGTTGGTCATAAGGTTAAAGGAAGAGAGCACTCTTGTTCAAAAGAAAGTGGAAAGTGTTCGTCGGAAAGCATGAGTTACTTATTCTATTATATGTCGAATATGTTTCTATGGCTAACATTGACCTAACATACGGTGACCAGACGCCTCGTTTTTAACGGTATCGTCCCGTTTTTTAGTTAAGTGTCCTGTTGTCCCGATAAAGTCAAAACGGGACTCCAATTGTCCCGTTTTTCCGAGAGTGTCATTTAATATAAAAAGTTACACGAATAATTAATCCTACACATATCATGAAAATTATTTTCGATGGATACCACCATGTTACCAATATCAGTAAAAGCAAAATTACCGAATGGAATACGACTGTAACTGAAACTGTCGAACGATGGTGTGTGCAAGGTGAAAGAATTTCGTTAAAAATATTCAGATGATTTTGGAATTTGCTTTAGCTATTCCCGGAACAAGTGCCGATCACAAATGCTCTGTGGACTGACGAAAAGAACCGTTTTCTCGTTGGAAACATCAAAGCAGTGATAGTGACAAAAGCTTATTTTCGGGAACTTTCGTGCTTTCAAAAAATCCCAAATTACTGCAAGAAATATCTTCGTCCACAAAGTACAAAACGTCTGCGCAAGAGGATGAATCATCAACTCTCATAATAGCTTCAGAACTGCTGCGGCAGACTTGGACTGGATGATGCTTGGACCGAACTCCATGGAGATAGACCTGGCTACACATTCATCTGCAGTCAGCCGCATTACTCGTGCGCTCGACTTGACAGAATATACCTCTCACAAAATAATTCTAGCAATTTGCAATCTGTCATGGTGATTCCCTCATTTTCCGACCACATGGCTGTCCTCTTAACTCCATCTATCACGGAAAGGATAAAAAAGGCAGTCCGTATTGACGATTTGACAACAGCCTGCTGGAGAATAAAGAATACGTTAAATTGATAAAAAAAATCTCGTTATGGTACTCGATGATGGCGATAAAAAACATCAGGGCCTCCCACGATGGTGGGATCTTTTAAAAATTGAAATTAAAGAGGCAACGTATAGATTTAGTCGATGGGAGAGGAAAGAGAAAGATAGGCTAATCAAGAGGATGGAAGATAAAGTGCTCCACCAGGAAGGTTTTGAAGCACAAGTCATTAGAAAAAGAAATCAGAGAGTGGTATGAAAGAGACAGCGAGAGGATGCTTGTGAGAGTGGAATGGGAGAATCTGCTGGCCTACGACAAGCCCGCCGGATCGTCGTTAGCACGATGTGCCACTCGCGTTATTCCAAAGCCTCTTTCTAAGATAGCCATAGAAGGGAGAATCACGAGCAACGTACCGGAAATATGTGCGTACGTGCACAACCATCTCTCGGAATTGTACGATTCAGCAGAAGTGGTCACAATTAACGAACAGGTATACGAAGGATTGAAAACTCTGGATATGGTGGAGAGTCAAGTATGTGATTCCCCCATCGACATAGATGAGTTAACAAACAGTCTGAAATCGTTAAATAAAGGAGAAGCTCCAGGTATAGATAGACTAACCACAGAATTTTACCTGAAATATAGGAACATCCTTGGAAAACCATTTAAAAGGGTAATAGATGTGAGATTCTCACAAGGGCAATTGCCACACTTTATGAGACGTGCGGTAATTTCTCTGATATATAAAAAAGGAGACAGAATGGATATAAAAAACTGGAGACCAATACCCATCACTACCACTGACTACAAGATAATCACCAAAGCCATTTCTAGGAGAATAGCGACAGTATTCCCAAGAGTAGTATCACCTGAGCAAGGTTACTGTATCCCAGGCCGCACCATATTAGACAACATTTCCCTTCTAAGGGATGTAATAAGTGCAAAAAATAAAAACGACGAGGAATTAGCGGTAGTATCCTTAGACCAGCAAGGAGCGTTTGATAGAGTCAAACACCAACACCTATTTAAAACCTTGGAGAAGATGGGCTTCGCTGCGACCACAGTGAATATACTAAAAACAATATATAAAGGAGCCACATGTGTCGCCAGAATCTCTTCCTCCCTGTCGGCTCCGATTAATTTTCGAAGAGGAATACGTCAGGGTTGTCCTTTATCAGGCCAGCTGTATTCCTTATCAATAGAGCCTTTTTTAGTCATGATCCGAAAAAGACTAAGAGGTATACCTTTATGGGGAAATAAGGAAAGAAGATTGGTAGTATCTGCTTATGCAGATGACATAAGCCTATTCGTGGGAAAGGATGAAGATTTCAATGAAATTATGGACGTCTTCAACTACTATTCAGCTGTTTCCGGTGCGCGACTAAACGTAGAGAAATCCGAAGGTCTGTGGAGTAGCAGGTGGAAGAATAGGATTGAGAAACCATTGGGCTTTCGCTGGGGAAACGAGAGAGCTTATTTTCTTGGGGTATGGCTTGGGAACAATAAAGAAAAAGAATTGAATACAAATATAAAGACTCTTTTAGAAAAGCTAAAAACAGGAATCGATCGATGGACTCCGCGCATAGGACCAATGTCCCTTAGGGGTATGGTGCGGGTGGCAAATCAGTTCCTAGCTCTATGTTAGTGGCACACACTGCAGTGTTTTAATCCGTCTCCTTCCTTCACAGGGTTACTGCAAGGAATGCTAGTGGACTTCATTTTGGCCGGGGGACGACACTGGGTAAATGCAGACACACTCACAACACCTGTCAATGAGGGAGGACTAGGTCTCATAAAGATAGCAGCCTTTAGGACCCTCTTTGCCCAGAGATTATTGTATGGATCTCCAGGCCCTCCTTGGAAAATGATTGCTGCATATAATCTTTCGAAATATAAAGGAAAGGGAATGATTACAGGACTGTTTTCAATCAACTGAACTATGGAAAGTGAAAAAACACTGAGAGTTTCTATAATTCCGTTATTGAATTTTGGGCATCAATGAGCATCCGTCCTAAGGAAGATTGCAGACCTACTCCAGTCGGCTGGCCTCCACCCCGTGACCCACCAAGAATAACTTTCCAAAGTAAGAGGAAGAACATTCTCACATGCCTACCCTTAGAAAAGCGACAAATGCACAAGGAAATATTATACATTATGAATAATACACGAGCCGTTGAAAGGGACACACTCCAACGATCCCGTCATGTGGAGGAGTTTTCATGCAGAACCGACGTTTGGTGCAGACAGCGAAGTTGCATGGAGGCTGGCCCTAGATAGATGGGTAGACAGTATTTTTCTAGTCAAAGCTAAAGTAAGACAGGACAGAAATTGCCCATGGTGCCCAGATGAAGAGGGTAATTCTTGGCACGTAGTTTTTCAATGCCCAAAAGAAAAGGATTCATGGAAACAGCTAAAGAATATCTTTTAAAAAAACTCACGAAATGCAATCGAATTTTATTAAGGGATTTATATAGTGGGTACAAAATCCAAACAAGAAAAAATAGAAAAGGTATTCAAATTGCAAACTTTATCATAACATTAGCAAAAAGCACCATATATCACGGTTTTACGAGTTTTAGCAAAGGTGAAAGGACTGAAGCGCATTGCTGGAGAGATTTTAAAAAGAAACTTACGAAGCGCCTGATGAGAGAGTGGGCGTATCATCAGACCCTTGGGAGTGAAAAAGCTTTTAAAGATTTTTGGTGCACCGAGGAAGCAATATGTTCAGTGAAAGGCGATGAACTAAGAATAAAGCCAATTTAATTCTTTCCTTAAAAACTGAATGAAAATAAAGATGAAACTATGACTGAAAAGCATAAAAAAGAACAAAATAATATTAGATACCTAAATTGATGAATAAATAAGGTGACGGAGAGAGAATACCCTCTCATTGATCGCTTATAATAATAATAAACACACGCACGCACGCACACACACACATATGTTTCTTTCAAATCTTTCGTGCTTTATATCTCTGCCCCTATAAATGCCACAGGACTGAAATTTCGGGTATATTCTTATTTCAGATGACAACCGACGTGAAAAATCGAAAGTCACAAAAAAGTTAATATTTAAGAGATATTTTTAACCCCAATGTTCCCTTTCAATACCTCATCAGAAAAGCATGGGATTCAGTGCAAGGCTTTCTAAAAATGCATTTTAAAATTACTTAAAATTGGGATACGATATCGGGAAAAGGACAGTTGTTTAGATGAAAGAATGGAGTTCTTAATTTTTTAAGGCAGAAGTCAAGTACATACCAAATTAATGTAAATATCTTCTTTAAATCGAATAAAAGTGTGAATTTTTCCTCTCTTCAACAACGGAAATGTATAAAAACCATGGCAACGACATTATTGCTTTTAAAGGGACTTTTAATGTTCTTAATGAAAATTAAAGACGTTTTAATTCTTTTAAGGGAAATTAATGCCTTCATAATGAATTATAGTGGAACTTCCAAATATTTTAAGAATTTTCTTATATTGAAATAAATTTTGAAAAATCAATTTATAATCTTTGCAATTTTCCATAATTCAAAAACTCAACTTTAAAATATAAAAAGACTAAAAAGGAGAAAATTAAATATTAAAAAAATGTTTTTCAGTACATAAACTCTTTATGTGCACTCAAAAGTAGAAAATAAAATTTTCTGCCCTCAACTTGAATTAAATTTGGTGTGCAGAATAAAAGTGTGTGGCAATTTTTACACGCTTTAATTCTGCACACCAAAGTTAATCCAAGTTGAGGGCAGAAAATTTTATTTTCTACTTTTGAGTGCACAAGTGTCTATACTGAAAAACATTTTTAACATTTTTAAAAATATTTTATTTTATTTTTAAAATCTGCTCACCCTATTGTCAGTGGGGGATTAAGGTCGGTTGAGGCCCCGGGCGCAGGAGAAAATATTGGGCCCCTTAAAAAAAGAGAGAGACAGGAAAAATAAAAATACATGTTAACCATATTCTATTGCTCCGATGAGCGGTATCGCAGCCGCGCGGGGCCTATGCAGTGTAGTATGTGTATAGTATGCAGCGTAGTAATGAAATAATGAAAATAAGCGAATATAAACATACTATCAGGTTTTACCGCCAATTGTAAACTTGTACGTAATTAAAATTGCACATATGAAACCAAACTTGGTGTCATTAGAAAAAAGTGTAAAGTTGGGGTTTTGCGGGGCCCTTCAGAAGTCGGGGCCCAGGACGCGCGCCCGGTGCGCCCGCCGTTAAATCCGCCTCTGCCTATTGTATAACAAATTATGTATTAATAAAAATATTACATCAATGTATCGGAATCGGAAAAGTGAAAATTTTCCCAAAAATTTCATAATGTATTTTATTTCTTTAGAAGTAGAAAAACTCGCTGAACCGAAGAAATTATACCGACTCCGGATAAAGATCCCTAGACTCGGAGTCTCCAGGTCAAAATGACACTGTTGGAAACCCTACTTGCATCCGTAGTTGGTAATAATTGAATTTGACCAAGTTAATTTAATTCTTTTAACTCCACACATCATTACCTAAATACTTTTTAATGTGTCGATGTTTTTCCTACCTACAGAATTGTTCCAATTCTTTCAAATGATGTATTGATCGAAATAAAGCAAACTTCCGTTTTAAAAAATCCTGCGAAAATTTTGTCCCGTTTTTTTGTAAATTTCGGGAAATATCCCGTTTTCGTCTTTTTGAAAAATGATCGTCCTAACCTAACATCACATTCGGAAAAGATTTTCTCGTAAGACAACAGCCATATTTTCTGTCCCAAAATTTTATTTTTGCCGCACGTTTCGCGTTAAACGTAAGTTACGAAACAATCTATGACCTAATGTAACAGGTTTTCCTATTCAGCTGCAGATGGCACTATTGTTTATTCTCTAGCAAATTTCTAGTGACCAGCATGTAGTGATCTAGCGACTTACTGAAAAAATATCTGGCAACACTGTGTAGTTAACCTTCTTTGGGCCTAATGACACTCACAGTTCAATAAAAACAACTAAATAAATGTTTTATTTACCTCTATTATGGTAGACTTTAATTAATCATACAGTAACTGGTGCAAGGAATAATTTGTTCGTTGCATTTCTTTTCTGGCAATGTCAACTCATGAACACACGTTTACAGAAGTGTTTGTGGCCCTCTATAAACTTTCTATTAAAAACTCATCGTTCTCTATAGATCGTACGATTACACTTCGTACTTTTTTCCTGTCTCTAGCTATACTATTATGAAATATAGCCTTTTTCCGATTTTGGGCATGTTGAAATGAAGTCATGTCGTACTATTTGTTTATTTTATGCCATTTATATATTAATAATTATTTTGTTGATTTATATATTTACTGATACCATTCATATCATATGTAGTACCATAAAGCTCCATAAAATACAGTAGGTATATAACGTCTTTTTGTGTTTCAAGAGGTTTTGAACCCGAGGTTTTGGAACCAATTATATTGTACTAATGAGATGCCCGTTGAAATTCAACGGGAAAGTTTTTGTGAAATAAAAAATTAATATAACTATACCTTGACTTTCTTTGGATGGCTAGAAAACAAACTCTCGTTCTTGAGTGTTCGTTGTTTCAAGTCTCGAACTCCTACGATGATTCTAAGTACCTAATTTTAATATGCGAATGATTAATGTTCTACATTGAAATGTATTTCTTCTCGTAAATAACGCAACGAATGTTGTTTACATTGGTTGCTATGAAAATAATTTCTCTCTCTCTTGTACTAATTGTAAGAGCATTCAAAGCACGCTTTCACCCATAAGGATTGAAAAAAAATAGTATTTCGAGGTTTAACAATGTAATTGGTTGGCAAGGCAACCTCCCGTTAAAATGCCAAGATTTCCCCAAAATGTGTTAATTAAACGTTTAACATGAGAAATTTCGACCAGTAGGTGGGAAATTATGAACAGAAAAAAAACGTTATAGTTTTTTCTTTAAAATGGTCTAAATCTGAGGATCATAGGTTAATTCTGTCTAATTTAGATCTCAAAAAGAATAAAAGCCTGCAAGTCGAAAAGTCGATTTTTACGCGTTATATGGGAAATGGAAATGTCCACCTTAGAGTCAAACCTAGGGCTTTTTTCGAGATTTCTTTTCGTCATCATCTTGCAATATGTAAATAAATCATTCCTGCTAAATATCAAAAATGTATCGCGTTCCATTATTGAGTTATTCGCATTTGTATAGCGTGACAGAGGAAGCCACAAAGGGACAGAAGTAGGCTATTGTAGATTTTAGATAACATTGGTTCTTATGTGAAATATTGATTCATTTAACGTTGTTTCGCTCTACGTCGCGATTTTCTGGAACGAATTAACGACTTTGGATACAGTGTATGTCCACCGATCGTAACAAGATTCTCTCTCTTATTTCCTTTGAAATGACTTTTTTAGCAATAAAAATTGATTCAATAGCAAGTTTTCATCTATGTTAAATGCTATTTTTATAATAATTATACTCAATAGCATCCGTTATCTAAGTCGAAATATATTTAGGAGTTCAGCCCATTTTTTCAGATGGGTTACATACTTCCTCTTTAAATGATTCATATATTTCCCGAGATATTGTTTTCTGTGAAAAAAAGGGAGAGGAGACTTGTTTGAACATAATTTTTCTTCAATTCGTACATAAAACATATTAAACGTACATTGTAAATAACTCATCACTCGGTGGCGGAACAAGTAAGCGATGGGTCCTGGGACAAGAATGTTTAGCGGGCCCCCTTAAAGTGACCAACAGTAATGATTTTGATGACATTGGACTGTTTAACTTTGTGTTGATTTCTTTCTGTTTGGATTTTAACAGATATTTGGAGAGTCAAGCTAATAAGACGCCGGTACTCTAAGTAGGGTTTTATACCAAGGTGACTGGTGATTAGATTTTGACGTGAGGGCAACTTCAGTTGATTTCCGATGGCAAATGCTTTTAAATGTAACCCTTCATACCAAGTTGACGGCAACGGCTGGCGATGTGACGCGGTAATTCAGAGTTCAAACGATACATATTTATGTTTGTTTTATGATTGAACTTACATTATTTTTTCGAGATTCTGCTTTAACATTTTAATCTATTTCAAGCAGGGCCGGCGTGAGGCATGTTCAGTCGGTTCCTTGGAACAGGGCCCCGCACAAGGCTTAATTCTCATGTATTGATAACTCTATTTTTTACCCTCTTTATACGTAAAAATTGATTTTCGATAATGATTCAGGAACGTATTAACTCGATTTCTAATGAAAAAACCAATTCAACTTACGAACATTCAGCTTACGAACACATTTCATGGTACGCATGACGTTTGTATGATGGGGTTTCACATTATTATTTATAATTTACTACCTTACTACCTTTCGTTTTTATATTAAATGTGGCTAATGGTCGGCAAAAGGTTTATGACCCCTGGTGTAGAGTGCTGTTGATCTCAGAACAATAGCTGCAGCCAGTCTCTCTCTCCCGGTCCATTCCAAAATTCTCCTCTCCACTACGAAGGTAAGACTCTCATTGTGTGAAATTGTGTGTTTTTGGCTAATCAACCTCTTGGATAATTATAGCCATAACTCCTTCCACACCGAACACGATCACAAGGGAGGAGGGAAACTCGATGCCGGCATTAGCCTACTCTTAACGAAGAGCACCAAGGCGGCCAACAGCTTAACGTCCCTTCCGAAGGACGGAACGCTGAATTTGCGCGGTCTCCTCAAACCACACAAACAGGGGACCGGGGTGTGTGATATTAAGACGAAGCATAAACAGAACCCCTGTACTTGAGAATGCTTAATCCTTCTCATCTCTGGCGCTCTCTCAAAACACAAACATATTTTTCACTTAATTTTTTTTGCCATTCAAGCATAGTGATCTTATGTTCGTCGGCAAAACCACTTGCGTCCTTTTTCAGATTTGATCGATTCAATTAAAAAATACTCCTAAAAGTTCCTTTTATTGTAAGTCTCTGCGCATTTACCCAGGGACGTAACTAAGGGGGGGCAGGGGGGCCCTGCCCCCCCTGAAAACTTCTTGCCCCCCCCCTTGGCCCACCCAGCTTCCACTGAATTTGATCAGCAGATTGCAATTACCATCCCCACCCATTTTTATCGGAATTTTTTTACTGTAATTTTGACATTACGTTCGCAAGAAGATAGAATTCTACAATATAGTAGTTTGAAATGCGCGAGAAGCTAGGTTCTACAATGTAGTTCTTTTTAATCTCTTGAGTAGAGGATGCATTCAAAACGATGTAAGTAAAACACTCCAAGGAGGCACTCGTGTGCGTGTGTGTGTTTTCTTCACAAGAATTAGGTCCCGCCGATTCCTTCGGAGACCTACAGCGCGTACGTGAGTTTTCTCTTTCCTTTTTTTACGGTGAGGGATCTATTACCTTTTACTTACTTTGTATTGTATCACCGTGTCTCGCATTACCCTTTTATCATTCAAAACGATGTCTCCAGTCTCCAGACGCCAACCAGTCTCATAGGCACTATCCCCGGGCTGATTGTGAGTGGTCACAAAATATTTTCCATGGGGCCATTGTTGTTGTTGTTTTGGTGTTATCCAATTAAACAGATTAAAAAAATTGCCGATTGCTGAATCAGTTCTGTGCTTCGTGGGTGCTACGCTCAGATCTGATGTACTATCGCGGTATAAATAATTGCGAAATAAAACAAAACAACTTATACGAAACGCTAAAATTAAATATGTACACGATTCAACCAACTCTGCACGAACACAGTCCTCGATATGGAAACAATTACGGAACTTGGGTGTTGGTAAAAATAAAGCTATGCAACTTACACCAAACCTGTCCCTTGACGAGCTTAACGCTCATTTCACTAAACCTCCCACGACCATCGATGTAGGCCTAAAATCTGAAACTATTGAACGTATCCGTAGCCTCAAACCCAATCACACATCAAATACAATCTTTGAAGTTACACCACTCACACAACCACAGGAAGCTAAATAACTTCGTGCAATTAAGTCAACTGCAATAGGAGATGACGGCGTATCTATAATACTAATAAATAAATAAATTCCTATCATTCTCCCCACTATCACTCATATCTTTAACCGGTCTATTCTTCAATCTAAATACCCTACTTCATGGAAATCAGCTCTTGTCCGTCCCATCCCCAAGAAAAACAATTCTCACGAAAACGCTGATTTCAGACCAATTAGTCTCTTGCCTGTTCTCTCCAAGGCGTTTGAAAGACTAGCACATGAGCAAATAACTCATTTCCTTTCAAAAAATAATCTCATCGACCCGTTCCAATCTGGCTTTCGTAAATCGCATAGCACAGCTACCGCACTATTGAAAGTAACGGACGACGTCCGCAAAGCAATGGATCAGAGAAAAATCACCATTCTAACTCTATTGTATTTCAGTAAAGCCTTTTACTCCATCGACAAAGACATCCTACTTTGCAAACTTAAACTTTTGCACTTCTCACTCGCTTCTCGAAACTGGTTTCGCTCATATCTAAATGTCCGCTCTCAAAAGGTTATTACTCATGATTTATCATCTCGTCCCTTAAATGTAAATAGAGGCGTTCCACAAGGTTCTATTCTTGGCCTCCTGCTTTTCTCTCTGTACATTAATGATATCTCAAATGCCCTCACTCACTTTAATTATCACCTATATGCTGACGATCTCCAAATCTACTATCACTCGCGCGTACCTGAATTTCCAGATGCTGTCGCTAAAATTAACTCTGATCTAGCTTCTCTCTCTCTTTGGAGCACAAATAACTTTCTGAAGATCAACCCCGCAAAAAGTCAATCTATTATTATCGGTTACCCCAAATTATTGGCTTCCATAGATCATAGCGAATCTCCTCTTCTATCGCTAGAGGGGTCCACATTGCATTTTAAAAAATCAGTAGTCAACCTCGGTGTCATAGTAGATGAAACTCTATCCTGGGCTCCTAATACCAATAAAATCTGTAGTACCATCAACTCCTCCTTGCACTCTCTCAAAAGACTCAAAAACTTATTACCTAATTCCTTACGTAAACTCTTAGTGACCACACTCCTATTTCCTCACTTTGACTATTGTGATGTTGTTTATAATGATCTCTCCTGTGAACTGACATTAAAACTTCAACGCACACAAAACTCCTGCATGAGATTCATCGGTGACCTTAAAAAGAGTGACCACATTAGCGAACAATACAATAATCTTTCATGGCTCAAACTTGACGCTCGAAGGAACTTACATACCCTGATACAAATGTACAAAATCCTTACTTATAACAAACCTGACTACCTCTCTTCCCTCTTCAATGAAATCAATACAGTAAACAAGCGGGATACTAGAGGCAAGAATAACCTCCTTATTCCTCATCACAGGACGAACATCTACAATAAATCCTTTCAAGTCTCCGGTTGCCGACTCTGGAATAACTTAGATGAGAATTTTAAAACATCTCCCTCTTTAAACTCATTCAAACGCACCTGTGTCACTCACTTTCTAAAACAACAAAGCAATCCTTAATCATCTCTTTACACTCCCCATAAATTATCCTTACTCAAGTTTTTTTTGTAATGTCTTATATTACTTTGTATTTCTTAATATAATTTTGTATTGTTTTTATATATTTTGTGTATTGTTTTTATATATTTTGTGTATTGTTTTTATATATTTTTTCTTCTATTGTTTATATATTTTTTGTGTTGTTTTTATTTTTTTCTATTGTTTTATATTATTTTGTATTGTATTATATTATTTATGTATTTTATATCATTTCCTGCTTTCTTATAATATGCACGCCCCAACAACATTCTCTATATTCATTCATTGTATATATTTCATGCATAGGCGTACCCAGGATTTTTGTTTGGGGGGGGCCACAATGGTAAACACTCATTTCCATGTTTACATTTTTATATGTAAACATGCACACACATGCATGTATTCACAAACAAACATATACATAGGCAGTGGTATATTTAGAATGAAACTCATTGATTTAGTGTATGAAAATACATATTTTTAACAACACATTTATTATCCTGTGGGTAAAATATATTTAATTTAAAAATTACAACATTTATACCATTACAGCCAAAAGAAAATACGTTGATTTACAAATAAAAAAAATAAGTAGTCATAAAAAATACAAGGTCCACAGCTAGCGCCTATGCATAAATCAGCCTCTGCATATAGGCATTCATAAAAACATAAAATGAAAAACTATGTTGGTTACAAATTTATCTGTTATTTAGAACAAACATTCTCAGTTTCTCATAGAAATATGTATATTAACATTGAATTTTAATATAAATCTTTCGATTTTTCATATCATGAAATTAATATTTATAGGTTTTGTTTACTAAAACATAAAATAAAAATTAATTGGGTAACACAATTACAATTTTATATCTAATCTTCGGTCTTTTTTTGTAATTCATCTAATATGTCTTTGGGGAGCAATTCTACTTCCCTATAAATGTTGAGGAGCGCTAAACCATTCAGTCTTTCCTGTCCCATGGAATTACGCAAGTACGTTTTCATTCTTCTTAACGTTGAAAATGTTCTCTCTGCTGTGCTAGTTGATACCGGCAGAGTTGCAAATATTTTTAATAAATAATGTATGTTTGGATATATATTTTGATTGCATTGCATTAATGCTTCTAATGCATTTGTAGGGGGTATCCTGTTTTCGTACCGTTTTTGCCAAAGCTTTAGTTCACTCTCTAAGACTGAATCGCATACTTCCACGGAATAAAATTTTGCCAAAGTTGATAGGCTATCTACGTCTGATGTAGAACTGCATCCTTTAGGAAGGAGGCACATGAAGGATTTTAAAATACTTTTATGAGCCAAGAATCTCCTCTCTAATTGTGTCACAAGACAATCCAAAAATGGAATAAACATAGATCGCCTGTAATAAACTTCCGCTGATTCAGTAGGAATATAATTTCTATTTTTTTGATATTTCGATATCCTCGGTATTTTAATTTCAACCCCAAAATCTCCTACATTTTCTGTTGCCTCTGAAAATATTTGCAAAGATTGTATCAGCGTTTTCTCGGATACATTTTAGAGCAGATGTTACATCTTCAACGAGATGTATTACGGAAATTAAGTCAATGTTTTCACTTTGTAATACTCTACTTAATGGCAGCGTATAACTGTACAGTTTTTGTATACTATACAAAGACACCAAAAATTTACCTTGGAATATTGCATTCTGAAGAATCTGTGCTGTAGATGAAGTGTCATTCCAGTCACTTATTTCTTCGAGCGCTAAGTAAATTGCATCTAAAAGTTCCACCATTACCATGACAGAATCATGACGCTCTATCCATCTAGTTGGGCACATCTGCTTCAATCGTAGATGCCTACAATTGGGAATACACTCGCTAATTTTTTTTATAATATATTTAATCGCTTTGTAGTGATAAAAAAAGTGTATGATTTTTCAATAATTCCTAAGCAATTCCTTATATCTTGATTATTTGCACTGTTTCCAATGGCTAAATTTAAACAATGTGAGGTGCAATGTACATATAATGCTTGTGGGAGCTGTTGTTGTATATGTGCCTGAACACCTTCAAATTTGCCACTCATGGAAGCAGCACCATCATACCCCTGACCTCGAAGGTAGGAAATATCAATACCAAATTTTAATAAACTATATATAATGGTAGAAGCCAAACCTTTTCCACTAGTGTCGATAACTGGAACAAACTGTAAAAATTTCTCGCAAACTCTAATTTCCTTATCTACGTATCTTACGCATAATGTCAATTGCTCAGTTGTTGAAATGTCTGTTGTTTCATCTGCTAAAATAGCAAAACATTTTGCATCATTTACTTCTTTAACAAGTCTTTTCAGAATCAAATCATTACAAATTTCTATTATTTGGTTTTGGATGTTGGCGCTTAAATAGGTACTGTTTCGCCCGCATTGTTTAAAGTGATTTTTTAAATCGGTGTCACCAGCTTCTAGCCTTGCTCTAAGGATTGCATGAAAATTACCTTCATTTTTCTCAGGCTTTTTATCAATGTTAAACTCTCCAGAATCCACATGACCTCGTAGTGCAATACCTTGCTGTCCACATAACATTATAGTCATGATTATGGGTTCCAAGCGTTTCCGATTCTCAATAACTTGTTTCATTCTCATCGCATCGAGCTGTTTGTCGATAGGTATTCTTTTGCCTGTCATTATATCACATAGGTTTTCATAAGAACATAATGAATTTGAATGATATAACGCTTTTTCATGAGCTTCAAATGTTTCAACTGTATGTTTCCAATTATTGTACCTACTTGATGCGAGTTGACCTAAAGGTTGAGATTTACTTTTACCAATTTCTTTTGGCACGAATAAGCAACAATATTTACAAAAACATATATCTAGTCTCGAATAAGCAAGCCACTCATATCTGTGCAACCATTGCAATTGAAATTTTCTTTCCTTTCCATTTTTTTCAGTCATATATGGAAATGGAAAAAGATCATCTGGTTTCCACAAATTCTGTATAAAATCCACTTTATCTTCATTTATAAGTAAGCTCTTGTAAGCCGCGATATCTGATTTAATTAATGTTCCAGTAGTGTTATTCGATGCAGTCTGCAAGTTTTCACCCGTCTCGGGTGATTTTGATAGGACTATCCTGTTTTCCAATTTTGGTTTTTTGGTCAAATACTTGAATATCGTTCCTATTCCCGACTTTCTTTTATCATCCATTACCCCTGTAAATATTTTTTGAATAAATTATTTCTTATAATTGTAATACTTAGCATGAGAAAAATTAATGCTATTGACTTAAAACTTTTAATTTTACTATTTTAAGTGAACTTTTACCTCGTAAATGTAGTGGCCAAATGAGACTAACACTTTTTTCAATGAATAAGAACGGCTATTCCGTGGAAACGTGACACCTGGACACAGCTTACTGAAAATATGCACAAATTTTAACCTTTGAAATATATAATAGTTATATTTTCAAATAAAAATTTACAGTATTTATTTTTCAACAGTAATATGGAATAACATATTCGCGGGCAGAATAATAAATAATTGAAATTCATATTATCATAAAAAATAATTTGGCGTGTAATATATGTCATAAAAATAATCAATATAGAAATATTTTTCCAATCTTTGAATCCAGAATTTGAAATTTTGTTTTTAAAATCAGAAAACAACTTGCAAAAGAAGCAGAAAACGCAGTCAAGTTTTTAAGAACAAACTAGCCAACGACGATCGATGAATTCACAATTTAAAAGTTTCCGGGTGTACAATTATACAGAAAAACGCCTATTACTCTCATTCACAGGAAAGTCAAAGTTACTATCCCTGTTTGGGCCTTTATCAATTACAAAGACTAGCTGATTATCAATCAGAGGTATTGGCCACAGACCAATATCACTACAGTTAATTTTACATGATTCTGACTTTTCAAACCGAGTTTCTGTTAAGGATATAGATGAAGCTGATGTGAGTACTGGTAATTCTACTAACGGTGTTGTTTCAATGTGTTCTTCTAATAAATGAAATTACGATAACATTTTATTAAAGTTTTTGTAAGTTTAATTGAAATTACTTTATCAAAATCATCCAGCTACATTACGGAAGGGCTTTCAGTCTCCTAAAGGAAATTATTATTAACAACGAAAATTAAACAAAATTCCGCATCATAAAATAATTAGCTTTACTTACCAAATACTGCTAATTGGGTACTGTAAAAAGTGGCCGTTTTGGGAAAGTATCCGGGAAAAAGAATTTGTCGGCAACCAAGAACTTCCGAAGCTGTTCCCTTCGTCTGTAGAGAAACACTCGTGATCAACGTAAAATGTTGAGATCAAATCATGAAAATTAATTATTTCAGAAGAATATCTAAATCACCTTTGCGTATTTTCAAACGAATTATCCAGTGTTCAGTCTAAACGAAAATTCAACTCCTGCCTCCTCTGCTCCTACTTTCCTTCAGCTTGGAAAATCGCCATGATCCGCATGATACCAAAACCACAAAAGGATCCCACCAACCCTTCTTCTTACCGTCCCATTAGTCTCCTTCCCACGCTCGCCAAAGTCTTTGAGAAGATAATCAACAACCGACTTCAACAATTTCTTCGCTCCAATCGCCTCATTATTAATGAACAAGCCGGGTTTCAATCACGCACCTCCACTTCCCACCAGATTTTACGACTCGTCGAATACATCACAGATGGGTTTAACTCTAACCAATTGACAACTGCCGCCTTTCTTGACTTAGAAAAGGCATTCGATAAAGTTTGGCCACAGGCCCTCCTCTTCAAGCTGTCTGCCTATGAACCTCCGCTTTACCTCCTCAAAATCCTGCAATCCTTCCTCAAGAACCGTAAATTCTTTGTTAATATCAACACCTCCTCATCCCTCACCTTTCCATGCCTTGCCGGAGTACCCCAAGGGTCCGTTCTCTCCCCAAATCTATTTAATGTCTTTGTCAACGACCTCCCACGCTCAGACAACACCCAACTTTACCTGTATGCGGATGACACCACCATCGCTGCCCGCCACTGGGATGCAAACTCCGCCAGCGATCAACTCCAGGACCATTTGCGCCAAATTGAGGATTGGATGACTGTATGGAAACTGAAAGTTAACCCCAGCAAATGTATAAATGTTGTCTTCTCCCGTCACCCCAAAAAAGGCGAAGGCGCCCTCCTCCAACTGTACAACTCCATTATACCTCGCAAGAATGAAGCAACGTTTTTAGGGGTCACCATGGATAAAAAATTAACATGGAATTCCCACTTGAAGAAAACACTCCAGAAAGCAACCGGAATCAAGAAAGGCCTATATAGCATACTCAGCAGAAGCTCCCCAATGTCAATGAAGACCAAATGCATCCTCTACACGTCAATGATCCGCCCGATACTGACCTATGCTTCTCCTGTATGGTCTTATTGCGGTAAAATCAAAATCAAGAAATTAACAGTCTTCCAAAATAAAATGCTACGGTTAATAACTGGCGCCAGATGGTTTCAAAGAAACGATGATCTACATAAAGACCTGAAAATCCCTCCCCTTCCCGACTTCCTACGGCGCCTAAACAATAAATATCTGCTCCAAATGCAAATATGCACGAACCCCCTCTTTTCCTCTCTCTGGGATTATGAATTGCCAGCAGCAGGCCCACATAAAAAACCAAAATTATCCCTTTCCGTTACCTAAATTAAATAACCTCCCTTTTCATTGTGCCGTGACTCAAGCACCGTGATTCTACACTTCAGGATTCCTAGCAGGCAACAGCGCGGCAGCGCTGGGAACTGCTCTTCGCGCCCTGGCAGGGGTGACATGACATCCATCCATCCATCCATCTAAACGAAACATACGAACTTGAACTATTGATGTTGTTTCAAAGAGAAACCAAATGAGACTAATCCTCTCAAATAGTTTCCCTCTTTCAAAAAGGACTAGGAAACATTCCTACATCTGGAAACTATTAAAGGGGTCGTTTCCTTTGGCCCATTTGTGCGGAGAAAAGAGAAAAACCCAAGTAAGGGACCCGAGACCCTCTCCCTCCTCCTACGGTCAACGTTCGGTCGAAATATGGGAAGGGATAGTAAGATAAGCTTGAAGGAATGTGTGAGAAAAGAAACGCTTTTGGAATTTTGTGAAGAGCAAGTGTGGCAGAATTAATGATAATTCCATTTACTCGATCACTGTTATTTTTACAAGTCCTTATCTAGCACAGGTATGTAAGTACTAGCAGCGGCCTCTGTAACTGGCGGATCTCTTGGAATTGGCGGCCCTAGCTGGCCTGTGCAAAGTCCAGCCCTGCCAGTAACTAATAAGAAATAGTAGTATTGGAAAAACAATGCTATTACATATTTTGAATTAAATGTCAATGTGAACATTGGGAACCTTCAGATTTTGTGGGATATAAGTTATTTTAACAGCAATATTCGTCACAAAAATTCTTAAAACATCGTGAAAATGTTCGTCAGCAAATTAGATTTTGCGAATGTCTTTCGTAAGAACTTTTTACGAAAATGTAATCGCATCCAAATATCGTAATCATTTGTGAGACAAATCGGCTAATTTTTGGAAAGTATTGTGGCATATAGAATCGAATAAAATTCCACTAAATCATTTGCTTCATATGAATTTTTACTTTCTCTAAATACGTAGATAGAGAAAGTATTGTTGCCTTTTTCATTTCCCTCAATATATCTAAATTTCAAATGCGGTGTTTAAGCCACCAATACAGTTTATAAGCCACCTATACCCTTTTTAAGCCAGATATCTCCTTTTGTGAATCGAAGTAGAGTTAATACCATAATGGCATATTGCCATAATTTACAAGATATTCTTCTTTCGTGCTCACATAGTGTAAACGCACCTTTAAAAGCCGATCTAGTGATCGATTCGACGTGTATTAAATAATCTATGGCAGGAAAACAAACTTCCATTATTTAGGCGTACGTTGTTTCATGTCTCGAACACCTACGATGATTCTGTGATTTTAATATGCGAATAATTAATGTTCTACATTCAAATTTATTCCTTCTCGCATATAACGCAACGAATGTTGTTTAAATTGGTTGCCTAAATCCTCTTTCAAAACATGAATTGCCCAAATTTATTTTTGGGGGGGCACGGGCCCGGTGCCCCCCTCCCCTCGGTACGCCACTGATTTCATGTATATTTCATCTCATTCTGCATACTTGTATATTTCTTGTTTACATTACGTTATTACCTTTACGTGTACTTTTTTATGACGGTATATAATTACGCTGTATATACGAACTCTCCCACTGTACATACTCCTTTCTATTTAATGTTGTAGTTTTGTATTACCATATGTACACTATCTAGGGTTTTCGCAGGTTTTTCACACCCCCCTTCTTAGTGGGTGTTTTCCTGCGTGGGTTTTACTAGGGAGGACATGTCTGTTTTTACCTAGGTTTTCCCCACAAACACAAAACTGTATTCAATTTTATCTTTTTACTTTGTATGATTTAGGTACATAATGTTTATATAATGTATTTTGATATACCTTATTTTATTCTTTTTCTTGTATTTATTATATTGACGAAGGGTTAAATGTAAGAATGGACTTTATGGTCTAAATTTCGCCCGAATAAAGACGATTATCTATCTATCTACCCTCGGATGGCGACGCTCTCGACGTTGTTTATTTCTCGAGTGGATACTCACTCGCTTTGTCCACTATAAACATCCTGTGGATCGCCACTCTGCCTTATGAATGTGAAGCCGAGATACATCTGGCCTTTTCGGAAGACAATAAATCGGATTGTGTCCGTGGGAAACTGCCTAAGCTCAGCCTGAATTTCCCACCGAAGATGAGAATACGAATGCCCTAGTCCAGTCGAAGTCTAACATTTGAAGAGTTAAGAACAGCGGGATTTAAGGTCTGTTCAATTCAGTGATGCAAAATATCGTTATCGCTAGAAAGTTCGTATACTTCATCGTAATGGAATTTTATAGTGGTTCAGCAGATTCAGAAATATTTATATTTTAATTCTAATTCCTAATTAAGGTTGATTGTTTGAAGACTACTTGTGACATTGAGCCCGGAGAGGTATTCCAAACACAACGTCTATTAAGTTTGAAAAAGTTCAGGTATGTGAAAAATTTAATTATAATTAATCTAACGATGAAAAGTCGCGAAAATTGGTAATCGGAAGTTAACGAAATTTGTACAAAATGAATATTTATCCAAAATAAGCAGACACGTGTTTTCCCGTTTTGTCCCATCCCTCATTTTGAAGAAATTAATTTTTACAAACATAAATTTCCACCAATCGCCCCAATATAGAAAGCATAATCCCCCTCTGAGCGTGACGCTCTTATGAAAGTTTACACTGGATTAAAATGTTTTAAAGTGCAAGAACCCTTTCCATCCATTCATAAAAATACGTAAATATGGACCAATTTTCTTCTAGTTTGCTTTATCCTACAGCTAAAACTGTAAACTATTCCGTACTTGCAATGCTTAGATGCTAGGCGTTCGAAATCTTTAGAAGTACGCATTCCCTTACGAAATTTTATGGATTTTTCGTATTCTTTCCGAGCATTGCCAAGGTGTCCCGTATTGCTGTCTCCGATTCAATTATCCCCAATTTATATAGGGAAATATTTCACTCAGCAGTGTGGGCCGAGGTCTGAAGGTTTTCCCGGGCCGATTTTTGCTGCCGATCCGCCCCTGATCTAGTTTATAAGCCTTTTCCTGTAACTTAACTTTACAGTAAATCGAGTAAATTACTTGACAATACATAATTTTGGATGTATTTAATAATTTATTTTAAATTCTATGATTAATAGATTTTTTCACTAATTTATATTTTGAAAAAAATATCGTTTAAAATTTCCGTTTTTAAGGGACCCAGAGCAGTTGAACAAAATGAGTAGCAAAAGGATTAATATATCGGACTATTTTGGGAAACCTGCGAATAAGAAGATCAAAGTAGAAAATCCTAAAGAAACGGCTATTATCGAAGAGGATGACTTTGAAACAATTATTATTCAAAGTGAGGAAACGAGTTCAAATTCTGAAAGTGAATTCCAAGATTGTGAACTCGATAAAATGAATTTAATGCTTAATTCCGATTGCGAAGATAGAGATAGTGTCGAAACAGAGCCAAAACTTAAAGAAATTCCTGGACCTCAAGATTTGTCTCAAATTGTGACCGACGGCTATAAACAGCCGAAGTTGTGTTTTCCGAGTCCGAAATTTGCAACACGTTGGAGAAGTTTCAACCCTATTTGGTATGAAAAATTTCCATGGCTAGAATACAGTGTGTTAGATGATGCTGCATATTGCTTCCCATGTCGTTTTTTTTTCAAATTCTATTGATTCGAACATGCCATTCGTATCTGTTGGATTCAGAAATTGGAAGAAAGCCATGAAAAAGACTCAGGACTTAGGCAACATGGCAATAGTGATTCTCATAAAAAGTGTGAAACATCATGGGATATGCAAAAGGTAATGTCAAAAAATAATGCATCTGTAACTTCCTTGTTGAATCATGCTCATTCTAGCCAAGTAAGTGAAAATAGGAAATGTTTAATAATTATTTGTCAGGTATTAAGATTTACAGCAATGCAAAATATAACTCAGCGGGGAAATGATGAATTTGACCAAAGTTTAAATAGAGGAAATTTTCTAGAAATCTTTAACATTCTATCTGACGATTCCGATATAGTAAAAAAAATTTCTTGATGGTCCAAAAAATGCCAAATATACTAGTCCTTTAGTTCAAAATGAAATTTTGAAAATAATGTCGGATTTGTTGATTCGACAAATAAAGGATCAAATTAACCAAGTAGAGCATTTTTCCATTATGGCAGACGAATCAAAGGACATTTCTAAGAGTGAACAACTGTCGGTTGTAGTTAGATATTTTTTAGATGGTACAGTATTTGAACGATTTTTAGGCTATAAACAAGCGGAATACCTTAATGCAAGCGCACTATTTTCTTATATTAAAGAAATATTTGCTAATTGCGAGATTGATTTATCTAAATGCGTTTCACAAACACGATGGCGCAAGCGTTATGAGCGGTAGATTGAATGGAGTACAAAAATTAATTCGAGATGAAGTACCTCATTGTATATATGTACACTGTTTCAATCCCTGGCTGAATCTCGTGATCGTCGATGTTTGCAAAAACGTAAAACATATAGACGTGTTTTTTCCTGTGTTGGAGGAATTGTATATTTTTTCAGGATCAGCTGTACATGCGCGATTTATAAAGCTACAAAGGGATATTAACCCGAATAGCAAATTGCAGGAACTAAAAAGAATTTGTTTTACCCGATGGACAGCTCAGGTATCTGCATGTTCGACAATGAAAAATACTTTTGAGGCCGTATTAGTCTTGTTGAATGTAATTTCAAATGAAGCGGGAGCACGTAGAGTAGAAGCCAATCGTTTGCTTGATGCAATTGATTTTCAATTTGTTTTTAACTTGTGTATGTTTACGGAAATACTGGGAAAACTCAAATCTGTTTGCGATTTCTTGCAAAGCGTCACTTCAGATCAGTCTTTGGAGACGTTTTTCTTGAACGTGAGATCTGATGAAAACTCTGCTTTGAACTTTGACCAAATTTACAACGAATCACTAAAAATTGCAAATAATAATAGCATTAATATTCCAAATAATGAAAATTCTAATAGAATTTCCAAATTTTGTACTAAATATGCAAATTATGTAAATACAGAGGAAAATAATTTTCAACGAAATGTTAATACGAAAGATAAAATTCGTACCAAAATTTATATTCCTGCGTTAGATAAAATAGTAGAGGAATTACACGCAAGATTCACAAACAATTCAGAAATATCAGAAGGTATATGTTGCTTAAATCCGATGCATGAGACATTTTTAAATTTTGTACAATTGAAAGCTTTTGCTTTAAATTATAGCATTGACATTGATAATTTAAATGCAGAATTACAAATTTTACCGAAAACCATTAAAAGATATGAGTTAGAAATCAAAGTTAAAATTACAAATGTTTCAACTACTAGAAATGTTGACGAAGTTCAAATTATCTTTTTATGAAGTTTATAAATTATGTGCAATAGCAGTAACAATACCAATGTCAACTGCAGCGTGCGAAAGATCGTTTTCGTGTTTAAGACGACTTAATACTTAGATAAGAAATAAAACTGCCAATGATCGTCTTTCACATTTAGCTGTATTGCACATAGAAAAAGAGGTTGCCAAATCCATTGATTTAGATCAAGTTGTAGAAAGATTTGTACAAAAAGCTGGTGGTAAAATAAAATGCTCGTCTTAATTCTTGTACAAGGCATGAATGTATTCTCATAGTATTAATTGTTAATAATTTATTAGTATTAATCTTTTATAATGTATTAATGCTTAACATACATGTTTGTCTACTTTCATAACTTTATGTTAAATGTGATAAAAATTTTTAATCTAAGTTTGTATTATTTGGTAATTGATTTGTAATTAAGATGGAATGACTATGTGTATTTTACAAAATCAAAAATACATTTCACATTAGGTACTTAATACAATTTAAATGTGTTCATTTCTGTAGTAGATTAAAATCCGTCATTATGACAAAATTTTCGGAGGAATTAAAATTATCTTTTTTTAATAAAAATGTAAAATCTTTTTTCTTAAGTAATAAATTTGTTTTAAAAAATAAATTCAAGAGTTTACAATGTATAAATCTCACATAATGTAATGAAAATTTCGGTCTTTATAATTCGATAAGAAAATGTCTGATCTTTGAAAATAGAATACAAAAATGTGATTTTCTTTCCCCATATAATTTTATTATCAGACCAAATTCCAAATATACTGTAAGTTTCCTAAGCATTGATTGATCTTTATATTCATCCAAAATCCATAGCCGTAATTAATCTGTAAAGTATATCAAAGATGAAGCAAAACATATTTATTGCTTTATATATCATCTTTTCATGAACTATTCAATGAAAAAGATTCGTTATTCTAAAATTATTCAATCCTCATGAAAAATAAATATATTCCGCAATTAAAATTTAACTAGTTTCGCCATTCTCTCGTTTATTTTTGAAATACTGAAAATTACCCTGCCCCCCCCCCCTCAATTTTCATTGGCCCTCCTCTGCCCCCCCAAGAATAAGTCTAGTTACGTCCCTGCATTTACCATGGCTTTAATAATACTACTCACTACACCTGTTACAGTTGCATCCGCAGAATGCTCATTTTCAAAACTTAATAAAAAAAGATTCATACTAAGCCAAGAGCGATTCACTTCCCTTGCAGTGTTATCAATAGAAAATGATATATCAAAAACTTTAAATTTTGATGCCAATAATTTGCAGCAAAATGAGCCAGAAAAATTATTTTTTTAATATTTATCTATTTCATTATGGTATTGTTTTATTAATAAACATTTGTAGCACCAGATTTTAAAACAAGTTTCTACAAACAATTAATTTTAACAGTAGATACTTTTTATTAATAAACTACCATTTTCCTTAAAAAACGTATTTTTTGCGGCACCAGTTATATATACATACTAGTAGTTGGTGCTTGCATACTGCAAGCATTTCATTTCACTTTGAAAAAACATTCATTTTTCAGACAGACATTTCATCATTACAAATAGTCTTTTAATTCTAAATATTTCACCTCCGCAGCGATTTTCGTTTTTCCCACATGTAAAAATAATAGATTAAAACAATCCCCAAACTTTGCAATACTAGAATTTTACACTTTCTCTATTATGGGGTATTAATGCTACACATGTTTGCCAAATTTTAAATTTGTAGCACTTCTAGAAGTGAAATAACATTTATCCATTTGTTAAAATTTAAATAATTTTTAACGACCGCAAAAAAATTTCATGGATACATTGAAATGTTTATTCGTTTTTATAGATTAAACTCTAAATAACTTAAAACTTTCAGCTTTCTAACTCGCCGCGTAGTATCTAAACATATACCTATTTGTTTAAATTTTAAGAATTTTTAACTGCCAAACAAATTAAAATATCAAAATTTGTATAAATCCTATTTCGTTTTTTTTTAAGAATTATACTTATACAAAAAATTTCAACTCCGTAGCACAAGCGGAAATACATAAACCTTGAAAATTTGTTTAAATAATTGCGAATTTTTAGCGACCGCATTGTTGCACTTTTTCAAGATTTTCGTTTTTTCTAGTCTGTTTTGCAAAAAATCCAACCTAAGAAATAAATTTCAAATCTCCAGCACATCTGGAAGTGCCTAAACATTAGTATCCTCCTGTTATCATTATATATCAACGACTCTTACAGAGGAGGATATAACATACTAGTAGTTGGTGCTTGCATACTGCAAGCATTTCATCTCACCTTGAAAAACATTCATTTTTCAGACAGACAATCTATCATTACAAATATTCTTTTAATTCTAAAGACTTCAACGTCGCAGCGATTTTTGTTTTTCCCACATGTAAAAATAATAGATTAAAAAAATCCCCAAATGTTGCAATTTTAAAATTTTTGTACTTTCTCCATTATGGGGTACTAGTGCTACATATTTTAGCCAAATTTTAAAGTTGTATCATTTCTAGAAGCATAATAATATTTTTCTAATTGTTTAAATTTAAATAATTTTTAACGGCCGCCGCACTTCATGTATGGTGAAATTGAAAAGTTTATTTGTGCAAATTTAATTTACTGTAAATAATTTGAAAATTTCAGCGTCTTAGCTCATCCCGTAGTACCTAAACAGTTAACCAATGGTTTAAACTTTAAGAATTTTTAACCGCCAAACAAATTAAAATATCAAAATTTGTATAATCCCTATTTCGTTTTTTTAAGAATTCTACTGACAAAAAAATTTCAACTCCGTCGCACATGCGAAAATACATAAACCATGAAAATTTGTTTAAACAATTGCGAATTTTTAGCGGCTGCATAGTTGCACTTTTTCAAGATTTTCGTTTTTTCTAGTCGGTTTTGCACAAAATCCTACCTAAGAAAAAAATTCGAATCTCCAGCTCATCTGGAAGTGCCTAAACATTAGTATCCTTCTATCATTATATATAGACGACTCATACAGAGGAGGATATAACATACTAGTAGAAGGTGCTTGCATACTGCAATAATTTCATCTCACCTTGAAAAAACATTAAATTTTCAAAAAGATATTTCATCATTACAAATATTCCATTAATTTCAAAGATTTCACCTCCGCAGCGATTTTCGTTTTTCCCACATGTAAAAATAATAGTTTAAAACAATCCCCAAATGTTACAATTTTAAAATTTTTACACTTTCTCCATTATGGGGTACTAATGATACACAGTTTAGCTAAATTTTAAAGTTGTAGCACTTCTAAATGTCAAATAATATTTTCTAATTGTTTAAATTTAAATAATTTTTAACGGCCACCGAAATTCATGTATGGTAAAATTTAAATGTTTTTGTGTGCTAGTTTACTACTTTGTACATAACTTGAAAATTTCAGCTCCATTGCTCATCCCGTAATGTCTAACCAGTTATCTATTTGTTTAAACTTTAAGAATTTTTAACCGCCAAACAAATTAAAATATCAACATTTGTATAATCCCTATTTCGTTTTTTTAAGAATTCTACTGACAAAAAAATTTCAACTCCGTCGCACATGCGAAAATACATAAACCATGAAAATTTGTTTAAACAATTGCGAATTTTTAGCGGCTGCATAGTTGCACTTTTTCAAGATTTTCGTTTTTTCTAGTCGGTTTTGCACAAAATCCTACCTATGAAAAAAATTTCGAATCTCCAGCTCATCTGGAAGTGCCTAAACATTAGTATCCTCCTGTTATCATTATATATCAACGACTCTTACAGAGGAGGATATAACATACTTGTAGTTGGTGCTTGCATACTGCAAGCATTTCATCTCACCTTGAAAAACATTCATTTTTCAGACAGACAATCTATCATTACAAATATTCTTTTAATTCTAAAGACTTCAACGTCGCAGCGATTTTTGTTTTTCCCACATGTAAAAATAATAGATTAAAAAAATCCCCAAATGTTGCAATTTTAAAATTTTTATACTTTCTCCATTATGGGGTACTAGTGCTACATATTTTAGCCAAATTTTAAAGTTGTATCATTTCTAGAAGCATAATAATATTTTTCTAATTGTTTAAATTTAAATAATTTTTAACGGCCGCAGCACTTGATGTATGGTGAAATTGAAAAGTTTATTTGTGCAAATTTAATTTACTGTAAATAATTTGAAAATTTCAGCGTCTTAGCTCATCCCGTAGTACCTAAACAGTTAACCAATGGTTTAAACTTTAAGAATTTTTAACCGCCAAACAAATTAAAATATCAAAATTTGTATAATCCCTATTTCGTTTTTTTAAGAATTCTACTGACAAAAAAATTTCAACTCCGTCGCACATGCGAAAATACATAAACCATGAAAATTTGTTTAAACAATTGCGAATTTTTAGCGGCTGCATAGTTGCACTTTTTCAAGATTTTCGTTTTTTCTAGTCGGTTTTGCACAAAATCCTACCTATGAAAAAAATTTCGAATCTCCAGCTCATCTGGAAGTGCCTAAACATTAGTATCCTCCTGTTATCATTATATATCGACGACTCTTACAGAGGAGGATATAACATACTAGTAGTTGGTGCTTGCATACTGCAAGCATTTTATATCACCTTGAAGAAACATTCATTTTTCAGACAGATATTTCATCATTACAAATATTCTTTTAATTCTTAAGATTTCACCTCCGCAGCGATTTTCGTTTTCCCTAAATGTAAAAATAATACTTTAAAACAATCCCCAAATGTTACAATTTTAAAATTTTTACACTTTCTCCATTATGGGGTACTAATGATACACAGTTTAGCTAAATTTTAAAGTTGTAGCACTTCTAAATGTCAAATAATATTTTCTAATTGTTTAAATTTAAATAATTTTTAACGGCCACCGAAATTCATGTATGGTAAAATTTAAATGTTTTTGTGTGCTAGTTTACTACTTTGTACATAACTTGAAAATTTCAGCTCCATTGCTCATCCCGTAATGTCTAACCAGTTATCTATTTGTTTAAACTTTAAGAATTTTTAACCGCCAAACAAATTAAAATATCAACATTTGTATAATCCCTATTTCGTTTTTTTAAGAATTCTACTGACAAAAAAAATTTCAACTCCGTCGCACATGCGAAAATACATAAACCATGAAAATTTGTTTAAAGAAACCTACCTAAGAAAAAAATTTAGAATCTCCAGCCCATCTGGAAGTGCGTAAACATTAGTATCCTCCTATCATTATATATCGACGACTCTTACAGAGGAGGATATAACATACATATAACAGGAGGATAGTAATGTTTAGGCACTTCCAGATGTGCTGGAGATTCGAAATTTTTTTCATAGGTAGGATTTTGTACAAAACCGACTAGAAAAAATGAAAATCTTGAAAAAGTGCAACAATGCGGCCGCTAAAAATTCGCAATTGTTTAAACAAATTTTCATGGTTTATGTATTTCCGAATGTGCTACGAAGTTGAAATTTTTTTTGTAGAATTCTTAAAATAACGAAATAGGGATTATACAAATTTTGATATTTTAATTTGTTTGGCAGTTAAAAATTCTTAAAGTTTAAACAAATAGATAACTCTTCAGACATTACGGAATGAGCTATGGAGCTGAATTTTTCAAGTTATGTACAAAGTAGTAAACTAGCTCAAAAAAACATTTCAATTTTACCATAGATGAATTTCGGCGGCCGTTAAAAATTATTTAAATTTAAACAATTAGAAAATATTATTTGACTTCTAGAAGTACTAGAACTTTAAAATTTTGCTAAATTGTGTTGCATTAGTACCCCATAATGGAGAAAGTGTAAAAATTTTAAATTGCAACATTTGGGGATTGTTTAAAACTATTATTTTTACATATAAAATGCTTGCAGTATGCAAGCACCAACTACTAGTATGTTATATCCTCCTCTGTAAGAGTCGTCGATATATAATGATATATAACATACTAGTAGTTGGTGCTTGCATACTGCAAGCATTTCATCTCACATTAAAAGAACATTCATTTTTCAGACAGAAATTTCAACATTACAAATGGTCTTTTAATTCTAAAGATTTCACCTCTGCAGCGATTTTCGTTTTTCCCACATGTAAAAATAATAGTTTAAAAATATCCCCAAATGTTGCAATTTTAAAAATTTTACACTTTCTTCATTATGGGGTACTGATGCTACACATTTTAGCTAAATTTTAAAGTTGTAGCATTTCCAGAAATAAAATAATATTTTTCTAATTGTTTAAATTTAAATAATTTTTAACGGCCGCCGCACTTCATGTATGGTGAAATTTAAAAGTTTATTTGTGCAAATTTAATTTACTGTAAATAATTTGAAATTTTCAGCGTCTTAGCTCATTCCGTAGTACCTAAACAGTTAACCAATTGTTTAAACTTTAAGAATTTTTAACCGCCAAACAAATTAAAATATCAACATTTGTATAATCCCTATTTCGTTTTTTTAAGAATTCTACTGACAAAAAAAATTTCAAATCCGTCGCACATGCGAAAATACATAAACCATGAAAATTTGTTTAAAGAATTGCGAATTTTTAGCGGCCACATAGTTGCACTTTTTCAATCCTACCTATGAAAAAAATTTCGAATCTCCAACTCATCTGGAAGTGCCTAAACATGCACAAATAAACATTTCAATTTTACCATATATGTATTGCGGCGGCCGTTAAAAATTATTTAAATTTTAACAAATAGAATAATATTATTTTATTTCTAGAAGTGCTACAACTTTAAAATTTGGCTAAAATGTGTAGCATTAGAACCTTATAATGAAGAAATGTAAAATTTTTAAAATTGCGACATTTGGAGATTGTTTTAAACTATTTTTCTTACATGTGGGAAAAACGAAAATCGCTGCAGAAATGAAATCTTTAGAATTAAAAGACTATTTGTAATGTTGAAATTTCTGTCTGAAAAATGAATGTTCTTTTAATGTGAGATGAAATGCTTGCAGTGCAAGCACCAACTACTAGTACGATATATAATGATAACATATAGGAAGATACTAATGTCCAGCCCAAACTACAAGAGCTAGAGAGCTGAAAGTTTTAGATTTTGTAGATATGATGAAGAAACCTTTAGATAAAATTAGACTTCTCACCTAAGTGACATGAGTTCGACTCCAGAAATTCCGAAAGTTGCGTTTTTTCCCCTAAGAAAAAAAAGCATTGCGCCATTTTTGTAAATTAATTATGGGCACTTGCCGGTAAGCTAGAAAAATGAAATTTTCAGTGTTGCTAGATGGCCACAATATCTATTAGGAATTATTGTCACTATTGCTTACAGTGTCTTGGGTTCGATTCCAGAGACCCCGGAATATCTCCCATAAGTTAGCATGGGAAAAAACAATCCAGTGTGTAGACCAATCTATGAAGTTTAGGAAGCTGTAATTTTGCAAGATTATAGAACTTTTCTCATAACCAACTATAAAAATAGAAAATTTTAAATTTTAGGGGTTGTTTTAACCCCATTTGAACATTAAAGTTTAATAATTTTTTAGGTACTACGAGATGAGCTAGGAAGCTGCAATTTTCAAATTATTTACAGAACAGTGCATTTGCACAAATAAAAATTTCAATCTCTCCATATATATATTTCGGCACCCGTTAAAAATGTTTAAATTTTAAACAATTAGAAAAATATTATTTTACTTCTAAAAGTGCTACAACTTTAAAATTTGGTTCAAATGTGTAGCATTAGTACCTTATAATGAAAAAAGTGTAAAATTTTTAAAATTGCAACATTTGGGGATCGTTTTAAACTATTATTTTTACATGTGGGAAAAACGGAAATCGCTGCAGAGAATTGAAAGAATATTTGTAATAATGAAATTTGTCTGAAAAAAGAATGTTTTTTCAAGGTGATATGAAATGCTTGCAGTATGCAAGCACCAACTACTAGTATGTTATATCCTCCTCCTCTGTAAGGAACGTCATTATAGAATGATATAAATAGGACTCGACCCCGCTCACTATCAAACTAGGCCCCGCAAATAATCACGCTTGCCCTGGTATCAAGCAAATTTACTGGCCGTTTTCGATTAACATAAATTATCATTAAAAGTTACTCGTTGCAATCAACTGATCGAAAGGACTGATGATTTTTTACAAGCAGCTGCATAATCTGTTATATTTACAATGAAAAAACCGGGAAATTATACATGCCCTGAAAAACATTTCCTGGACACCTAGACATACCACTGAAAACAGATACACCCTACCCAAGTAAGATCACAATCTCTTTATCCTTTTTTAAATAGTTAAATGATGTATTTTCACAAATAAGCACAAACGAACCAATAAGCTCTTCCTGTTAATATCAACAAATGAGCGAACAAACATAACGCACGTACCGTAAGTTCACGTAAATGTTTGTTCCTATATGAAAAATTCATACTGAGAAAAATAAATGCAATAACTATACACGCGTCAAGTATGTGTTATTAAAAATTTGTTTTAGGAAAGAAAATTTCATGAATTTTTAATATAAGTAAGGGATGGTTAAACTAAATGGCTATTTTTGTCCAATTTGGTTTTAAACTAAATATTATGCAAATCGATATTTTGTACCAGAACTAAAACACTGTTGGTGCAAAAATACTCGAGTATAATGCATACACATTCTGAATAAATCAGAGCCATACTAAATATTAAAACAAGCATAAGTGCAACTCGAAACAACAAATTTTGTAACAGAGGTCATGCAAATAATACAGCTATGCATTTAAGAATTTCTAATTGCTGTGGTGGCCTAGTTCTTTGAGCAAGTCATTTGGGGACCTTTAGACCAGCAGTATTCAACCTGGGGTATGCAAAAAATATTAGTGATTTTTAATTGGTATCATATTTTTCTGAATAGGTCAGATATTGAATAATACTTGAGGTAAATAATACAATATAAAATAACTGGGTCTAAAGATTTCTATTGATTATTTCAAGAACTTTCAGTTTTTTTATATAAAATTGTTTCAATGCTCATGACAAATGTAACGTCTACAATACATACATGCACTTATATTCTTACGATCAGATTTGAAAATTTGACAACGTACTTTTTATCCAGTCTTAATTTTTTAGGTATACCATCGTCTTCTTCAACTTGAATAGATGAAAACTGAGTACATGAAACTTTCAATGAAGATGATAGAATTGAAATTTGAGCATGGTGATTGATGTGGGGTTGAATAAGACTTGGGGCAAGATCCTTGAGGAACAATTTTCAACTTTTGTATTTCAATGGTAGCTCCTGTGTAGACAGCAAAATTATTTGGGTGTTGATGCCAGCTACATTCATGAATGCATAAAAAATGCGAGGCCACTTATTACATTTCCGAGCCACGCTGTAGTAGGCGCGTAACTGATCAGCAGTATATTGTAAAATGTAATAACTTCAGGTAATTGATTTTCAGTTTCAGTGATTTTATCATCATGAAGCATTGATGATAGTAGCAAGACCTTTTTCTTCAGCACGTAAGACAAAATAGTAATTTTCTTTTGGAATTATAAAAGATGGTAAAAATTACCCAGATATGTCAAAACAAGTTGCGTCTTACGACACAGAATGACTAGGTATGACAAATATAGAGGGACATACAAAGTATTTTTCGAAACTCAGCTACTAGGCAAATGAAGTTAGCAGCCATACATTGTAAAGCACTATTCACACTTGAAAATGCTTTAGGTATTTTTTACCCATATGCGAGTGCTCAAGGGCTAATAAGATGGTCAGTAAAATATTTTTCATAAAAATACAATGTTATTTTTGCATAATATAAAGCAACATTCCGTTCCTTAAGTACATAAAAAAATATTAATTTTCTCAAAAGAAGTCATTCATTTTTATATTTAAATTGAACACAGAACAGCTTTTTCATTGATATATATAAAAAAATAGATTATATCTAAAAGGGAAAAGTGATATTTTACGATATTTTATTTCCAAACTCTCCAACATTTTAACTATAAACAATAAACAAACATTACAATATCAGTCATTATCAAACATGAAACACCTCCTTTATGAATAAAAGCTTCTATGAAACTCTTAGCCAGAAGCATGACCCAATAATTACATAAATATAGTTCAGGTAATTTATTATGCCAAGGGGAGGATATTCTATTTAACACCTTACAGAAATAGATTCCTTGATGCCCCAACCATCAGATAGTAGAATAAATAAACACTGGATAAAAAATTCAACACCCTCAGCACACATTCTTAGCAGTCTAAGACAGCAGCATTTTACAAACTTACTTCCCAGTGGTGTAGCATGAGGCACATGCAACCTGTAAAACACATTTGTTTGGCAAGTACACTATATACTTCTAGGGTAGCCTCTCTTAAGCAGACTGCAATAATGCCTCATCAATTGTTATTCACACCACATAGTGACAAAAGACAGCTAAAAATAACATACTTGATAACTCATTAAATTCATAATAAAATGTAATAAATCAATTCACCAAATGTATAAATAATACAATCTGTTTAATGCAACACATTTAGAGGATAAACAGCTAAATCCACGCCAACATTTAAATGTGGTCAATCCCTTCTATATGGACAATTTTCTTAACTAACATTTCAAAACAGGATTGATTAAAAGGGCTTACGGACATGTAAAACAGACAATGCAAATTACACAGGTTTGAATTTTTATATAAAAGAAAAATATGCTTAAATATGTTTTCTGAGCTAAGACTAGGGCATCAATCAGTGGTTCCTAACTTGTTGTAGATGCGTCACCCTTTCAAAGATAAATTGGCATACCCACAATAAAACAAGGTTATATATTTACACATACAGGTATCACAACCTCTGGACTCATCAATTTGTTGGTACTACACCATTATTAGTTTATTAGAACGAATTTTACTGTCATGATGACCTATCAAACTTTCCAGTTTTATTAAAAATGTATTAAGAAAATGTTTTGAGGCACCTCTAAAAATCAACTACGGCACCCCAATGAGCCATGACACTGTTTGGGAAACAATGGCATCAATATTTCATCCATCAAAAACTTTTTTGATACATTATGCAGTATTTTAACTCTTATGTAAATTTTGATCCAGTGCAGAATTGATTTGACACGTTAAAGACACAGCCATATTGTCTGAAAATTGTGATTATCTCATCTGGGGATAATCCCTTTTGCATGCAGTACCTCAAATTATGCCATTTGCCCAAAACATTGGTCTGCATTCAAGTCACTAACTAGAGTATATCCCAAATATATACCACAATTAATATTACCAGCCAAAAATTATGAGGCAATTCCTACATCATTTAGCATAACTTTAGCATAGCATGGTAACTAATTTTACGGGATCATGATTGACCCAAGTTAAAATTTTAAATCATACTCGGAACAACCCAACAAGGACCAATCATTTCCTCTAAAATATGATTCATAGGAAGAACGAGGTATCAATTTTTCACCATCAGAAATGACTAACTTGAGGCATTTTAATGGAATATGGAAACAAAAATAGCACTGCTCTATTTTTATGAATATTTCAAGCAAAATATAGACAGACACCATATGATAATACAGAACACTGCAGCCTAGGACTTGAACATATAAAGTATGGCAAACCACTGCCAGAATACAACAATAAACTAGAGCAATTATTTTTCCCAAAAATACTGTTCACTGAACAAACTTGCAAAAAAACATAAACCCAACATAAGCTACCACTTTTATGCCATAGTTGAGCTACAAATATATAGGTGGTATAGTCAGAAAGTTCCCTGACTGTCTGTCAAAGTGCAATTGCTTGATGGCAGATCACGTGTACATTATCACAAAGCACTAACCTTCATCTATACAGAGAGACACTATCTGTCCTTATTGTTTAATCAGTCTCTTTGTTATGAGCTGTGGAGTATTGTCAGCATTCATGCAATTTCAAAATTAGCAATATCAAAATTTGAACAACATGCAAACTTCAAGTTTTGCAAATGTTTAGGGAAATCTGAGACTGATACACTTCAAATGCCACATCATGTTATGGTGGGCAATCGTTAGGGTTTAGTGTTGTGTTTAAATGGCACCATCGGTTAAAGGGGTGAAGAGAAAATCTGGGAAGACGAGTGTAGTGGACATCCCACAACGGCTCACACAAGAAAACATTCGAGCAGTTCAATGAATTGTGAGTGAAAACCGTTGTCCGACTACCTGGCTCTGCTGAAAAGCTTAAGATTTGCATGAACGCTGTCACACAATTCTGAGTCACATTGTGCCTTGGATTTTTACAGGTAATCAGCATGAGCGACTGATTTTTGGAGACCTCACGGCAGCAGGAGTGCTTTTTGGTAGAGGGAGAATATTTTGAGAGAGGATGTGTAAATGTTATTAATTATTGCCATTATAAATGATCTAAGCACATCAGTTCAACAGCCAGACCGAGAGGTTTCTAACTGCACCATATAGATTAATTCAGGTATTTTCTTGACTACTCTGTATTTTTCAATCACAATTTGCTAAATTCTATGGGTCTGTTATGTCGAAGACAATTACAGTACCAAAGCAGCTACAGAAGTCATAAATTAATAAGAATACATTGCAATCCACATAAATTAAAAAAACCACTAAGGTGATGTTTAAGTTTCTTGGACACAGTTCAATGAATAAATATGTCAATCAAAACTGAATCATTAAATGAATGTGAGGTGATTTATCTGTACTAATATGAAGTTCAAAAAGAGATCCAATACAGGATACTCAAAACATTTTTAAAAATAGCCTAGAGCAGGGGTGCTCAACCTATGGTACATGCCCCACTTCTGGTGCATCCGCATTTTATAAGTGGTGCACTGTGCTTCACACAATTTATATAAACATTTCATTTTTCCACAAAATGTATCTGGGATTGAAAATGATAGTAAAATTACATTACGGTTCACATCACTATATCAGATTTGTTTGTGAGTAAAAGGTAGGATTTATTATTATTACATATACGTTTATTGCATGTCAAAAATTAAGTGGCACATTGACACTCTGCCATAGGGAAAATGGCACATGACAGTTAAAGGGTTGAGCACCACTGGCCTAGAGTTTAAACTTAGAATACAAAAACATATCATTTATGTTTCTTCCTCATTAAAAGATGGTAAGCATCACCAATCTTTGACATCCATGTGATAAGAATATTCAAGGTTTAAAATGTTTGGTATATTTGTTGACTAAATCCAAGAGAAAAATCTCCACAAAATTGATATGAAATTGAAGTGGATTTGATGATATACGAGTTCAAATCATCAATTCTTTGGTTAATATAGCTTAAAATTTCAAGGCTTATGTTTAAAAACATGATAAATCTATGGCCTATGAAAATTAACATTATTTGTATAGTATTGGAAAATGAACTATTGCAACAACTTTTTATGCTTCTGCCTATATAATCTACTCCCCTATAAGAGTGAATAATATTTCAACAATTCAATGAAGCGTGGAAATGTACCATGAGGTAGATCAATCAGCTACAGCACCCATAAAATAGAGCTATGTATCAACAAATTTCTTCCAGAACTAACACCAAAGTATAAGAGATTTTAGATAGTTAAAAAAAGATCAACTAAAATAAATATGTAGGCTACCATTCAAAACAGGTACACTTCTTTACCAATAATATTTGTGATGGTGCATTTCTTTTTTATTGAAAAGGGAAGAAAACCCTATTCAGGAGACTATCATGAATGATACAAACAATACAGTAGTTTTACAACAGATCTAACAACAGACAACAATGAAAACTCGATGTACTTTCTGTTAGCTAACGTACACTACAAAAAAAAAAAACTTTAAATCTTTCATAAAAATTTATAAACCAAAACTTGGGCACTGAAAACTCAAATAATATTAAGCAATGGATGATCAATTGTTTGTTTGTTTGCGTTTTTGGCTAATCAGCCTCTTGGATTATTATAGCCGTTATTCCTTGTGCGTATTTGGTGTGGAAGTAGTTATTACTTCCACACCAAATACACACAAGGGAGTATAAAGATAAAACGAAAGTAATGATTGACTGCTATATAAATGAAGTAAAAGATTTTAACATTTCATGAATCAAGACTTTTAGAGAAGGTGCACAATTTTGCTTGTAAACTTACTTTTATGATATTTGATAATTGTAATTTAATATCAAATGCTGTGTAATAACCAACTGTCAATGAATTTAGCTGCGCATTGACAAAAAAATCTCAAGATATTATCTGTATTATTTAAAAAGTATATAAGGAGAGGCATAAAGAAAAAAAAAGCTTGGCAGTTCGCAAGCAAAAATCTCGAGGTACCATTAGCTTGACTCAAAAATATATGTAAGAAGCGATTAAAAGAAAACTTGGCAAATGGGTGTTAACTTTTATCAACCTTTAATAAGCAAATTGATAATGGTTGAATGGTATCCACCCAAAATATTTGTAAGTGAAAATTATCTCATCCAAATGGTTTCTTCAACTAAACTCAGCATTAGAGATAAGAATCATGAACATTAGTTCCTGATGACAATCACTTGTTACCATGTTCGACTTCCTAGGGCAGGTAAATTTTAACATAAAAACTAACATGTCAAATTAACAAACTGCAATAATAATTGGGTGTGAAAGCTTTTGCAGTGTTGTAATGAAGGCTGCATGGCTTCCGGTTCCACCATGTTGACTTGGCTTTATAGATGTTTTGCCAGCACTGAAGTTGGTATCCTCATATCAGATGAGTTAGTGATGCTTCGGAATACACAGTATATATACCATCTCTGCCCAGCCATGGTAGGCTCCTGAACAGGATATACAAGGGGTCATACCTAGTAGAATGCAGCTGCAGAAAATCCTACATATGACAGACAAGCAGATCCATTGTCTGTTAGCTCAAAGAACACCAAAAAGCTTTGAAGAATAAGCAGGTCAAACTCTATGCCATCATAGAGCATGCATGGTCTGAGCCTTGACATACTATCAGGATAGAAGATGCCAGAGTCATTGCCAAGGAAAGCTGGTACTACCTGTGGTTAATTTGAGAAGCGATAGAGATAGCCAAAAACTCTGCCAATTTTGACAGAGAAGATGACTACATGCTTTTAAATACCTGGAAAAGTCTTTCATCCACAAAAAAACACCTCAACCAATCAGAGTCCACGAAGGCTGGTAAAGACGGTATAGAAACTGTGCACTCTGAAGCCTCACCAACTCATCTGACCTAAGGATGCAGACTGCAACGCCAGCAAAATGTTGTTTGTAATGCTGAGTCAATGTGGCAGAACCAGAAGCTATGCAGTCTTCAGCAATAATAATTATGTGATATTAATGATTTGTAAAACAGAATTTAAATGTTACAAAGGGAAAATAATAATATTGACATTGTAGCTCAAAGCCAGAAAAAAATCATGATAACCACTTTATACCTAAAAAAGGAATGTAAAACATCTTTCAGCTATTAGTGCAAATATAACATACTAATGGGCATACAAAAAGCAAACATTTTTTCCAATTTTTGGCAAGAAATATTTCCAAGGAATCTTGATCAGTATTAAATACAGTTAATATAACTAGTAATAAAAAAGAGGCTGTGCTGCATGAATGTGAATGAACTTCTCATACAACGGCCATGGACGGATTCAAACATGCATGCATGGTAGTAAGACCAAACATACAAGAGACACCAACACTTACAAGACCCTCATATTCCTTAAGATAGCAACGTGAGAAAATTGCAGGATAAGAGGCAAAGCAATGGACGAGAGGAGAGGCTTGAGAAAGTATCTCATCTCCACTAATTGTACAGCCAAAATAAATATGAAATAATATAGAACAATCAAAGTAGTTCATATAAAAATATATACCAAAAACCACAAATCAATAAGCATAATTTATAGCCTCTCTAGCTTATCCTGCACTTCACCTTAAATTAAAAAAAAACATCTGATTCTGATTTCCTTTATATCTGCGAAGAAAAATATCACGAATAACATTTTCAAACAGCATCAACAAATCTCTTCCACATACACAAGACTAAGCTTTTTCTGGATAAAAAATGTCATTAAACTACAACTAAAATTCTATTCGGAGAGCCTAAAAGGGTTTGGCTGGGAAGATGCCTATTTTGGATGGATCTATAATATTAGCTTTCAAAAAAAGAAAGTATTTACAAAGCATTTAAAAATAATTCTTGGCTATGTTATCTTGTCGTTAAAATGGAAATAACTACTTCTCAGCTTATATTTTCATAACAGATGTTTTTAGTGGCTATAAACTATCATAACAGACCTTTTTCACAACTTTAAGAACCTATATTTTTTTTAAATGTAAAAGTATTAAAAGGTTGTATTGTCATAAAATTAATTATTAATTATTATTATTATCCACATTTATAATGCTGCACAGAAAATATAAATTAGGCAGTCATATCAATCAGTGTTTCTAACAAAATTCTATATCACTTGCTAAAACGTACATTTTTCATTGGTAAAGGCAAGTGAAATAATGACTATCCTATCTGTCCTATCATTGCAATGTAAATAATTACATATGAATAATGGAATACCAACTCAATTTTAAGTTTTCAGCTTCTCAAAAGTACCTGGATGAAGCAATAATAATATGATATAGAAAATGAAATTCAGAATTGTTTTTTTGCTCAGTATAGTAATAGCTAGTTAAGACAGGTCTGGACAAATCTGGTCCAAATCTAGGTACCACTCCCGAACTCCATTGGCCAGGGTAGATTTCAATGCAATGCGATTTAGAATCAGGGTTATATAAATCTGTATACACTACAGATGCACCATACAAACTAGGTAAGAAATATTACTGACTCAGTAACTCAAATGAATTGATAAAATATAAGAAAAAAATATAGTTGCCACCAAGCAATTTTTAGTTGCCAATGGCAACCAAGCCCCGAGCTAAGATGTTTAGATATATTTTCACATAAAACAAGAAAAATTTACCCTGCAATTAAATTGATTCCGAAAATTTATTCAAATAATAGGTTATAGAATAAATTTAGAAATTTTTTATAATAGCCAAAAATATAATTTTTCTAATAAGGCTTCTTCTTACGAGTGGAATGTTTGTCATATTAATAAAAGTTTATATTAATTTTAGATATAATTTACAATGCTGAAGAGATTTTAGTTCTATGCTTTATATGTTGAAGCCCCATCACAGTCCAGTTTCATCACTTTATCACAGGTAACCCCTGCAAAAGAAATTTTGTTAAAATAAAAATAAATATAAACTAAAAATCCAAGTTAATACTTAAATATTTTTTCTGTATGAAAAACCTCTCCAAAAACATAATATAAATGATTCCATGAGGATAACTTCTAATGGTAGCTTTTCAAATATGTACATCATTTAAAATGATGGATGAGTTGGTTTAGAATTGACATAAAAAGTCTTTATAAAACATGAATGTTAATTCATGAATACTTTCTATGAACTAAATACTTCATAGACATAAAACCTTATCTAAGGATGATGCAAAGCATAAAAAACCATACAGAGTAACCAGTATTGCCAATTAACAAGAAAGTATTTTCAACACAGTTACTTCAATTGAGTACTTTCAAATGATATGAAGTACTGTATTAGCCTGAAAGGAAGATGAGGTTTTTTTTTTTCAAAATAATTTTGCAAAAAAACGAGGATTGTTTTAAAATTGAGTACAAAGTTTTAAACTCTGCATGGAACACCCTGATTCTGATTCTATGTCCACGACAATGCATTTATTTATACATACACAACACATTACAGTAATTTATTAATACATATATTCATATTCTTGAAGTTCGCATGGGTAAAAGAGTGACTTTCAATCTCGTAGGTACTGGTGGAAGGGGAGTGTTGACAAACCTACATCAGAACTTGTAATCGGTTGGGTAGGAAATTTGATAGATACGACGTTGAAAATGGCTATACTAAGATTGCCGGTGTTTTGTCTTGTTACAATTTAAACATATTTGTTACTTTTCGATTGGTGTGACAGCAGCAGATAACAAATACACCTGCAGTTTGAAGAGTTTCACCTCTATGAGAGCACAAGATTGGTACAAACTTCGCGAAGTTTTAACGTGGAGTGAGAACTTATTATTATTTTTAGCAGTTTTAAATAAGTTACCCCAAATCTTACAACTAAAATGACAGATTGTGTAGAGAAGATAGACACCTCCGTAAAGGGGAATGTATCACAACGTATAAGACAAAGTCTTGATAGAAATTTTAAGCTAATGGTGGTGCATTATGCTGAAGAAACTAACATTTGTGAGGCTGGGAGGAACTATAATGTGATGGAGGCAAATGTGCAAAGGTGCAAGCAAGCAAAACAGAAACTTCAAGATGCTAACTCGACAAGGAAATCACCCAAACGAGGTCAATTTTATGAATTATAAGAAGCTGCAAAATTTGTGCTTACTCAAAGAATGGATGGAAAACCAGTGACACTGAAAACCATTAAACTCAAAGCTCATGAAATAGCATGATCACAAAACATCCCATGGCAAGAATTAAGGCTAGTAATGGTTGGTGGGTACGTATGATGCGTCGTAATTGTTTTTGCCTGTGACAAAGAACTTCTCTTTGCCAACATTTACCTTCTGACTACATGGACCAACTTATTGCTTATGGCAGCTTATGCCATTCTGCATAGTTTCCTATTATTCCATCAATTTCTGGCTTTGGAAATCTCACCATTTGAGAGGGTAGGGGTTTTCGTTGACATTATCTTGGAGGATGTCCGTTGGGGCTGGTTGATACTAGCTTGGCTAGATGGGACCCAACTAAGAAAAACACCCGCATTCAGAAACAGGAAAGATTATCTGCTAAGGTAGTTCAGTGGTAGAATATCCGCCTGGCAAGTGGAAGACCCGGGTTCGATTCCTGGTCATAGCAGAATTTTTTCTGTTTCCAAGTTATTCCCAATATTTTTTAATTGATTTGTGATTCGATTCACCTTAATTGCAATTTAAATGCCCACCTCTGGTTTCGAAAAATTAAATACCTAGATTAAGTGGTTAAAGCTTCTCCTTCCCATTCATTCCATTCCCCTCTCATGGTTCTCTGCCTGCCACCTTAGAGCGCACAAACTTTACCATATTAAGCAGAAAGAATGATGACCACAATAAAAAACACGGTCTATTCAGGAAAAAAAACTTTGTAAGACCATTTGTAAATGTAACATATGGTGGTAACTTAGTAACAATCAGAATAAAAAAGTAACATATGTTTATATTGTAAAAAGTTACGTAAAATGCTGGCAATCTTATTGTATCCATTTTGAATGCCATACTGTATTTACTCGTGTATCCCACTCACCTTTTTTCCCGAAACACTGGTGAAAAAAGGGGGTGTGCATCTTACACGAGGATTTCTGAAGAGGTTAGATAAATTGTATCAATAGTAAATTCTTTGGTATATGCTTGCGTCTACGTTTATATTTGCAGAAGGCATTGAATTCTGTAAAGTATACGCATATCTATGCAACCAAGCATACATTTATATTACATCCACGGAAGCCATGAAATGGAGATTAAGAGAAGGGAAGACTGACCAGGTGACTATTATAGCAGGCATGGCATCTATGATACAGCCACTAGATGTTTGCATCAATCGCCCCGTTAAACTGCATGTGAGAAAACTTTACACCGAGTGGATTGTGAGTGCTGTACATGAAACTATGCTGACAGGGAAAATAAAGAAACTTGGACTGTCACAGATCTGCAGATAGATCCTGGCTGCATGGAATTTGATTCAAGAGGACATAGTAGTCAAAAGTTTCAAGAAATGCTGCATTACTAATGTGATTGACAGCAGTGAAAATCGTCTCATTTTGGACAATGAAGAAGACGATGTGACTTTGTTAGGAGAGCAAACTAGCAGCATTAAAGATTAAAGACGAGAAGCAAGTTTTTAAAATTTAATTTGTCTATTTACACCCTTTTGCTTTGATTGCCTTTAAATGTGTTGTTTATACTGCCATTGCTGCATCTTCAAGAGCACAATGGATATTTTGGTGATTAAGATGACATTCTATTTTTATAATAGGAAATCTGTACCTTATGAGTTTTATTTATTATTGTTGCTTAAACAGTGGTCATAAAAAGTTTACTATGAGTTTTTACCTATACTTTTGCCGGAACAAGTAATTTTCTTTACATAATAACATATTCATATCATCTATTTACTGGGGCTGCCATTTTTCCCTCAATGATTTGCAGAATGTAAATTTGTTTCTTTTTGTAAACTTTAGTTCACTACATGTACTAAATCTGTAATAGCTTCCATCTCCTCTGAGAGAGTGCCTCACTGTAGAGGCTAGTGATGCTAAATGACATATTACATCAAGAACAAGCAATACATGAAGCTCCGTATTGTTGCGTAATATTACCTTGAAAACAAAGTGAAGTGGAGACGAAGTTGCATAATATTATAACAAAAACAATTAAGGGGTTAACAAAAGATGGCTGTCGATGAGGATATTTCTGCTAGTATTGGCATAAAGAGATCACTCAATAAATTGCGTCATGTAGGAGGGAGAAGATGCTTAATTTGAGCAGAACTTGTATCAGGGAGTAGGAATTGGTAAAGAGGCTGACTTTTTTTAAAAACTTATTCCGGCTAAAATTAATTTTTTCCCTTTGAACTGGCTGAAAAATAGGGGTGCATGGGGTACACATGTGAATGGGTTACACAAGTAAATACGCTACATATCAAATTTCTTACCTAGCCCATTACAAGTTGTGAAATAGGTTTGTTAACACTCTCCTTCCAACAGTAGCTATGATGTGGAAATACTCTTGTTTACACATTGTAAACTTCAAAATATGAATTAACGTACTGTATTAATAAATTAAATGCAATGTGTATGTAAAAATAAATGCATTTTCGGGGACATAGATTCAGCACCAGGGTCTTCCGTGTGGTGTTTACAACTTTGAACTCAATTGCTAGATGATCCCCAATTTTTTTGCTTCAATTTTTGGAAAAAAAAACCTTGTCTGCCTTTCGGGTTAATACAGTAAAAAGTGTCAAATTGTAATGAGTGCTTTTAGAGAATTGAAACCATTAAAAAAGTTTTAAATTACACAGCTTGAGCTTTCAAATGGAATTAATTGATGCACTTGAACCTACTGAACTGTTTCTGCCCCTTACGTCGCTATGAAATACAAATGATTCCAACATAAAGTACAAATCTTCCACAAAGCTTTACAAATTTTTCATTGTTAACATTTTATTATAGCTCCAATTGTTCCATAATTATAAATCCACAAGCCTCATTCCCTCATCCTGGAATATAAATCATTGGATTTATGATTAGAAGGTTTAAGACAATCTATATGATGAATACTGTCTTGAAATTTTATCCTCGGGTGATGAATTTGTATGACAACACCATAGTCGTGGTATAATTTTCATCTAGTGCGCAGATATGGTTTTCTCCTACTTTCAGAATTCAAAAATCAATTTTCACTCACCATTCTCAACTAAATTACTTCTAGGGTCAATGTCTATACAACAGCTAAGCAAATATTTAAGTTTTGTCTTCACTTTACGGGTAGTATTTTTGGGTAAATACGAGGTGCTACTGAAAAGTTCTGGGAATTTGTGCATTAAAAAAATTACTTATGCTAAGTCCTAATTTCCACCATCCCCTTCAAAGTAGTCCCCCTTGGACTTATATACAGCATTCCCAGAATTTTTTCCATGATGCGAAGCATCCTTGGAAGTCCACAGGTGTGAGCATGTTAAGCACCTCTTGCGATTCTGCCCGGATCTCCTCAATCGTGTCACAACGTCACCCTTTCAGCCGGAGTTTCATTTGGGGAACAGGAAAAAGTCGCTGGGAGTGAGGTCAGAAGAGTAGGAGGGATGGGGGATGACTGTCATGTTTTTGGAAGCCAGGAACTGCCTAATAACGATTGACATGTGGGCAGGCACATTGTCATGGTGGAGCACCCAGTCAATGTTGTGCCACTTGTCTGGGCATTTGCGTCGGACGTTCTCCCTTAGCTGCTTCAAAACATCGCAGTAAAACTTTCGATTGACAGTTTGACCGGGTGGGAGGAATTCTTTGTGGACGATCCCATTGATGTCAAAAAAAATGATCAGCATGGACTTGACATTGCTGCGAACTTGATGCGCTTTTTTCGGCTGCGGTGAATTTGGAGACTTCCACTGTGATGACTGCTGCTTTGTCTCAGGGTCATAACCATAAACCCAAGATTCATCACCAGTTATGACTTTGGAGATGAAGTTGGGATCATCTCTAACTTCATTTTGAAGCTCCCTGCAGACAGCAATGCGATGGTCTTTCTGGTCATTGCTCAGCAGTCTCGGAACAAATTTTGTAGCAATGCATCTCATGTTCAAATCTTCTGACAAAATGCGTTGATACGTCCCATACGACAGTCCGATGATTTCACAAACATCATGGATTGTTCGCCTTCACTCTGCCAGGATAGCCTCATGCACTTTTGCGACGTTTTCCAAAGTTGCGCTTGTTGAGGGTCGACCAGAACACTCATCATCGTCGACAGACTCCGTCTGTCCTTGAAACATTTTGCTTTGGCTTAAAGCATCATCACCAATTGCTTGTTCAAGCATTCTGTGTTTCTGCTGCCGTTTTGCCAAGTTTGAAGCAGAATTTGATGCAAATTCTTTGCTCCTTAACATCAGCCATTTCAGTTCGAAACGAATTCACAGAACCACTCAAACACGACGTTACAAAAATGCACAGAACTTGCAAACATGTACACTCAGCTAGCCGCCACATTGCACACTTATTTACAAAGGATACTTCCAGCACTACATAGCGGAGAGTGACCATACTACAAGCGGTTCGCGTGCGCTATTCAAATTCCCAGAACTTTTGGGTAAAACCTCATATATGAACTTGTGAGCTAAATGTTACTCCAATCATATAATATGAAGTAAACAGAGTCTTTCAAAAAACCTATGACAATGTAAAACTGAAGCATTCAGTATGCTTTTTAAAATGTATCATTACCATGAATTTTTAGCAAATTTTCAGTATGAAATGGAACAAATTTATTCTTCACATTAAATCAACTCAGCAGAAATATAGCTGAGGATAAAAAAGCACAAATTATATACCACCATATATAATAATAAATTTAAGAAAATCACCTCCAGGAAGCAGCTTTGAGGTTCGTCAGGTACGGAGTTTGGAGAATTCGTGGAGTTGTCTCCATAACTCTTACTAATAAATTGTCAAGGTAATCTTCTAAGTCATTTACCCTCAGTTCTTGTCTTTCAATTCTCCCTTGCAAATTGGTTATAATTTCAATCAAATCCTGAAACAAAAAAGCTCAATAATAGACATTTTATAATTATGACATTCCTGTTTGTTAAAAATTTTATTGTTAAAATTATTTATAAAAATCAGTGCACCATAAATATCTTTCTCATGCCCATATACTTCTAGTTCATAAAATAATTCTACTGCTTACATTAATAAAAGTACATGCAGTTTACTAGCAGAAACAAAGCTGCTGCTGTTAGATTTGGGAGAGCTTGGTAGTTGCTGAGTGTAAAACTCAAACATGTCATATCAACGGACACAACTTATTTTTGAGAAATTACACAGCAGTGTTTATGACATTGGATGAATTTCGCACAATCCATGCAGCCATTCTTCTGTAAATCGACACTGAGGAAATCGACAAGAATAAACATCCCTCCATTGTCCAACAAAGCTTCTATATGTGATACCCTACATGAATATGAGATTGAATCAAATTCAGACAAAATGTTTAGCCCATAGAGCTGTGCAAATTCCTACAGACAGAGAGAATTGCAAAAACCATGATAATTAACCTTGAAATGCCGAGTGTACCCGTACAGGAATACAAAATGGGACCACTCACTGCTGGCCATACCGTACGGGAATGCTTTGTTTGGAAGTCGCTTACAGATGTCGTTTTCATCATAGAGGCGTGAAATTTTGAAGGATTCATCCTTGAGCCATGCTCTCAAGAATCACTGAGGCAACCATGCCGCCGATTAACCACTAGGGGCAGGGAAGACCTCCTACCAACTGTAAACAGAGATAAGGGAGAGTGCAGCAGCCCCGCCCTTCTCATTTCACATGGACAAGGGGGATAGGATGGCGACTATACGAGGTCAGTCACCATAGTTTGAAGTGGACAAAGAAGCTCTTCTTCCACCTCCTCAACGTCACGGTCCTCATTAGTTATGTTCTCCTGATGTCATCTGATAGGCAGATGACGCATCGAGAGTTTCGTCTTGCTCTCAGGCAAAATCTGATCCACTCTTCCTGCTGTTACTTCCCAAAGCAGAAGACCACACAGCACAAGAAGGCCAAAGAAAACAAACTCTGGCCTGTAAAGGGAAATCACCTTCACTGCCGTGTATGCTCGAAGAGGGGAAAATATACTAGAACAGTGGTGAAGTGCAAAATATGTGATGCTGTGCTCTATATATTTTTGTGCTGAGGAGTACCATGCTAAAACAATACTTTAAAAGTTGTAAAATATATGAAAAAGTAGTGTTAGTTATGTTTTACTATGATTTTTATACTTTATATTTTAGATTTACTCGGAATTTGGGTTGTTTTCTTTTCTTTTAGTATAAAGGATGTATACCCGTTAATACCCAAACAAATTTGTTAAATATTACTTTTTGTTTGACTAATTTATCTCTGATAGTTCAGGAAATAAAAGGTTGTATCTGATCGAAAACAAGAAAAATTTAAATGGTCAAAAGTCCGGCAGCGAGATTCGTCATAGGTACATTTAAATCCGGCATTTAAAGGTAAAAGACTGAAGACAAAATTTTTCATGATCACAATACTTTCTCTATATACTTTATATATGAGAAAGTAAAATATAAAACTGCAAAAATATACACTGGCATCATGAAACATTTACAAAAAATAATTAGTGCATCAAATAGACATGGTTACTGGATATATTTACATGTTTAGAAACCACAATGGTGGGAGTCATTGGTAACATTCTCACTATCACTTTCTATCAAATTACGACTAGCACGATTTGTGGGATGCACATCACTGTCTTCTGAGTCCGAAGACGAAATTGTTTGGCTGGGCTGACAGGTGATAGATGCCAAATCTTCATTACACTCTATATAATCCTCATTGTCACTTAGATTATCGACAAACTGTGCCTATGTATCATCTTCATCGACTTCAAGGAAAAATTCCTTAGACGTGAATGCCATTGCAACACACTCAAGGGCATACGTACGTGGGAGAATAAAAAAGCGAGGGAATAAAAAATAATTTTTCTGAAATTCTAGGACTCACGCAACACCTGTAATGAAATTATTAACCTTTGACTCCTGAACTTTATGCTGACTCATCATCTGCTGCCATCTGTCGATTCTTTGAAAAAATATCAGGGTTTGAGTTCAATGCTGCACAAGTATTTATATATAGATGCTGGCAATTTTTGCACAAGCACCAATCATCTACATATAGACGTTTGGCACTCTAAGGGCTAAGGAATATGAATCCATGAATGAGGACCACCAGAACATTTCCAGTAAACTACTTTAAAAGACAACTTTCTTTTAGGCAACAAACTTTTGGGAAGAATGAGTCGAAACCAGAACCTATAGGGTCAATTGAAATTCACCACTTTCTTAGAACTAATGCCTATGAAGTTATACATGACCGTTTCCATCTTGCTGTCCACTACTTTTCTTAAACTTCTGCCACCCAAAATCACATAATAATGTAAATGGTTCCTTTTCCTTCCTTAACCAATGTAGTTTAGCTATTATTGTCATTATCACTTTCACATCAAAGACCTCTCTCCACCAACTTCCCAATTGCTTATTCTTTTCTCCTTTCCCATTCCCTAAAATCCACCATGCCTCCAGGAATGAGCATAGCCAAGGAGAATGTCTTTGTTTTTAAAATAAGTGCCCAGTTTTAGCCATATTTACTGTATATACCCAAATCCAAGATGAGATTTTTTTCTAAATTTCACCTTGTGAAAATCGGGGATCATCTTAAATTCGAGTACAAAGTCATATACCACCGATACATCATGGTCAATTGATCACACATCAATTCGTGGTGCTTCAAATTGTGGCCCATCAATTTGTCACATGATAAATTCATCACGCATTAATACATCGCTCGACAAACTCATTGCGCGTCAATTCATTACTAGACAAATTTGTGGTGTGACAATTTCATTGCGAGACAAATTCGTTGTGAGACAAATTGTAAGGTGAGATACCATGACGAATTTGTCGAGAGATGAATTGACGTGCAATGAGTTTGTCGTGTGATGTACTGACGCACTATGAAATAACCGCGACAAAATGACTGCAACGCGTTGTCATAGAACCATAGGAAGTATGTTTATGCATTTAATCAGTTTTTTAAACAAATTAAACAAGATAAAATAATTGTAGTTTTCATTGCAAACTTACAATCCAGAATTCAATAAATAAAGACAATTTAAAAAATCCTTTTTTAGAAATAATTTGTAACAAACCATTTCATTTAATGAATGAACTAGTATACCTTTACTGAATACATGTGTTTGAAATATACACCAAATACTGTTAGTGAGAAATTAGGTCATATAATCATTTTTCTGTTTTGACAATCTGCTAAAAGGGGGGATCGTCTTAGATTTGAGGGTCATCTTGGATTTGGGTAAATATGGTATATTTAAAAAAAGTAAAAGCTTGTTATGACAGTGTTCGGTGGACAGAAATGATACCCACACTAAAGGTTATCCACCTTATAATAAAAGGGCTCTTGGTGATCACTGAAGAGACAAATTGCAAAAATAACAATAAATTGAACTCGCATGTATAGCAATAATAGATGACATAGTACTCAAACTTTATGTTTACAATTCACTTAGATACACTGGAATATTCAGAATTGTCCTCAGACATAATTCATGATACAATTTCTTTATGACACAGTATATACCTGCATAGAATTTAATATCAACACTTTCAATTGTGCTTATCTGGCCATCTCACCTTTGGGGTGTAATTGGGTTTTCTTTGGTTATTCTTAACGAAGAACATCTGTTCAGGAAGTTGATACTAGCTTGGCAAGCTTAAGCTCAATGCATGAGATATACCCTATTCTGAAACAGGAATGATAGTCTGCCTTTGTTAGATCAGAGGTTGAATACCTGCCCAGCAAGTGGAAGACCCAGGTTCAATTCCCAGAATAGGTAGAATTTTTTTCCTGCTTTTCCAGAACATATGAAAAGATCAACTCTTATATATACACTCATACCTCGAATTGAACAGTTTTGCTTTACATGTTTTCTGTTCAGCATTGCTTCCTTTTGGAGAAATATCTCACATTATGCAGCCATCAATTTTGCTTTAGGAGAATTTTGAAACTGACTCGGAGGATTAAAAAAGCATAAAATGTTTCAGTTTGGCTCAAGAGATTATAAGAAAGGATAATGGAGGCAATGCAGAATATATTGTAACTAAATTGTTCCAAATTGAGCTCAAGATACCCTAATTTAATCTTGTGTATCCTTAATGGAAGCCTACCCCACTTAGTACAGTTTTTCTTTAGACCAGGTGTCGGTAACATATGTCCCAAGGGCCATAAGTGGCCCCCGAGAGTGATTTATGTGGCCCACGAAGCTATGACAAAAAATGATTGGTAAAATTTAGTATAAACAATTTCATATTTTCAGTAACATTATGATCTCAAAACCTTTTCTGGGGAAATTTAACGCTAGTAAATTATTTAGACTTGATTTTCACTAATATGAAACCAAATACATAATCTCTAGGTAACTTTCGTTGTAACTGCTCATCCGGCCAACCGAAGCTCCCATGACTTCAAATGTGACCCTCTCAATCATTTACAACTACAAATGTGGCCTGCTTGCAGAAAAGGCTGCTGACCCCTGCTTTAGATGGTCTTATTTGGGAAAATATCTATAATGCAAATGGGTTTTTTGAAATTTATCTCTGCATACCACCAATGAACAGAGTGATATTATTCAACTTGTTAAAAATAGCATGTCAGAGGTAAGAAATAAATTGACACTAATATCATGTGCCAAAATTACCTCTCTTGATTTCCCTTCATACTTCTGTAGAACTTCTGCAGGAAGCCGGCGATGTGAAACTGGTGATACAATTTTTGTTTCTCCACCTATAATTATTCTCTCTGAAGGAGTATCCTGATGTTCCACAGGTGATTTATTTTCAGAAAATAAGTCAGCAAATTTGGACTCTAAAATTAAAACAATATATAGCAAAATAAACAAAATCCTAACTAAGGAATTTCTAACAATACAAAATCAATGAGAAGCTATGATACAAAACACCTATTTTAATTTCTTGAATACTAAATAATATCAATGTTGTCACAAGATAAAAGAAGTAAAAACATCTTTCTAGAAAGAAACAATTACAGAGACATAAAAGTCCCCTAAATTTAATCAAATGAATCCCGACAATTAATATTCTTGCAGTTGATTCAAATTTTGGATGAATCAGTCAAACTATAAATAGAAAAATATGGATTAAAAACATAGTTTACCTCTTCTAAAGTTTTTGAATTTTCTGGCAAACTTCGACATTTCCTTCTCCTTTTCATCTTCTTTCTTATCTGTCTCAACAGTTTCTTCAGTCTTTGCAGGCATCTTTGGTTCACTAATCTCCTTTTTACTTATTTCTATATTTATATCATGAGGCTTAGTCTCAAACTCTTCTTCTTCTGGCTGACTACTCAATGTAGCTTTAGGACTTTCCCAAGATCGCCGTTTGAGAGAATCTGTGATTGCATTGTCTGAAAAATTTCAAAATAAACAGTTTTTTATATATTTTTCATTTATTGTAAAAAGTAATTTTAATGTGTTCTAGTTGTCAAATATAGCACTTCTAATAAAAATCTTAATCCATCTTGCTTATAAATTAATATTATCATCTTGCTTATAAATTAATATTATTCTTTTTTTAGCATGTTTTATTTTATAAATGAGCTTATCGATTAAATTAACCAATAAGAGATAGAGAACTGAAATTTTCAGCTTGTAGGTGATCTATGATGCCATTTATTATGCTGCCAAAGAAATTCTTCGGAGAAATCGGTGGGTAACAGGGGGGTGCCTTTAATTTTCAAATTAAGAAAAATTTCCACTATATATGTGACCTTTAATGCCATCTATAACACTAAAGAAGAAATGTTTTTGAAAAATCAGGGGGCGGCAGAGGATGCCTTCAAAATTTTCAAATCAATACTCTGAGCAAATGAGTATAGATAGTAAGTCAATACATTCACTGTCTTTGATGCACCCATGCATCAAGCCGAGCAACTGCGGCAGGCTGGCGATGCACATGTGCATTGCAAGTGCATGCGGTTCCTTATATCATTGAATCTGTTGGCTTTGCGCTGAGGATACCACCCTAAGAAAGGCACTCAGTGAAAGTTTTAGCCCCAAGTTAGCAGCATTTGATTTCTTTATATTGTGGGTTTGATCCTGGTTTTGTGAGTAGTCTTCAAGCGAGATTTTAAATGCTATGTATATATTTGTTACATTTGTTATTTTTTGGGAAATTTTGCATCTTACTTTTTTACTTTCTATTCATTTTTCTGGCTTAAGAATCAAGTCTGACAACATCTACAGAAAATATTACAGTGTGATAATTTTAACTATAACATTTTAGTAAATTTAATTTGTAAAATAAATAAGGATGATTTAAAACATAAATAATTGCTTTGAGACTTGTGTAGCCCTGCATGAATTTGGCAGTCGTATTAATTAAAGCTGTTGGAGTGCACTGCACACGTCGCACGCATAGATACCCTTTACTGATAGTATTTACTTAAACTTAAGTTCAAGACGATATTTTAACATAATGAGATAAATAATGAATGGAATGTACCGTATTTTCTGGTCTATAGTGGGCGCGTTATCTATACAAAAAATATAAAAATCGGGAAAAAACATCATGCGCATTATACAAAGGAAAATAAAATAGTTCCTCCTCATGAAACGGAATCCCCAGGAAGGATACGCTTTGAAGCCCACGATGTGCATCTCTTGAGCATTGCATTTCGCTTGCAATAAGACCCTTGTTGTTGAAATCCTAATGCCTTTTGCCCTTTCTCGTATCACCCACTCATACAATTCTTCCTCGAGTTCTGGCCAAAAGCATTTTCTAAAACGCATTGCTCGTTTTTTCCGATGCAACTTTTTCAGCACCAATTCGCCTTTATGCAATTCTTGTACACTTGATTCCCCTACGTTAAACTTTCTTCCAGCCTCACGATTTCCTTTTTCTATAGCGAATATTACGACTTCTAATTTAAACTGCGAAGTGTATGATTTTCGTTTTCGCATATTTTCATTTTTCATGGTAAATTAAAAACTTTTTCAATACCGACGCCAAGCTAATTCAAGACTCCATAATACCATGTGGTGTACAGTGAAAACAACTGAATAACGGAAAGCCACAGCAAATTTTAATTGATTCATTTTTTTCAGGAAGCGCTTGTTTCAAATAGATTTTTTTTACTGCGCGTTATCTATACATTTGTACCAGGTTTGAAGTAAATCACTTGCGCGTTATCTATAAGGTGCGCATTATAGACCAGAAAATATGGTATATGTAATAATGATGCGTATGCTCAACTAGTCCTTTTTCTTTTGCAACTTTTTTTTCCTTGTACATAACGATTTTGATCAATACAGCAATACCAAACTTCCTCTGTTCTATTATCCATCACATTCCTCCTCTAGTTGTGGCTATTTAATACCAACCTTACGAAGACTATGTTTCTTTTATCCCAACAGCTTCAGTTTTTCCATGTTTTCTCCATTCACGGATAATTTTTTTCTGTGGGAGGTGGACCAAAATTACATGCTTCTGCTTGGTTTCCATGTGTTTTTTGCATATTGAATCGCCTGAAGCTTATAACTAACAGTGTAGGCATATATTTTCACTTTTGTAGCCACTGCGATCTCACTACACACAACATTATTTATCCTAGATATGTATAAAATATTTATGGCATTTGCACAAATTCTACTTTTCCATGGCATTAATCGCGCTATTTATTAGGCTCATCAGGAACTAAAACATTGCAAACGTGCCGAAATTGTAATCACTGTGAGTGGACACGCATTAAAGCATAATAATGAAAATGTGTCCTTGGAATTCACATTGCATAAGGTATTACTGTATATATTAACAAATTTTTCACTATTAATTATTAATAATGTATACTTTGTTTTTGCAATGAATGATTGCCAATTATTCCATTTTGGGGATGAGTGAGTTGGTTAGTGTCAATATTGAGAACAGTAATAACCTTACCTCCGGCATATAAGATGCGGGCTGATTTTGAGTCATTTTTCTGGAAATAAGTGTCTTATATGCCAAGAAATATGGTATATAGAGATAGAAAAGATATTTCTGAATTAGTAATATTGTATTCATTCCCAAACATAAACTATTTTCAAAAGATTGATGGATAAGGCAAAAGTATAGAAAATAAGAAATAATGGCTCCTCGAAGAGTGAAAAAGAGGAAAAATAAGCTGCCCAAAACTTAAAAGCTTTAAAAAGTTCCGGTGATTTCATGTGTGTGTTTAAGATTTGTCTGATTTACTAAGTAAGCAATATGCATGACACAAGTCACTCATGGGATGAAAAGGGGCTTTTTATCTCACATCATTATGTTCAAAATCACTTTTCTGATAGTTATTCATCTATATGAGAAGAGGCATGTATGGATTTTAAAAATATCAATGCATGGCAACAACAGACCTGTATTTGATGGAACAACTTATTTTAAAAGTTTATTAGACATGTAACAGCTTTTTCTTGGAAAAATAGCTTTCTATAGGAAAAAATCCATAAAAAAGTTGTTATATTTACAATACACCTGATTTGAAAGAATTGCATTATTAGTTCAAGACATATATATAGGGTTTATCCAAAAATACAAAAAATTTTAAATGCCCAAAATCAAACAACCAAGAGAAGGCACTTTTCGGATTTTATTCTGGTTGTTAAGAGTTAAAATCTTTTCTTAGATGTCATTTCAATGTTAAATACAAAGTGCTATAAAGTAGCAGCCATATTTAAATCTATAATACGTGGCTGAATTTTGTGATATGATCTCTTAATAGGTGCAAAATAAACAGATTTTATAGTCTTCACAAAAAAGTTATTTATTATAACCCTTTTTGACATTCTAACAGCATTATCAAATAAAAAAGTAATTCAATTAACTAAATAAATGGGAAGGGGGAAGATGCAGGAAGGAAGGAGACAATGAACTGCATACAGGCAATCCTCAGTTAACATGGTAGCTGCATTCTCAGAAGTACTGCGTTATGCAAAATTGTGTTAAGTGAAAATCTATCTCCATAAGAATATATGTAATAATGATAGGATGCATTCTGGACACAAACTTTTTCTACTGAAAACTATTTAAAACATGTTTTATGGCCTTAATTAGATGGTAAATGTTAAAAAGGTTTGACCAAACATCAACTTGAAAAATACCAGTGAAAAAAGAAAAATAAATATTATTTATCCCAATCTTGATTTAGTGTAGGTTTAAAAAAATGTATTACAGACTTTTGAATGTTCATTTTACCTCACTTTATGAGAAAATTTTCAGCATTTTGACTTTGACCAAGTGAAAATAATCACTAGATTAAACTTGAGACATCTGAATGCGAAGCTGATCACGCTTATAGAAAAAGAGCTGCGTTGACGAAAAGAGAATGGCAATGAGATTCCGCAATTGGATTATGGACTAAGATTACATTTGAGCAGTATCACATCGCAATTTGTGATACAATGTAGTAAAGACTGTGACAGGAAAATGATTTTGCATCTCAAATGTGATGAAGTGCTTTCTATTACAATGTAGCATATTGCATTAATTTTTTGTTGAAAAGGACATCAGGGTGTTTCAGCACGATAATGAAAAATATGAGTGTCATTTGAAAAATGACCTTTAATAGAAAAACCACCTAATAATGAAAACACGTTAACTGAGGAATTACTGCACTTGATGCACAGCATCACATAGTGAGCATTCCGCATAATAATGGGAAAGTGCCACACAGTACGAAAATGGTCCATAATTGTCAAACCATGCCGTAATAAAAAGGTGTAAATGGAAAGTGAGTTATAGGATTACCTGTATTTTTCACAAAATCACTGCCTTCCAAAGACTAGAATAGAGGTAAATTTGGAAAATTACCTTTCCCGTGCTTGCCAAAGAGCTTTTCCTGCCATTCATCCACAGCTTTCTCTTGAGGAAGTGGATTACGGGGTGGTTTTGTGGGTGGGGTGCTCGAGTTTCTTCTAAGGAATTCCCCACCTGCCAGATTTTCCAGTGAGCTGACAACTGGATTACCAGGGGGTTGGTTTGCATTCAAAGAACTGGCTGAACTTTTATGGGACAAATCGTCAAGCTTTAAAGAGGGGAAAAAAACAATCAAACTTTAAAAACCTTCTCTTTCTTGAATTATAGCTATCTAACTATAACAATAAGTAAGGTGACCAGAAATCCTCCTTTTTCAAATGTTGTCCTCCCTAAATGTATTGTCTTTCTATGTCCTCCTTTTGGAACAGTTTTGTTTTTGTCATTCCTTTTACCTAAGTTAGCCAACGTCATGCAATTTAAGTAGGTTGGCTGTCGCTGCTAGTTACATTGTACCACTAGCTGCAGCATAGGTCGGGGAGTTCCACCTGTGAATCGGCATCTTTCACCCTAGGTGCAGTTCTCAGTAGACTAAATTTTCCGGCATGACGCTTGTCAAAAGATTTTTTCAGCTCCCTGATCTGGTTTTCTAAGCAATAATGAACACTTTATCTTCTAGAATGTATGTTTCATTTTCTACCTTATATTCATGAATAAAAATTGCAATCATTAATTTTCAATTATCCTACAAATTTCAGTCTCTGAAAAAGCTTTCTATTTTAATAAATATATATGTATTGAATAAATTTTGGCTCATAAATAATAGTTTTCTAGTAATTATAACAGTTTTGTTTCAATGGTCTAAATATCACCCTTAAAATGAAGTCAAATTATTATTAGCATTTTGAAACATTGAGGCTATTTTTTGTCAATCTTAAATGCTTTTATACTTGGTTTTAATTTGTGAAGTTTGGGAATGAATTTTATCTCAAATGACTATTTAATTATTAAATAGTAATGTCGAAAGTTTATTTTACTTTTGAACTGCAGTAATTGAAATTTATGTGATATAATTTAACATAACATAAATCTGGATAAATATGTCTTGTTTACCATGAAAAAATTGTTTCTAAAATTATATAGAGGCATTCTGTTTTTTTCCTGCAAGCATACATTATTTTTTTTAAAAATGAACAATATTGAATGCCATAAGTCTGTTGTGCATGGACTCATTTACAACTATTATTTTATCAAAATAGATATGAAACGTCATGTAAATAGTTTTTTTTTCATCATCAAATTTGTCCTTTCTGTTTGTTAAAAATAACTGTATTTGTCCTCCCTTTTGGTAAAAAAAACCTGGTCACCTTACAACTTCTCAACATCTACTCAAAAACTATCATGTTCACATAATTGCTCCCAATTCATATTTTTTTCTTACCCTAATTTTGAGGAGATATAAATAATTTTTCTATCATATTATTTTCCCAACTTTAATCTAATATGCTATTATCACACTCGCACAGCAATAAATTAAAAAAATATCAATTTTCAATATAAAAGAATTAATTTTTTCAATGTTGGCACATTTATACCAGCCATAGTACATCAACACTTGCAGCAAACAAGTATGCCCATAATATCAGCCTTTCCATTTAGGAGTTGAAACATTTACAAGTAAATACATTATAAACATTTTTTTAATTTTAGGAGAAAGAATAGCACCTGGTAAAGTAGCTTTTTCCAAAATTTATATAAAAAATAGTATGGATGGCTTAACAATATCTAGTATAAATTGAGGTGTGACAACTGGAATTGGCATTATTATTATAAGGAAGGGAAAGATATAGCAAGGATAGATTTTTGTAGATGTTAAATACTTAATCATGAATCATCCAATAAAATATCTATGAATTAGACAACCAGAAAAGATGAAAGATATGTTAAAAAATTTATAATTCAATAATAAATATAAGGCTCATCTATAATTCAACTGAAAAAGATATACTTGTAACCATTAAACACTTTATGTAAACCATAAGTTCCTTTTAACTACTAAGATGCTACTTTATTGGTAATTAAATAACTGTTAAATCTAAAGAGAATTCAGTTCTCTTAACCCTTGTGTCCACGGATAACAATAAAACACACAAGTCCACAAATAAGTACCCGGATAAACTTTATCTGACACGAATGTACACATGTATGTGTCTCGTAAATGCAAATTGCATATGATTAAATTTTTTTGTGTATGCAACATATTCTCATTGTGTACCTCTATCTTTTTAAACTCCCCAACCCACTTCCTCCCCCCTACTTGGTTAGAGCAGCACCTTGGATATAGTGGCCAAAGCCTCCTGGTCCCTCCATGTTCGTTATAACCATTTTACTGTATTATATTTCAACAGAGGTTACAAGTTGGTCTAAGTATACCAGCTTTGCCATTCTAACTCTTATGTCCTTCCATTAGGGTTTGTTTATGTAAGCATTGTTTTCCTGATAACCTTTATATACTTCTTTGCAATTCTAGTCTTTCCTAACACAGCTTATCAAACATTTCTGCAGTGCTTGTGTCTCTCCTAAATTTACCAAATACGAATCAAGCTGCCGATCTTTCTACCATACCGAATCTCACAATTTGTCTTACCAAGTGAAGGTCCCACATCATTGCCCCATATTTCACTATTGGTCTGATAAGTGTTTTGTAAGCAGTCACCTTCATATTATGTGAACTCTTTCCTAAAATTCTCATTATGCAATGAAGAGCTTTGTATGCCTTTCTCACTGCACTCTCTACCTGAAACCCGTACTGAAACACATGAGTTAGTATTCACCCAAGTATTTACAGTGCCTCTTTTCCTTTAAATTTTGACCACCTAGGACATATTCACTACATACTCGAACACTTTTCCTGGTAGAAACGAAGTAACCTTGTTTCACGGATATTTATAACCATTTTGTTTTTTACTGTCCAAATCCTTCTACAATATATCATAATTGGCTTATTTATAGACTCATCAGTAGATGGGTCTATAAACCAATCTTAAATCTGAAGTTATGCAAATAACATAACTCCAGAAGTTATTCATTCATCCTTAGAGAATTTATCACCAACTATAACCTTAAATTTATGACCTGAAATGAAGTTACTGATCCAGTGAATCACTCTCTTATCTATCCCTTTTTCTGATATTTTACTCATCAGTAAACTATGGTACATCCTGTCAAAAACCTTAAGAAAGTCAATAACTACTGCATCTATTTGTCTGCTCTAATCTACAGTCTCTGAAATATCTGGAAAAAAAGCAGCCATTTGGGTTTTACATGAATATATGCTCCTAAACTATGTTGCTTCTCCCATAACCAATTACATTATTGCCTGAATTCCTTAATATAACTACTAACTATCTGTAAAGAGTTAAACAAGTACTGTATGCAAAGAGATGGAACATATCACACAATTATAATTCCCACATTTTGTATGCTGCTATTTACTCAAGGACTTGAACAAAATACAGTCAACTATTACTTATATTACTCAACTTTTGAGTTATGCTGGATGATAATTTTGGTGAACACGTTGAGATTTTGTCATTTTTCTTGGCTTTTATGAGAAGGGATTCTCTAAATTTACTATGAATCTCTTAATTATATCCAAATATTTTATGAAATGCTATAGTTTCTAATCTATTCATCATATTATAAATTACAATTTATAACTTCCCAAAATATCAATTTTAAAAAATATTTCATAATTGCTAATTTATTGGTATCTATAGTTAGCACATTTTTAACACAGGCAACAAAACATAAAAAAAATCAAATTAAAAGGATTCATAGTTTTGATAGTAAAAGTGATTCTTTTTACTGATTTTACATAAGTAAATAATTATGCCACAAAAGGGTTAAATCCAATGAACATATAGAACAAAACTAGATATGTAATTCTCATGAAATGCACTGCACTTTTTGGTAAGATTAACAATTTTTTAAGTAAATTACTAACTGCTATGAATATGTATGAAAACATGCTGCCTTATTTACATAAGGGCAACTAATTAACTTATACCTTTGCATAATGTATTAGGTTTTATCAGACTAAATGGGTGCTGGGCACTTTTATTGCAATTACATATAAAATAATTTATAAAACTTCCCTTACAGCAAAGTCATCATCACTCTCTCCTTCACTTATGACTCCAGGATCAGCTTGTCCTCGCGTCTGACTAGATGGCTGTTTGTCAACATGGTCTCCATGGTTTTCAATGCTACCTTTCCCATTTAGCTTTTTCTTTCCTTTAGCAACTTTGTGTCCTAATAATTGATAAAAATTCAATTAATAACCATGATAAATAAAATATACAAAAAACATTCACAACATCTCAGAAGGAAATGTAATGTTTAAAAAAAATAATTTAATGTTGAATAAGGTATTTATGTATTTACAGAACATCTTAATATGATGTTGGATAGTTTGAAGTATTATTGTTTAATGTAAAGTTGTCAACATCTCTCTACTAAGAGTATAAGTTTCCAATTTTTATATTGAATTATCGTAATCTGTTTAATAAGCAGCCATAAATAAAGGGTCCATTGAGTTTTGAATTAACAAGGCTTTCCTGTATTTATACTACTCTGATGGAGAATCTGTAGTAACTATCGAAAACAGGAAAAATTCCTGTATTATTAATTTTAGCTTGGCAGCAGCCGAAATTTCTGTATGAAAATTATAATAATTTGGACTTTACCCGTTTATGCTTTTCATGGATTTTAATAATTTAGTTATTAATAGAAGATTATCTACCTATGTAATTTAAGGAAGGAACTTAAACTATAACAGTTAAGTCCCTGCTATGTGTTGCCTTGTTACAATTGATAATGATGCTAAGCATTTAAACCAGTGCTGGAAAACATTACGCGTAACAATGAAATAACGGAATTATTTTGGATTAACGTAACAAAAAACGTTAACAAAATTTTTCAAATAGCTGTAATGGAAAATGTTACGAAAACAAAAAAATAAATTTTGTTATTTTGTTAACAGACGGTAAAGGGTTATGTTCTAGTGGCATTCGTCCCAGGCGGCGTGTCATGAGCAAGGAAAAGTGGCCTAAAATCCCTTTCCCAGGTCTTGCTTGTCCCCTGCTGGCCAGTTTTGCTGCCTTGCCGCAAAACAAACTAACCTGACCACTACCAATTGTCCTTTGGGTTTTTCTTCCATTTATGAAAGGAATGGTTCCCTGATGTTAATCTTTCTTCAGGAAGCATGAGATAAGGAGCATGGAGGATGAGAAAGGCTTCAATAAATGAGCCACTTGTAGTTAAGGACCCCTACCATTCCCTATCCTCCCCCACAGTGCCTCGTACTTCAAAAAAATTCTTTTAGATATTACACCAGAGTGGGTTTTTCCTTTCTTAAAGGCAGATGCTCTGCAAGTTCCAATCCCATCATCACCTCCAATCTCGAATTCTTGCCACTGACCATCAGTCTACCTTAACAAGGTATTTGAGTAAATAAGTAAAGATGGAGACTATGGTGACATTGATGTTAAATAGAAATTAACTCCTTAAACGTAAAATTCAAAATTAAGAGACACACCATGAAAAAAGGGGGGAGGAAAGGAAGGAAAAGGCAAAAGACAATAAAAATTATAAACTTACAGGTTTATGGGTTGTTACTCCACGCCAGGGACCTGATGTCACTCACACATTCACTCACTCAATCGCACAAGCACTAATCCTAAAGGTGGAAAAGGAAACGGAACCGGGTTTGCGAGAAATTACTCTGTGCCAGGGACCCACAAAATCACAGGCAGCGACAGGGACCTAACAAACGAAACAATCACCCACGCAAGCACTCTAATACATGCACACAAGATCTCTAAAGATGAGCTAAACGTACTAAATACGTATTTTGAGAGCAATGCTCTCATCATCAGTAGCTGATGTGTAATGAGGGGTGGGAGTGTTGTAGGCGGTATTTATGTGTGTATGTGCTGAAGTGAAAGGACGGGAAAGAGGTTCAGCCATTACAGCGTACAGAGGTGAGAGGGGGATCGGGCCGTGGTCGTTATTCATAACGGAATTTTTGTTTCTGTTTATGTGTTTTCGTATGCATCTAGTTTGTTTTGGTTGGTTACAGATTTTACAAGAGTTAGGTTTTCGATCGTGATTGGATGGTGTTCTTGGATGTGTGTTGCTACATTAGAGTTATTTAATCTGTTGTGTTTAAAATGAGCTGTGTGTTCTTTGAAGCGTGTTTCTATCTTACATTTTGTTTGTCCAATATATATTTTGTCGCATCCTCCACAAGATATTTTGTATATGCCGGATTTGTGTAAAGAAGGAATTGTGTCTTTTGGGTTGTGTAATAAATACGAGAGTTTATTGTCATAAACAAATACTGTCTTATAACTGAATTTTAAGATGATGTTGTGTAGTTTGTTGGTGAGCCCAGAAGCGAAGGGGATTTTAATGTATTTTGTGTCTGTGGGGAAAGTGTCAGTTAGTGTTGTGTGCATTTTAACATGGAGCCTATGTTTTTGTTTATGTAGGATGTTTTCGATCATTTCGGTGAGTGAGTGAATGTGTGAGTGACATCAGGTCCCTGGCGTGGAGTAACAACCCCTAAACCTATAAGTTTATAATTTTTATTGTCTTTTGCCTTTTCCTTCCTTTCCTCCCCCCTTTTTTCATTGTCTCTAATTTTGAATTTTACGGTTAAGGAGTTAATTTCTATTTAACAAGGTATTTGAGAAAGGTCGAAGTGAATCTACAATTCGAATGTGTTGTCATTGTTCATTAGAGGTCAGTACTGCTTCATAACTATTATTATTATGAGACATTTATAGTAAGTGGATAGTTATTGTTTCCTGGAAATGAAGACTAATCAGAGCTTAATACAATTTCAGTTTATTTTAAATTACCAAAGACGGTCACAGGGAGACTTTTCATCAGCCATAAGAGAAACTAAGTTCATTCAGTGTTGAAGAAATAAGTCCCATTTTCATACATATTTCAAGTTTATATTTTGTTTAGTATTAATTAAAAACAAGTAATTTAGTGTGGTGGCTTCTTCGTCATTATATTAAAAAATACCGTTTAATATACCATTGGATACTGGGTTCGATTCTGAAGACAGCAATGTCCACCATCTGCATAGGAAGGGAGTATTTGATTTTATAATGAATTATGATATACTCAGCAGCGCCTAATGGAATGTTATTTTATTTTCTTATCCCTTATTTGCAAACTAGTGCCCATAAATTTTAATATATTTTTTAATTTAATTCTATTTTATGAAACCTCATACAATGTCTCAACTTTTATGCTTCTGTTCGTTTTCCATTTCTCTCTAACCCACGTCTTCCTCCTGCAGTCTTACTCCTACCTCAGTTTACATCATACTTGTCTGCCTACCTCCCCATGCTCCCCCTCTCTCTTCCCCTATCCATTACCTCTATCTTTTTTCCCATTCCTCCATCCCGTTTTTTATTTCAAACTTTTTCATATTTCTTGTTCTTGTTGCAAATATGGACAATTTTGGTCATTATAGTTTTCAAAGCTGAAATCAAAATAATGCTCTGAAAAAGCATTGAATCGTGCATTTTACCGTACTTTCCAGAATGGAAAATAGGCTTAGTGTTTAGTCGTTCAGTCTTTCTGTCCCCCTATTAACTTTTGAATCGATTGACCGATTTTCATGGTATTTGGTGGATACCTTTGACCACTTTGACCTGTCGAGGAAATTTTTTTTCTGATATTCGAAAGCGAGAGTTCGATTCCAGAAATTTTCCTCTCATTCAGTTTACATAAGAAATGCAAAATCCACCATGCAGTACCTTTTTCTTTAAGTGTTAAAAGAAGGGAATCATACTAGTAGTTGTTATAATCAACATCATCAAATAATTTCCAGGAGATGGGGCTTTGGTGCAAAAGCCACCAAGTCAGCCTAAGTGGTGGCATAAGGTTGGGTGCCAAAGACATCAATGGTAGAGCCCCAGATGACTGCATATTTTAATACCAAATATAGGCAAAAAATAGTCAAAAGTCTTCTCAGAATCAAGAAAAATGAACAACAGCCACAATAATTTTCAATAAATTGATGACTCCATTATTCAGAGACATCTTTAATTATCTTTATTGAATTAAAATTACTTTTCCAACTTTTTTGCTGGTACACACTACTAAGTACAGTTTAAAGTTAACAGAAACAAAATCAATAAGTACATAAATGCAGAGTATCTTGTAGGAATCATCATTACAAAAGCAACAAAATATTCTTCCTAACCCAGTAAAATTATAAAAAGGTAATTATTTTTTATATAAGAAAATTTCATAATTTCTTACCAATAGATTTTGCCAATGTCTTCAATGATTTTCTCTTCTCCAAACTTCCTATACTTAACAAACTGCCTCCTGAAAAATATCAGCACACACAACTGAATATAAAGAAAAATAAACGGTGCAATATATATTGCACAAAGATAGTATTATTTGGGACATCAGGCTCTACAATTGGATTGATTTTAATCAAATTCTCTAAAGCCATTTTTGAGTAAATAAATTTTTCAAAAAAATCACCAAGAATAAACTACATTCTTGCGCAATATCATTTTTATGAATAAAGGGTCTGCAAAATATGATACACCACACAAATACGATATATCATTCAATTTTATTTATGCGTTTTGGCCCTAAAACAGCGAACAGGCCAACAGACATACAGCATGGCAAAAACCTCTTTTATGGACTCAGGGACACCTAAAACATGTATTTCCATCAAAATCTTTGTCAAATTTTTCACGATTACAATACTTGCTCTACATACTATGTATATGAGAAAGTAAAAATGTAAGCCAGCACACAGTTCAAAGTATGAACATAAATAAATAGTATTTTAACATGGAATTATCAAGCTTATCTTAGAGCTGAAAATATTCAAGAACGAGGACTTGAATAAATAGTTTGATTTCTCCTTTAGTAGAGTAGGGAAAACTGGTTGTAGGAAATGAAATAAATGCCATTCTTATTGAGCAAATAAATAAGAATGAACATGTAATAGAATTACATTCAATGGTAAATTATGATCCAAGCAATCCCAAAACGCATATATCTTTGAATTGGATTTGCATCTACACTACAAAGATTTGAATATTACAGGGTACTATGTAACTAGAAACTGATGTCAATATCAGTGTGTCTGGTTTTATTGCAAACGTTTACAAACTATGTGGTATATAAACTTTTTATTTTTCATAAATTAAATGCTCAAAAAGATTTGTTTTTACAAAATTTACTCTCCTTTATAAGGGGTTCACCGCCAAAACTGTAATAACTCAAGGGGTTCGTGATGTGAAAAATGTTGGGAACCACTGGTCTAGCGACAAAGATATTAAAATTTTTTAAAAATGGCAGTTTCCCAAAAACAAATTCTATTCCACCATGTGGACATTATAAATGCCCAAAAAATTAAATCTGAATATACCACTACTATTGAGCCATAGCTTTAATAGCTCTAGCAAGAAAATGGATAGCAAAAATTAATTAGCAAAGAAAGAATTCCGACTGATAAACTTAATCATCATTAAGCATCATCAAACAATTCCTATTACACAAGGTATTTTTTGTTTGGATACATTCAGCAATACCTGAATAAAACAAAATAGTAAATGGAGAAAAAATGAATTTCAAAATACAGGGTGGATTTATTTGAAACCACCATGACAAATAACAATATAATGAAGTAGGAAAATCTAAGTGGCTTCAAATGACTGAAAGGGTTCAAGGATGAGTAGAATATAAGCAAAAGGCTATTTATAGTATTACAAACTAGATTATATATAATGTCATTCAAGATTTACTCACCCACTGCCTGTGCCATATGACTAAGCTGGCCCAGTGATGCTTTGTGCTTTTCCTTCTTTCCCATTTCATCCAACATTCCTGATTTCACAACAAATGCAACCTTAACTTCCAACTCTCCTCTTGGTTTATTATTATCCTTTCCAGGTTTGTTTTCCAACTTGTACCATCTGATTAAAAAACAAAAGCTTACAGTACAGAAAATATTTTTTAAAACTACGATTTTTACGATTAATGTAACTTGGCTAATCCTCTACCTTGCTGTAACTTGCAGTGCTTCTTATGAATATCCATTTAAAAAATATAAATTATACCAACAACAGTAACATTAGTCTTTTCATATGTCATAAAATGAAATATTATAATAATCTTTCAATATACTTGAAATGTTTCACACAAACAAGCAAGACAACTAAAAAAATCTTTTGACAAATATTAGCGAGTTCCCTTACATTAATAGAATATAGCATGCGACTTTCATGCATAAAACATATTTATCATGCAAAAGAACCACTACCCTGCATACACTTGCAAAAAATACATTCAGCGAAGACAGCCTAATAAGACTTGTTGAAACCTGATAGAGAAAAATAGTGACACAGTAAACTTAGAACTGACCTTATGCTATCCATTAGCTAAAGCTTCATTTTCTTGATTTGAAAAGGCAAAAGAATGCAGAGAAAACCTGCATTAGTATAAGGAAATCTTAAATGATAACTTTGCAAATAATGTTACTTGGAAAATATTCCACTTCATATTAAGTTTATAAAACTAGATTAGTGCAATGTTACAAATAAATAAATAGAAGCTGGTTTAATGTGTTATAATAAAATGTATTACTACTATCTTTGAAGAAAGGTTTACATGGTTTGGGCAATTAAGAGTCAAGGAATTCCAGAGGATTAAAAATAATAAAATGAACTGCTAAAATTCCCGTTTATTAAAAGGAAAAAAGACAGAATCCTACGCAAGAGGTTATTTTAATGAGCAAACTGGCTATTAGGAAGATGAAAAGACAACTTAATCTCATACGGAATTACAATTTAAATATTTTATTTATATCTTCATTGCTAGTAATACTGGAGCACTATTGCACCAGAGAGCTATGTGGCACACCTAAAAAGATCAAACAGGAGATGCATAACATCGATATTTGAGATTTCATTTATGTAACAGCCACTGCAACATATGTTGATACTTTTTAAAGTAATTTTTAACTCTTTAGCTGCAGCATTCATTTTCGGGGAGTGCTCCCAAAATTGTGAAATATTTTTCATGTTTACAATTTGTTTATAGAGCGAAGAATAAAATAAATTATATGAAATGATTAAATTGTTATAAACAAGGTTTTATTGCACAGATATAAAAAATTCTCAGATCTTATATTACCACTTTTCAAGTAGATAAAGATAATAATATTACTCAAACGTTAATGTGTTGAAAAATAATAAAAATAGATGTAAATAAAAAATAAACCAATAAACTCACTAACTAAACAAAAATTGTTGTTAAACATTGTGGAAAATGAGTTTTGAAAAATTATTTTTTACAACTTAAAAACTCCAACTCCACCTAATTAAGTAATTTTTTCTGGAATAATTACTGACGTTTTGAAGTGGCTAAGCATAAAATACAAAACTGAAGTAATACAAGTGCATTTAATTTTACATTAAGAACAATGAAAATTTTATTTCAAAGAGGAATGAAAAAGTAGAAGAAACATACATGGGTAGATCAGGTGTATTCACGAAATTATAATAAAAATTTAATATTATCTTACACCCTCATGCATAATTCATTGTAATTATAGAGCAAGTAAGAGGTAAAGAAAGACAACGATAATTTGATGATAAAAAAGTTCATAGTAAATTTTTTATTTCGAATTGGAAGTAAATGCTAATAGAAAAATTTGGCTACTAAACAGAATTATTTATATTGATGTGATAAGGTAATAATAAATGAATGAACATCATAAATATTCTCATGCTTGGAAGGTAATTTTACCCTGAATCAATAATATGTTTCGTGCTTTATATTTGAAAAAATCGGAAATTTGACTATTTGCTGAAACAATTTGTATAAACATAATAATATCAAAGAGGAGGGTGCGGTTGATGTTTCTTTGTAAAGATAATATTCCTCATAAAAGGGAATCTCTCGTAGAATAAGCATAGATGGTTTATGTGCTACGCATTTGGCATTCTATTCAAGAGTAAGCGTGTCTTGAGTACTTGAAGCACTTCACAAGTGATCTCGGATTTCAGACAGAGAGGAGTACTAGGGTATTTCTGAATGCACTATAAGGTTATAAGAGGATGGAGGGAAGGAAATAAAATCAGTTAAAAGGTTTTTGAAGCTCGTGGGGTAAATCTGAATTCCGCAGCTAAGGGTAAAAAATGCATTCAGATATATCTGAATTCTGCAGCAAATGGTTTAGAGAGAAATATAATAAAGGCAAATTGAAGAGAAGGATGTATTGATACAAAAAGCTAAATTTTGCTTAGATATCTCAATCAATCTAAAGTCACTCATCTAAATACCTCCCAAGGCTGCCAAATACCAGTATTTAGAGAAGTTAGCACCTATGTATCAATGTAATCATTGTTTTACTAGCAAATTGTTCCAGTAAATTCTTTTATTTAATTGTGGATTTTCAAATCAAAATGCTATTCGTCATTGGACCTATGGTATAAACTACTTTAAAGGGACTTAATTTTTGCATCTATAAATTTGAAGATTTTCATAGAAGCCTTGAATAAAGAATGAGAAACATCAGAAGATCTTTCCAAGATATTATTAAATAAGTTAAAAACTCAATCTCAAAACTAACAAAAGTATAAGTTATAGTACAAATAATGAAGCATTAAACTTATGGTAGAAAAAGTTTTTACAGAAATGAAAAACAGCTGTGCTGCCCTTAACATTGTGGTGTTTATTATGTATATACAGGTAGTCCTCGATTTACGTGTTAGATGCAATCTCGAATACCATCCTTTATACCAAAATCGCATAAATCAAATCCTATTTTCCCATACAAAATTCCATGTACAAAATTGCGTTAAAGTGAATCCCGGTCGTGTAAATCGATTTATGTTCGCTATTTTGTCCATCGCATATAAGTGAATCCATGTAAATTGAGTTCACACATACATATTTAATTTGCTAAAAATAATTCAATGATTCAAGGACTTCGGAATAAAAGCTTATATTTGAATTAAACTAGATGCAACTATTACACCATAATAGAGCCAGATTGCTAGTGTTTAGAATTTAGAGACAACTAAACATAAGTATACCAAAAAGCATAATACCTTTATATATTTTTGGTTGCACAGATTATGTTCTGTTGCACATATTGAAACATTATAACTTTAATGTACAATTTAACATAACATTTAATAAACTTCATACAAATTTTACTATTACTCTATAAGACCAAAGTATGGTTACAAATCTTTTTCTAGGGGACTTCGTATATAGTTGCATTAAAATTAATTTTTGCATTGAAGTTTATTTTGAAAATGCATTTCTACCAAGCTTGGGTTTCCTCATTCAATTTCCTTCATCAATAACATTTTTTAAATAAATAATTAGAACTATTATCTTCAATTTGTTCCATAATTTGTGGATTTAAAATCAAACTGGATAATTGCCAGAAGATATGGAAGTCAAATAAACCATGGTAGACATCTTTTTCATTCTTAAGAGATTGCCAGTGCTGATGACATGATTTCTTACAGAATGGCCACAAATTGAGTTTGCTAATTCACCCTTAGAATTAAAGGCTATCTCTAATTTAAGGAAAATTTGACAAAAATTTTCAACAAATATGTACAAATTTGATTTCCCCTAGTTCCCAATGTCCAGTTTTTATGTTATGATCATTTGGCAATGATAAGCTAACACAATAACATAGAAATGATTTTTTTTGCATTCGAATATTAATTACTAAAAATCTATTTCATACACTAAATATCAATGAAAAAGTTAAGATACAACGTTTAACGCGGAAATCTGGTAAAACCAATGATTATAACACCTGTCAGTGACAATATGACCTATATGAAAAGAACTGCTGGAAACTTACCTATTTTTAGGCCTCTCGTAAACGTCCAAGTCTGATAATAATATTGCAACAACTCCGAGAAATTCGTCGGCTACACCAATTAAATTTCGATGTAGCGCTGTCAAGACAATTTGAGCGGTATTTCCTTGTTTAGGTATGGGTCTAGAAGATAAAACGTGTTATAAACAAGATGCAAGAAAATTTGTATATTTGACTAATATATCACGGTAAAAATACAAATACTTACAGCTCGCATTCTTCATGCCATTCCACAACATCTGAACTTTTGTCCTTCACTGATGTTCTATACTTGGATTTTCCAAGAGCTATAGTAACGAATGCGTCGTTTGTGCCTGAAAGTCGACGTTTTCGATTTTTCGTAAATAGATACCTATATAGTATTACGTTAAATAAAAAGGAAGGAAAGACTGCCTTCCAACTAATAAGCTAATACAAAACTGCTCTTACCATTTTTACCTTTGGCAATTAGATTTCTAGCCCGGTGAACTGAAATAAGATTAATATATACTTATTAAACAAATTACTTGTCGACTTCGTAAATTACATTTCGATTAATGCCTACTAAATAATTTAAAGAAATTTTTATCAATTATCTTCATGATATGAATATTATTTGCATTACATATTTAGATTTACTAACAAGTTTTTTAACATACTTATTAAAAACTGTATAGCATAACAACATTCAGAAAGTCACTGGTATACAAAAGAATTTATTATAGCAATTCAACTACATGTCAATGAGAAAAACACTGAGAATATTCATATGAATTGACAAGGAAGTGCAAAGTAATATTTTACGATATAAGTACTATCGGCAATTACCAGTAACTTGCACGTGCGTGGGACTCCACATATTGATCTTAGAGTTATTTTAGTATAAAATACAGAGTTAAATGTTATGTTTTCCTACTAAATAATAAACTTAAACGTTCACAAAAAAAATCCTGCCACAATTACGCCCTTTCGCATTCCAATGATTTCAACGATAAACGGTTTCATGGTTTCTCTAACGTTACCTGGTAGTTCCAATTTTTGCCATAGCTAGTACTACCAGCACTACTACCCGAGAGATCATGACATCTTACAGCAGGTCTGTCCAACCTTTTAAGATCAGCGGGACCCCTCAAAAGCATTTCAAGGCGCGGGCAACATGCAAGGTATTTATTAATTGTAACACATTAATATTGTTAGAAAAGGAAACTTATCTAAACTTAAGAATATTCTTATAGAAAAGCAAGTTATTTTAGTATCCTAATGTGAAATCTGACAAGGAATTTTATCAGCTAGTTTGGTGCATGAAGGAATATATTTCATGGAAGTTATTCTCTATCTGTCATTCAAATGTTCGTCCGTTAGTGTTGATCTGCCTTTATTTTTCGATTTCAATACTATAAAAATCAAATTCACTTTGAATACGTTAAAAGAAATTTCAGTGTAAGAGAGGCGTATTTTAGATGTGGTATTTCTTATTAGGTACCTACTAAAGATTAAAACCTTGGTTGTAGTGACTATGAATGAGATTTCTGTTCTAAATTCGATGATTTCTTTCAAATAAGTTCCTCTACTGAGAACCATCTTAATTTGTCTGGCGGTATGACTAACATCATCTTGAAAAGGATGTGGAATGAATGTCACCAAACATTTTATGCGACGGAAGTTAGAAAACCCTTTCGTAAAGTCTTTACATATTTTATCAAGGCTTTCGACATATAAAATCTGTTAAAATAACGCATCTTTCACCCACTTTTGAAGCTAAGGGAAATGAGAAAATATAACTTAGCAGAGCTGACATATTCATAGATTGCATTTCTTTATTAAAGCATGAAACGATCTCATATTTTCCATGATACATTTGTTTTCTTCTTGAAGTTTAATATGGAGTGTGTTCAGCTTTGACTTGAGGGCAGTGGAAAATGAAGTAAACTAGTCAACATCTCGTAACAGCTGATTTTCAACATCTAATTCTGTTAAAAGTTGTAAAAGTTATTCCTTTACCGTACAAAAGGTTAAAGAGTGATTGTCACAACTATTAACATAATCTTCAACCTAGTCTCCATTCTCATTTATTTAACAACTAATTCTAATTTAATTTTTAACATGTCTAATAAAATATCCATAACTCCTAGCTAACATTCTTAATTATAGCACCATCATTCAAAGATTCCTTTTTCAAAAGTATCTCAGTTACCGGGAATGAAGCACCTATAGCTGTGGAATAAGATATACAGCTTGTCGCACACATGAAGAAAGTTTCAGTTCATCAATTTTAGATGATCTTAGTTCAATGTTTCCGATATTTTTCTATGTACTTTTTATACAGGGTGATACAGTAAGGTTTCACGTTGCGTTTCTTTTTCATTGCTAACATTTTACCCCAAATAAGGCAAACATTTTCTCTAACATGCGCAAAAAATATACGAAACTCCTTGCCATTCGTGAACGGTAAAATCGCGAACTGCAAGACCTTTATTAAATCATCACAGAATCGCTTTCTGTTTCACCCCTCCTCTTCCTCCCCTACTTTCCTCCGCCTTATTTATTGAACTATTGGTTATAATTTGTCATCTGATGATCCTACGATCGTAGCGAAACCGGTAGTGTTATATTAAAATTGTGGAAGATACATAATTGATTTTTATTCCTATCGTGAGTAAATTTCACAAATTGAAGCCTGAACTTGTCAATGACACTTTAAATTTTGCTTAAAATTTTAATTTTTTAGTAAATGACATCGCCTTACTGTTTCCTTGAGATGTTTTCATGATCACTCTAACTTAAGCTTAGTAAAATAGTTACTGAGTACAAAGTCTTTCATTTGAATAAAAAAATGTCCATAATAATTGGATTTGATGGGGTTACACCTGGAAAAGATTCTTTTAAATTAATGAAACAACTTTTGACAATCCTTCTCCCAATACGGAGGCGTTTTCAAATTAGATCGCGATTCGTGACTCTTCGAGGGTCTGCGTCATGAATGGCAGGTCACAATACACGAATCGCGAACCAACAAAACCGTGAATGGCGTGGGTTTACCGTACTGACACTACATGCGTTATTTACATTATAAGAAAGTTTATATTTGTTGAAGAAGACACCATTTTATAAAACGTTGTTCCCCTAACATGAATTTTATTTTAACCTTAGGATAATTTAAAATTCAGATTTACAGAAAATTTTCTTTGTGAAAGTTTTAGAAAGTTATAACATTTACGAGACGCATCCACGCGTACAGTTGAACGACGACTACCGACACTGGAATCTTTTTCGTAACTTTTGATTGCCACGCACCAACTTGATAGTACTAATAGAAAGTCCGAAACAACACAACAGTACAATTTCCACCGTGATATCACTGGCAGAAAAATTATTTCTTCGCATGCATCCGATAGTGTTTGCTTCCTACGGACCCGGTTCAAGAGGACTAACAAGACACTTGTCTAGGCACAATGATACGACACACAGACGGAAGATAAAAGAGCGAGTAGTTTCGCCACATCGGAAGCACAACTAAGATGACTATTCGTCCGTGAGCCTTTTGAACACCGACTAGTCCGCAGTCAGACAGGAAATCGGAGTTGATGGCAATGCCTTTTTTCTCTTACTGCCTAGAACTTATCGGCCTCGCGCGCAACATGTTGCCCGCCAACTATAGGCTGAACAGGCCCGTCTTAAAGAATGACCTACTGCTAATTAATAAACAAATTTTATTTTGTCATGACTAGTGATGGTTTTTGTGAGAATTTGGCGTTCTTTATCTATTTTTCTATCCTCATAGTGAATTTGGTTTAATAGATGAATCAACCTTTGTCTTTGGGCGAAATAACATAACATTAGGTCTAAATTTGAGAAAAGACAAATAATTACTTTATGAAAATAATATGATCTATTATTTAGCTGTGTACTTTTCATTGTACATGCAAACGAAAAGTATGATTTTCTTATTTTTTTTCCTTTCACAGAGGAACAGCACAGTACGAAAATCGCAGTGAAGGATCTCTTAAGATAGCTCGCCTGTAGAAAGGACACTGTCGGCATTTTCAATAGAGACCTAAGGTATGGTGAAAACAAGAATTATAAGTAAAATTTCTTAAATCGAGAATATACATGGGTTAACATTACAATTCAATATGCGGATGCAGTATGGATCTAACAAGGATATTCAGCAACTGTCTTCCTTCCTCGCTAAACCCACATTGACCCTTCAGATGTGTTTCGTTATTCATGAGTGCCTCAAAAGACGTGACATTTTCCAAAAATTAATGTAGCTACATTAATAAAAAATATGGCATGAACGAAATTTGTTTAGAAATTAAATCACTGTTTGTAATTTGGATATTTTAGCATTATATTTTTCCATGCCTCTCTTACCATTTCTTTGGATAAATATTAAAAAGTATCAGTCTCACGCCTCTTCCTTGCGTTGCCCAATCTGATTCTCTCTCAGCTACACTTACCTGAGCAGCCTGGATCATATACAGATTTTGAATTAATCGCCTATCACTCCCATCTACTCCTATTTTCCTCAACACTTTCATTAGCTTAGGTCACAAAACTCCATAAAATGCCTTTTCGAAATCAACCAAGCACACGAATAAATCCGGTTGTATTAAATGTTTTTCTACCAAGTTCCTCATCACCCCAATGACGTCTCTAGTGCTCTGTCCTTTCCGAAACTCGAACTGGTCTGCAACTATATAGTTAATCGCTTTTGCTTCTAGCTTTCCGTAAAAAATCCTCAATATAATTTAAACTGCATGCGAAATTAAACTGATTGTTCTATAGTCTTGACATTCATTTGCTTTATTATTCCACTTTTTAGGAATTGAAATTGATCAAGTGAAATCCTTTGGCCACTCTCCCTCTTCAAATATCTTACGGCAAAAATTATAACGGATCAATATCCCCTCTTCCTAGTTCCTTTGACATTTCTACAGGGAGGTCATCAACTCCTGGTGCTTTCTTTGACCTCACATACCTGAGAGCCTTTTCAGTCTCACTGACCAATATTCCCGGGTCAATATGGAAAAATTCACGATTGTTGCGCCGGACCCAGTATGAAAACCAACTTCTTCAGCATATGCTTTTTATTGAAATTCTTTGCATATCATTTGAGGAGGACGGTAAGATAATAAATACAAACCACTATAAAAGTCTTAATTTTCTAAAATTCTGCATTCAATGAAGAGAAAAAATTCAATTTTTAGTAAAATAAATTCCTATTGATGTTTAGCGAGATATTCAACGAAAAAGATTGCCTTTGCATCAGAGGTTCACAACCTCGAGTCACGACCCAGATTAGGGTCGCAGGGGGCCCTTAGTAGGGTCGTTGGGGATCCTCAGTAGGGACTCGAAGGGTCTTAAGAAGAAAACTTTGCACAAGTCGGTTTGTATTTATAAATTACTAGAAAGCTGCCAAACCTTTATTATTCATGGAACATGCTTAACAGACGTTTGCTTTTAGCATTTATGTACGGAAATGGATTGTGAAAAGCGGGAATACCAGAGCAACCGAAAATTTTCCCTCCGCAAACCCAATAACGCGGGTTTCACACTATAATTATACCTTTTTCTCGAAAATTGTTACTGCAGGAGCCGGCCAAATTTACGGTGCAATAGCGACACAATAAAAGTGGCCGCTAGCAGGAGCGTATTTACTGATTTTCTGCAGCCTTTCTATAAATTGTATCTTCGCTCAATTAGAGGTACAGTTCGCGAGGTCCTGTTTGTGGTCAGTTTAGAGTCGCAGGAAAAAAAGTTTGGGAACCACTGCTTTAAAGCATGGAAACAATGCTTCAGAAGCATAGGTAAATGATTTCCGCAGTAATTCCATCTAAACAGTTTTAGTCAAATAATAGTTGATAAATTATAGCTAGGCTTGGTAGATTTCGACGTTTATATTTCTTAAAAATCGAATACTTAAATCGACGTTTATTTTTCCTAAAAATCAGCGACGTATATTTAATCACATTTTGATAGGCTTGGCAATTTTGGATGTAAATATTTCTTAAAAAGCGACCACTAGCATCGAACCTCGACGTTTATTTTAATACATTTCATAGATTTTCATCTAGAAAAGTTTTATAAATTGAATTTCTTATAATTAAATTTAACTAAGAGTGTATAATGCAAATAATTATTTACATTTACGTCATTTTCTTACTGCCTTTGGCCAAAAAATTTAAATACTAAATTTCGTGAAAATTCATTTTGCAGAAGCAGAGAACGAACATACGTACGGACGGACAGAGCGAATGCAATAGGCGCTCACGGTGGAAACAAAACGTGCCTAAAAATGATCATTAATATCGACGTTTATTTTTCATAAAAATCGGCGACGCATATCAGCGTTTATTTTAATACAGTTTACCGATTTTTATCAAGAAAAACTTTATAAATTGAATTCCTACTAATTAAACTTAAGTAAAAGTCTATAAATAAAATAAGTCTTCTTTTATGCTGATTTGTTTGCTGTAATCTAAATTTTGGTGAGCGTGTTGTTGTTGACTTCGACCACCAACCTGGAACCATTAATTTCTCGAAAGTATTATCGCGCCCCTTATTCACGAGATCGTGAGTATTCGTGAAAAAATTAATGCGACGAATATAATGTAAAACCAAATGTATGAATGAATATTTTTTTGAAAAAATCTTTCCTTGTTGAGTAGCAAACGACTATGAATGCAGAAAAAAAGCCCCGAGTGCGTATACCGAGCGTTACTCCTTCGACCGAAATACTAAAGAAACTAAGCATGGAGGACACTATCTATCTCGGAGGCGCCAAATTTGAGGAAAAAATCAAATTAAAAAAAAATAAAATGAAAAGTTTTGAAAAAGATGAAAACAATTGAATTCCCGTGCACGTACGGGGGAAAAATGAATTATAATTAATTTCTGAGAGTTTATTAATATGTAAAATCTTTTATTTACTGCAAAAATAAATAATATTTTAGCGAAACCTTTTTGTAATTTGAGACGTAGGGTGAAGATGGCCGCAATGTTAATAAGCAATAACTCAGCCATAATGAAATACAAGAGGTGCAATGCTGGCAATGGCGTAGCTAGGTTCTACTTCGTCCGGGAGCAAGCCATAGAGATGCGCCCTCCTCGCTTTGCTCCCTGTATGTATTATTATTGATATTATTAATAATATCATTATTTCTTCTTCTGTTGCTCGTTTTCTTTACCAAATTTGTTACGGATAAATGACGGATTTTTTACGCATCTCGAGATTTTCGTTCATATAATGAAGCACTGGATATTTTTTTCGTAATTTCGTAAACCGGGGTAAAGTAAATCGAGGTCGACCTGTTTAGTCATAATAAAGCAGGCATGTCAAACTCGAAGAGGAATCTGGACCGCATTAAAACGACAAATGATAACATTTGTGATGAATGTTATAGAAGGGCCGTTGTTAATATGGGCCAGAGCTGGAACGATCGACTTTAGCTAGAAGATTAAACACGTGTTATGCAATTAAAAACAGTAATTTAGAAAATGCGTTCTGTTGTAATTCTGTACTATGAAAAAATATCGTCTTCTTTTCGTTAAAGTTAAGCATTTATATGAAATCACATAGGATTCACTTGAGACAAAAATTAGCTATCGGACCGCAGCTAGGCACAGAAAGAGCCGCCAGTAATGTAATCAAGGAATAAAATTAAAAATATGTCAATCAGGTTAGGATCCCGCTATTTAGATTATTTCTTATGAGAAATTCGTGTCCGACTAACACGGTTTCATCTTTTACGAATTTTTTTAAGAACGCATCTATCTTGTAAGTCAGGGTCTGGATTTATTTTGTAAATACAGGGTCATTGAAAAGTTTTCTTATTTCTTTCTATTGGATGCGGAGGCAATGGCAGTTAAACCAGGATAGCGTAATTTTGGATTTGTAATAATAAAAATTATAATTAACATTTTTAATGCATTTTAATTTGTAATCGGACTGAAATATCATCTAACTGTCGTGTACATATCTAGTCTGAAAATTTTATATCTCTATTTTATCTGATCTCAGAAACATTGGTTGGAAAGACGAACGGGTGGACAAATCGAATGATTAAGCCTCTGTTAAAAAAACGATTGAAACATTAAAAGGAAAAAAGGAGCAAAATGTTTTCCAGTTTACCCAAAACCTCAGCCTAGATCTGTCCTTGGGGTTTGGGGATGGGGGCGCCGATTGCATGGTTCGCCTACGGCGCCAGTTACTGGCAGCTAGTCTAGGGCCGCCCCTGCTCGGAGGATAGATTATATATATAAATTTTATTACAGGGTGCTTTTGAAAATGACATCTGACGATCGGTACTCATATTTCAGTTCGGAAAATCTTTCTTTTCGCCTCTTGGAGGAGGTCGGCAGAACTTGTCGCACAGAAGACACAATGTACATCCCACGACTTTTCAGTAAATGGAATCCAAAGTGCGTAGGGATTATCGGATCTGGTCGAGGGTAAAGACAGAAAGCAATAAACCGGTCATATTCTTTTGTACATACATTACCCTTGCCTTTGGACCCCGCAGCAGTTCATTATGCGTTCCTCAGACTGTGACATTAGGAAGTGGAGTGCAATTGATTCCGAATGCTGTGTGGCCGTTAATATGACAAACACCGACTCTTTCTTTCGTTTTAGATGTTTGGTGGTAAAATATATTAAGTTTAAATGTAGTAAACCAAATTTAATAATCATGACGCATAACTTTGCAGAAATTGTAGTGATGAAAAATCGACACTTATCGACTCAACATCACCATGCTGCTGTCCGAAGACAGGTTTTAGCTGAATCGCTGCATCCATCTCTCTCTGACTGCAGGTGTTATAGCCCTTCTCAAGAGAAGGTCGGGAACCATATTTACTATCGCATCGATTTACTATGGTGGTCGTTGTGCTTCGTCCGTTATGTCCCTCCTTGGGATAAGCCTCCGTCGGCTTTAAGGTTTATTACGTCTCCGTTTTGTGTGGGGGGGGGGTTGATCCTCGTCCAAACCCGTAGATGCACGCGGGCGTTTGAAAGTATCCCAGGAGCGGATCGCTGTTTTACCCAGTTCTTGTAGGAGTCTGGGGGCCTTGGTTTGCAATGCCTGGTAAAATTTCTGGGATGTTTCTCAACCTTTCCACCATAGGGATGGTATCAGTTAGGGAGTGGAGGATCTCGTTGGTGGTCCTCCAGCCGAGCTGTAATACAGTGCGGAGTACGCTGCGTTCTGCCTTTGCGAGCTGTTCTAGGCCGGTTTTATTTAAGAGACCGCTCCACGCTGCTGAGGCGTGCGTGTACGCCAGGAAAATTACCGTCTGGTATAGGTAAATTTTGTTTCGGAGTAAGACATTGGGGGACTTTAGTATGGGGAGAGTCTGATATTGAGCGTAATTGCTTTATAGGCCATTTTTGTTGCGTGGGCGCCGAGTGACAGGTGCCGGTCAAGGGTGATCCCTAGGTATGAGACTTCTTCAGCCCACTCGGTTTCCGTATAGTCAACTATGATTGGGTCTGGTTCGATCCGTTGGCCTCGTGAGAAGAGGATAGTCTGAGTCTTAGCCGGGTTAATATCTATTCTCCATTCGTTATACCACTTCAAGAGTTTATCAGTGGCCGCCTGAAGGTATCTCGCCGCCATTTTCGGCTGTGTAGATCTGGTGATTATGGCAGCGTCGTCAGCATAGAGGGATATCATTGCGTTCCAGCCGTAGTCTCGCGGGATATCCGCGGTGAAAATATTGAACAATTGAGGGACCAAGACCGATCCTTGCGAGACGCCAGCAGTCACCGGGAGCCATGGAGACACGGCCTTCTGCCAAGAGACCTGAAACTTCCTTTCGTGAAGGTAGGATTGCAGAATCCTGACAATCTACTTGGGATATTTAAGTTTGGTGAGCTTATAAAGGAGCCCCTTGTGCAAGACTTTATCGAACGCTTTCCGGATGTCAAAGAATGCACCTGCTGCGAGGCAGTTTCTGTTGAAATAGTCTGATACGAAGTCGCAGACTCGGGTAAGCTGGTGAACCATAGCGTGCTCGCTACGGAAGCCGAACTGCTGCGGTGGTAAAATATGTTCTTTTTCACTGTGTTGGCGTAAGTGCGGCAAGATGAGTTTTTCCAGGATTTTTCCAAGTCCGTCCAGTAATGATATTGGGCGGAAGTTTTTAGGTCTCCTAGGCTTTCCTGCTTTGGGGAGGCATATGACCTTGGCCATTTTCCAAGCCGTCGGGAAGTGGCCAATTCGGATGGAGGCATTGTAAATCGCTAGCAGGTGGTTTGCAAAATTATTTGGGAGCTGTAGAAGGATTTCGTTATTTAAGCCATCGACGCCTGGGGCTTTACGTGGTCGGAGAGACTTGATTGCAGTCCTAAGATGGTCCATGGTTAGGACCGGGGCCTCCTCTTCCTATTGTGCGGCATCCGGAGCTGCCCTTCTCCAGGGCTAATGTCAGGACCAGGATTTGGTTGAAAGACGGTTTCCAGGTACCTGGCAAGGTGGGTGGCATTTTCTGCTGGTGTGCAGGCCAGGCCTTGGTCAGTCTGTATTGGAGGGTCGGACTCAAGCGGGTTTCTCAGTTTTTCTCAGTTGTCATAACCTTTAATTGTTGTTTTGTTGCTAGGCAGCCAGTTTTCTGGAGCCGTCTCCTGGTCCTATATTTCTGTTTGATCAGCCACAGGATGGCGTCCGGGAGATTCTGCTGGTTCAGTCTAGGACAGCGTTTCTTGGGGATAGTTCCTTCTACAGCTTCCATGATTTTTTCCGTAAGGTTCCTTACTTGGTCATCTATGGCCGCCGGTGTGAGTAGGTTTGGAGGCTCTTCTGGAAGGGAGTCCACAAGGTCTTTCCGGAATTTAGCCCAGTCTGCGCGTTTGTAGTCACGAAATGTGCGAGCTGGCAGTAGGATCGGCTTGGTGCCTATGTAGGCGATCACTGGAAAGTGGTCACTACTTAAGCTTGGAACTGTAAAAACATTAATCCTGCTGTCTAAAAGAAGTCTAAAAATTCTCCTGACCCGGTTCTGTGGATCCCTGTGGAGGCTGTGGGGGCTATTATTTTAATTGCGTTTGTGTCTGCCCAACTGCGGAGAGCAGTTCCTTCTCTATTATTGGTGCGGGAGTTCCAGGACTCGTGTTTCGAGTTAAAATCGCCGCCGGTGAAGAATGGAATGCCAGCGGGTCGTAAATTTTGAAAATCTTCCGCGTGGAACTTTTTCCCGGGCGGGAGGTAACAGGATGTTAGTTGAACGGGTCCACTCGCAGTCTGTAGGATGACAGCTGTAGCTTCCAATGTCTTCGTCCGAGGAATCGTTACTTCGTATGCCAAATGTCCTCCCTAATAAGGATGGCAGTTCCACCACCTTGTCTGCCCTCCCTATCTGTTCGAAAAACCTTGTAGCCGGCTACTGCCCATCTCCAGGATGACTTAAGATGTGTTTATTGTATAAAAGACTGTAACGTTGTTTCCCCGGAGGAAAGCCAGCAGTTCAGGTGTTTTGGTCCCAATACCACCATTACAATTCCAAGTGATAAGGACGAGACCTGGGCGTTCTTATCCATGGATAGGCTGTACTAGTCCGGAAAGTTGTACAAGCACTTGTCCAAGAGCCGCGAGTTGTTTCTGCAGGACTGACGCAAGCGACTGCAATGATGTTACGAGGGAAGTAAGGGCGGATCCGCTGCCGGGAGGAGAGGTGGATTTTTCATTAAAGGTGCAGGTTGAGGTGGTATCTGTCGATGGCGGAGAGGAACGTTGAGCTCCTGTACCGTCTCGCCGCTTTTGGCTGTGGAAGGCAGGAGTAGTGGAAAGTCCTGATTCTTCTGCGGGTGCAGATTCTGCTGTGGATGTGTGGCATTCCTTCTATCCCAGGCGTTACCTCTTGGAGCTGGTGCCGGTACGTAGGCGGGGGGCGCCTGCTGGTCCTGCGAGGTTTCGGACGGTCCAAATCTTTTCTTTGCCTCTCGTTGCCTTGTAAAAGGCAGGGTGGGGGCCTCCACAGTTGCAGCATGTGGCAGAACCATCCTCCTTTCTCTTTGGGCAGGTTTTCCCCTGGTGCGGGCCGGCACACCTGTAGCAACGGGGCGCTGCCGTACAGAACGTTGAAGATTGTCCGAAGTGGTTACATTGGAAACACATCTGCGGTTCTTCATACCGGTATCGTAAGATTTGGACTCGAGAGTTTCCGATGGAAGTCCATCGGAGGAAATCTTTTGGGTGTCATCCCTGGGCTGTGGCGAGAGTTGAAACGACAAATATCCCGAGCGGTGATTTATCGGCTCGGCGGATCTGGCGAGTACGTAGGACCGGAACCTTTATTTCCTCCAGGAGTTCTCTGGGGTAGGATTCTTCTATCTTGGAATTAAGGCCTCTTATTGTAAAGCTCAGGGTTTTCTCCTCCTTGGTCCCCCAGGTGGAGAACTGTGCCTGCTCTTCTTCCAGCATAGTCTGTACGCTCTTGTGGTCCTCTATGCTGGTCAGCTGCAGCCTAGTATAGTGCCTGCGTGATGTGACTTGGAACGAGTGGTCTTTTGTGACCCTCTTGACGGCTATAATGAATTGACGGAAGTCCGCCATATCGTATAGTAGAATTGCTGGCGGCTAAGATGGTCTTGTTTGGGATGGCTCGGCCGGAGGGGCACTGGAGAATGGCCCCGGGGTGACGTCTGTATTTACGTCGCTGAGGAGCGGGTCGTATTGGTTGTTGATTTCTACCGTTTGTGCTTGTGAGGTTTGCTGTTGGGCGGCAATAGTCTCCGCGGCGGTGAAAAAGGGCTTGAACTTCATCTTCCGCTTCTTCTTCAGTTGTTGGAAGGTGCCCGTGTCTATGGCCTCGGTGGCTCTTTTGTCAGCCTCAAGCGTGTCCCCCTCTTGGATAGGGGCTAGTTGGGAATTAGTGTTGTTTGGCCCTGTAAAGGGCCTTCGTCAAATGGCGTCTCTTGGCTTTGTGCGCTATCAAGGATCACTGGCCGGTCTTGCGGGATCAGGTTTTGAGAGTCATTTTTTCGGTCGTTTGGACCTACGTCATTCTTAAAATCTTTTCCAAAGAGGACGTGTTTAATATTGCTGGGTGGTGATGTTTCGGCATTCGTCCTAGGAGGAACCGTATTGTGCTGTGCCCTTTTGGCCGGGGGTGATCTGAGCAGCGACATTTCGCTTGGGACGGGGAACCCCCCCCCCCTTGACCTACCAACTGCCACCTGTCCGAATAGACGAAAGAACGACGATGGGCGGGTAAAAAGGTGGGCCTGTGTTAACCACCCCCCGCAGTGAGAGTGTGACCGTGCAACGGGTCCCCCAGGTGCTCCGCTCGCAACGGGGCGTGCGGTTTACCCCTGGGTAGATCCTGGTCACACTTAGAAGAACCTAGTTGTCTCTGGACCACAGCGGATTACCTACTTCCTCTCCGGAGGGGAGTTTTCGCACACCAGCCAGAGACAACAGTACGGATAGAGAAGGGGAGTTAATGGTTGAGCTGCTGATCATGAGCACTCTTGAGTCACCGATCCGATCGATGATCTCCATCTCTCTCTCTCTCCCTAGAAGCCTCTTTTATACCTCTATATGTACTATATTCCTGCTTTATATTCTCTAATATTCATATTCTTTTTCTCCCTCTTCCTCTTCTTCCGCTAATTTTGCCTTCTAAGATAGTCCTTTGTAAACACTCTCTTCTCAATATGTGCCCTATCCAATTTGCTTTTCTTTTCCTGATTGTTTTTATTAGCATACTTTCTTCTCCCACTAGTTCTTCGTTCCTCTTCCTCTCTGTCCATTTTACTTTCATCATCCTCCTCCATACCCACATCTCAAAACTTTCTAAATATTTTTCCTCCTTTCTCCTTACCGTCCACGTCTCTGCACCATAAAGAGCTATGCTCCATATGTAGCATTTCGCTAATTTCTTCTTTGTTTCTAAATTTATTTTCTTGCTTGTGAGAAGCTCCTTCTTCTCGTTAAACAAGCCTAGCTATAGCATCACCATCAGCTTTTAAGCGCGATCATATACGACATTTTTCATTTCCGTGCTTATAGTAAATGTGTATTTTACAAATTGAGGTGTTATTCGATTACAACATTTTAATTTGAAAACAAGGTCATGGTTTGAACTGTAATAACTAAATTCAACTGAGTCAGACGTAAAATTGTGGAAAGCCACAATTTATTTTATTTCATATTATGCTGTAATAATTAGATCGGTCATTCCAGTTCAAATATTGTCGGGTCCTAACAACTCTGTCAAATTTCTTTGCAGAAAAGCTATTTAAGTTTCACCCACTTTGTTTTCTCGTCTTCTGCTAAACAGCATTCCACTTTTGGGTATCAGTTTAAAGGAAATAGTTTTTAAATTTCTAAAAAATGGCATTTCATAAATGTACTTATATGAATAGATATTTTTAAATTGTGCAGTTTAGAAAAGAAAGGTTTATTATATTCTGTAAATAGCACAAAATTATATCGAGTAACATGCTCGTTACCTCAAGCATGTGTAAAAAATCGTTTTCTTTAATATTAAGTCGTCGAGCTTCTCATTGCGTTGAAAAGTCTGTCTCGCTGAAAGTGGTGACCATAACAGTATGAAAAATCAAATAGGCATTTTCATTCACACTCAGTTTCTATGCATATTCCCTTTTTGGTCACGCCGATTGACAAATATTCTCTTTAAACGTAGAGGAATATTGAAAATATGAGCAACTTATAGGTGCTTCTGTCTGATATCGATCATGGCTTGAGTTTTTTCTTAACGTTTCCATACTCTAAAAGTTCCTAATCTTTGAAGTAGGATCTGGTGCCGAGAAAAGTTTCTACATTCCTAATCTTTGTTTTTTTGCCCTGCCGATGATTTATTTCATTCATTAAAAATGTCATATACCTCTTGAATACAGCTACTTTCTTACATATGATAATATTTTCGCCGATATTTTCTTATGTTCTCCGCCGATTCTTCAATTCATCTACCACAACCGAACGTCATAATCACCGTAATACTTGAATAAATGTCATCGATTATACAAAACCATCGAGACTGCATTAAATTTCTTGAAGATTTCATATAACTAGATTAAGCAGAACTTCTCCTACAAGATGGAACTTTTAAGCGCTTCTTGGAAATACGATTGTAGGCTATCGCCATTCTCTCATTGAATTTGAACAAACCGTCTTCAGAATAAATAAAATATATATTTTTGCCGAATAAAAAAGTTTTTATAAGTTGGGTGCCTCAGGACACCACGTTACTCCTTGTTTTACAAAATTTATACGTTTCCTTTTAAGGATTAAATTATAAGCAATCGCTAGCTGTTGGTTCTTTGCGCGGACTGTTACGCTGAACGAATTTCGTTCGATAATCGTCGCTTCAATCAGCCGTCGTTCACATTTTAATACCTTCGATTCGAGAATTGTCGTTCTTCGATCAACCGTCGATTGTCTCACGTCGATCGCAGTAGTATCAGTCCGACTTAATATTAATGGATAACGGTTGTTCCTTGTGCTGCGACCGGATTTCCGACTCGGTTCTCAGAGCCGTTCTTCTATGACCGTGGATTGAACAGTCACATTTGTCCTTGGCGCCAGTATGAGCTGGATCGTCATTTTATTGCCCAATCTCTGAGCTGTTTTTTGTTTCTTTGACAATATAAGCTACTTTTTGGGCAGAAATAGAAAAAAATACCCATGGCTTCCACAGGTAGTTCAAGTGAAAATGGTAGCAGTTTTGAAAAGAGGCCTCAAAATATTACTTCTATGGGGGTAAAACTGAAAGTGATTAAAGAGCATGAGGCCTGTAAGAAAGCTGCTGAGATTGGATCTTAGTTTCTAAAGGCGACGACCAGCGAGAGACGTCTGTGTTCATCGTCGTTTTGCATTATCGTTGTTCACCGTTATAAACATAAATACTTGCACTTTCGTCGCCGAATGATAGCGTTTATGGAAAAAATGGATTCGTTGATCGTCGTTTCTCTGTTCGACGCAACGACGAACACCTAAGGACGCCTGTTTTTAGATAGTTTATTCTTACCTCTACCATTGATTTATATCACAAGGGGACGTAAAAGTCCATTTTTATATGTTGCCGATGGGGACAGATGGAACGCATTGTTTAATTATAATATTTTTCCTATGAAAAAACGCCCTTCGACTATCGTCGACTCGATAATCTTCGCCTATTCATGGAACGCATTAATCACAATTATCGAGGTATCCCTGTATTCACTTTCGGAAGTCATAATTAGTATCTTCGGCTGCACATTTTCAAGCTATCAGAGGTTAGTTAGAGCTGTAAATATTTACGGAGAATATTGGCCATTGATATACAGTCAAACTCGTTTATAACGAGCACGGTTGTAACGAGGTCACGGCTATAGTGAGCAAATGCTACCTCCAAGATAAGTTTACGAGTATTTACATACAAATATTTCACGTATATAACGAGCACGCTTCACGGATATATCGAGCAAACTTCGACCACTTCTCACTGTCTCAAACGCGGCAGCGGTCAGCCCCTTCAATCCTCATAGTGACCCAAGATATGTAACCTTGTCTTCATGAGTCCAGCCTCTACACCCTATCCCTCGGGGAGGTTAAAGACCGCGGCGTTGTTGTTAAAAAATAATCCCTTCGTCCAAACCAAGAATTCCCAACTTGCAGGTACAGTGGCACCCGCGGAGGTCCTTTGTCCTCTCCTCCCAACCCACAGCTCTTTTACAGCCAGGAGGTTGTGTTTGGAAGGGGGGTAAGGGGCTAAGGGCATGTACAATGGCTCCCGCCCCCGTCGCTCAGCCGAATGCACCCAACACCCTTTCCCACGTAAAGATGGGAAATCCCAGATTTAATCCGTCTCCTCATTAACTCTTCCTGGAATTGGTATGCTCGCAGTTTGCAAAGAAAGTTCGTAGCGTTGATCACAAAAATCAGCTGAGATTTTGCCCTTGAACGAGTAACATGTCCGTACATAAAAGGAAGTGTCTGTTTATTCGCGAAAAGGTTGATATTATTCGAGAGTTAGAACGTGGTGAAAAAAATGTTGAAGTGTGCAAAAAATTTAATTTATCGTCGTCTACGGTTTCAAACTTACGGAAAAACAAAGAAGCGATTTTATCTGCACTAGAGAACAACCTAACAACGAACAAGAAAATGAGGAAGTGTGACTTGGGTACTGTTGATCAAGCACTGCTGGAGTGGTTTAAGACGCAGAGAAATGCTGGTTTCCCCATCAACGGCCCCATTTTAAAGGTACAGGCAGATAAATTTGCAAAACAGTTAGGACATGAAAACTTCACATGCAATAATGGGTGGCTCGATCGTTTTAAAAATCGGCATAACATTGTTTATGCGAAAGTCAGTGGAGAGGCCCTGTCAGCAGATTCAAAAACGGCAAGTGAATGGGTGAAAAGTGTTTAGGAGGAGTGTCGAAAATGTTACAGAGAAGAAGACATCTACAATGTCGACGAAACTGGACTGTTTTACAACATGATGCCTGATGCAACGTTTAAATTCAAAGGTGACAAATGTGTTGGTGGAAAAAGACCTAAGAATCGTTTAACAGTTTTAATGTGCGCAGACATAAATGGGACTGACAAAAAAAAAATTTTTATTGGTAAGTCACAAAAGCCACGTTGTTTCAATAATGTAAAGAAGCTTCCCGTTGAATATGCAGCTAATAAAAAGGCATGGATGACTTCCAATATTTTTCAGAAATATGTAAGTCAGTGGAACAACGAGTTACGGAGGAAAAATAGACACATTCTACTCCTTGTCGATAACTGTCCTGCGCACCCACATATGCAGAAGTTATCCAATGTATAACTGGTGTTTTGCCTCCAAATGCGACTTCTATTTTGCAGCAAATGGACATGGGGATAATTAAAAGTTTTAAATGCCATTTCAAGCGATTTTTTGTTCTACAGTTGATTGAAAGGAGGGGAAGAGGTTTAGATGGCAACGACTCTGTATTGGATGCAATTCATTTTATGACAGATGCATGTTTCACCTACAACTATCATAAACTGTTTTCGAATGTCTGGTTTAATATCGGGAGAATTTTCGATTGATAACCATAACGTTGATGAAGATCAGAATGGCTTAAAGAAAATGGAATTGCGAATTTTGACCATGTAAATGACATTGACAATTTTGTTCATGTTGATGATGATTTGATTACCAGTGGAATTCCTACGGAGAGTGAAATAATAGAGACAGTATAAAGCACAGCAGACAGTGATGAAGACAATGTTGAATGTGTCGAAGACACAATCCTTACTCAGGATGCCGTGGAAACATTAAATGATTTTTTTTAAAACATTGACATTTCCGATTGTGTTTTTAGTGCATTAAGTGTAATAAGAGGAAACTTAAGAGACTTCAAAAGTGAAATCTATGAAACAGGCTACTATTCAAAGTTATTTTTGTAAAAAGGGGAGTGATTAAGGATGCAGCTGTGAGTAAATTTTATATGTACGTATGTTTACTTTAAATTTTCTAGTTTATTCTCATTTTTAGGTTTTTTCATAAATTTACTAAATAACCTTTCTGTTTATATATTCACTTTTACTTCTTATGTCTTATTTCACCATACGCATGCATGATTTTGCCTTCACGGATATTAAGTTTAACGGCTATAACGAGCAAAATTAACTGTCCCGTGGAGCTCGTTATAGCCGAGTTTGACTGTATTTGTATGCGTCTTTCATTTAGCCGTGCTTGTAGGACAATCGCTTATCGAAGACAGCTTTTACATGCATTTTGCGCTATTGTAGCGTGTCAGAGTAACGTAATACGACCATGTACCTTGCATTTTATCTAGCTGTATGTAATAATTACAAAGTAAACTGATGTCTCTGAAGCTGAATGTTGGAAATATCTTTGTCGAAATCTTCTGTGAGACACCCATATTTGTTAGCACAGGAAATGAAGTGAATGAAACATATATTTGGAAGGAGTAGGTATAGAGAGAATGAAATAAAACGCTATTTATCTCTAATGAGAATTCAGCTTGAGTCTAGGCACGTGTGTTGTCTTCGGTAAAGTTTCTATATCAGATTTAGAAATCATTCCGCGCAGCGCTGTAACGCGTTTGTAGCAAGGAGAGGAAAAAAACATTACGGCACCGTTGAAGGAGTCGAGTTGGTATAATTAGAATAGCGGCGTCTAATTGAGAACTAAGGATTCCGAAAAGGGAAAGGTGAAACTTATTCAAGCATGACGAGTCACGGTAAAACTGTTACTAAAACTCAATTATCAAATTCAGTGTTAATATATAGGTAATACAATGATAGCCTGAAAGTCAGTCTGTGAAGAATGCAGAAAAATCATTTTATTATCAGTCAATATTAACAGTCTATCATACTCGCGGGCCACTTTTTAACCCAGTCTGTATTCTGGAACGGAGGCTACGTATATGATCAGATACTGTATGCACGCTCGGAAATTTTATAATTTTAATTCCTATATTGAATGTACTCCATATAGCTACTTGGAAGAATGATATGCATCCTTTCCACAATGATTTAAAAAAATTAAATTCTACGCGCGATAATACTCTGTTAATTTGAAAAAATAATGTTATTTAAACCGAGGGCCGGATAAAATGCTTCCGCTAGACGTGTTTGGTCTCCGGGTCTCCAGTTGGCCATCGCTGATCTGTAAAAATAATGAACTATTTTCGCAAATCCATTGCGTAGTTCCGCCACACTCAACTTTATGCAGTATAACGTCCAGGGGCATATATGTACAGTAAACCCTCGTTAACACGAACTCCAAGGGAGAATAAAATCATTTTTTCTGGGTAAGCGAGTTCGTGATAAGAGAATTTTTTATGAAAAGCAGTAAAATGTTACAATTTTCTGCTTAAATATATGTATATACATATAACGTATGTAGTATTGGTAGCCAGTTTCTGTTAAATAAATATTTTCATTATTATAAACTCCACAAATGCACGATTTGGAAAAAATTTAAATTAACGCGCTAGAATTGGAAATTTTTAACAATGAAATTTTAAAGGTATTTGATTTATATTCACTATTTCATCTCAATAAATGCACTAAATTATTAACTGAAAGTTGTTTTCGTTTAATATATATTAATATAACAAAGTTTATCCACCAGTAAAACATGTCAACTACTGTAAACTGGAACTGCAATTGACACAAGTGACACATGCATACACCAATTCTCGTTGGCTCAGATATTCGGGCAATGCAATTACTTACGAATGTGGTTGAACTTAAAATCGTCAACGTAACATTTCAGATTCTTACGCACGAACACGACTTTTTGAAATATTTTAACAACCGGAACATTCTTATCTGATTTTTATAAACAACGGAATTACGTTTCCATACGTTCTCCCCCAATTCGAGCACTGAACGTATCTTAAAATTTGATATAAATGATAGATTTATATTATATGTAACTTTAAGATGTCCACAATGAAGTCAAATTATGTAAATATACATGTATTAACTTACTTTTTAACCCATAAGAGGTCTCACGCAGTCATTCTGAACGCGTTGGAAAACCAGGTAAAATAACCAAATTACCAGTTATTTAATTTCTAAACAAAATTTCTTTCATGCCATATTTTTTATTAATGTAGCTACATTAATTTTTGGAAAATGTCACGTCTTTTGAGGCACTCATGAATAACGAAACACATCTGAAGGGTCAACGTGGGTTTAGCGAGGAAGGAAGACAGTTGCTGAATATCCTTGTTAGATCCATACTGCATCCGCATATTGAATTGTTTACACAAACTATCTTTCTGCACGCCAGAAACGAAGTCTCATGGCTCTATAATACGTTTGACTAAAACGAGTGTTCGTGTTAACCGATTACTTGAGTTCATGGTTTCCGAATTTTGTTCGAAGCTCATCCTCAGCGGATTTGGTGTTAACCAACCGACTTATATACATTAATCTATTCATTCAGGGAAGGGGAATATATTTGTTCGAGTAAACCAAGTGTTCGTGTTAGCCGGGTTCGTACTAACGAGGGTTTACTGTATGTGTGTGTGTATATATATATATATATATATATATATATATATATATATATATATATATATATATATATATATACAGTCAAACTCGTTTATAACGAGCACGGTTGTAACGAGTTCACGGCTATAGTGAGCAAATGCTACCTCCAAGATAAGTTTACGAGCATTTACATACAAATATTTCACGTATATAACGAGCACGCTTCACGGATATATCGAGCAAACTTTGACCACTTCTCACTGTCTCAAACGCGGCGGCGGTCAGCCCCTTCAATCCTCATAGTGACCCAAAATATGTAACCTTGTGTTCACGAGTCCAGCCTCTACACCCTATCCCTCGGGGAGGTTAAAGACCGCGGCGTTGTTTTTAAAAAAAAATCCCTTCGTCCAAACCAAGAATTCCCAACTTGCAGGTACAGTGGCACTCGCCGAGGTCCTTTGTCCTCTCCTCCCAACCCCCAGCTCTTTTACAGCCAGGAGGTTGTGCTTGGAAGGGGGTAAGGGCATGTACAATGGCGCCCACCCCCGTCGCTCAGCCGAATGCACCCAACACCCTTTCCCACGTAAAGATGGGAAATCCCACGTTTAATCCGTCTCCTCATTAACTCTTCCTGGAATTGGTATGCTCACAGTTTGCAAAGAAAGTTCGTAGCGTTGATCACAAAAATCAGTTGAGATTTTGCCCTTGAACGAGTAACATGTCCATACAAAAAAGGAAGTGTTTGTCTATTCGCGAAAAGGTTGATATTATTCGAGAGTTAGAACGTGGTAAAAAAATGTTGAAATGTGTAAAAAATTTAATTTATCGTCGTCTACGGTTTCAACCTTATGAAAAAACAAAGAAGCGATTTTATCTGCACTAGAGAACAACCTAACAACGAACAAGAAAATGAGGAAGTATGACTTGGGTACTGTTGATCAAGCACTTCTGGAGTGGTTTAAGAGGCAGAGAAATGCTGGTTTCCCCATCAAGGTAAGGCAGATAAATTTGCAAAACAGTTAGGACACGAGAACTTCACATGCAATAACGGGTGGCTTGATCGTTTTAAAAATCGGCATAAAAATGTTTATGCGAAAGGCCCTGTCAGCAGATTCAAAAACGGCAAGTGAATGGGTGAAAATGGAATTGCGAATTTTGACCATGCAAATGACATTGACAATTTTGTTCATGTTGATGATGATTTGATTACCAGTGGAATTCCTACGGAGAGTGAAATAATAGAGACAGTATAAAGCACAGCAGACAGTGATGAAGACAATGTTGAATGTGTCGAAGACACAATCCTTACTCAGGATGCCGTGGAAACATTAAATGATTTTTTTTAAAACATTGACATTTCCGATTGTGTTTTTAGTGCATTAAGTGTAATAAGAGGAAACTTAAGAGACTTCAAAAGTGAAATCTATGAAACAGGCTACTATTCAAAGTTATTTTTGTAAAAAGGGGAGTGATTAAGGATGCAGCTGTGAGTAAATTTTATATGTACGTATGTTTACTTTAAATTTTCTAGTTTATTCTCATTTTTAGGTTTTTTCATAAATTTACTAAATAACCTTTCTGTTTATATATTCACTTTTACTTCTTATGTCTTATTTCACCATACGCATGCATGATTTTGCCTTCACGGATATTAAGTTTAACGGCTATAACGAGCAAAATTAACTGTCCCGTGGAGCTCGTTATAGCCGAGTTTGACTGTATTTGTATGCGTCTTTCATTTAGCCGTGCTTGTAGGACAATCGCTTATCGAAGACAGCTTTTACATGCATTTTGCGCTATTGTAGCGTGTCAGAGTAACGTAATACGACCATGTACCTTGCATTTTATCTAGCTGTATGTAATAATTACAAAGTAAACTGATGTCTCTGAAGCTGAATGTTGGAAATATCTTTGTCGAAATCTTCTGTGAGACACCCATATTTGTTAGCACAGGAAATGAAGTGAATGAAACATATATTTGGAAGGAGTAGGTATAGAGAGAATGAAATAAAACGCTATTTATCTCTAATGAGAATTCAGCTTGAGTCTAGGCACGTGTGTTGTCTTCGGTAAAGTTTCTATATCAGATTTAGAAATCATTCCGCGCAGCGCTGTAACGCGTTTGTAGCAAGGAGAGGAAAAAAACATTACGGCACCGTTGAAGGAGTCGAGTTGGTATAATTAGAATAGCGGCGTCTAATTGAGAACTAAGGATTCCGAAAAGGGAAAGGTGAAACTTATTCAAGCATGACGAGTCACGGTAAAACTGTTACTAAAACTCAATTATCAAATTCAGTGTTAATATATAGGTAATACAATGATAGCCTGAAAGTCAGTCTGTGAAGAATGCAGAAAAATCATTTTATTATCAGTCAATATTAACAGTCTATCATACTCGCGGGCCACTTTTTAACCCAGTCTGTATTCTGGAACGGAGGCTACGTATATGATCAGATACTGTATGCACGCTCGGAAATTTTATAATTTTAATTCCTATATTGAATGTACTCCATATAGCTACTTGGAAGAATGATATGCATCCTTTCCACAATGATTTAAAAAAATTAAATTCTACGCGCGATAATACTCTGTTAATTTGAAAAAATAATGTTATTTAAACCGAGGGCCGGATAAAATGCTTCCGCTAGACGTGTTTGGTCTCCGGGTCTCCAGTTGGCCATCGCTGATCTGTAAAAATAATGAACTATTTTCGCAAATCCATTGCGTAGTTCCGCCACACTCAACTTTATGCAGTATAACGTCCAGGGGCATATATGTACAGTAAACCCTCGTTAACACGAACTCCAAGGGAGAATAAAATCATTTTTTCTGGGTAAGCGAGTTCGTGATAAGAGAATTTTTTATGAAAAGCAGTAAAATGTTACAATTTTCTGCTTAAATATATGTATATACATATAACGTATGTAGTATTGGTAGCCAGTTTCTGTTAAATAAATATTTTCATTATTATAAACTCCACAAATGCACGATTTGGAAAAAATTTAAATTAACGCGCTAGAATTGGAAATTTTTAACAATGAAATTTTAAAGGTATTTGATTTATATTCACTATTTCATCTCAATAAATGCACTAAATTATTAACTGAAAGTTGTTTTCGTTTAATATATATTAATATAACAAAGTTTATCCACCAGTAAAACATGTCAACTACTGTAAACTGGAACTGCAATTGACACAAGTGACACATGCATACACCAATTCTCGTTGGCTCAGATATTCGGGCAATGCAATTACTTACGAATGTGGTTGAACTTAAAATCGTCAACGTAACATTTCAGATTCTTACGCACGAACACGACTTTTTGAAATATTTTAACAACCGGAACATTCTTATCTGATTTTTATAAACAACGGAATTACGTTTCCATACGTTCTCCCCCAATTCGAGCACTGAACGTATCTTAAAATTTGATATAAATGATAGATTTATATTATATGTAACTTTAAGATGTCCACAATGAAGTCAAATTATGTAAATATACATGTATTAACTTACTTTTTAACCCATAAGAGGTCTCACGCAGTCATTCTGAACGCGTTGGAAAACCAGGTAAAATAACCAAATTACCAGTTATTTAATTTCTAAACAAAATTTCTTTCATGCCATATTTTTTATTAATGTAGCTACATTAATTTTTGGAAAATGTCACGTCTTTTGAGGCACTCATGAATAACGAAACACATCTGAAGGGTCAACGTGGGTTTAGCGAGGAAGGAAGACAGTTGCTGAATATCCTTGTTAGATCCATACTGCATCCGCATATTGAATTGTTTACACAAACTATCTTTCTGCACGCCAGAAACGAAGTCTCATGGCTCTATAATACGTTTGACTAAAACGAGTGTTCGTGTTAACCGATTACTTGAGTTCATGGTTTCCGAATTTTGTTCGAAGCTCATCCTCAGCGGATTTGGTGTTAACCAACCGACTTATATACATTAATCTATTCATTCAGGGAAGGGGAATATATTTGTTCGAGTAAACCAAGTGTTCGTGTTAGCCGGGTTCGTACTAACGAGGGTTTACTGTATGTGTGTGTATATATATATATATATATATATATATATATATATATATATATATATATATACAGTCAAACTCGTTTATAACGAGCACGGTTGTAACGAGTTCACGGCTATAGTGAGCAAATGCTACCTCCAAGATAAGTTTACGAGCATTTACATACAAATATTTCACGTATATAACGAGCACGCTTCACGGATATATCGAGCAAACTTTGACCACTTCTCACTGTCTCAAACGCGGCGGCGGTCAGCCCCTTCAATCCTCATAGTGACCCAAAATATGTAACCTTGTGTTCACGAGTCCAGCCTCTACACCCTATCCCTCGGGGAGGTTAAAGACCGCGGCGTTGTTTTAAAAAAAAAATCCCTTCGTCCAAACCAAGAATTCCCAACTTGCAGGTACAGTGGCACTCGCCGAGGTCCTTTGTCCTCTCCTCCCAACCCCCAGCTCTTTTACAGCCAGGAGGTTGTGCTTGGAAGGGGGTAAGGGCATGTACAATGGCGCCCACCCCCGTCGCTCAGCCGAATGCACCCAACACCCTTTCCCACGTAAAGATGGGAAATCCCACGTTTAATCCGTCTCCTCATTAACTCTTCCTGGAATTGGTATGCTCACAGTTTGCAAAGAAAGTTCGTAGCGTTGATCACAAAAATCAGTTGAGATTTTGCCCTTGAACGAGTAACATGTCCATACAAAAAAGGAAGTGTTTGTCTATTCGCGAAAAGGTTGATATTATTCGAGAGTTAGAACGTGGTAAAAAAATGTTGAAATGTGTAAAAAATTTAATTTATCGTCGTCTACGGTTTCAACCTTATGAAAAAACAAAGAAGCGATTTTATCTGCACTAGAGAACAACCTAACAACGAACAAGAAAATGAGGAAGTATGACTTGGGTACTGTTGATCAAGCACTTCTGGAGTGGTTTAAGAGGCAGAGAAATGCTGGTTTCCCCATCAAGGTAAGGCAGATAAATTTGCAAAACAGTTAGGACACGAGAACTTCACATGCAATAACGGGTGGCTTGATCGTTTTAAAAATCGGCATAAAAATGTTTATGCGAAAGGCCCTGTCAGCAGATTCAAAAACGGCAAGTGAATGGGTGAAAATGGAATTGCGAATTTTGACCATGCAAATGACATTGACAATTTTGTTCATGTTGATGATGATTTGATTACCAGTGGAATTCCTACGGAGAGTGAAATAATAGAGACAGTATAAAGCACAGCAGACAGTGATGAAGACAATGTTGAATGTGTCGAAGACACAATCCTTACTCAGGATGCCGTGGAAACATTAAATGATTTTTTTTAAAACATTGACATTTCCGATTGTGTTTTTAGTGCATTAAGTGTAATAAGAGGAAACTTAAGAGACTTCAAAAGTGAAATCTATGAAACAGGCTACTATTCAAAGTTATTTTTGTAAAAAGGGGAGTGATTAAGGATGCAGCTGTGAGTAAATTTTATATGTACGTATGTTTACTTTAAATTTTCTAGTTTATTCTCATTTTTAGGTTTTTTCATAAATTTACTAAATAACCTTTCTGTTTATATATTCACTTTTACTTCTTATGTCTTATTTCACCATACGCATGCATGATTTTGCCTTCACGGATATTAAGTTTAACGGCTATAACGAGCAAAATTAACTGTCCCGTGGAGCTCGTTATAGCCGAGTTTGACTGTATTTGTATGCGTCTTTCATTTAGCCGTGCTTGTAGGACAATCGCTTATCGAAGACAGCTTTTACATGCATTTTGCGCTATTGTAGCGTGTCAGAGTAACGTAATACGACCATGTACCTTGCATTTTATCTAGCTGTATGTAATAATTACAAAGTAAACTGATGTCTCTGAAGCTGAATGTTGGAAATATCTTTGTCGAAATCTTCTGTGAGACACCCATATTTGTTAGCACAGGAAATGAAGTGAATGAAACATATATTTGGAAGGAGTAGGTATAGAGAGAATGAAATAAAACGCTATTTATCTCTAATGAGAATTCAGCTTGAGTCTAGGCACGTGTGTTGTCTTCGGTAAAGTTTCTATATCAGATTTAGAAATCATTCCGCGCAGCGCTGTAACGCGTTTGTAGCAAGGAGAGGAAAAAAACATTACGGCACCGTTGAAGGAGTCGAGTTGGTATAATTAGAATAGCGGCGTCTAATTGAGAACTAAGGATTCCGAAAAGGGAAAGGTGAAACTTATTCAAGCATGACGAGTCACGGTAAAACTGTTACTAAAACTCAATTATCAAATTCAGTGTTAATATATAGGTAATACAATGATAGCCTGAAAGTCAGTCTGTGAAGAATGCAGAAAAATCATTTTATTATCAGTCAATATTAACAGTCTATCATACTCGCGGGCCACTTTTTAACCCAGTCTGTATTCTGGAACGGAGGCTACGTATATGATCAGATACTGTATGCACGCTCGGAAATTTTATAATTTTAATTCCTATATTGAATGTACTCCATATAGCTACTTGGAAGAATGATATGCATCCTTTCCACAATGATTTAAAAAAATTAAATTCTACGCGCGATAATACTCTGTTAATTTGAAAAAATAATGTTATTTAAACCGAGGGCCGGATAAAATGCTTCCGCTAGACGTGTTTGGTCTCCGGGTCTCCAGTTGGCCATCGCTGATCTGTAAAAATAATGAACTATTTTCGCAAATCCATTGCGTAGTTCCGCCACACTCAACTTTATGCAGTATAACGTCCAGGGGCATATATGTACAGTAAACCCTCGTTAACACGAACTCCAAGGGAGAATAAAATCATTTTTTCTGGGTAAGCGAGTTCGTGATAAGAGAATTTTTTATGAAAAGCAGTAAAATGTTACAATTTTCTGCTTAAATATATGTATATACATATAACGTATGTAGTATTGGTAGCCAGTTTCTGTTAAATAAATATTTTCATTATTATAAACTCCACAAATGCACGATTTGGAAAAAATTTAAATTAACGCGCTAGAATTGGAAATTTTTAACAATGAAATTTTAAAGGTATTTGATTTATATTCACTATTTCATCTCAATAAATGCACTAAATTATTAACTGAAAGTTGTTTTCGTTTAATATATATTAATATAACAAAGTTTATCCACCAGTAAAACATGTCAACTACTGTAAACTGGAACTGCAATTGACACAAGTGACACATGCATACACCAATTCTCGTTGGCTCAGATATTCGGGCAATGCAATTACTTACGAATGTGGTTGAACTTAAAATCGTCAACGTAACATTTCAGATTCTTACGCACGAACACGACTTTTTGAAATATTTTAACAACCGGAACATTCTTATCTGATTTTTATAAACAACGGAATTACGTTTCCATACGTTCTCCCCCAATTCGAGCACTGAACGTATCTTAAAATTTGATATAAATGATAGATTTATATTATATGTAACTTTAAGATGTCCACAATGAAGTCAAATTATGTAAATATACATGTATTAACTTACTTTTTAACCCATAAGAGGTCTCACGCAGTCATTCTGAACGCGTTGGAAAACCAGGTAAAATAACCAAATTACCAGTTATTTAATTTCTAAACAAAATTTCTTTCATGCCATATTTTTTATTAATGTAGCTACATTAATTTTTGGAAAATGTCACGTCTTTTGAGGCACTCATGAATAACGAAACACATCTGAAGGGTCAACGTGGGTTTAGCGAGGAAGGAAGACAGTTGCTGAATATCCTTGTTAGATCCATACTGCATCCGCATATTGAATTGTTTACACAAACTATCTTTCTGCACGCCAGAAACGAAGTCTCATGGCTCTATAATACGTTTGACTAAAACGAGTGTTCGTGTTAACCGATTACTTGAGTTCATGGTTTCCGAATTTTGTTCGAAGCTCATCCTCAGCGGATTTGGTGTTAACCAACCGACTTATATACATTAATCTATTCATTCAGGGAAGGGGAATATATTTGTTCGAGTAAACCAAGTGTTCGTGTTAGCCGGGTTCGTACTAACGAGGGTTTACTGTATGTGTGTGTATATATATATATATATATATATATATATATATATATATATATATATATATATATATACAGTCAAACTCGTTTATAACGAGCACGGTTGTAACGAGTTCACGGCTATAGTGAGCAAATGCTACCTCCAAGATAAGTTTACGAGCATTTACATACAAATATTTCACGTATATAACGAGCACGCTTCACGGATATATCGAGCAAACTTTGACCACTTCTCACTGTCTCAAACGCGGCGGCGGTCAGCCCCTTCAATCCTCATAGTGACCCAAAATATGTAACCTTGTGTTCACGAGTCCAGCCTCTACACCCTATCCCTCGGGGAGGTTAAAGACCGCGGCGTTGTTTTAAAAAAAAATCCCTTCGTCCAAACCAAGAATTCCCAACTTGCAGGTACAGTGGCACTCGCCGAGGTCCTTTGTCCTCTCCTCCCAACCCCCAGCTCTTTTACAGCCAGGAGGTTGTGCTTGGAAGGGGGTAAGGGCATGTACAATGGCGCCCACCCCCGTCGCTCAGCCGAATGCACCCAACACCCTTTCCCACGTAAAGATGGGAAATCCCACGTTTAATCCGTCTCCTCATTAACTCTTCCTGGAATTGGTATGCTCACAGTTTGCAAAGAAAGTTCGTAGCGTTGATCACAAAAATCAGTTGAGATTTTGCCCTTGAACGAGTAACATGTCCATACAAAAAAGGAAGTGTTTGTCTATTCGCGAAAAGGTTGATATTATTCGAGAGTTAGAACGTGGTAAAAAAATGTTGAAATGTGTAAAAAATTTAATTTATCGTCGTCTACGGTTTCAACCTTATGAAAAAACAAAGAAGCGATTTTATCTGCACTAGAGAACAACCTAACAACGAACAAGAAAATGAGGAAGTATGACTTGGGTACTGTTGATCAAGCACTTCTGGAGTGGTTTAAGAGGCAGAGAAATGCTGGTTTCCCCATCAAGGTAAGGCAGATAAATTTGCAAAACAGTTAGGACACGAGAACTTCACATGCAATAACGGGTGGCTTGATCGTTTTAAAAATCGGCATAAAAATGTTTATGCGAAAGGCCCTGTCAGCAGATTCAAAAACGGCAAGTGAATGGGTGAAAATGGAATTGCGAATTTTGACCATGCAAATGACATTGACAATTTTGTTCATGTTGATGATGATTTGATTACCAGTGGAATTCCTACGGAGAGTGAAATAATAGAGACAGTATAAAGCACAGCAGACAGTGATGAAGACAATGTTGAATGTGTCGAAGACACAATCCTTACTCAGGATGCCGTGGAAACATTAAATGATTTTTTTTAAAACATTGACATTTCCGATTGTGTTTTTAGTGCATTAAGTGTAATAAGAGGAAACTTAAGAGACTTCAAAAGTGAAATCTATGAAACAGGCTACTATTCAAAGTTATTTTTGTAAAAAGGGGAGTGATTAAGGATGCAGCTGTGAGTAAATTTTATATGTACGTATGTTTACTTTAAATTTTCTAGTTTATTCTCATTTTTAGGTTTTTTCATAAATTTACTAAATAAACTTTCTGTTTATATATTTACTTTTACTTCTTATGTCTTATTTCACCATACGCATGCATGCTTTTGCCTTCACGGATATTAAGTTTAACGGCTATAACGAGCAAAACTAAACGGTCCCGTGGCGCTCGTTATAGCCGAGTTTGACTGTATATATATGAATAATGAGCCGTTTGTAAATCTGTCCGAGCGAGATTTTAATTTCACTACGCTGAGAGAGATAGCTACATTTTTGAGGAGAGATTGAGGAAGAATGGAAGTGAGGAAGGCAGGGAAATAGAAAGTGTTTTTAATTTTAATGTAATACGTTATTCATACATGCCTGTCTTTTTCATGGACAATTATATCATAATATTTTTAGATAATTAATGGAATCTTTCTAGTATGAAAATTATATTGATGCAGTAAGTGTCCCCAAGAGCCATAAAAAGTTTATGAAAACCAGATTCGTATTTAGACCAAAAAGCAGCCATTATGATTGTTATTCATCGATAGTCAATTCCAAAATTCAATTTCTTTTAAAATGTATCGGTGAATCCTACTGATGAGAGTTGATTTGTAGCTGAAATACTAATCTGGCCTTCATAACGTTTTTGTGACTAATGGAAATGTCTATTTTCAATTCAGCCTGGAAATTCTCTCTGTTATTTATCAAAACTATGAAAAATCCCAAATTTTTACAAAAAGGAATTCAGTTTGTGTCATTTTAATTAGCAGAAGAGCCGTTGGAAACCACCGTGGCTAGCGGATATCACAAGATGGCTTCTTTTTATTTGTTAGCCATGATACTCTCTTTGTCTGTTTACTCTGGATACAAATAGCAGTACAGCGCGAACGATTATTTCTTCCTCACCTCTCACTTGCATGAATATCACTCCAATGAGGTCACGAGATCTATCAAACTAACTTCATCCTAAGCAAGGGCACTGATGTAACAATAAGCTATCGAAAAATAAACATTTTAGCAGATGGTGTATCCCGTATAAAGTAGGACGCAGTCGATTCTCCCTTTCACTTGTGACCCAAATATTTCCATATGTTTCCATTAAACAAGAAATTCCACGTTTTTTAATATTTTGTAGAGCTTGAACGAGGAAGCCGTCAGTTGAAGCAGTAATTTATGAAAATATGGTTAACATTTAAGCTGCTAATATTATACGTGGACGCTCTACATAGGCTGAGTTGTAACGCGAAGTCCGCGGTGACCGACTTAATCGCAGGTTGAATGAAAATATTAGTCGCAGCGGCTCTCTCTCACTGGGACTTGATAGTTTCCATATTGCTCTGATGGAGGACGACATTTTAACCAATAGCTGGGAAATAGATTTACCTGTTTTTATTCCCGTCTGAGAAAACAGTCATACAAGTAAAAGAAGTAATTGGACTTATTTTCTACCATTGCCGAATTGTTTATCTCTAGCATGATAGAAACACAGAATGAGGATCTCTTTCCAAACCAATATATTGTGTACAGTAGAATAACAGGTATATGTTTTAACCCTCTTCAGGATACCGTCAGAGTTAGTGCGTGAAAATGGGGTGTATGTGAAAATGACCAAAGTTTAATCCATATGTCATTGCATTATATGTCGTCTGATGGACAGGTGGGGTTTGGAGGATGGTGAAAATGGCAGGATATGAAGAAGGAGATGATTATCAAAGTCATTCTTCTTTTTGAACTCATGCAGAAAGCAATCGATTGACTACGAGTCTCTACCTTAATTAACCGCTATTTGAGCAATTGATCGTTTTGACGGTCAGTGGCGTTTATTATTTTCGTCGTAAACTCTTGATGTCTTGTGAAAACCAACCAAAGGAAGAACTCGAATGTAGCCGAAAAATGCGAACTTTTTAAATACTATGAGTTTTGTCATCGTCATGCCAACGCGAAGCTGCTTTTAAATGTTCTTTACCTCTCTGACTTTCATGGCCTCCTTCTACCACTCGAAATCTTAGCTAATAATCCAACTTTCCCTTTCGAAATTTAATTATCTCCTAATTATTGTATCACATTGATGACAATAACGTGGATAATCATTGCTCGATATAATTACTTCTATCGGAACTCACCGTATATGATTATCGGATAAAATTTTATGCAAATCATACTTCGAAGTAATTTATTTTATCCGAAAGTTTTGCTTTTAAGAACGAAACGACGATAAACAAAAATGGATTATCCCAATGGCTTTGATTTCTAACGTAAGTGATAGTTGGATTGTTATTTATGCAGCTTTTAAACACTAATTTTAATGGAATATATATGTTCCTATTAATTTTAAACAGTAATATAAAACTTGAGTTGGTTTTTATATGCTTTGAAATGATATAATATTTAAGAAACCTGAACTCCGAAAAAAAAATTGGTCGTTTTTCCGTGATGAAAGGGTAATGAGCTTCATGACATATCGGCAGCACATGATTATCCCGAGTGTAATTGGAAGCTTTTAAATAATACGTTGATTATCATAATGAACTTCGTTATGAAAGGGAAATAATATTTGAATATTTTCTATCCTCTTTCTCTCTCAATATTCGCCACATATTGATTGAGTAGTAATATGTATACTAATTATGCTATTTAAGTGTACTGGACGCCCCTCCAATTCTTTGGCTATATCTCGAGTGCCATAAGGGCCAGTGCAGTATAAACATTGTTGTAGACAAACTTTTAAATAAAATTCTAAAAATATATCATGAAAGCTAAAATAAAAACTATAGCAAGAATCTGTATCAGAATAAATAATGGTTAAGATATCTTTTTACGCGGAGATTATGTGACGAATAAATTGTGGCAGGCCCAAAGGGAAGATTTTTTTTTCACTCATTGATGAAATATTCCAAATTCAACGTTTATTTATAGCTTATATATAACAATACTATTTAAGACAAAAACGAGCCCTTTTATAACATTTCATCCAGCATATATTTTAAATACGCCTTAGCTGCTTTTCTTCACTGTTGTCATTTATTGTTAGAGTTTGTAGTCTTATTTGAGGTAAGAATAATTTATATATGTAAACGTATTATATATATATATATATATATATATATATATATATATATATATATATATATATATATATAATGTGTAGTGGTTAGGACGCTGGCTGCTACTCGCCCGATGCTTGAAAAAGTCATCGGGTACGAATCCTGCGCGAGTAGGATTTTTCTCAAGGTCACCCGGCCCCCTGTTTGCATGGTTTGAGGAGACCGCGCAAATTCAGCTGTTCCGTCCTTAGGAAGGGACGTTAAGCCGTTGGCCCCCCTGGTGTTCTTCGTAAGAGCAGGCAAGTGCCGGCACCGGGTTTCCCTCCTCCCTTCTGTGTGTGAGTCCGGTGTGGAAGGCAACGGGAAACCACCACACCGTGTATGTATATTCCCTAGTCAAAAACCAATTAATTAATTGGTAGGACCTGTCGCAAGACAGAACACGAATGAATGAATGAATATATATAAAAGGCTTTATGATAAATGAGTTTGAAAGTTTGCAACGCGAGATCTCCGAATTGACTTGGCCGATTTTCATAAAACTTTCACTGAAAGATTAAGCGGAATCTCGAAAAGGTTTCAAACTCAATTTTATTCTTCTAACATAAGCCGTTTCAACTATATAACGGTTTTTCCGCGAACACCCATTTTCCTACGCTACTTTATGACGTTCGGCGGGCGGTGGGAGGGGTGGGCGGTGGGAGAGGTGAGTGAAAGAGGGATGGGTGCAATCCCGAATCGCACCCGGGCAACGCCGGGTCACACAGTTAGTTGGATATATATAAATGGAAAAGCAAATATTGGTTCAGTTCGCCAGAGAAACAGAAATACCACTAGCCTAACTCAGACACTTTATTTTATCAATCCTCATCTCGCTTAATAACTGTTTTTATAACTATTCCTGGGACTAGCCCTTCTCCCATACCAATGCAAACTTAAGTATATTTTATAATTTGAAACAACTATTAACCTACGTTTCCATTAAGTCGCCAACATGTTGGCCAACTTGTTGTGGAGCCAACATGCTGACTTAAATTGAAGTGTGTTTCCAAACTTTCATTTTGGTTTAGTAATAATAGTAATTAATAAAAAAGCAAGTAGTGAGAAATTAAGAATAGGCACATGGAATGTTAGGACTACAAATTCAGGGGTAAACTAGAGAACGTAAAAAGGGAAATGAGAAGGAATAATGTAGGTATAGTAGGTCTTAGTGAAGTTCGGTGGGAAGAAGAAGGCGAGATAAATTCAGACGAATTTAAGATTATTTACTCGGGAGGAGAGAAAAAGGAAAGGGGAGTGGGGATTATAATGAGAAAAGAGATAGCTGAAAGAATTAGCAAGGTAGTAACAGTTAATGATAGATTAATAGCCGTAAAACTTCAGATGGAGCCAGTGGAAATGCTTATAATTCAAGTGTATATGCCAACAACTAATGCTGGCGACGACGAAGTAGATGAAATCTATGAACAGATTATGGAGATATTGGAGGAGGAGGGAAAAGGAAGGGTCAATACCATAGTAATGGGAGACTGGAACAGTGTAGTCGGAGAGGGACAGGAAGATAACATAGTGGGAAAATATGGACTAGGGAAGAGAAATTAAAGAGGGAAGAAACTTGTGGAATTCTGCCATAGAAATAGATTGATTGTAACTAATACATGGTTTAGGCATCAGCAGCGGAGACTTTACACATAGAGAAGCCCAGGAGACCAGAGACGATACCAGATAGATTACATACTAGTCAATGAAAGATTTAGAAATAGCATTAAAAATGTGAAAACACTACCAGGGGCAGATATCGATTCTGACCACAACCTTTTGGTGGCAAATACACAATGTAGACTGAAGAGCATTAAGAGAAACATAAGAGTTAACAAGAAATGGAACTTAGAGGAACTCCTTAAAAACAAGGAGTTTATCATGACTGAGCTGGAGGAAAGGTTGGGGGAGAGAGCTGAAGAAAATAGGAAGAATGTAGATGAGGAGTGGAGATACATCCATAGAATCATTAAAGATGTAATGGAAAAGAAGGTAGGAAAGATAACGGGTGAAAGAATAAAAAAAACCCTGGATCACAGCAGCCATGCTGCAAAAAATGGAAGAGCGGAGAAAGTGGAAGAACATAAACACTGATGAAGGCCAAAGAAATAACAAGGAGTTAAATAATGCTTTAAGAAGGGAAACAGATAAAGCCAGAAAACAGTGGATAAATGAGAAATGCGAGGAGATTGTCGAACGTGAAAGAATTTGTAAAACAAACCTCATGTATAGCAAAGCAAGGAAACTATTCAAGAAAAAGGCAAGAAAGATGGGACGTAAAGGAATCATGAACAAAAGTGGTAAAATAGTATCGGAGCCAGACAATGTAAAGAATGTCTGGAAAGAATACATTGAGGTTCTGTATGACAAAGAAGGAAAGCCAAGAAATATTGAATTAAATGAAAAAGAGGATGTGGAAAAAGATCAGCTAGGACCAAGTATTCTCGAGTCGGAAGTTAAAAGAGCAATTGATGACATGAAAAGAAGGAAGGCTGTTAGGAGTGATGATATACCCGTGGACGTTCTTAAGGTTTGGGGGTCTAAAGCAGTTAGGCAACTAACAAAATTTTTTAACCAAGTATATGATACTGGCATATGGCCTGAAGATTTTTTAGATGTTGTTATGGTACCACTGGAGAAAAAGAACAATGCAAAATGTTGTAAGGATTACATAACTATAGTTTAATTTCTCATACAGCTAAAGTTCTAATCAGAATAATAACCAAAAGAATTGAATGTAAAATAGAAAAGGAGCTGCAAGATAATCAGTTTGGTTTCAGAAGAGGAAGGGGGACTAGAGATTCTATAGGATGTATGAGGATGATGATAGAAAGAGCGCTAGAAGTCAATAAAGGTATGTATTTTTGTTTTGTAGATTGGGAGAAAGCTTTTGACCGAGTGAAATGGGATAAAATGCTGGGTATTTTAAACAAAATAGGAATAGATTGGAAAGATAAAAGACTGCTTAAAAACCTTTACTTTGATCATAAGATTAGAGTCAGGGTTGAAGGAGAAGAAACAGAAAGTACTTCAATAGGGAGGGGAGTGTGGCAGGGATGTCCTATTTCACCAGCGATATTTAATATTTGTGCAGAAACAATAACAGAAGAAGCGTTGATGGAAGAGAAAGGATTTAAGATAGGAGGTGAAAGTATTACCACCATTAAATACGCAGATGATCAGGGCTTAATAGCAGAAGGCGAGAAAGAGCTTCAGAGGATGACAGACAGACTAGTGGAGGTTGGCCAACAATATGGAATGAAGATCAATGCAGAAAAAACGAAAGTCATGGTGGTTTCAGAGGAACATAAAGAATTAAATATAATGGTAAATGGCCAAAAATTGGAACAAGTAAGTAGTTTCAATTATCTTGGCAGTATTTTAGCGCAGGATGGAAGTAGTACACAGGACATCAGAAGTAGGATTGCAATGGCAAAAGCAGCATTTAACGAGAAGAAGGAGCTTCTCACAAGCAAGAAAATAAATTTAGAAACAAGGAAGAAATTAGCAAAATGCTACATATGGAGCATAGCTCTTTATGGTGCAGAGACGTGGACGGTAAGGAGAAAGGAGGAAAATATTTAGAAAGTTTTGAGATGTGGGTATGGAGGAGAATGATGAAAGTGAAATGGACAGAGAGGAAGAGAAATGAAGAAGTATTAGAAATGGTGGGAGAAGAAAGGATGCTAATAAAAACAATCAGGAAAAGAAAATCAAATTGGATAGGGCACATATTGAGAAGAGTGTTTACAAAGGACGATCTTAGAAGGAAAAATTAGTGGAAGAAGAGGAAGAGGGAGAAAAAGAATAGGAATATTAGAAAATATAAAGCAGGGATATAATACTTATAGAGGTATAAAAGAGGCTTCTAGGGAGAGAGAGAGAGAAATGGAGGTAGCGTTTCAGTTATAACCTGTCTTCGGACAAAAGCATGATGATGATGATTATGATAATAAAGTAGGGTCTTCGCGCCTACGGTGCCCAACCCAGATTAGTTACAGATTATTATTAATGATTGGTTACAAATATTCGCTATGAACTGTCAATCGTTATTATGTTTTTATTGTTTACATCTCTTTCAAAAAGTATTCATATCATTATTATTTGCATTATTTGAATGTGAAAGAAATAATAAAGAGATTTGCCACAGTTTTTCATAATTTTACCGATATTTTAAATTTATGCAGAAAAATATATATAAATTTTCATAATTTAAATATAAAATTTATAATTTAGTATGAGTATCGGAAATATATATGTTGAAATAATGAAAATACTTGGCAATTTAACTTTTTGACAACATCATCATCTGCTTACGTCGCGGTAAACGTTAACATAAGGACTGTATAGGCTTAAAAGACCCAAATGTATGCTTAAAAATCAATATCACATCAAAAGTGCCGATTTATTTATATTTAAATGCATTGGATGCGTTTTCACGGTTTTTTCGATTGGAGGAAAGTGGAGAGATCTATACTTTTTCCGATCAAATTCTGAAATTTCGACTTTTGTTTGGTCTTAAAAATAATAAAGTGCCATCTTTCAGCTATACATTACTTTAAGTTTCAAGTTCTTAAGTTAATTTAAAGCAATTTTAAAATGCAATATTGTGTAACATTTAATCGATTTCAGTGTCTCCTAATGGGAAATAAAACAATCATTGACGTTAAAAATACAGATATTTGGAAAACCTATTAAATCCTTGGTGAAGATATAGTCTAAAATTTTAAAAAGTGTTATACTTGGTTTCATATAATCTTGAATAGCTTCTAATTCGTTATAGAAATCCATAGCACTTATGTTACTTTCTTCTCTGGCATTGTCCGTTAGTTTTTTGTAAGTCTGTGCAGAATTTCATTTTTGTTTCATATTTCGTCCTAGATAAGCTATGTAGATCATAGAGGAAACTGAAATCAGCATTATGTATTTTTATCCGTTCAAATCTTTCACTAACAGAGGTTATCGAAGTATCCAAAACAGAGTAAAACAAATTAATCTTAAAGCTAGTCTCAGGGTCTTGAACTGTTTCATCCTTGTGTTCGTAATCGGATTTTACTTTTTTCTTACGTGGCCGAACAGATAGCAATGGAGGAAATTCTGCATCAACATCTTAAGCTAATTCCTTTGCTTCAATCAAAAGGCGTTTACATCCTTCCTCAGTTCTGTTGCTTTTCAAATATTAAATCAAATTTTCTTGAACTTCTATTGAAACTGAAATATTTACGTCTGGTTTTTGTAAAGTTTTACTCACAACATTTACCCGTGATAAAATGTTATACCAGAGCACAATGGAGCAAATGAATCTAAATGATTTTATTTTCAGCGCCAGTGAATTTGATTGATGTCTAGTATTTACACCTCTGCTTACATCTATTGACAACTCAAACAAGACGTCTTTTATTTTCGTATTTTTCAAAGGACGAGTTTTGCGAAATGACGCCCCCATGTTTGTCTTGGAGGGAGGTGGTCCATATCGCTTGCTTCTTACTCTTGGCGGATGTACACTAAAGAATTTTTGGGTTTCTCGGTTTTTCCGCATCCTTTATTTTACATGCGAAAAGCTTCCGTAGAAGAAAGATTTCAAATTAACCAATATATAATTTAAGCAGCTTACCTATGATGTATTAAACTAAGCTAAAAATCGGTAAACAGTCCTCAAACTTCCTAGCACCCCTAATTTTCGACGCCCTGATGCATTGCTTCAAAATTTGGCGCACTCTCTGGAAGGACACCTGAGGCGGTCGCATCGCCGCCTCAACAATCATGGTTGCGAACGTATTTAGGTCTAACAAGATGGAAAAGTATACTCCATAATTGGAATACACAGAGATTTTAAAGGCGTTATTAATGGGAAACACGTATGGAAAGATATCGAAAGATTAGGTGCGTCCCGAATTTTTACCCCCGAAACTATAGTCTCTGGGACTATCTTGTAGTAAATGTTGTTCTTTATACAAATAATTTTTTAATCTATGCCTCACAGATAATATAAGAGAATGGGGGAGAAATATATATATGGATTTTTAATTGTTGTTGTTGTTCTTCTTCTTCTTAGCGATCGATGTAAACAAAATATGCGATGTTTTGCTCGGGATTTTCTCGAATTTTTATCTCCGAAACCATAACTCGTAATTACATGGCGTCGCGGACTTTCTTGTAGTAAATGTTGTTCTCTATCTGAATAAATTTTTAATCTATACCTTACAGATCATATTAGAGAATAGGAGAGAAATATATGGATTTTTAGTGCTTTTGGTCAATGCTGAAAATCTTCGTGATGTCCGTCCGTACGCATATATCAGGGAAGAATTGGCTTAACCGATTTCAACCAAATTTGATACATAGAATTTTTCCATAAATTCATGACAAAAATGACATATTTAGGCCGAATCGACTAAGAAGGGGTGCCAACATTGCAAAATTAAACTTTTCGGTAATTATAAATTTGGAAAGAATTGGCTCAACCGATTTCAACGAAATTTTGTATAAAGGAGGTGTGCAACATAAAATAACAAAATCAACATGTTTAGCAAAGATATAGAAACCAGGGCTGCCACAATACAAGTAATAAAAAAATTCTTTTTTACAAGTATTTGTGTTGGGTTTCCCACATAAATTTTAACTAAATTAATATTTATAATTTACACATACACGCAAACCCATATTAGCATATTAAAACCCGATCAGCTTAACAGGGGTGCCACAATTACAAATTAAACTCTTTTAGTAATTAAGGTTTTGGAAGGAATTTGCCTGGTGGATTTCAACGAAATTTTGTATATAATATTTGTGCAACATACAATAATGAAATGAATATGTTTAAAGTGGATCTAAAGAGCAGGGCTACCACAATAAAAAGTAAAATAATAATTTTTTACGTGTATTTCTAGAGAACAACGCATGGATTTGAACCAAATATGGTATATATGATCTTCATATAAATAAATAACCAAAACAGCATATTTCAACCGTGTCGACTAGACAGGGCTACCACAATATCAAGGTTAGAAATTTTCTGTAACTACAAACTTCGAAGGTATTGGCTGAACCGATTTCAAAGAAATTTCGTTTGTAGGGCGAGTATAGAATGGCAAAACGAAATGAATATGTTTAGAACCGATATAAAAAGCAGTGCTTCCATAATATAAGAAAAAAATAATTTTCTGATTTCAAAGCAAATGCATTAGTATACGATTATGCTACGGTGAATTTGACGAAAAGCACTTTCGTACCACGGGAAACCCGTGTGCATCCCTACTTGTTAATTGTTGTTTGCTGAGAGAACCGTCTTAGCGATCGATGTAAACAAAATATGCGATGTTCTTCTCGAGATTTTCTCGAATTTTTATCTCCGAAACCATAACTCGTAATTACATGGCGTCGCGGACTTTCTTGTAGTAAATGTTGTTCTCTATCTGAATAAACGTCTTAATCTATACCTTACAGATCATATAAGAGCTAGGGAGATAAAAGTTGGATATTTCACTGTTGCTTGTCGGATGCCATTTAACGAGATACGAGTATAAGTTTATTAAATTAATTATGTAAAGTGGAATTTCTAATTGACGGATTCAGTTGACAATCACAATTGGGCGATAAATTTTAGTAAAGATCACTCATACTTAATTAAATTAAAATCCGTCCAGCGGTTTAGGAGGTGAAAGTTACGACGGACGGACGGACTATACGTGCCCATAAGGCGTTTCGCTATTACCGCTTTGCCTAAAAACTCGCTCTTCCTCCGAAAGAGGAGATTTCCGACAAACTGTTGCCTTCCTCGAGCCAGTTATTTCTTTTTGGATGTGTACGAAGAAAATAATCGGGTTAATAAGTACAAATGATAAATGATTTTTTAATATCAGGTATTATTAAGTATATACGTTCAAATCCGTGAGATGGAAAAGGACAAAATTAAGAAATATAATTGCCCGTCCGCAAGTGCCGCCCCTCATACGTTGCCGCCCGGGTGCGATGCGCCCCTTGCACCCATAGGGCGGCGCGGCTCTGGGCATATCATTTGCTGATGAATGATCTTCGTCTCCAAAGTGGTTACAAAAATTTCGTTCAAATCACGGCAACAGACTTTGAATAAGATGCAAAACTACGAAAGTCTGTGTCCCCAGGAGAATAGTTGGCTGCTACGTTACACTTTTTAGCGAATGGTGACAGTTATGGAAGTCTAATGTATCATCATAGGATTTCAGAATCTTCAATATCGAGATATGTACCACATGTTTGCATTTTTTTCTACGTAATTAATATCGCAGTTAAGCTTTGACCCTATTTCGCTTAGAGCATCAATTCGATTGTTTGCATGTTTATGTTCGGTAGATGTAACATCCCATAAAGCTGAATATGTTTCATAAAGTTCAATTAGTTTATTTGTATATGTGAGCAATAAACAACAGGTGTTTGTTGATAGTTGAATATACTGACCTTGTGCATGCGCAAACTCTGCCAACATGTCGGACAAGTGTTTCCAGTTTACAAATAAAATCGAACACAACAAATTCAACGAGTTTTCGCAGCGAACATCCAACATGTTGTCCAAAAGAAGTTGAGATTTCACCGACTGTTTCCACTTGTATTAAAATTTCACTAACATGTTGGCCAACATGTTGTCTTCTGAAATTTTGTATTAATGGAAACCAAGCATTAGGAGTAAATTGACACGAGGAATCGACAAGGTCGGCCCAAGGCATGGGCAACTTGGGCAAAAGTCACGGGCGGCCTTGCTAGACCAGCGCACTGAAAGAGACATCGTAGCTCTTGTCCTTTCCGACGAGTTGAATGCCATGTCCTGAAGGATTCTGATTCATCCGCCGAAAGAAATTTTATTGCAGAAATGTTAAAATAATCTTATTTCCAAATTTTTATATAACATTGAGAATTTTATTAACAATTTCAGTGACAGTTGCTTCCGGCGAATTTTCGATTTCCAAACTTAAATTGAAAAAAATTATTTGCGTTCCACCATGTCACAGGAGCGATTGGATGCATTGACAGTTATTTCCATAGAAAACTATATCGCAAATAATTTAGATTTAGAAGAAATTATTAACGACTTTTCTGCATTAAAAGTCAGGAAGATAATTCTATAAATACTTATTTAGGTTTCGTCATCAATTTTAAGATTGTTTAATTTTAGGACTATTTATTTCAAACTTTTTCTCCGTTTTTTGTAATAATTATATATTTTTATTTATCTGTACTTTTTTGCAAGCGAATACTAAAAAAAATTGTCCTTTTCTATAATTAATTAAATATACTTTATATTACATTTTTAAAAAGAAGTTACTGAATTTATAACTACTTGATTTTTGTAATAATTGTTAGTTATCTGTAATTAACCCGATGGTATGGATATCCATTTCATTCCTTAAGGGGCGTCCCTAAAAAAGGATCGTATGATTTTGGGTACCTCTCCTCGTTTGCTGATGGATACGGAATTACTTGTATAGGGGATAGGGGAGGAATTAATTCTTGCCCACAGTCATGAAAACTATTGGGCCGACCCTGGGAATCGGGCTCGTTAGCCATGATTTTTCACTCGTCGAGAGCGAGTAGACGCTTATATCCGTGGCTTAAAATAGCCATTGACCGAAAATCTTATACTATCCGTCTCTTCATGTTTGTCTCTCCGACACCCGCAGCGGATCTCCTAAACCGTAAGTGTCCACTGGGTTTCTTGCGACACGTAATTGCACCCATATCTTATTTTACCTTTCCTTTTCTTCAAATGTGTGCGTGCATACATTTTTAAGGAAGGGGAAAGGTAAATAGGTATAGGGGTGGCATCTAGCTTTTGAAGGAATCCCAGTGCACACTTACGGACAGGAGAACCGCTGGGGTCTCGGATAAAGCATTAAAAAAATTCTTCTATTGTTCTTTGGTTATCGTCTTGGCTTGGTGGTATTTTACACTCAAATACTCGATATCTAGTTACGTAATTGCCCCTTCACTTGCAGAGATTGCTAAAACAATAAGAGGAATATTCATCAAGATAATGACTCTTTATCAGCGTAATTTCGTTTATCTGTTGACCCATGACTTCTCCAGCATAATTGTCATCCTGTATTAATATTATGACAATCATACGGCACTTATAAGAAAAAGGAGCCAATGGAATTAGCTTAACTTTGCTCTGGTAACTGTAAAAAAACGCGCGTTGATGGTTACACAACTTGAAAATTTATATATTATATAATGTTTTCAGGTATTAGACATTATTGATATGTTTTATGAATGCCATTGAGTAGTTTAGCATTTGGTTTGGCGAAAACTTGGAACATCAAGACGGCTTTAGGCGTGCTTGACGTGAGGTGAGGAAACAGATTGTCTTAAAGTAGGGGTCGAAAACCTATAGCTCGGGAGAGTACTTTATGCATCCAGCAAAGCTATGATATTAAACCGATCCGTAAAATTAAAAACAGGCGACTTCATATTAGCTTTTTTAAATGATGTCAATACATTTATGAATGCTGAAATTTTAACGCTAAAAGTGTTTAGAATTGATCTCTATTCATATGATACCCAAGAATCTCCGGAGAACTTTCGATGCACACTCTCATCGGGCACGCTGAAGCATTGGCAACTTTCAAAGGTTTGCCAAACACATCAAAACAGCCGCATTTGCATCATGTGGCTCAATCAGGACTTCTATTATACTAAAACAATAAGTCCAGGCCAGGACTAATACAGGCTTCCCAACGTTGAAGTGTCGAAATGATTACTTTTTCCTCGAGTTAGGCAATAATCGTCTTCATAACAACACTCCAATATGAAAAGAGAGGGTAACGAGACACGGAGAAACAATCCAATAGTAAATACACAAAAACTCCTCCACCGTAAACTGGAAGAGAATACGTTCACGCTGCAGATTGCTAGTAAACACCGTCGCAGGATCTACGTCAAATGGAGACACGCACACACAGAAGCATACAAATCCTTCGAAAGACAAACAGTATACTCTAACCACAATTTTAACTAGACACCGATGTTTCGACAACTAAGTTTTGGTTAGAGTATACTGTGTGCCTTTCGAAGGATTTGTATGTTTCTGTGTTTGCGTGTCTCCTTTTGACGTAGGTCCAGCGACGGTGTTTACCAGCAACCTGCAGCGTGAAAGTATTCTCTTCCTGTTTACGGTGAAGGATTTTTTGTTTATTTACTAAAACACCCCAATACAATGCGATTTAAAAAGTCAAAAGCGCTATCGTTTAGAAGAAATTCAAGGAAATACGATCGATTATCAAAATTCTTTTATAAGAATTAGAATCTATATTCTTTTCCCCTTAAGCCCCGTCCAGACTGCTCGTGTTCGTGTTCACGCTCGTGTACGCGTTCCGATGTCACAATTCTGAGATATTTTGAAATACCAAAGAAAACAATCCCTGCATGATGGATTTGAGACTTTCTATGTTAATCAAATAGGGAAAGGATGTTCCTGGAATCGAACTCGGGAGTTAAATCTACGCCAAATAAAACATGGCCCTGAGGACGGTCCTGATAGCATTCATACCAAGTTTGATGAAAATCGCTCCATTGCAATGCAATCAATGCATTGATGCAAAGGTTTTTAGGGGGACGTAGACACACAGACACGACCATTTGGCTATGTTTCCTTAGGAAGCCGGCCTAACAACATTATAAACAATTTCCAAGATCACATAAAAGATGAAAAATTATATGAGAATTACAATTTACGTAATGTATTTTCTCATTTATACAAATCCAGGTATGCGACTTTATTAGAAACAAAAAAAGGTTTTTTAAATCTACCTCAGCGGATTTTCTATTGTGAATTTTCACACGTCGAAAGAGAAAACATTCTGCATTACTCATTTTGATTTCTCACAGCTTTAAAAAATGAAAAAATGCTAAAATATAATTTAACTGGAAAATTTCACGAAATGTAAATGCAAAAATACGGGTTGTTTATTATAAACCCCAGGAGGCGTTGCAATAATCTTGGAGAGACTACAAATACAAGGAGACCCAAGAAATACATGCGCTAGTAGTTAAAAAATAATGAAGTACGGGGATTTTGATAAGTTTACTTTTATTTAAATAAATAAAGATCCCGCAATGGCGCTACAAGAAAATTCCAGAGTCGTTGTAGAATTTACATGTAGATATGTATGAATTTTCTCAAAATAATTAATATGCAATGAGTAAAATGTAACACGTAACAAATTTTTCAGTAAAAATTAACAGTAAATAAAACGAAACTGCATTGATATATCGGCATATCTACATGTACATAATACCCTGCAATTTGGGTGGCAGGTGGTGCAGTGCGCCAGTTTTGTCAACAGTTACAGACTTCGAAATCTTATTATTCCTATAAAAACGAAACTTGACATAGTCCTGTCCAACAATCTATTTCACGTATGTCATCATGGTTTTCGTGTATTTAGATATCTGTGGCCACTTCAGTTATTTCTTGAACCTCCTCAGTCAATATTCATGATATGTTATTCACTAGAAGTTTCATCCTAGCATTTTGTCGGCGTTCCTCTACCGATAACCAGAACAAATTCTTGAATAACGAAGTAACGCTATGCATAGGGTCATGAGTTCGCTTTACGAATTTTAATGATCTGCTTTGAACTTTTCCTAACTCGATTTCGTGGCTTTTCACATATGGGTCTAGCATACTACAAGCGTACAAGATCATCGGCCTGAACAAATTTAAATGGCCGCTTTAACAAAAATTAACTGAGTTATTTCGTGCTTAGTAGGCTTAGTAGGAAAATTCACGCTCGAATTCATAGCTCGACAACTGTTGTTCCCTCTCTATAATTGAAGAAGGGTCTTACCTGATGCCATTTTTATTGATTTATAGAAGGTATTTGATGAAGAACCTCATCGTAAATTAGTAGCAAAGCTAGAAAAATACTGTATCAATCCGAAAGTTGCGAGTTCAGTGAGAAACTTCCTCTCGAATAGAGAACAGTTATCGATGGGAAATTCTCATTCTCCGATAAAGATGCATCAGGTGCTCCAAATGGAAGTTAACTAGGTGTGAAAATCAGCCGCCTGAGGCAAATAGAAAAAATATTTACCCAATTCTCTACATATAAGCGAAGATCGGCGGCGACAATACATATTATAATGCCGCCCCCAGAAAAAGACCGCCTGAGACGGTCACCTCTCAATCTCACCTCACGCGACATCTCTGGTCTTCGGATCTCTGTTTTCTAACATACGTCGACGATATCAACTCGGTAGTTCGTAGAAAATCCAAATTTCTCGCAAATTACACCGTCCTATATGGAAAGATCAACAATCAGGATTACCATCAGTCACTGCAGAAAGATTCAATAGCTATTTCAGCGTGGTGTAAATACTGACAAATTGAAATTAATTACTGTAAATTTTCCGTTGTAACTTTATCTGAAAGCAAGAATAAAGAGTTAAATTTCGAGTATAAAATCGATACACTGAATTTTAATATTAAGGAGTCACAATGTGTCGCGATCTTTCGTTGGACATGCATATTCGTTGGGTTGTAGGCGCATCCAACAAGAAATTGGCCTTCATAGGTAGATTATTACGGTATTTTACAGAAAAGAGAACAATAAACTTGCTTTTTATCATTATTTATGGCCACAATAAACGCGTTTGATTTGAATTTGGTATATTTGGAGGGTCTGGAGAAATATATGTAGGAAGGTTTATCAGATGAGGTTGTAGGAATAGCTGAAACATTAACGCACATAGGTAGACATGATCATCACAGACAGACAAACGACTTTATTTTGAAGATAAAGTATCGTACCCAAAACAAATAAGCGAAAGTGTTGGTTGGTTGGTTGACTTCACTCTCCCCTGCCAGGGCGAAGTAAGCAGTACCCAGCGTATCTACGCTGTTCCCTGCTGAGTTCAGTAATAATATATATTTTCACTGTTTATAGTCACGGCTCAGTTATTGGCGGGTCATGGAAGGGAGAGGGATAATTTGGGTTTTTTGTGTGGTGCTGCTGGAACGTCATAGTCCCATAAATTCTGTATTAGCGGATTATTACAATTTCTCAGGGTATTATAAAAATTTTTGTTTATAGCCTCCATATATTTCGGCAGCGGTTGAATTTTTAAGTCTTTATGGATGTCTTCATTCTTTTGGAACCATCTGGCACCCGTAATGAGACGTAGCATTTTATTTTGGCAGACGGTGAGCCTTTTAATTTTCGTCTTTCCACAGTATGACCAGACAGGGCAGGCATATGTTAAGATGGGACGGATCATGGCAGTAAACGTCAATATTTTGGTCTTGAGAGCCATTGGGGACTTACTATTTAGGATGCAGTAGAGTGCTTTTTTCGCGGCGTTTGCTTTCCCTATAGTCTCACTGACGTGTGCGTTCCAGGTAAGTTTTTTATCTAGGGTGACGCCTAGAAATTTCACTTTTTCATGTCGTGGAATGAAGGTATTGTAAAGTTGCAGCGGGACTCCTTCGCCTATTTTAGGATGTCTTGAGAACACCAAGTTGACGCATTTACTGGGGTTTACTTTAAGCTTCCAATTTTTCATCCAGTCCCCGATTTCGTCTAGGTGGTCTTGGAGGAAATCCGTAGCCGTGTGCGCGTTCCGGTGTTTTGCGGCTATCGTAGTGTCATCCGCATAAAGGAGAAGTTGGGTGTTTTCGGAGCGCGGGATGTCGTTAACAAAAACATTGAAAAGGTTTGGAGAAAGAGCAGAGCCTTGAGGGACGCCAGCATAGCATTGGAATATGGAAGAAGACGAGGTATTAAGGCTTACAAAAAACTGACGGGAGGAAAGGAATGAGTGAAGAATTTTTAGAAGGTAAATTGGCGGGGAGTAAGTTCCGAGTTTGTAGATAACTGCTCGTGGCCATACTTTATCAAAAGCCTTCTCAAGGTCGAGGAATGCCGCAGTTGTGACTTGTTTGCTGTTAAAACCATCCGTTATGAATTCAACAAGACGGAGTATCTGGTGAGAAGTGCTCATGCTTGCTTGGAATCCGGCTTGCTCATTAATAGTGATGTTGTTGCTTCGGAGAAATTGTTGTAGTCTGTAGTTTAGTATTTTTTCCAGAAGTTTTCCAAGAGTGGGTAGCAGACTTATGGGGCGGTAAGAAGAGGGAATGGTGGGGTCTTTTTGTGGTTTGGGAATCATTTTAATCATGGCAGTTTTCCATGCGGTGGGAAAATAGGTTTGTATAAGGCAGGAATTATAAAGGCTAGTCAGGAAATGTAGGTATTCTTCAGGAAGGTTTTTTAGAGCTTTATTGGAGATTTTATCAAAACCTGCAGCCGACTTTCTTTTACTTTGTTTGATAATGGTGGAAATCTCCAGAAGCGAAAGTGTTTGGTGTAATGTGGAAGGAAGCGGCTCTAAAATCGTAAATATATGCGCTTTGTAGAGGCAAGTGTGGAAACACTTTATTATCTCAAGAAACAAATGGCGATGTTAAGTTCGACAAATAAAGATAGAGGCATTATAATTGGAGCGATCTTCCTTCAATTGATTAGAATCATAATTGCTTTTATTCCGGTGGTAGAGAGCGTGAATCGTACGAAGTTTTAATCGAAACTCTCGGTACACTTATTTTGTCAGTGATATGTCCCGCGAGATTCGTATGTATAAGGTATCCCCCTCCCTAAGGACTGCATAACCTTACAGAGGTGGGAGGGTTTGTGTACTCTTACGAACCAAAGAGCTATGCTGGCGGGAGATAATTCTCCTGGTAGGACCATCCAAGCCGGAAAGGTCTGAGGGGAAGAGTCAGACTAAGAAGCAGTCTTGGGGGTTTTACCTCCCACTATGCAAGGGCAGCAGCTTGCACAGTACCTCTGTAGGTGGTGATCATGTGGATCTGAACAGCTACAGATGGGTAATCACTCTGTGAAACTGCGATGAGAAAAGCAAGGGGAAACTACCTCATTATATTTCCCATGATAGGCTGAAAAGCTGCAAATACCTCTACGGATCTTTCTGGGGTAAAATATTCCGGAGGTAAAATAGTCCCACAATCGGATCTCCGGGTGGGGACTACCCTAGGGGATGCACGGAGGAAATAGGCTCACCGAAAGCACGTCATCTGGAAGCAAAGGATCTGCCGCGCTAGCAGTGACAAGGTTTTCATCGCGTTGAGGAAACTCAGCCTAGATGACAACTCCCCCCACCCCTGGAGGTGCCCACCGGCGCTCGCTGTCGACTGGGTGGATAGCACGTCTCGTGCTAGAGGACGGATCGTCGATCCGATACGTGCGCAGCGTGTTTAACACTGCCGAGGCCATGGCGAGAGAGAGGGCGCTTGCTTCGCCTTCATCTTCCCGATCTGAAAAAAACGGCCCTTTACAGGGACAAAAATCGAGTTGTCTGTCCGTAGGCATCCCTGCTGCTGCCGCAACTGCCGCCTCAGACTCGGCGATGGACGTCTCCCCGTCACCTGCCCCTGCGGCTGTGACCTCTGCAGCACCCACGGCCGAAGTATCTTGCGCTCGGCACATGAAATCGACCCACCTGGCTCGATTTCGACTCCTTTGACTGCCGCACTCTCGGAGTCGGTGGTTGATGGACAGCTGGCTCTCCCAGAGGACGCCCCTTCCACAGCATCGGCTACCTTGCCGTCTCTTGAGGTCACGGCTGCTTCTGCCATGGATACCTCGGAGGGCTGCCTTGGGAAGAGGAAAAAGTCTTCTCCCGAATCCTCGGAATTGACTTCCGAGATGGAAAAGAGGTCCGCGCCTATCTTGGGAGCGGTTGTGACTCCGGAGGACTCCCCTGCCGACGACTTCACCGTCGTGAGGGGAAAGAGAAGGAAGAAGAAGGGCACCCGTCTGTCCTTGGACGCCCCTACTGCGCTGTAGGTGCACGAAGGCCAACAGCCTCCGAAACTGAAAGCTACTCCGATCACCGCCTACGGCCTGCCTTCGCACGAGCGGGTCGCGGCCGCCATCAAACAAGCCGGTGGCGGCAAATTTGAAATACAGGTCCGCCAGGCGTCAACGAGGATCCTGGTAACAACTGTCGAGCAGCACAGGGCTGCTCTCAAGGAACTGGACTCGATGGGGGTCCAGTACCACACTCAGCCACTGGAGGTGAAGCGGGCTACTCGTTTGCTCATCTGGGGAGTCGCCACTGACTATGCCTCCGAGGACATAGCAGCCGACCTTGCCGAGAAAGGACTTCTCGTCCGCGGTGTCCGCCATCTCACCGAAGTTCGGGATGGAGAGAGGCGCCCTACTCGCCGCTGCATCGCCACGGTCGAGAGGCATCCGGGCGGCGTGGCGGTGGAGAAGATCTCCAGCGTCTGCGACTGCCACGTTTCAATTGAGCATTTCAGGGGCGGCAGAGCCCGCCTGGTGTGCTACAATTGCCAGCGGTTCGGGCATCGCGCCGTCTCCTGCACGATGCTTCCACGCTGTTTTAAGTGTGCCGAGGTCCATCCCTCCCGGGAGTGTTCAAAGCCCTCGACATCCGTGCCGAAATGCGTCCACTGCGAGGGTCCTCACCTGGCCTCTCACAGGCAATGCCCAACCTTCTTAGAGGCCCTGCGCAAATACGACGAGGCCAATCGTCGCGACCGGGCCCAGCACAGCTCCCGACAACAGCCACGGAAGCCAGCGGCCGCAGCGAAGCCGGTAAACCCTGCCGCCTCATACGCTGCCATCGCCGGCGCTCAGCCGGGCTCTGATGTTCCGGCGACGACTTTGCTCCCGACTGCGCAGGCCGCTCCAGTGACCTACCCCCAGCCGGAGGCGACGCCTGCAGTCTCTTCTGCCGCAGTCACCGCCACAGCCGCTCCCATGCCTGCGGCTGCCCCTGCTCCTCCGCAGCAGCCATCAGCCGCCCAGAGCACTGACGATGAACCAGAGGAGGATATCTGGTCCACGATCGCCACTCTCTGCCGGTCGCTCAGACGCTACGTGGCGTCTACCCAGGGCCAACTCCTCCTTTCTCTACTGGAGGAATTAGCAAGAGGACAACAGACCCAAACCAACAATGGCTGTTAGGGGATGCTGCACCTTCATCCAGTGGAACGCCAATGGGGTGAAGGCGAAGACGGAAGAGCTCCGAGCGTTCCTCCAGGACAAAGGCGCCGTTCTAGCGGCGATTAACGAAACTCACCTGCAGCCGTCCAATGTGTGGAAGCTCCCCGGTTGGAAGATCTACCGGGCGGACAGGGTCGTCACTCCGGCAGCCCAGCAGCAGCCGCTGCATCAGTATCGAAACGTTGGAGGGGGAGCAGCCATTTTGATGCACCATACGGTTCAACACCGGCTGCACCCAATCAAGCGCTTACCCGGGATGGAGGCGGTGTCCGTGGACGTCCGCACCAGCAGAGGATGGGTGCGAGTCTCCTCAGCCTACTACCGGCCAACTGCTCCATGGGTTCCGGAGAACATCGCCGAACTTCTTGGCCCTGGCGTCGGTCCCTCCATCATCATGGGGGATCAGAACGCCAAACACGGCAGCCGGCACTCCAGAGCCCCGAACCATCGGGGCAGGCAGCTGAAGGACTGCACTGACAACGAGGGTCTCAGCGTGCTGGCACTGGCAGACCCTACATACCTGCCCTCCGACGACGTCCTCGACATCGTCGTGGCGCGGAACCTTGGTGTGTCGGCGAGTGTCTACTCAATCTGCAGCCTCTCGTCCGACCACAACCCGACACTCCTCCTTCTCGGGGGGATGCCGGTCCGAGTCCCGCCGCGGCAGCGCCGCGACTTCGCTCGGGCAGACTGGGAGGGCTTCCGAGTCTGCATCGCGGAACACCTCCCAGCTGACCCGTCTCCACCATCTTCAGCGGAGGAAGCGGACGCCCTCATCCATCGCCTCGCCTCGACCATCCAGGAGGCCATGAGAATTCATATTCTTATGGTCCAGTTCCGCCAGGCCTTCAGGATTGCGCTGCCCTCCGGCCTTCGGCGAACCATCACCTTTCGCAACAGCGTCCGCCGGAGATGGCAGCGCCACAGAACACCAGACTTGCGGCAGCAGCTGAACGACCTCAACTTTGAGGTTCAGCTGCTGCTCCGCGAAGTACGCACCGAGGCCTGGGAGCAGTATGTCAACTCTGTCGTCCTGGAGGACCAGTCCGTTTGGAAGATCTGCCGACAGCTTTGCGGAGGCCAACGGCGGGATCCTCTGCTCGTCCAAGGGACCAGAATGGCGGCCACCCCGTCCGAGAAGGCAAACATGGTCGGGGAACACCTCCGAGAGGCGTTCCGTCCCAACCCATCGACAGCGGAGTCAGCGGAGGTGGAGGCGGAGATTAATGGGGTCTTTGCTGCGCTGGATCGAGGGCTTCTGGACCCGGAGTCTCTCCCCTTGTCCCGGCCGAAGGACATCGTCGCTGCCATCAAGGGGCTGAATCTCCGGAGAGCACCTGGGGATGACGACATCTCCAACGTCGTCATCCGCCAGCTTCCCGTGGTTGCCATCGAGCTTCTCGCCTGCATTTACACCGGCTGCGTGACGCTCTCCCACTTCCCATCGCCATGGAAAAGGGCCAAAGTGATCTGCCTCCCAAAGAAGCACGAGGCAGAACTTAGTCCCGAGGACCTCCGCCCGATCTCGCTTCTAGCGGGTTTCGGAAAAATCTTCGAGCGGCTGCTCCTTCCCGCACTACAGCTCCATCTGCGAGAAGGTCATCATCTACCGGCTGAGCAGTTTGGATTCCGAGAAGGCCACTCCACAACTCACCAGCTCACCAGAGTGACATCCTTCATCACCGAAGGCTTCAACAGGAAACACGCGGTCGCATGTGCCTTTTTTGACATCTCCAAGACCTTCGACCGCGTGTGGCACGAGGGCCTCCTGTTGAAGATGATTCGACTCGAATTCCCGGCCTGGATTCTACGCCTCGTGGAATCCTATCACCAGGACCGGGAGTTCAGGGTGCAGTGGCTCCAGGACGGATCGGATCTCCAGCAGGCACGAGCTGGAGTTCCGCAAGGATCCGTCCTGGGGCAAACCCTGTTCAACATCTACACCCACGACGTGCCACGAGACCACGGGTGGAACACCATTCTGGCGCTGTATGCGGACGATGCGGCCTTGCTTTTCCGCTCGTCCCAGAAGTATGCAGCTGTCCTCGGACTGCAGGAGGCCGTGGACGTCCTGGTCTCGTGGTACCGTCGGTGGCGGATCGCCGTCAACCCTCGAAAGACAAAAGCCATTATCTTTCAACCCGGGTTCGGTGCTCCGCCAGGATTCGACTTGTCGGTGATGGGGGATGTCATCCCATGGGAGAAGGATGTGGCCTATCTTGGGGTCCAGCTGGACTGGATGCTGCTATGGCGCCAGCAGGTGGAGCAGCTTCGTCAGAGGGTTTTTGCGGCGCTCAGGCGGATTCGTCCGCTCCTGCTATTGAGGTGCCTGACCATGGACACGAAGAGGCGGCTATACCTGGCATTTGTCCTCCCTGTGATTACATATGCCTCTCCGGTATGGTCGAGCATCGCAAGGACAACACTGGACCGTCTGCAGGTGGTCCAGAATTCTGCTCTTCGGATGGTGCTGAACTGCTCCAGGAAGGATGGCACAGCCCGGATGAACGGCCTTGCTGACATCAAGCCACTGGACGTCGTGCTCCCAACCGCGGCGAAGGAATACTTCGGGAAGTTGACCAACTCCCGACACGCGGAGATCATCAAACTCGGGGATATCCAGGTTCGGTGGTGGGACCGCTACAAACGCCCCATCGCCAGCCTGGACACCATCGAGTCGCTCCCTCCGAACAGGCGTCCCAGAATCGAGGGACAGCAATAGGCTTCTTGCGTGATTGACACGCATTCCATCATCTTATTTTGGAATCCATCAGTGAAGAAAACACGAAGGCGCATTTATGCAAGAGCGGGTAATGCGATTATCCAAGCTGCCGAGGCAGCGGGAAAGAAAAGCAACAGGACAGGAGGAAATGTAACATTAATAAGAAAGCAAGTAGCGAGAAATTAAGAATAGGCACATGGAATGTTAGGACTACAAATTCAGGGGTAAACTAGAGAACTTAAAAAGGGAAATGAGAAGGAATAATGTAGGTATAGTAGGTCTTAGTGAAGTTCGGTGGGAAGAAGAAGGCGAGATAAATTCAGACGAATTTAAGATTATTTACTCGGGAGGAGAGAAAAAGGAAAGGGGAGTGGGGATTATAATGAGAAAAGAGATAGCTGAAAGAATTAGTAAGGTAGTGACAGTTAATGATAGATTAATAGCCGTAAAACTTCAGATGGAGCCAGTGGAAATGCTTATAATTCAAGTGTATATGCCAACAACTAATGCTGGCGACGACGAAGTAGATGAAATTTATGAACAGATTATGGAGGAGGGGGGAAAAGGAAGGGTCAATACCATAGTAATGGGAGACTGGAACAGTGTAGTCGGAGAGGGACAGGAAGATAACATAGTGGGAAAATATGGACTAGGGAAGAGAAATGAAAGAGGGGAGAAACTTGTGGAATTCTGCCATAGAAATAGATTGATTGTAACTAATACATGGTTTAAGCATCACCAGCGAAGACTTTACGCATGGAGAAGCCCAGGAGACCAGAGACGATACCAGATAGGTTACATACTAGTCAATGAAAGATTTAGAAATAGCATTAAAAATGTGAAAACACTACCAGGGGCAGATATCGATTCTGACCACAACCTTTTGGTGGCAAATACACAATGTAGACTGAAGAGCGTTAAGAGAAACATAAGAGTTAACAAGAAATGGAACTTAGAGGAACTCCTTAAAAACAAGGAGTTTATCATGACTGAGCTGGAGGAAAGGTTGGGGGAGAGAGCTGAAGAAAATAGGAAGAATGTAGATGAGGAGTGGAGATACATCCATAGAATCATTAAAGATGTAATGGAAAAGAAGGTAGGAAAGATAACGGGTGAAAGAATAAAAAAACCCTGGATCACAGCAGCCATGCTGCAAAAAATGGAAGAGCGGAGAAAGTGGAAGAACATAAACACTGAAGAAGGCCAAAGAAAGTACAAGGAGTTAAATAATGCTTTAAGAAGGGAAACAGATAAAGCCAGAAAACAGTGGATAAATGAGAAATGCGAGGAGATTGTCGAACGTGAAAGAATTTGTAAAACAGACCTCATGTATAGCAAAGCAAGGAAACTATTCAAGAAAAAGGCAAGAAAGATGGGACGTAAAGGAATCATGAACAAAAGTGGTAAAATAGTATCGGAGCCAGACAATGTAAAGAATGTCTGGAAAGAATACATTGAGGTTCTGTATGACAAAGAAGGAAAGCCAAGAAATATTGAATTAAATGAAAAAGAGGATGTGGAAGAAGATCAGCTAGGACCAAGTATTCTCGAGTCGGAAGTTAAAAGAGCAATTGATGACATGAAAAGAAGGAAGGCTGTTTGGAGTGATGATATACCCGTGGACGTTCTTAAGGTTTGGGGGTCTAAAGCAGTTAGACAACTAACAAAATTTTTTAACCAAGTATATGATACTGGCATATGGCCTGAAGATTTTTTAGATGTTGTTATGGTACCACTGGAGAAAAAGAACAATGCAAAATGTTGTAAGGATTACAAAACTATAGTTTAATTTCTCATACAGCTAAAGTTCTAATCAGAATAATAACCAAAAGAATTGAATGTAAAATAGAAAAGGAGCTGCAAGATAATCAGTTTGGTTTCAGAAGAGGAAGGGGGACTAGAGATTCTATAGGATGTATGAGGATGATGATAGAAAGAGCGCTAGAAGTCAATAAAGGTATGTATTTTTGTTTTGTAGATTGGGAGAAAGCTTTTGACCGAGTGAAATGGGATAAAATGCTGGGTATTTTAAACAAAATAGGAATAGATTGGAAAGATAAAAGACTGCTTAAAAACCTTTACTTTGATCATAAGATTAGAGTCAGGGTTGAAGGAGAAGAAACAGAAAGTACTTCAATAGGGAGGGAAGTGAGGCAGGGATGTCCTATTTCACCAGCGATATTTAATATTTGTGCAGAAACAATAACAGAAGAAACGTTGATGGAAGAGAAAGGATTAAGGATAGGAGGTGAAAGTATTACCACCATTAAATACGCAGATGATCAGGGCTTAATAGCAGAAGGCGAGAAAGAGCTTCAGAGGATGACAGACAGACTAGTGGAGGTTGGACAACAATATGGAATGAAGATCAATGCCGAAAAAACGAAAGTCATGGTGGTTTCAAAGGAACATAAAGAATTAAATATAATGGTAAATGGCCAAAAATTGGAACAAGTAGGTAGTTTCAAATATCTTGGCAGTATTTTAGCGCAGGATGGAAGTAGTACACAGGACATCAGAAGTAGGATTGCAATGGCAAAAGCAGCATTTAACGAGAAGAAGGAGCTTCTCACAAGCAAGAAAATAAATTTAGAAACAAGGAAGAAATTAGCAAAATGCTACATATTGAGCATAGCTCTTTATGGTGCAGAGACGTGGACGGTATGGAGAAAGGAGGAAATATATTTAGAAAGTTTTGAGATGTGGGTATGGAGGAGGGTGATGAAAGTGAAATGGACAGAGAGGAAGAGAAATGAAGAAGTATTAGAAATGGTGGGAGAAGAAAGGATGCTAATAAAAACGATCAGGAAAAGAAAATCAAATTTGAAAGGGCACATATTGAGAAGAGAGTGTTTACAAAGGACGATCTTAGAAGGAAAAATTAGTGGAAGAAGAGGAAGAGGGAGAAAAAGAATAGGAATATTAGAAAATATAAAGCAGGGATATAATACTTATAGAGGTATAAAAGAGGCTTCTAGGGAGAGAGAGAGAGAAATGGAGGCAGCGATTCAGTTAAAACCTGTCTTCGGACAGAAGCATGATGATGATGAAGGTATCCATAGAAGAAGGAATAAACGATCGCACGTGAAGTTAATCTAAAAAATTGAAAAACAGATAAGTGAAAAAAGAAAACTATATTTGTTCGCCAGGGCCAATTTCTTAAATTTTGTCTTCTTCGCTCTGAATATCCTAATTTCTGTGTGGCGACAGATAATGCAGGTGCGAAGGTATCCTAGCGCATGTTTATATAAAGTACGAAAAATGTGTTATTTATCTCTAATTTGACCGCTAGTCGATTATGCTTTAAGTGTATGGGATCCGTATGAGAAATTAGAATGAGTACATCGCGGAGCAGCCAGATTCGTAAAACAAATTTATGAACATATGCAATGCGTAACATCCTTATCAAAGGATTAGTACTGTGTATCATTGGAGGACCGCAGACTGAACTCTAAGTGAAAGTTTCTGGAGAAATATTGGTCGGAAGGTGCAGCAGAGGAGGTCTTAGGAATAATTGACGCACCAACGTACGAAGATAGACCGAATCGTGACTATAATATACGTACATGAAATCGACTATAGCAGCGGTTCACAAACTTTCAGTTGTCGCGGCCCCCTTTGAATTGAAAATATTAAAAATGAGAAACTTTATTGCAAATTTATTCATTTTATGTAACTACATATTGATAATTTTTGTCAAATCCTTTTTACAAAAATTCCCTGATAAAATTTTATTATTCGTGAAAACTTTATTTTTCGACATTTCACCTCGAGGGAGCTCACCGTTTGGGAAACACTTGACTATAGGACAGAGTCATCGAGGCTCGTTACTTTCCGAGGACAACACGAGATCATAACAGAATAGTCAAACCTGCGGAAGAAAATTCTTAGCTAGGCTTTGGTGCTTTTCAACCTCTCCACCCACCAATTTGGTGAATTGCAGGAAAATGTGTAGATGTAGGACAGGGTGTTATCAAGGCTCGTTTTTTTTCGACGGCCATACGATATCATAACAGGTGAGTCGAACCTGAGAGAGAAAATTGTATTGTGCATTGCACTCTCTATCACCCATCACTTTGATGAATTGCAGGATGGCATGTAAGTGTATCTGTAGATACGTGGGGCCACATTTTCTAATAGTACTTTCTCCCTCATTACTGAGGATTGTACTCCCTTCCTAGCGAGTACAGACGAACTAACTATACTTGGAAAAATGGCTAATATATGGAACTGCAACTCGGCAATACCTTAGTATTGTTGCGCTGTAAATATGCGTCTTTAAGCGATACTCCACGATTAATATTTACACAGCCGAAATCAACCAACTCAAACCAGCGTTTATAAATTGCGATACATCTCTCATAATATTTCATCAGGAACTTATGCATTATTGCGCTAAATAATTTAGAATGACGGTTGATTTGGTAGTTTTGCATATATAATCTAATCATAAAAGTAAAAACTGTATATATATATATATATATATATATATATATATATATATATATATATATATATATATGTGTATGTATGTATTATTCGTTGTACTAAAATAAAAGTTGAGAATCGTGTTGAATAGATAAGGCTATTATATTACGGTTAAATAAAAATTAAAAAATATAGTTTCAAATAATTTGGTAAACACTACAAGGTAGAGACTAAAGTAAAGGAGTGATAGAGATGTAATACGGAGGAGGTGGTCGGGAGGGAATGGAAAGTATAGGGGAGGGGCAGGTAAAGTGGGAGGGGTGAGCAAGAACGGAGGAGAGGGGAGAGGAAGAGGATTAAAGAGGGGAAACAAGGTGAGAGAGGGGAGGAAGTAGAGGGTGAGAGGAGGAGTTAGAAGGGAAGGTAAGGAGGGAGAGTGGAAGGTAGGCCAGGAGAGGAAGGCAAAGGGAGAGAGTTTAAGGAGGAGAAGAAAATGGGAAGAAGAAAGTGAGGAGGACAGACAGACAGACGAACGACTTTATTTAGGGCGAAACTGAGACTATATAATCCCTTCTTACATTTAACTCTTTTGTCATACAATTACAATATATACATATTAAAAATAAATTAATTACCTTTGAAACGCAATAAAATACATATTAGTCACAAACTAGTTATATATTGGTTAATAGATCATAAAGCATTACCAAAGGCTATTGTTAGTTTTGTGGGCAAAAAACTGTGTATCAGCTATGTTTTAACACAAAAAAATGTCCCACTGCGGAAAATACCTACGAAGTGAAGAGAGGTGTAAAAAACGCGAAAAATTCCTAAACAGTTCAGAGGAAAAAAGAATAATTTGAAAGAAAGAGAAAAAATTATTTATAAAGGAAAGGGGAAGATGGAATGGTTAAGGAAAAAAGTCTCTCTAAAATGCACGAGTGATATTTTTGATAATGAGGAATTTTGAGGTTGATAAATAGCACCATTGAAAATTTAATTTGCTCGCGGAATTGTTTATTATTTTTCCATCTCACAATAACAAGCGGTTCAAGGAAGCCTTCTTTTGGATTTCGATACTTGCGTAACGCTGTGTCATTACGAGTAATTCGTGCCAAAATAATTCGACCTCAAAAACCCTTACAATCTTTCTTATAGGGTCATTTCACCATAAAAAGTGGTCGTGAAACCACAATATTGTTAATTAAGTACCAAAGCCATACAAATATAATATGGAATATAAGGTGAACGGTATATTGCACGGGTGAAAATATTTGGGGAATAAATCATTGAACTTCCATATGAAAATTTACTCTCTCGTTAATACTTATCCATGAAGCTTAAATTACTGGCTACAGATGCCAAACATGATTCCAATCATTTGTAACGAGTAAAGTCAATTCCATACAAATATAAAGGCTTTGAAAATTATTTTCATTGTAATCATTTGCGAATAGATGATTGCATCGTATTTTTCTGAAATTGTGCAGCCAGTAAAACAATCTATAACAGATTATCTACCCCGAAAACAGCATAGGGATATTATGCGGCAATTATTAAATGAGTCCCATTCCAGTCTTCATTGCTTAGGGCGTGGGTCGCCAGATAACGAGCGAGGGAGGTTCCAACTACAGGGGATAATTGCTTCAGCTAGAAAGATAAACCAGCCAGCCATAAGACGAGGACGTTTAAAAGGCTAAGAAACAAGTATTAAATAGCAAATAAGCATTCGAACGCCGAGTTTATTTTTCCGGTTCTAATTCTGAAATGTTGCTGATATTTCGAGCCATGGGGCTGATTAGTTGGAGTCGCCGGTGAAAGCAACGCCGCTGCTAGTCTCGGTTACATCGTATTCCCGAATTTCCTTGGCCGCCGCACTTACCAAACCACCTCCCCCCCGTCAACATAACCAGAAAGAGCGGCCAGGGGAAACCCGTATGAACAGTTTCGTCCTCGCGGAGAGATATTACGGGGCAATCCTTAAATGAGTCTCAATTTAGTCTTTGAGTGTGGGTTGCCTGATAACAAGTGAACGAGGACGATTCCAACTATAGTATATCCTCCTCCAAATATTCCACCTCCACTCCAAATCATTCGTCGCGTCACGAAAAACCTTTCCCTGCGTCCTATATCGTTAACTCGACCCAGCCGAGCCGCTCTCTCACTCTCTGAATCTCCGACAATCCGGTTAAAACCGACTTTGACCGAGTCACCCTTCACCTCACGTCGCCAGTGTCCCAGTGTTAGATCTATCAATCATTGCGCCACGATAGAGCACCCAAGTGTGGCTCACGCGGACGATTCAAGATCAGAGATGACGAGCACCTCTCAGTGACATTGTCGCAAAAATTAAAAAAACACGCAACTATACGTTTCCGCGAGCCAATATGAGGTATTCCTTCCAGCAGGTGATAAATTATCGCCATCTATATTTCTACTCGTTCCGCGAAAGCCCATTCAAAGACCTCATCTTTTCCTGCTCGTTAATATTCCATTTATTTTATCGACCATATCCACATTCATAATTAATATTTTTTCCTCTTTGCTTCTTGCCAATTAATCTTCCTCCAAGAACTGCCTTTAATGTTCCATCACCTATCAAAATTTGTCTTACCTACATCTTTCGCCTACTTTAAGGTAACCAACTTTTCAGGAAACTTAAGAGAAACATTTCATATATATATCGACTATGAGGGCATATTGCAGTGGTATGTATTTATCGATGAATCAGCCTGAGATCGATAGATGTATTAGATATCAGATAGCCTGGTGAGTGACCAGTGAGGGGGTTTCTGGGCGATTTAAATGACAGTTTCGGATAAAAATCACAATTTTTCAAGAAGCGGGACAAAAGTTGGGAAATTTGACAAAGTAGGACGAGTGATGAAAAGAATGGGCTGTTCCTCCAAATTTGGGACAGTTGGCCACCCTAGACTACTACTACTATCCTGGTGATGGCGAGCACCGCTGAACTCGTGGGCAGTATGACGGTCCACTTCCACGATTCTTACAGTTGCCCTCGCGAGCACCAGGAATTAATATTTTGTTTTTTTCTAAATATTTCAAAACAAATTTGTAATAAATTTGACGTAAGCTTGTTTACAATTACGATTATTATGGATTTATGCAAAAAGTATTGCTGCTCGCTCGATATTCTAACAAACACTCGGTGCTCCTCATAACGAAAAGGCTATGGACTCATGATCAAGTATGGTTCAAGTTAGCCTTTCACCTCGTCTAAAAACGTTTTCCACGAAGTTCGAAATGGCTTTTCTTATTCGCAACTCTCAATATGATAACTGCTGCTTTTACGCGGCGGGAGCTTTTGTGAGCACTTATGCACTCATACACATCCGTAAAGATGCATATATAACTGTTTTATGTAACGTAAACGTCCTTGAGTGAGTCTATTTCTTTCTCATTTATAGCACCATGAAATTCAACGCCACTGTTATCGGTTGAATAGTTTTATCCCAAGATTTTTTACTTGGAGACGAAAATGATCGAATGCCACTTGCTGTCATTTTATGCGACGCTTCGAGAAAATCGTTTCCCTTTTTAATTTTGACGTTCCATCTCTCTTCTTTATCTTTAGAGTGAACATTTTCTTATTTATCTTATTCATTTAAGAAGCATCCGCGTTGCACGAATCTATGTCCTAACTTAATGCAGCTGAATTTTAGAGATAAAAATGCAATTATGTACAAGTCTGCGCTATTGAAAATTAATGGTACGTGAAGGAATCCTATTTTAAGGCGAAACCTCGTAAAAAGAGCTTTTAAATTAAAAAACATCTTTTCAATAAAAATAAAATAATGAAATTAATGGAATTGTTTTGTAACTCAAATGAAACTAAGGTAAGGGAATATTTTCGGGAGACTCGCGCAAAGAGCATTCTAACACTGCTTCAAGGACGTTACTAACAGAAAGTGCCGTACAACTTACACGCCACCAAATTAATGTTCCAGAGAAATCGCTGACTCAGGAAATACGTCATGGCTACCATAACTGTGACGAGACACGAAGCACGTACATTTCATTTTTTTATTTATAAATAAGCATTGACTATGAATAACTACAATAGTGGTGACACTAGTGAGGTCTGCTTGCATGAAAACGTTTTCCTCTTAAATCTGTAACCTCAAAATTTAATTCGGGATTAGTTTATCGAAGCAAAAACATTGACTTGATAAATGTACACTCAGTACTTATTTTTCTGGAGTTTGAAAACTTCCAATTTGCTGAAGAGATTTCATCCGTATTAGAAAAATTACTGCGGGACAAACTAAAGACTTAATTTAGATAATATAATCAAGTGATGTTTTAGGCAAATGCAAATAATATTTCTAAATTAACAGTCAAGTCAGCAAGATAGCTGACTTTTGTTTAATGTTAAGTGTTTTCACTCACTTAATTTCACAAGAAGAATGAACTCCGAGTCATTCGTTCGCGCGCTTTGTCTGAGAAACGACGAGAAGTTTATTTAGCTGACTCAGCTTGCAGCGAACCGTAACTTCACAAAGATTATGATTTTCTTGAGAGACGGAACGCTATTATAAATTTGTAGTCGAATTAATCAAAATGTCTATCACATTGAAAAATTTTCGACATCTCTATTCTATCATCATTACATACAAGAATGAATGAGAAAGTGTCCTATAGTCTAGTATATTTTACTGTCCTCATTAATCATCGAATCATAATATTTATACCAGATCTGTAAAAAAAACTGAATTTATAATCCAAATTTTATTCCATTCGACAAGGAAAAAACATTATTAAATATAATTTAACTATACAATGAGTTAATAAGTTGCAAAAATCGCAGATCAGAAGTTAATTATATCCTGTTACTATAAAAGTTTTTATGATACGTTAAAAAAGAGCTAGTTGATCTTAGGGATACCAAGAAAGCTGAAGACGATACCGAATTACTCGTATTTTTTCTCACTTTATCATTATACTGAAAAATCTTTAAACAAGGTTTACCTTTCACTGCCAATACACTTTAAAAAATATCCAACCTCTTCTGCATTGAATATGTGTTTTGGTTCGAACCCTTTTAGAAATGTTTGCAAAGTAACTTTCCATTCTATTTAAACGCTTACACAAATACTTGACGAATAAGTAAGAAAGATAACCTCGATATACGGAGGAAATTTTTTGTCGAGGGGTGTATTGCCGATTCGATGTATGAAGGGTTACGAAAATATACAGCTTAGAAAATAAAGAGCTTTTTTATATAATTAAGCGAAGTCGGGTCGGTATCAAAGCGATATTTTGAAATATGGAAGTTTACGATATACCTATTGAGGTTCATTAGGAAGAGGTTTTACTGTATTGAGAAACGATAGTTAAGATAACTCCCTCGGCCATAAAGAGTTTGAGAAGAATAGATATGCATATCGGCTTCAAAGCATCTGTCCTTTGTGGCGATAAAAAATGAAATCTTTAGAATCACGATCGATGAATGACCGCTGACGATGGCTGCTTTGCGGAAAAATTACGCATCCACTGTCCTTCACAATTTTTTGACAGAAGTTTCCTTGACTATCAACTTAATTCCGGGCGAACTCTTTCAGGAATTCTTCGTCGAAAAAAGCGATTCAAGAAATTAAAATCAACGACTCTACCATATGTCATCTTTTTGGAAACGGCTTCAATGCGTCATGGTAGAAAGATGGATAGAACGTCTGGTGCATGTTATCACCGCCATTGTTGTTGCTCATTGTAAAAGTTCGGCAGATGTTCATTTGCAATTTAAAATAAATAAATATATTTCTCAAATAGACTACAATAAGAAAATGGCATAGTAATTACAACATGATCGAATGATCATTTTGCTTACTTTTGAAGTTCACTGAAACAGATTCAGTATAACGCTAAAAAAATTCTTCTATGGCCGGGATTTGAACCCGGATCTTTGATTCCCGGTCATGATAGAATTTTTATCCTGATTTCTAATTTCTCCAAATTTCATCACGTGTGTCGCATAGGGGATCTATGATTCATACTTTCACATTACTCGCAAAATGAAAATATGGTATACGGCCCCTTCCGCGCAACATCTGTCCGCAAACCTCTTCTCCACACATTTCCACCCTTTCCTCCATAACGCTTCTTCGTCAGACTTCGTACGACCGCGCCATCCTATATTCTAATCACGCGGTTTACATCAATTTTTTAAAAATCACCAAATTATAGCACCGTAGCCACACATTGTCTTACACAACGTGCTACTCTCACCTCGCGAGCCAATAAGCTCCTAAAACCCTCTACCAATAATGAAGTTCCTTTTTTACTCCATTACTCTTTTTCTCTCCCCTCTTTCCTCACGGAAATCCCCTCTCCAGGGAATCCCCTTCTCAAACACTTATCGTCCGAGCGATCTTTCCCATAATCCTCTCTCTCGATTCAAACCTAACGAACTTTATCTCTCCGTCAACATCTCATAAACGTCCTGCGGCTGCTCTCTTCTCGGAAGCGCTCTCACCTCACTCTCTCCTTCACCCCATCTCTTCTCTCCGATTTCTCTTCTCTCGCTATCTCTTTCTTTGCCATCGCCTTATTACCATTTCATCTGTTGTCCGACTCCTTTCGCTAAATGAATTTTGGACGCCTTCGATTCCCGCGTAATTTACATCTCTCCGGGTCTCTTATAGAATTTTAATCGTGTTTATCTCGGTGACCTCAGCTCCACTCGTGTAGACTCCACTTTCTAGAGCAGGGCATGTCAAACTCGAAGAGGCGTCCGGGTCGCATTAAAGCGATGAATGTTAGAGAAGGGCCACATGAAAGCGGTGGATGTTATAGAAGGGCCGCAGTTGATTAATGAGGGCCAGAGCTGGAACGATAGACTTTAGCTAGAAGATTGGACGCCTGTTTTGCAATTAAAAGCAATAATTTAGAAAATACGTTTTATTGTAATTCGATAACTATGAAAAAATATCGTCTTCTTTTCGCTAAAATAAAGCTTTTATATGAAATTCCACACGAGTCACTTGAGACAAAAATTAGATATCGGGCCGCAGTAAGGCTGGACAGGAAGGACCGCATGTTTGCCGCCAGTTTGGCATGTCTGTTATAGATCCTTTATTCTCCTCCGCAATATATTCTCTTTCGCAAAACTCCTTCCGATTTCCATTACGCCCGTCGGAACCTTATTGCACAAAAAACGAATTAACTCGAAAGATATCGAAGTTTCTCTTTCTTCTAGCCGTCGTCTTTTTATACCCCAAAACCGCCAGAAAAGGCGAACGTTGAGCTACCTCTGCAGAACGGCTACTTCGCGCGTTGTTTACTCGACCGTTTTTCGACCGCTGGAGTTATCTGTATCATTTACTCGGTGCAATCCATTAGGTCGAGTTCGATAATTCCTGTTTTGGATTCGAATTCCCTTCTCGTTCGTGTTTTAATCTCACCCCCAGTTTCGCACACATCCCCTGTCCACTCCTCCCTCTCCCTCCTATCTCCCCACCGTGGTCGTTCACTCCCCCGAAATGTCTCCTTCGGAAATCTCCCCTCCTCTTTATGTCCCTCGTCGACCCCACTCCTTCTCCCCTCCCTCCTTTCTCTCCCCCCCGAAATCGCCTCCCTCGCCTTCTCCCATTCGTCCATTATCTCTCCACCCTTTCTACCTCTCCATTTCTTTCTCTATGCCACCCACTTCCTCTTCTCTTTCTTCCACCCCTCCTACCTATCCCCTCTCGTGCCCACGTAACCCCCCTATGTGACCTCGTCCCACTCTCCTCTCTCTTTCTCCCCTCTCTCGCTCTCCTTCATCCCTCCCTCCCCTCAATCTCCCACCCTCTCGCCATCCTTTCACCCTCTACCTCCCCCATTCCTCCTCCTCCTCTCTCCTCCTCCTCTCTCCTCCTCCTCTCTCCTCCTCTCTCCTCTTCTCTCCTCCTCCTCTCTCCTCCTCTCTCCTCCTCCTCTCTCCTCCTCTCTCCTCCTCCTCTCTCCTCCTTCTCCCGTCCCCCCTGTCATCCTCCCCTCCCCCCTGTCATCCTCCCCTCCTCCCTCTCCTCCTCCCCCCTCTCCTCCCCCCCTCACCACCCCTTTCTTATGTACGCGGCCCACTTTTCCCTCGCCGCCAGCGGACACTGCCTTCAGTTGAGCCTTCGACGTCCGACCGAAGGAGTTTCGTGACCGACTTCTCTTCTTTGGCACTAGCCGTACATCCCGAGTTGCATCATGAACGCGGCCACCGTTTGGTCCAAATGGGATTCCGCGCAGGTAAGTCCCTGTCGCTTCTTTTTCCACCCCTCGTCCCTCGAGCGCCGTTCCTCACGCCCCCCCCCCCACTTTCCGTCGTCGACGCGCTGCATCTGTTTCACCCGCGAGTTTATTTTATTCTCTCCGTGACCCCGAGAGATCCCACCCGACCGTCTACGGCCGTTAATCGAGGCAGGATATGTCGTCGAACTCGATCCACCTTCGCTACGTTTCCCGAGACACGCGGGAAACCCTCTAACCCAGTGGTTCCCAAACTGTGTGCCGCAGTACATTTTTAGGGGCGTCGCGAAAAACTTTGTTTAATAAATAAATCAAGGGTTTGCATGTGTCGGTTGGTAAATAGAGCAATAATTTTCCTTCTAATAAATTGATTATGTGTTAGCATCAACAAATGGATGCGTCCAAAGGTTGTAATACCCGTATTTAAAAAGATATAAAATTTGTTGCAAGGCTATGGTGTCGCGAAATCTTTATCTTTGAAAATATGTCGCGGCTCAAAAACGTTTGGGAACCGCTGCTATAATCCGTGGTCGTTTTGCGCTCAAGAGTGTTGGAAAGCGCTTTATTCTCGTCGGCTGCTTGAGCGAGAGATCGGCAACGCCAGGCGTTTGTTGGTCGCAGTGAAAGCTGTTCTTACATTGCGGGACTATAGACGTCGCGAAGGGAAACACCCGCGGGCGCCGTTTTTTCATTTTCCCTTTCGCTCGTTCGGTCCCACAGACAGGCTGCGCTACGCGTCAACAACACGAATTTCGGAAATTTCTAGTAATTCCGAGTTCTATATTTTACGTCTCTTAAGTTTTGTATCCGATACCAGCCGTTATAACTTTTATGGGTGATTCTAGTATGATCTGGCCCGTGAGTCTTATGTTTATGTTCTCAATAAAGAAATTAACTTTCATTTGTGTTTATAGTGCTGTAAAAATTAGTCGAAAACATTTGTTTTCGTATTATTATTTTTATTGTATATTTTAAATCTAGATTTGCCCCTGCAAATATTTTGACGGTCATGCTTGTCCATCTCGCAGTTGAGTGGCTAGTTACGTCCCTGGAGCACGATTACTCCAGTCCGCGATGATTAAAATGCGGCCGGTGAAATTTATTGCGGGCGTTCATATTTGCTATTTGAAATATGCTAATCAAATCTTTTATGGCGAAATTTTCGCTCTTAAAATTTTTAAGACCAGACCAACACTTATGTAATGTCACAAAATATCATTGTTAGGGTCAGAGTTCGAAATGTGGTCAGTATTTGCAATAGCCCACCGTGTGATTTGGCCAATGTCTGAAATTATAATAAAAATAAAGTATTTTGGGTTTTAAAGTAAAAGTAAAATCAGAGCCCTATTGTTAATTACAACTAATAAAAAACACAATAAACTTGCATGAGTATTTCGTGCGTGTGTGAACAAAGGGTCTCTGCCGTGGAGTAATTTCCTCTAAACCCGGAGTGGGTGGGATTCCGTGGGTGTTCGGTCCCTGGAATGGAGTTTTTTCCCCTAAACAGGCGTGCGAATACTTCCTTTTTATTATGTTTATGGCTATAAGGAGGATTTGCCAATTTTTATTAGTTATTTCGGAATTTGTCTGGGCAGTATTAATATTGGCCGGAGTGTGCTAGCCGAAGTTCGAAACCAAAATCGATTCGAGTTACCAATTATCAGAAAGCGGTTTCTTGTCGGGGATTTAGAGGGAGGGATTCGAGTGCACATACCTAGGGTTACCATATTTTTCAAGTCTAAAACCGGGACAAATCGATTTCTGAAGAAGGAAAACCGGGACAAATCGGGGCATAATCAAGAATGACCGAGACAAAACCCGGGACGACTTGTCTTTGATATTTTACTGCATAAGTATACACTATTCTTTTCAATTTTTTTACATTTTGAAAGTTTCTAAATTTTCATCATAAGAAGGAAAGTATACATCCACACTACCGTAACTTTCATAGCAATGAATTTTTAAAAAATGGTTTAAACGCACGTCCACACACAAGACAGGAATGTACTTAACGTAGGAATCCCTTAAGCATCAAAGGTATTTAATCACGTCCAGTGCCGGATACAGGTACGGGCGGATCGGACGGCCGCCCGGAGCCAGATGGGGCCCAGTACCGGGTCAGTAAGAATATTTTTATGAACAAAAGATATATTCTTAGAATTTTCTGTGAAAGGTTGCCACCTTAAATGTTTGACTATGGTAGGGTTACCATATTTTCAAGGATCAAAACCGGGACAAAACGATTTCTGAAGAAGAAAAACAGCTACAAATCCGGGAAATAATCTGACATAGCCGGGACGGCTAGTGTTTCATTTTTTGTTGTTTAAATACACATTTTATTCCTTGTTTTTTGTTTTATGCATTTTTAAACAACCAAAAAAGGATATTGTGGGGATCAGGAGTCAGAGAAAGGGTTGTCTAAAATATCTAAAGGAAAGAAAAACTAAATCTATCTATCTAAAAAGAAAAACGAAATATTTTTAAATATCGATATTATATTCTCAATACAATATTTTTTTACATCAGTTGACATCAGGAACCACTTTATTCATTCATAACAAATCCTGAATGCCAGCCCTGACATTGATTCATACTTATTTTCCGGGACAAAACAGTAAATCGATCGGTACAAGTCATAAAAACCAGGACATATGGTAAGCCTATATATTTTGTTATTCAAAAATGTGAAGACACCTACTATGCGAAACAAAATATTTTAATTATAGTTTTTCCTGTTCAATTCTCTTTTAAGTCTGTTCCTTATCAGAACATTTAAATTATCTATTTGAAATACTAAACGCATGAAATAATAATTTATATTTTGATCACCTGTTTTAAATGATAATGTTTTTTAAAAAATGGGAAGTTTAAAAAGTAAGTCAAAAATGGAAAGGATAAGAGGTATGAGACAATCTTGCATCTCTGTAAGTATAAATAATTTTTTTTAATTCAGAAAGAATTAAGTTTAATAAGATTTTTTTAAATGGAAGACATAAGGCAGTAATAGGTATTCTCAGTTTGAACAAAAAATAGGAATTCCTACATATCTAACTGGCAGCGGCGGGCGAACTTCTGCCTAGGCAAACTAGGCAGCTGCCTAGGGCCCCAACCTCGGCGGGGGCCCCGACCAGGGGCCGAAATGGTACACATTGAGGACACAGGACACGGAAAATAATATGTCAATTTTTCCGAACGAAATAGAAAATACCATAAAATACCATAGTTAATTTTTTGACAAGTGAAGTGGCAACACCGTGTTTGTGTTCTTTATTTGTTTTGCATCGCACCTCACTTCATTCTATAACTTGTCACTACTTGTCAGTTCGCGTTGAAAGTGTGTGTTAGAAAGTTGTATCAATTTCAATTTTGCGGCTCAAAGGTTTTATCTTCCACGCGAATTTGCTGAGGTTAGTTAAGGTTACGATACGAGTAGTGTTGCCGATGGAAGCTAAAGAATGTGATAGAATTTTCTAGAAAGTTCGTCGCGTGGCAATGTAATCTTGTAATTATATGTAAATGTAAAAATTATAATGTGTAAAAAAGTATAGTTGGTACTTGTCTATTTCATTTCTAAGTCTGCGTGTCTATTTTCTAAAGTCAAAGTACGTTAAATAAATAAAAAATAAAAGTAAAGTTTGTTTTTTGCAAAATTACCAAAAAGGGGGCCCCGACTCTGTTAACTGCCTAGGGGCCCTGAGTCTCTATGTCCGGGCCTGCTAACTGCTAAAAGATAGATTCTGTTTACACCATATATAAATTTGTTTTTCCCTCTGGCTATATATACATACACACACACACACACACACACACACACACATATATATATCCAGAATAAATACAATTATGTAACTACTTAAGAAACAAAATACACAAAACAACCTCTTCTCTTCTTCAGAAAAAAGGAAACATCAGTTCAAAGAAGAAATTTAACATAGCGACAGGTCCTGTCTGTTATTAATATATATAATTGATAGTAGCTCAATAACTTTGGCCAAAACTAACAAAAGTGGAATACTCCTTAGCCAAGGAGTATTCCACTTTTATTAATATATATAATATATATTGCTATTTTTTATGTTATACATACTGTATATCAGGGGCGTATATTCAGGGTGTGCTAGGTGTGCGGTGCACACCCACGGATTCGCAGTGTCACAGATATTATATTTTTGCATTTATTCCCGTTAAAGACTCCCCTAATCGTTTTCTGGCTTCGCGTGATTCCTAAAATCAAATCCAATATACAATGTTTCATGAAGAGGAGAAGTTTCGGCGCGTAAACATTGTATCACATTCACGTTAATAGCCCGGGTGTGCGGTAAGTAATACGAGCAGCTTTGAGCCCTTTAAACATACGTACAGATGGCGCAGCGGGTCAAATTCTTAGTCTCCTTGTGGTTTTAAACCGTCCAGAAGGCGTGGCAGGGTGTGCGCTGAGACAACAGCACCCAGAAGTAGTTAGCGGTTGTGATTGGCTATTGTGTGAAGCAATCCAATTCAACGTTGTTACTTGTCATGAGATGCTGTTTTTGTTTTCTGAGTTTCGTCTGTTTTGCGTGCGTGGGGTAAGGTGTGAACCGACGTGTTTATGACACCGATTTAGACAAGTTTTTAACATATATTTATAATTTTTTAGATATAATTTATAACTTTTTGCCCATATTTACAATGGTAAACAGTGTTGACGATGTACTGAATGCCCCGTTTTCTGCCAGAGCTTTTGCGGATTGTATGAACAAAGTCGAAGAAGGTAAGCCTCGTCCTCCTCTTCCAAATTTACTGTGCAAGCACAAAGATGCAAAAACTGAGTACATGAGACATTTCTCTGTTTCACAATACGGTCCAGTAGAATGGTTAACTGGATGTGAAGTGCGGTCAAGACTTTTTTGTTGGCCTTGTTTATTATTCTCCAAAGAGAAAAGTGTTTGGAATAAGCACGGGTATTCCGATCTTAATCATTTAGCTGCAGCAGTGCAAAAACATGAGCGCTCCCAACCACATGTTCAGTCATTTTTAAATCTTAAGATGTTTGGAAAACAAAGAATTGACACTCTCATTGACAGCCAAAGAAAAGTTGAAATTAGTCGTCATAATGAACAAGTAAAGAATAATAGAGACATTTTAAAAAGATTAATTGATGCTGAATGTTATTTGGCTAAGCAAGAGCTTCCTTTGAGAGGTCATGATGAGTCTGAAGATTCAGCCAACCGAGGGAATTATATAGAATTTTTAAATGTGCTCCGTGAGTATGATCCTCTTTTAGACAGTCATTTAAAGGCATCGACTATATTTCGAGGAACTTCTCCCACAGTACAAAATGATATCATTAATGCTATATCTGATGTGGTTAAAGATGCTATAAAGAAAGAAATTTCTTCCGCTACATTTGTGGCCATTCTTCTGGATGAAACTTCTGATGTCATGTCGAAATCGCAGCTATCAACTGTTTTTCGTTTTGTCCATAATGGGCAAACACACGAAAGGTTTATCGGATTTACAGACGTAAGTGATGATAGAACGTCTAGTGGTCTTTTTAAACATGTTGTAAACAGAGTTGAGGAATTTAATATTAAGGACAAGTTGGTCGGCCAAACTTATGATGGTGCCTGTGTAATGAGTGGACATATTAATGGGTTGCAGTGTAAAGTTATCGAGGCCTATCCTTTAGCAATATTTACGCATTGCTACGCTCACGTTTTGAACTTAGTTCTGAAGCAAAGCCTCTCGAATATCAAGGAATGTAGATTGTTTTTCCAAACTATCAGTGGATTGGCAGCATATTTTTCTAAATCATCGAAAAGAGTAAATGCTTTGCAAGATTTTGTTGCTAAAAAATTACCCTCCATCGCACCAACCAGATGGAACTTTACTTCCCGTTTATCAAACACAGTAAAACGCCACAGAAGTCAACTTATTGAATTTTTTGAACACATTGTGGAGAATTCTGGGGAATGGGACGTGGATGCTGTAATCAAAGCTCGTGGTTTTTTGTATTTCTTGCAAGATTTTCAAACAATTTTTCTGTTAGAAATTTTTTCTGTTCTGTTTGGCTATACTGATGTTTTGAATAATATATTGCAAACATCATCCTATGACATATTGTACTGTTGTAAAAAGGTGCATGATACTATGAAACAGCTTAGGAATGACAAGGAACATGGATTTGATGATATTTGGGTTTCTGCAAAGGAAAAGCATACGGTTGAGGAGTCGAAGCCTAAAAGACGAAAAGGATCTATAGAAGAGGAGAAGAGCGCGTGCCTTCGATTATACCAGAGAATAGTCGACTGCATGTGCCTGGAGATGGAAGAAAGATACTCTTCACTATCGAAACTTGAGTTTTTTCAACTCCTTTGTAGCGAAAGATATGATCAGTATGCGAAAACTTTTCCTGATGGTATTCTAGAAAAATTAAAGGATTTCTACGGACCATTTTTTGACTACGTTCGCCTAAAAAATGAACTAAAAGTGCTCTTTTCTTCTGATGAATTTGCGAGGAAACCAGTGCATCACCTATTAAAATTCATGCAAGAAAATCAGCTTCAGGTTGCATTCAAGGAAATTTATAAATTAGCGGAACTTATCATGACGATTCCGAGTTCTACTGCTACAGTCGAGCGTTCTTTTTCGGCTATGAAGAGAATACATACGTGTTATAGAGGAACACAAACTCAGGAAAGGTTATGCGGCCTAAGTTCACTCGCCATTGAAAAGACATTGCTGGTGGAACTGAAGAAAAGACCTTCATTTTATGATGATGTGCTAACACAATTCCTAAGGCAAAACAGGAGATTGGAACTGGTGTATAAATAAGTAAGTAAAATGAGTTTTTTAAGCCTTTCTTTGATTCAATCGGGAAAATAATATTTTCCCAAGTGATTACTTTTTCAGATTTCTGTGCGTATTATATAGTTGTACATATTTAAAAATCGTAGAAAAATACAGATAATTCGTGCTTCACTCTAGTATTTGCCAATGATATCCTAATCTTCTCACAACGAAGCGTTAACCCTTTTCACATAAACGGCGCGCGTGATGCATAATTATATCAGTTACTGAATTAAAGTATTCAAAATTATTCTAAGATTAATTGCATTAGACCAATTAAGAAGAGCGCTGCTGCGCTATGCTCTCTTAAAACTTTCACACGTCGATAAAAATGCAATCGTACGCTCAAATTAACACGTGAATTTTGTAGCGCGGGTTGCATAACCCCCTCCCCAATAAAAGCACACCCAACCTAAATGGGCACGCGACGCCACTGCTGTATATATACTTGTTAAAAACAAAAAATGCAATGTTTTTGGTGCTCTATCCTCGGATAAGAAAAATGCCTTCAAGGCATCAAACGACTTCAAAATTCGGTCCATTGCAGACATTAATGTCAGCCATCTGGTTTTGGATTGGTAAAGTAGTTTCTTATATTCTGTCTACAAAATCACAAAAATCTTTTAATCTCTCTGTTCTAACAGTGTATATTGCAAAATAATTAAATATCTTCAGAACAATCTGATCAACGTCGCAGGATAATTGATCAGACGCAACTTGCGATGTGTTATGTAAAATATGTGCAGGGCACCCGATTCCTTCAATATCAGCACCAATTTCTGCTTTTAGCTTTAAGAAAACATCATTTGCTCCTCTTCTCTCTTGTCCACCAAAATTTACATTTGCATTATCTCCTTCAAATGCAATGCATTTTTAATGCCAATTTTCAAATCAGTTAAAGATTTGATACAAAAACTTGACATTATATCTGATTTCTTGGCATTTAAGTTTCCTAATTTCAACAACTTTACATTAATTCCAGTCTTTGTGAAATATTAAATGACAAGTGGGAATATTTTTTCAGATTTGTGATTACTTGCATCCGTACTTATGCTATAAAACGAACAACTGTTTAGTTCATCGCTAATCGAATTTATCGAATATAGCGCCAAAATTTCTGTAATTATTCTTGACGTTTTTGTTTTTGCTGAGGAGTATTGCTTTGCAGTTTTAGAATCACTAAACAACTTAGGTCGTCTTTGTTAACACAGTCTGTAGAGACAAACGATTGGTGTTGTTTAACCACATGATATGCAAAACATAATTCTGATGCAACAACTTTTTCTTCATCAGAGTTGTCCCTTTCTCCAAAAAGGATTGTAATGGTTTCACACCTACTTGATGTTGCAACACAATATTGATGATTCTGACCGTTGATGTGATCTTTTATGTCATGGATAATGACTAATGCTTTTATATTTGTTACAATGCTTGAAAAACGCCTCTGTCTCATGTCTCCCTTTTTTGATGAACGGAAATTCTTCTGCATATTCATTCAAGAAATGACACTTTCTCTTCGGCATTTTGACTAAGGGCAAAGAATGTACAATTTTATATTATAAATGCCAATATATTTTTAACTTAAAAGTTTCAATATTTACTTATTATTATTTACTTACTAATATTTACTAAAATTAAGGGATTAATAAAGAGAACCGTTGACTCAACGTCTAGTCTGCTCTGCTCGACGCCGTCGAGTAAACTGATTCTTGGAATAATTAACTTGTGCGCGTGCGCTGACAAGAAGTGGCAACAGTGTTTCCACAACACTACGTTAGGGAATAAAACCATATAAAAAATAAATAGAAAAATTATTCTACCCGAGATGGTTTTTGTTGTCCACCGAATAAACAGTGTTCTCTGAAACCGGGACATTAGATTGCCCCGAAAGGTCTTTTCGGGAACCGGGACAAGAGGCCGAAAACCGGGACAATCCCGGAAAACCGGGACGTCTGGCAACCCTAAGGCTATGGTCACATTGGCTCCGGTTCGGCAGAATTAGCGTTCGTCCGAATTGCACCGTATTCGGTCGAACATTTCGGACGAAGTATTCGGCAGAATTAAGTGGTCACATTTTACCGGATTCACTAAAACCGCCGATACCTACCAAAACTTTCGAGGGTACTGTTCAGTACTGTTTGCATGACGAGGTGTAAGTTAAACAAAGCGACGCTAGCCCTGTCAAGAAAGCGACGAGAAACGGTACTACTACGGCATAACAACCTCCTCGGCCCGCCGGTTTTGTTAATTAGTTGGTTATTAATAATGAAACAAAAGTAGTACTTTTTCACAATATATTTTTCACCGGGTTGGTTATGGTTTTCCTTTAAGTATTTCTCATCTACGGCACAACAACATCCTAGGCCTCTCGGGTCGGGTATTTATTTGGTTGGATTTGGTTGATATCGTTGAAATAAATAGTTACGCGTGTCCGCTTATTTATATTCGAAGTCCCGCTTTTCGCCGTGGCAGGATCATATACAATTACCATTAATAAAGGCATCTTTAGGAAAATACAGACTCAAACGATACGTCCTAGCCAACTGAGGGCTAGAATTTGGCTGCCGCATATTGTAGGCCTCAAGATTAGATGGTTAAACGGACAGTAAATATATGAGAAATTCTTTGCGCCCCTTCCCCCCCGGCCTACCCATCGCGCCCCCCTAAGGCCCGTTGACCACTAGTAGTGATGGGCATTGTCGTTCTTTTAGTGGATTCGTTCCTTTCGTTCCATTGGCGCACGTATGAACTTTATTAAATGTAGGATTTCCTGTGATGAATGTTGGAAAACTGTTTGTTGTTATGATTTTTCGACTCCGCATTTTGTTCATAATAATATTAATAACAAATTTGTTATTGGCAATACTAAACGATATGGGCGTACGGTGAGGGGGTCTTGGGATCAGAACCCCCCGAAATTTTGGAACGAACTTGAAAAAATCCACTAAGTAATCTAAATCACTGCATTGGGTATTTGCTACGTAATAAAATAAAACTAGATAGTGTTTAGTTTCATTCTGAAAAACTTTTCGAAAACATCTTCCAAATTCCACTTCTTTTGCGCTCCATTTATTTGTATGAAGCAGAATAATTATTGTTTCCACCAAGGCCAAAGCAATCCTTATCGTCGCTGATATCCCTCCTATATTTATCTCTCTCACCTTTCAAACGTTAAGAACCTTTGATGGAAGAATTAAAAAAAAATTAGAATGAGAATTGATCCTTAGTAAATTATTATATTATTAAAATTAAGAAATAAAAGAATTTTTGTGGAAGAATGGTAAAAATCTTGGACAATATATTTTTCCTCCGAAACAACCAAGTATTATAAAATTATTATGAATTATGTTGTTGTAAGTGTGGTTGTTTCTCGTCTATTAATACCCCATGCACCCATAATATCCCTTTATTCACAGTCATTTCGAAGTACAGAAGTCAAATCTTGCAATCCCAATAAACAATAGAAAATATTTTGTGCGCTGCGAAAAGAACAACATCACTCCGGTACGAAATACACTTCTTTGCATGACGATTTCGTTCATCCCACTCCGGAACGAAATTCTCTGACAAGGAGAGGCTACGGATTGTAACTCACAGATTCGGTTCATCTACCAGTGGAGAGATTAGGTAATCATTAGAATACCTTTTCGAAATTTCGGGCTAATGGATTTTAGTTTAAGAGAAATAATTGTGAGTTCGAGGAACGAAGTATCCGAATCCGAGTGGAGTCCGAAGAACCATTGAGTTCGGAACCCGAGTCTGAGGAACCATTGGGCCTGGAAGGTCCGGAACGAAATCCTCCAGAGTCCGTGGAACGAGATTTTTCAAGGCTGTGGATTCGTACCGGCTGGTTCCGGCGCTGGATTCGTTCCAACGGAACGAATCCTTCCGGAACGACACAACATTAACCACTACGCCCAGAAATGTGCGACGAGAAAAGTGTGAGCGAGGCGGCCGAGTTTTGTCCGTCCACTACGGGGAGTTTCTCGGTCAACTAGAAATGCGTTTAGTTCCGTTTTGAGCGGCAACCAAGTCAGGCGTGATCAGTTGAGTTTTTTTCGGACAGATATGTTCAATAACAGTTTGATGTTTCATGTGATTGATTAGAAGTCGAATGACTCAGAGGAAAGTGAAGAGGAAAATGTGGTTTCTCTTTATTTAGCAACAAAGCATCCTTGCCAAGTTCCCTCCCAATTGACGCCCATATGCCTTCTTTCAAGGTTGTGTTTTTATAATCTTCATCTTCTGTATCGCAGTGACATAAATGGCTCCTAACTAGCTCAATTAATTTCGCCATTATCACAGCCAATCCAAATGAAAAAACTGCAGAAGCAGAGTTATCAAATGCAGTGCACACAGCTAAGCTAGTTTAGAAACTGAATGGCCCTTAAATACGTCGAGCCTGCCTGCTTGCGGGTAAATAACGGCCGATGATTCACAGGTCGTAGAAAAATGGAAGGGGAGGGGGTAAATGTGTACGAGAAAATTCGTCCGGCTAGCGACTGGACAATGGTACTATGGACTGGACAGAGATTTCTCGATCGCCTCGTTCGACACATTTCTCGTTTCGTTCTAGTGGACGGACCCCTACCTAAAGTAATGCTTTCGATTTACACATTTCTCGGCGTAGTGAACAACGGGCCTAAGGGGGGGGCGCCCCACAGTTTGGAAACCTCTGCCTTAAGTAGCCATATATTTAATAGACATTTCACAAATTTGCCGGTTGATTTGGCCAGTATTGATAATGACCGAAAATAATAAATACTGGACGATTTTTTGTTTTGAGCGTAAACTTGAAATCGGCCAGCTCACAAGCGAAACGTTTGTCTACACCTGTTCTAGAAGGGTATTTTAGTAAAAAGGGAGAGCGATAAGTATTCGTTAAATGTAGATGAATATTACTAAAGGTATGTTAATCTTACGGTACGTTTACAATATCTACATCTACATATTACCCTGCAAGTCACCTTGACGGTGGATGGCAATATAATATAATATAATATAATATAATATAATATAATATAATATAATATAATATAATATAATATAATATAATATAATATAATATAATATAATATAATATAATATAATATAATATAATATAATATAATATAATATAATATAATATAATATAATATAATATAATATAATATAATATAATATAATATAATATAATATAATATAATATAATATAATATAATATAATATAATATAATATAATATAATATAATATAATATAATATAATATAATATAATATAATATAATATAATATAATATTGTTCAAGAAAGAGCAGCAGATTGTGTAAACACATGCGAAAAATTATCGTATGTATCAAACCAGAATATGCTAACCCAGTTTTTCAGTTCCATACAAAAGTATATATAATGCTTTTATGTTTATTTCCATGATTTAGTGATCCGAAATGCCAGAGACCCACGGTTCGCTTGAAAGCTATAGGTATGCCTTTTTTCGCGACTCTTTGAATGTTTACCGAACAGAAAGAAAAGACTAGTGAATTTAATTCTTTTTCATCACCAATCCACGATACCTTGTGAAATTACTGTAAAAATTCTGTATTACTCTTAGGGGCGTAACTAGCCTCCTCAAAATATTTGGAGGATCACACCGATATTAAAAAAATACAATAGAAATATTTACACGAAAACAAATGTTTTACCCTATTTTTACTGTACTAGTCACGCAAACGGAAGTTAATTTTATTAAGAACAAAAACAAAATACTTTATTAATTTATATTTTCAAATGTAGTACTCAGCAGGATAGGCAATAGGGGCGAAGACTTATAAGGGGGAGGGACAGGATTCCCTTAATGCAGAGGTAGGCAAACTACGGCCCGCGAGCCGCATGTGGTTCGCGAGGGTATTTTATATGGCCCGCGATGTCATTATGAAAGCGAACCATAAGATAAAATGCAGATAATTTCATATTTGTAGCTTAAAATTATGGCAGGAAAACCTTTTCCGGTGATGTTATGTGGATAACATATTATTTATTATTGATTTTTACTAACAGGATCCCTTGCATTATCTAAAATTACTTCCGATGTTAACCATAACGTGGACCGGCGACGCGTTTTCATCTGTTAATGCGGCCCACCTAAGAAGCTGCAACTGTTAATGTGGCCCGCCACGTAAAATGTTTGTCCTCCCCTGCCCTAGTGCCCGGACCTTCCTGTAGTTACGTTGCTGATTACTATAACAAAAAACACAACGCAACAATTCCACCTCGTTCAAGCTATCACTCGTCAATAGTATTTTTGGGCACGCTCAAACTTCAGCCGGTCCGAGAACACGCAACCGTGGCATGCGGAAGAAGTGTTGACACTGGCTGGTTTTCCAATATAACTCTGGAGCTTACGATATCTTGTACGTGTAATTGTGCAAACTCATTGGCACCCGCGGAATACGGTTCTTGACCTCTGATCTACGGTGTTGGCTTGCTGTGCAAAAACTTTTGGCTGCTAATCAAATGTCACAATAACACTTTACTTGTATTTCACAAGCAATTTCATTGAAATAGATGAATACTTAACATTTTAAGGGCCATGGGGACACTAAACAAAAATTATATATTTTTCAAAATTATATCCTTTGGGAACAGGTAATAATTGTATTTCAAATTTCATTAAAATACATCATCCCGTTTCCAAGGTATCATATTGGACATATATGTCCCAGTGGGCAGCCCTCCCTTAACCGAATATTCATGCTACGCTTCTATGATAACATTTTCTTTTGCTTTGATCCAATACTGTTCTGAAACTTCGCTATACCCAAAGCTGACAATAACCTATAATTGAAAATAATTACTTATATCGCCATAACATAATATTTATTTCGTTTTTACGTATATAAGAGAACCAAGAATTTAGGTATTGTATTCAACAATAAAATTTCTTTGAGATGTATAACATAGGTGAACAATACAAATATTACAAGAGTTGTTGGTCCTGTTTCAAATTCCTCTTTGGCACTCATAGTACATATTTTTCTACTAGCCTATGGTCAAGCATCCTGGAAGGCACAAAAGCCTGAAGACTCCGAACAATTTCTTGGGGCATGCTTTCTGTCTTGAAGAAAATTTCTCTAGTCTTCTTGCAGTCGTTTGCCTGACCTGTACATTCCCGTTCTCTTGTTGTTTCCTACACACCGTGAAAATACTACGTGGATTATTTACTGAAATGTCCAACAATTCAAAAATCACGCGCAAATAATATTTGATTTACATCCTATTTCATAAGTAGCCTTCTTCTGATCCCTCAAATCAATTCACCAATTGTATTTATTGTTTTTATTTAATCATTATCTCTTAGCTTCATTTCTTGACTATGATTAAATTTTTTGGCATTCCATTTTTATCTGTCCTTACTGTTCCACAAGCAAAAATATCTTTTTTAATTCTAATTGTAACTTTGGTAAGTTTAAAATTATCGAAATACGCGACAACCATTTCCTTCTAATCTTCCTGTCTATGATGAAACTACCCCACATTCGTGATATTGCTTTCTACCTGTATATAAATCAAACTCACACAAGTGCCCGGTCATTGCGTCACACCTACACCATATTATGAAACTCCACTGGCTTGGTTTTATTACTTGCTATTGCATTGACTATGAACTTTGAATTTGATGGTATGCTCGTCTACAGTTTGTTGTTTAGATGGTTCACGAGCAGCCAGAAAACATTTATTGAAAGGCTTGATTAGTGGTTTAATTTTGAATATTCGATCGTAATTCCGAATGTCCTATGAGGATATATCCTAATTATTAGAAAACGCAGTGCAACATGAATTGATTCAAATCTTTTCCGTGGTATTACATTAACTATGTACGGGCAACAGGTTTCTAAACAGCTGACCAATAATCCCTTGTCGTGGGTAAAACATCACAACCTATGACGAAATTCATTCCAAGGAATACTTTAATTTCGTCCGAGTTTGTGGCGAACGGGATATTTTTCTATTCTATGTACAATTTAGATTGCCTTACTAAGAGTTCCATGAAACTATTGAAATTACTAGTTTTTCAAAAATATTTAAGTGGTCATCAAAGTTTCCTCGGATATTTTAACCATTCTATACAGACATAATGAATTCTCCACTCGAGGGATAGTTCTTTTTCTTGACCAAGATAACTCTGATTTGGATTTGGACTCACTTTTTGAAGAATCAGCAACTGGATGAATTTAGCTCTCTCTAGTCCGAATTTAAATGCTCGGATTCCAAAGTTTTGGCGCATTATTTTTGCGGAAAGCACGCTCTAAGAACGTCAGTTCCTATTACTAAAAATAGCTTACGGAAGATTTTACGTATCCTATTCAAATTTTAAAGAATTATCATAAGAAAAATTGTATCTGTTCATTTATTTCACAGCGACGTCTTCACTTCGACGTAGTCTTAACTAAGGATTATCGTCGAAAAAAAATTTAAGTGTTTACAGATTCAGCAGCTTAGTGTATGAGAAGGAGAAGTGTTTAGACTGGTATAAGCAATCCCAAAACAATGATTCATATTCTCAAGTGATGAGGGTGTGAGGTTATCGGAGAGAGATTGCTTCTGGGACAGTTTCAGTCATGAGGCACTGCGAAGTCTTTCGCCCACAAGAACGTATCTGTCTCAAATCATTTAAACAAGAATCATATTGTCAACATTTTATATGCTGTGTAATCCCAAAGTGTCTGTCTAACAAAAACTAATCTTCGTTGGGCATGGTAAAAATTAATAATTATTTAGGAGTCTCCTAAATTTCTACATTGACGTCAGAAAAAAATTAAATTTCGGTTGTTTTTCTTAACAAAACAATTAAATTTCGATTTTTTATTTAGTTTAAAGTTTATCATTTTGTGTGTCATGTAAAGCAGTGGTTCTTTAAAAAAATGTCGCGGCCTCCTTGAATTGAAAATTGTACAAATAAAAAACTTGAATACATTTTTTTCATTTTATATAACTATTAATGAGTTTGATGACATCGTATTTTCTAAAATTCCCTGATAAAAATTCATTATTCGCGAAAATTGTATTTTTTGGTATTTCACCATATATTCAGAAAATTTTCGCAGCCCCTAGTTTGAGAAACACAGACGTAAAGAAAATTTATTGATATATCTTATTAAGCAAAATGACGGTGACATTTTCAATTTATGGGACAAATAGGTCTCTTTGTCCTTAAAGGGTTAAGGAGGTTGTATAATTGAGTTTCATTTTTCATATAATTTCCATAGTATAAAGAATTTCGTAAAAATTTTAGAGTGGTGGTATCGTTTAACATAATGCTGAAAATTCGTTTGCCACTTGAAAACATTTCTTTTCAGCTCTAGGTTTTAGTTAGATAAGCAACGTTTTATCATAATATTATGTTGTTTACGGGACATAATATTTGTGATACAAATGGAAACTGTAAACAGAGCATTTAATTTTTATTCAACCTCCTCAAATAGAAAATTATCGTCTAAGTTGTGGACGGCATTTCGGTTCGTTTACAGAGATATCGACGGTATTATCCTTGAATACATATTGGCGACAAATTTGCCTCTTTAACTCTAATAAGAATATTAGCAATTAATAGAATTTAAATTGGATATGTGATTACAATTGCTAAGTCACTATTACGTGTTCATTTTGCACACTCAAATCCCTCACGAATCCGACAAGACTAAATGAAACTTATTGCATAATGTGCGTGCCATTCAGCATCTCTAAAGAAAGTGAAATAAGCATCGAATAGTCCAAGCTCTATGTTAAATTTTTCAAGCATATTGTTTTTTTCGGTTACGATTGCGACATTGTATTATAAGTTGTTCAAACTACGTACACCAACTAGAGTAATTTTCCGACGAAAATGACGGGGATACGTGAATAAAGTATTAAGTTATAATTAAGACACTTCCTATTCTCCCTCCCTCTTTCTCCTCCTCCCTCCCATTCTCCTTCCTCTCTCCTTCGTACTCTCCCATCAAAAACGAAGCTGCCTCTCTCAAGGCGATATCATCATCATAGGTAGTCTGTCCGTAGACAGGTCCGTGATTATTCATGGTTAAACCTGGTTCTCCATATACTCCTATTTTTCGCTGTCCTCTTCATATCTTGATAACTCTCTTTCCCTTTCAAATCGTCTATCAGCTGATACCTTTTCCTACCTCTTTCCCTTTTCCCATCTAGTTTTCCTTCTAACACATCTTTAATCATACTCTCTCTCCTCATGTAATGTCCAACCCAGTTAGCCTTCCTCTTTCTGATAGTCTGTATAATCATTCGCTTCTCTCCTATTCTTCGTAGCACTTCATCGTTTTTCATCCTATCTGTCCATTTTATCTTCAGCATTCTCCTCCAAGTCCACATTTCAAAGCTTTCCAAGTATTTGATGTCATTTTTCCTTAGCGTCCATGTTTCTGCCCCATACAATGCTATACTCCATACGTAGCATTTTATCAACTTCTTGCGGATATCTTCCCTTATATTCCCTGTAAGTAGTTGTTTCTTTCTCCTGAAAGCCGCTTTTGCTTTTCCTATTCTAGTTTTGATCTCATCCGTACATTTTGCCTCTCGTGTTATGATACTTCCAAGGTATTTATATTCTGAAACTTGTTCTAATGGCTTTCCCCCAATAGTTATGTTCAGATTCTCTTCTTTACCCGATATTCGAATGACCTTGAATTTTTCTGTATTTATTTCCATACCGTATTTTCTACCTCTTATCACTAGTCTATTTATCATTTTTTGTAGTTCCTCTTCCTTTCTTGCTAGAAGTACTTGATCATCTGCGTATTTTACAGTTCTTATAATCCTTCCTCCAATTTTGAAATCCCCTGTGCCTTCTAAAGCTTCTTGCATTAGACTTTCTCCATATATATTGAATAGGGTTGGCGATAGGCAGCAGCCTTGTCTTACTCCTCTACCGATATTTATTCCGCAGGTGTCCACATTCTCAAACCTAACCTTTACAACTTGATTCTCATATAGATTCCTAATCAGTCTCCTGTCTTTCCAGTCTACACCTATATCCTTTAATATCTTCATCAACTTTACCCAATTTACTCTATCAAAGGCCTTCTGCCAGTCTACGAAACATGCGCAGATATCTTGACTGTATTCTATTGCCCTTTCTGATATGATTCTAACTACTCCTATAGCATCTCTAGTTCCTCGTCCTTTTCTGAAACCGAATTGATCTTCCCCTATTATTTCTTCTGCCTTTTTCTCCAGCCTTTTATTAAGAATCCTCGTGATGATCTTCGATGTGTGTGACAGAAGGCTTATAGTTCTGTAATCTTTACACTGCATTGCCTTTGGCTTCTTCTTTAGAGGGATCATTGTTACTTCTAGGAAATCCTGAGGCCACTCTCCCGTGTCGTAAATCTTATTAATTAATTTCGTGATCGCTTTTAGTCCTTCTGATCCTATAACTTTAAGTATCTCAGCCGGTATTCCATCGCTGCCCGTGGCTTTCCCCTTCTTTAGTTCCACTATCGCCTTTTCTACTTCGCTGTCCATAATACTTGGTCCTAAGTTGTATTCTTCAATGTTTTCCTCATTTTCCAGTTCTATTTTTGCCGCTCCTGCCTGTTTGCCGTATAATTCCTTAATGTATTCTTCCCATACCTGTGCTACATCCTTTGTTTCTGAGACTATCTTCCCATCCGTATTCATAATTCCTTTACCACAAATTCCATTAGACTTCTTATCTTCTAATTCCAGTGCCCTAGCGTACATCATATCTATCGTACCCTCCTAACTTCTCCATTTGTTCTATTTCATCACATTTTCCTTTTATCCAGTTTTCTCTAGCTTTATCTGTTACCCTTCTCAACTCATTGTTTATACGCCTATAGTTGGCTCTACCTTCTTCACTGTTAACGTTTTTCCATTTTCGTCTGTCATCCATTTTCTCCAGCATTTCCTTCGTGATCCATGGTTTTCTGATTTTCTTCTCTTGTTTTCCAATCTCTTTATCCAAGGTATCCTTGATACTGGTTTTAATTTGATCCCATTCTATATCAACGGTCTTCGGTTTGTTTTCCAACTTTCTTAGGTTATCTTCCAACTTCATGCTGACTACATCCTGCCTTTCTTTCAGTTTTTCTAGGTCCCAGGTCTGTCTTTCTCTTCTCGTTTTTCTTATTTGTTTGAGCTTTGTACTCACGTCAACTATTAGAAGGCTGTGATCTGAATCAATGTCCGCTCCTTGCAATGCCTTGGCGTTCTTTATGCTGTTCCTGAATCTTTGTTTTACAAGGATGTAATCTATTTGGCATCTCATTCTATCTCCTGGGCTTTTCCATGTGTATAACCTTCGTTTATGGTTTTTGAACCATGTATTAGTCACTACAAGGTCATTATTGATGCAGAATTCTAAGAGTTTCTCCCCTCCTCGATTTCTCTTCCCAAGTCCGTATTGCCCGACAACATTTTCTTCCTGTCCTTCTCCGACTATGCTGTTCCAATCTCCCATTATTATGTAGTTTACCTTTCCTCTTCCGTCTTCTTCGTAAATTTCATTAATTTGCTCATAGATCTCATCTATTTTTTCATCGTCATGAGCTGACGTTGGCATATATACCTGGATTATCAGCATGTCCACTGGGACTGCTTTTAGCTTTATTGCCATCAGTCTATCGTTCGTTGCTATTATCTTTGTCACGCTTTTCATCATATCTTTCCTAAGTACCAGAGCTACTCCCCTTTCCCCACTATTTCCTCCAGAATAAACTACCGTGAATTCTTCCGAGTCGAACTGTCCTTCTCCCTCCCATCTAGTTTCGCTTAGCCCTATAATGTCAACTCTATTTCTTCTCATTTCTTCTTTCAAGTTCTCTAGCTTTCCTGCCTTTCTCATAGTTCTTACGTTCCAAATGCCAATTCGTAAATTACTTTCGACAAATGTTTTCCTCAAGGCAGTCCCCGCCCGGAGATCCGATTGGGGGACTATTTTACCTCCGGATTGTTTTACCTCGAGAGAACTCATATTGTCCAACCATATAATCTTTACTAGGGATTGTAATGTGGTAGTTTCCCTCTTGCTTTCCACATCGCAGTACTGTAGCCGTTCAAATCGTCCTGATCACGCCTACAGCTGTATTGGATATAGACCCAACCAACATCATTTGTTTTCGGCTCTATACCATACTGGCAGTACTGCTGCCTACTGCCAGGCACTGATGATAGTTTTTTTTATAAAACCTCCATTCGAGGGGTTTGAACCCCCGAACTTTGCAATAGAAAGCCGACACGCTAACCACTACACCATCAGTGCATTGTCAAGGCGATATATATATATATATATATATATATATATATATATATATATATATATATAAGCAAATGACGAACAGAAAATACACACACAAAGTAAGTATAGATACGAAGAATATGTTGCTTAAGAAAATTTCTATTTAATGGTAGTCATGTACTCAAAGAAACAAATTACGAACAGAAAGCACATACAAAATGCTAGCATGCATAACATTTAACTATTCCCAAAATAGAAATATTGGACTCTCAAACGCGGCGGCGATGGGAGTTGTCACGGTAAGCTTATATTCCCCATTGTTTAAAACATGAAAAATCACCTTTTTCTGGTTCTATTCCTATTTTTACGTTAATTAGATACGGATCTAATCTTCTCTTTAAAAAAATAAAATATGTTTTTTAAACATAGAACCGTCCAAATCTCACGCCCGTAGCATACTTTAACGTAAATTTGAAAGTCATATGATTAATATGTTACACAGATCGATCGATTTTTGCGTGTTAACTTACGACAAATAGAAGTTATCTCCTGAAATTTCGTTTCTTTTTCGCATTGCTTTTTAATGTCTGAATCAAGCATTCCTGCCAAATTTCAGTCTTCTACCTATTCGGGAAATTTGTTAATAGACTTTAAAATTGCGCGAGACAAAGAACAATCGTAGCATGCCCACAAGGAATTCTTAACATTGTATTAAGCGTATTTATATTCTTATTTTACAGTCATACTCAAGACATTTCACATAAAGCATAGAACTTGCCACAATATTTTGTTGAATAAATGGCACCAAGCCATTTCCCAAACTTATTTCTATTTTTATAATCTTTATTGGAATACCAAAAGCAATAAACTTGATTGAAAGTTACGTAAAGAACACGAAGGCCAGTGTCGCTAAGGGCCGGCTTCTGTCATGGGACTTGCTGAAGCGCTCATATTCCCCCGAGTATCGTTCTCGCGCAACGAATATATCGATTTAGTTTCCTCGATTTTAATAATCAAAGATACATCTAATAGTTATTCATTCATTATTATTTTTAGGAATCAAATTGTAATGTTCTTAAAACCATTCGTGTCAATATAATTACACCTAATTATTTGTAAATACAATTAATGGGTCGTAACCACTCTTTATCGATCACTTATCTTTCGGGAAAATAGTTAAACTTTTCATCTTGATTTTTGTAAAATGCAGGTTTCCCTTTCTTTATGCGGGGGTTGCGTTCCAGGAAAGTGACGCATAAAGCGAATTCGCATAAACAGAACCCGTATCAAGACGCTCTTCTTTCGCTCCATAACGACTTCTTATGCGCTAAATGCAAATTTAAAACAATTGACACTAAATTATACTCGCCAATAAAAGGAAGCAGACGAGCACAAGTGGTGGCTGTTGTGAGTGACATAATAGTGAAGGTTTAATATGCTGGAGAGTTGTCTTGGCGCTACGCAAGTTCCACGGGAAAAGAGACAAAACTTCTCAAGTGTGCTCAGACAGTATAACAAGAAATCTCTTCTCATCTCTACTCTACAATATTCTCTCAACTCTCACCTCTTTTACCGTAGTACTAATACACAAAGCATAAGAGACAATGAGAGACTGAATGGTCGCCTCGGGGTGTAGTGGAGAACTTTCTTTCATTTGTATTGCACTGGCCGCGTAACCGCATAAGAGCGAATCAAAGACCCATAAAAAGAAATCCCGGTAGCAATAAGTTTGTCGCATAATAGCGAATTCTTTTTTGAGGATTTATTTTCTTCAATGGCTTTTACTATAAGAATCAAACATTCGTACCAAATTTCAATTTTCTACCTACTCGGAAAGTTTATTGAAATAGCAGTACAGCCAGCCGTAAATAGTTCTCGATTCTCCCGCTCTTTTATAAAGCCTTTTTAAGAGCAGCACCACCGTCGATCGTGAGGGAAAAACATAGCTTATTATATAAAGAGATTTATGAAAAAGCACTATTGTTTTATGAACACGATGTCAAGTTTCATGAGCCAATCTTTTAAAATGCCACTATATTAGTTAACTTGCGTGGTCACGAAAACGTCAGTATCTTTGAAATATATATCGAAATTAAATCAATCATGTCAATCAAATCAATTTCTCAAAATCCATGGAACTAGTAATGGCATATTTTTTTGATTAGATGTTATAACTGCCTTGTTATTTTTGTTTTTAATTTTTTTCTGAATTTATAAACATATAAATCATGAATATTATTATTTTTCATTCTCCGATCAGATAAAAATTCATTAGGTTATTTTTAAATGCGTTGGGAGAAACTTAAGGTTATTTTTAAATTCACATTAATTCGATATAATTCATACCTACTAATTGAGCCTGAATTGTAAGACAGACGGGAAATTTTGCCCCAGTGCGAGTTAATGAAATTATATGTCAATATATTCGTTTTGCAAATACCTTGGAAACGTACTTAGGTTTATTTAAACATCTTTCAAATAAAATATAGATCGGCATACTTTGTGGAAAAGATTATGTCGGTACTACGAGTATTACGAAAAGTGGAATAAAGATTATTTTTAATGGAATAGATAATAAGATCGAATAATTATTCTGCTTTGATTCGATTCAAATTCCAGATATTTGAACTTGAAACCAGAGGCGCACCAGGGAGGTCAGGGACAGTCGGCCGTTTGACCCCTTTACACGCTTGCAAATAACCTAAATAACTGTTGCCGTCAACTAGATATTTCGTAGTAATTAAAGTTACTTAGCTTTGATGGAGTCGTATCTAATAGTCAAGTAATTGTAAGCAACATTAAGTGATTAATCTTGATAAAGAAATACATCCATGAATATATAATCCATTATTAAATGGTATGTGCTTCAATGCTGATAATCATTCTAATGTACCGATATAAAATACGGAAATTTGTTTTATATAAGATTTTGCGAGTCTATTTATATGTATTTTTTTAATCTGTTTTTGTTCATTCTTTATCATTTAAACGGAAAGCCAACTAAAATATTTTATCAGGAGGGATGTGAAGGGGAAAGCTGCCAACAAATGAGGCGATGCAAAGTTGAAAGATGTCACAACAAGCTAGTTTAAAGATTTGTAGCTCCAAGGGAGGAACAAGTTGGTGTAGGTGTTAATTTCGATAAATCATCACGTAGAGCAGCGGGGTATTCTATCAGGGTACCCAACTAAGCTCTGAAATACTTTTCAGCGCGTATTTTATACACCAGTCGGAGTAAAACGTCTCGCAGAATGTATTTAAAATTGGCAAAACTAATTTTTGTTCCAGTTTCCGTACGTATTTCCTTCGTATATCCCTCGAGGGTTGTCTATAGTTGTTATATTAATGGAACACGGGCGTTTCAATTAATCTGTCCTGTACTGCTTTCTTGTCGGCATTTCCATTTCCTAATAACACCGACGCATTACGTGTTATTGCACTCTAAATTTTACCAAAATATCCAGTGTATTTTAAAAGATAAGACAAACCATTGCTGAATGTATGAAAATGGCTATGCCTTCTCTTTCAAACTCAATTTTTATCGCCTATCAGTTGTTCCGACAACGGTATTTATTATTGGAGTCGACTGATAAAGAATCGAGGGCCTTGGCATATCAAGGGAAGAATCCATCTTTCATTTCCAATTTTCGAACGTAAGAAGTTCAAACATTTGCGCAGAAGAAATAACATATCATAAACTGACGACCGTACTCGACTCAAATTTTAAACGTTGAACGCAAAAAATTCCCATTTCTAAATGAAATTAGGTCTATAGAATTATATTGGATGGTAATCGATCGCACGATGTAACTGGATAACGTCACGGACGGTCTAGTAATTAAGGTGGAACATGTAAAACTACTTTATGATAGCTTAGAGCAGTGGATTTCAAAATTCGTGTCGCGATAGAGTCGACTGTCGCAGAAAGTGGGCGAGAGAAAAAGATGCTGGTTTCGCTAAAGTGACAACAAGGTTGCTGTATAAATCAAAATAAATTTTAGGCCATCTTCAGTGAGAAAGTTTGGAAACTACTGGCGAAGGGTGTTAACATTAAATTAAGTGCCACATCTCAATCTTTCCGGAATGGTGAATTAGCAGTTCGAATTTAAAACAGTGACACTGTAGAGTTTAAGCGGAAGAAATCGTTACTTGGAATTTCAAATATTCATCAGATGCAACCGCTTCTAGGACAGATCAACTTGGTGCACGGTTGCGCCATGTTGCACCAAATGCATATGAAAAGTAATGCATAATTATGCGACAACAAGCTGCTAAATTTTGCCACTGGGATAAAAAATGAAACTTTATCCAAATAACGACAGTTTCTCTCGAAACAAACTGTAATGGAAACGAAGAAATCAGAAAGGCATCCCTGGAACTGAAATCAGGTGGTCTTCGCGGATGATATAGTTTTGTTTTGAGTACAAAATAGATTTTATTCCCTGTATTTGGCTGCGTAGACAATATTTATTTAAAGAATAGAGATATTGAAAGTTCGGAATTATTCAGCTTTAGTTTCAAAGTTTGTTAGTTAGTTAGTTACTTTCAAAAGATAAACCTAAACGAGTTTAATATTTTGTTTATTTTCGTCGTTTTTCGTAATTTCGCTTTTGTTTTCTTCCCATAGCCACAAATAAGTTGTTTACTTTTTTAACCGTATTTTTGTGTTGCGTTACGATTTGATATTAAGTGACTTTAAACAACGTTTAGAGCATTAAAGTACAAAGATAAAGGCATAATTAACATTTGTTTAGTAAAATTCATTGTATGTTGACTACGAGTCATGCATTTTTGTATATTTAAGTTTCTATTTTGAATTTAAAGTTTGCTTTGGTGTGTGTGTCTTCAACTATTTCGATTTTAATTTAATACTTCAATCATGTCTACTCGTCGTTTTTTTACGGAAAATCACGCTAGTTAAGTACAATTTTTGATTAAATTTCGGGTGCTTTATAATTCTTCTGAATAAGAATAGTTTCACTATGTTCGAAAGATGTTCCATTTGAAAAATGTTTATTTGCACCACTGCAGATTTTTTGCAAGAACGAAAGATCGTTTCAGATGTTGCAACGAAAAATTGCGTATGCCAGAGGATTGATACATTTCCAGGAATTTGCAGAAATGACATATTAAAAAGAGAGAGATAGGGAGAGAGAGTGGAAGGGACGGAGGGGGGAGAGAGAGGAGGGAGGGATGGAGGGTGGAGAGAGAGAGAGAGAGAGAGAGAGGGAGTCAGGAAGAGGAAGGAGAGAATGCATGAGTCGATGAAAACCGTTAACGGATGCTCCTATTGTTAATCAAAGACTTTACCTCCTCCATTAACACGTTGACAGCTCATATCCAGTTAACTGATTCGATTGAATAATTTTTGACAAATATTAATTAATAAGCAAACATTAGGAAGTAAATAGCCGCAAATTTGTGAGTCAATCAAACGATACGGAGTTGGATTTGGCTGAGTTAAAAAACACTCCAAAGAATAAGTTAGCCCCGCTAAAAGCTTAAATATTTCGTTTGCTTCTGTAATTCCTTGAAGATGGCATATCTCAATATCAACGAATGATTCGGCAAAGGGCTCTTTATCATAGCGTGAGAATCCGGGATCATAAGACTTGCTGTAAGAACTGACGTGAGAAATCGATTGACAATGAATGAATGACTGATGGATCGAATTCAGGATAAGCTTCTAAATTTTTCGATTTGGAGTTGGCTATAATAAAAAATATTTTATAGCTTTTCGTATGATAAGAGCGTGCCTTCCACAATCCACTAATTAGAGGAATAACTGGGCCTCATAACTATAAAACAGCATATGTAGACTAATGATCTAACACAGAGCTATTCATCATTGAAAAATTATAAATAATAGCTAAGTATTTCGTATTTCCGTGCATTTAATTACTTGTACACGGAGGAGTTCATTAAATAGGATAAAGATATCGCTCCGATGGATATTTGAAAGGTACTGATGATAATTTTAACCGTGATAAATAATCGGTTAAGCCGCTCATACCATCTTGATTTGCGGTGGTGCCAGCTTAAAATCACAGAGATTGCTTCTGAAATGCAGAAACATTGCATAACAGCAAAAAATATGAAGCAAGAAAAGCCATTATTAAGCTGTGCCCGAAAATGATATAATATTTGTATAAATAGACAGAATTAATTAACTAAGTTTTTATTCGGAAAAATGTAAAACTGCATTTAGATAAGAATAATGAAAGGACAATAACTTCCGTAATGTAGAGGGAAAACCTAATGTGAGGAAGAGTATGCTTGTAAATATTATTCCATGAGTCAATGGATATGGTAAATTTTGCGCTCGCCTTTGCATTGATTCCGCGCAGAGGAAAACGAGCTACCACACATGCGTCCGGTTTGAGTCCATTGAAATCAAGTTGTGGGGCGGATGTCTGACGTCACACATTCGGGAAATTCTGGGACCTGAGCAGCCAATGGCCATTAGTGTTACTCGATTCTTGTTTTAGAGGATTGCGTCACGAATCATAGGGTCATTCGTGGCATACACCTGGTCTTATCTGGCTGAATTTTGCATTGTATAGACGTGAGACTATTTGTTGCAAAACATTGGCCGACAATTGTAAGTGGACATCTTGTTTTCATTCACATATATTAGCATTACTAGACACTGAATTCACGGATCAATTACGATATGAGCGATTTTGTGCATAAAAATGTGAGCTATTTAATTGCTTTTATATTTTTAATCCTTCGTTTTGTCTTTTAATAGTGAATCTAAATGAGGGTATTTAATTATTAACTTGTTACATGTGGCCGTAGTTAGAAAGAGATTTTTCAAAAATGGGTCTGTAGGACCAATCCAGGGTATTCACAATGAATTAGCTTTGATAAATGTATACATTTTCATATTTGGCAGCCCAGAATTACGTCATTGTCATATGCGGGTTTTTAAATATCTACTTTGCTGATCATAATTTATTTAGCATAATATTAACAGTAAATGGTAATATGCTAACTATTAACATTGATTTTTGTATTAATTTCGTTCCACTTTTAAATATATATATATATATAGTATTTCATCACATAAGAAAACTCATTTCATAATACCAATAATTTTAAAGTTAACATGTTTTGCTGCATTGCTACAACTTGGTTAAACACTGAAAATAATTCGTCCCGGATGGCAGTATGTAAGTTTTGTGGATAGCGTCTTGCAAAATGCTAATACTGAAGAACTTCTGTTACTTTCTATTCCGTTCATCTTCGTTTTAGTTACGAAATGATAAGAAAAACCTAGAGAGAATTTCATATAGTTTAGTTGGGCATTTAAATTAATTTGGCATTGCCTATGTTCTGCTACATTGATTAATTTAATGAACACATTAACGGTCGGTTAATCATCTACTCATATCAACATATCCTTGCTAATACATGCATACAAAGGCATTGTTATTTTAGAGTTTTCTCTGTAGTTAGGAAATATAATTAGAAAATTCCTTTTTTAATAGTGGAATACCTATATGATATTTTAGGTAAAGTTAAGAGGAAGAGCCCCAAATATAATATAGAGACACTTATGCCAAAGAAATAATGTGCATTAAGTGAGCACAAGCCATTTGAGTGAAAATTAGTGAAGGTGTATATAAGCGAATGTGGCTAACAGAATTTTAAGTGTTGAATGATAGTTTATGGAATTGAGTCAAAGGAAAAGAGAATTAGGATGGGATTAGAATTGAAAATGAATCTATCAATTGAAGGATTGCGTTTAGAATGGATAAGGGTTTTGCGAGGAGGGTGGTGAAGCAAGGTAATAGTATTACAAGAGAAAGGAGGATAATTGAATGGTAATTGGTATCTCACGGTATATATGGTGAAATAATATATTTACTTTTATCCGATTCTTTTGAATGACGAAAAATAGGTCTTTTATCATCAAAGTATGATTTTAATTCTTTGACTAGAAAAATTACTTTTACATGCAAATCTCTCCTTTCTTGTCAATAAATTATCTGTACTCCATTTTAAGTCGGAAATAATATAATTAATAGACGAGCCCGAGACTTCGTAGAATTCCATAATGTGGACGAAATGTGGACTTGTTAAAATAAAAAAAATTGAAACAACTCACAGATACGACGAAATGTTATTAAATCTGTGTTGCTTTAATTTTTCTTTTTAATTTTAACAACGCCACATTTCATCGAAAATAATAATATCATATGAAGTTCTTTGTTTTCATTTGAAGGCATAAAGAAAACGTGAACTTGGTTAGTGTATCAATATTTAAAAATAATTGATGAACATTCAAAAGATCATGTATGAAAAACGTTTTTGCAGATTACTATGTTGTTTCTGGCATAGTTTTAAATCAAAGCTTAATTTTTTTGCAGGTTGCCAGGCAGGGGAAGAAGTTGTTCAGCTATTTTAACATTCATTCCACTTGTAAGTATTGACATATTTTTATCTTTGCCTTGATTCATGAATATTTTCCATCTTTTTAAAAAATTTAACTCACCTACTTGTAAAGATGCAGTTTTTTGTTTCCATGTCGTATTTTAGGGTATGTTTTGGTGTTGGTTTGTTATTTATATTTAATTTCAGCTGTAAATGTTAGAATAATAATGATTTCTACTGTATATGTGAGCATTTTATATAATTTTTTTTCACATTTGTTGGGTGTGATACATTTTCTTCAACTTTGAAATAAAGAATAGTGTCCACATTTTGCATCTAAAGTTATTTAAAAGAATATTTTCTACCCATAAAAAAGACGACTATTTGATGAACTGTAAATTTTTACTGAATATTTTATTTAAGTTTGTCAGAGAGTTTAATTTTTTGTATTTATTAGATCACAGTCAAGTATTCATGTGCTATTTTTGGACCCAAAGAGAAGATTATTTAAAAGTTATACCATTTTCTTATGATTTGTATACACTAATCCCAATTCCCCATGTCAGAGATAGCTCATTAACTATAGTCGGCATAGTCTAACTTGAGTTCTGAGAGATAAGAACAAATAGAGTATTGGAGCTCTTTAAAAAGTGCTACAGCTAATCACTGAACAGCAACATTGTCACATTGTGCACAACAGCTCCCCTGCTTTTCCTTTCGTTCCCTTCAAGAGTTGACAGATTTCATTTTTGAGAATATGGGACATGAAAAAAAAATCTTCATTGAAATATATGTTACAAAAAATCCGAAAAAAGTCAAAATGAGAGTGTCAGTGTTATAAAAAGTGTGTATTTTTCACTTGAAGAATTAAATACCAGAAATAAATATGAGAGAAAATTTTATATGTATATGTTGTAAAATGAAAGTTACATATTCAAATTTTGATTTTAAAATATGGAAAACATTTTGGGATGATGAAAGAAAGAGAAGAAAAATGTTGTTGATTTAATTGGAAGATTGTTGACGTTTAACATCTGAATGAAAATTTAAAACTCGAAAATAGTTGATAATTTAAAAAAGTATATTTGTCTGAGGCCATGGTGTATCTCTGCAACAATAACATTTGAACAAAAATTTTAAAAGTAATTTAAACACAGTTATTGTTAATTAAAAATATATGCATATATCTTTCTGAGACCTATGCATCTCTCTGCAACTTTCTTTAGATGTGTATAATGATAAAACTCTCTGCACAACCTGTTCATCTTTACCAAGTACTGCTGAATTGACTCCACTATAGATATGTCTAGTGACTGAAGTTGTTTTTGTATCACCCTTAATAATCCAGGATGGACTTAAAAATTGTTTTTGTAGTACATATAGTGCGCTTGTTAAAAATAACAGTAAAATGTAAAATACAGGAAAATAGCATCTCATATCAAGTTTGTATGGGACACGGGACAAATATTGAACATACAGAAAATTCTTGGCAGTATAGGACAGTTAGCAACCGTATTCCCTTTTTGGTTGGTGACATTGCCCCCATCGCATGCTAACTGTCAAAACTTAAATAAGATTATACTGGATATAAAGGAGACACTTGAGTGTTTAGTGGGACAAGAGGGAGTTTCCTTAGTCTCAAAAGTTGACAAGGAGAAGAACCAAGTTATATTGTGTTATAACTTTTATTAAACACTCAAATCGCAAATAATGACAACTTCATTAGGGAAGTCCTCTACATTATGATTTTTACTTATGGTGTTGTTTAAAACTCTTCCTATATATTTATTTTTGATTTGAAGGTGTCTGAACCTCCATTGTGTAAGTCTATTAGGTGAGGGTTATGTGAAAATAAAGTCTAAATCTACAGGGAATTTTAGAAAAGGCTACCACAATTTGTTGAAATACCATAATGTTTATCTATATATATATTCAAGCATTATGAAAATGCAGCCGGAGTTAGAAAATGCAATTAGTAGACATTGAAAGCATCGATACATTGCACAATGTATCATCTAATCTGCTCAAATCTGAGTATAAAAATGTAAAAGCTAAAAGCTTACATTATCTCTATAATTAAAAGAACTATGTCATCAAACAAGAAGATATTTGTAAATATGCATAACATTTCAAGTTAATTTGAGAATAACAACCGCTGTAGGAATCAGCATTTTCACCCCAAATATGACTAACAATCTAAATTGAAGAGCACTGGATCAAAGAAAGTAATGCCATACCTGGAGGAAGCTTTCATTTGAACTGGGCAATGTAAACCTGAATTAGAGAACTGTGTGAAACTCGTGTGTTAAAGACTTTTGGGTATTTATTGATTATAAAATTTATTGGCTGGCTGGATTCAATGCTTTGCCCTTGCTGGCCTCTATTTTTAGCAATTGGATCCATTTAAATTCAAAGCTCTATCAGTGCATTTGTTTCTAAGGAATACTAATTCCGTTTTTTGAGTAATGATAAGAATGTAACTATTAAAGTATCTTAGTGTATATTTCATGGACGAAGAAATAATTATTTTATTAATCTAAAAAAATGATATGGTATCTATTTGATCAATGAATAGCCTTAGGCAATGGTCGAATATATTTATTCTCAAAAGTTGTAGGAAACAGATTTTTGAAAACTCTTAAAAGAGGGGCAAATATTTAATTTCACATGTGTACTATTGTGAAATTTCAATGCAGATACACAAAAGTTGCCTCTCTATTATACAATTTATGAATACTTAAATAAAAATTTTCCTCTTTCTACTCAATACGTAGATTATTGAAAACTTAAAGAGTATTGAGTCCATTGTAAATATTTTCATTAAATAAGTTTTAACTGCTTAGGTTATTTAAAATATAAATTACAGTTTATTACTGAAAGACTGATTCTCTATATTTTCAGATACTCTTAGATAATTCACAAAGGGCATTTATTCTTTTATAATTGGGATAATCAATATGATTTTATAATATCTAATCTTCATAGATAAATTTTATTGATTCTACTTAGAACAAAGAAGCTTCTCCACCTTTATCTCTTAAAGAAATAATCTTAGCCCAAAATTCATATTATCTTCTTTTATTACTCTCCCATGTACTTAATCCTATACTTGTGATGATAATACAGGCATCCCTCGTTATAGTGCTCTTGCTAAGTGCTGAATCATTGACACATACTACATTCACATAACTTTCTCATAACATTTATTATGCCTTATTAGTATTTTTAGGTCAATTATGATTAAATTAAACATCATTAAACTATCCAACCAACGAAGACTGTAATATCTTCTATAGTTTTTGGTGCTATTTTGATGGCAGGTAATCTACATTACATATTGTCAATAGGTCTTACTTATCCGATTTCACTGCGACAAGTTGTCTTAATTTATTTTCTCTTCCGCATATTCTACATGTAGTGCTTATTAGCTTCTACATTAACTTCCAATTGGTTCCGAATTATTTGACAATAATATCCTTGCATGAACAGGATTTTCGTTAATGGTCATTATGAGGCCAGTTCACTTCTAAAAATATATTATGTAGCCTTACGTGCAAACACATTGGGATGGCAGCACTGAAGGTGCAGCTTGTTCAGTGAGCAAGTTGGCCACTCCCTTTTAATAAGAAAGAAGACATCCCCACGAGAAACAAATGTAAAAACCCCTTTCACCCTTGTTTAATCTTCTGTCTGATGTGGCATTAGTTGCATGATCATTGTGTCAGTGGAGTTATTTTCTATTTTTTGAACCCAAGAATTATTTGTAATGAATCAAAATCATGAAAATACTAGTACTAAGGATGTTTCTGTAAAGAAACAAAGAAAAAACTTTGTCACTTTCAGAGAAACTTGAAGCAATTCAATGAATTGAAGGTGGAGAATGGCAAGTTAATGTTTGCAAAGCCTTGAAATTAGTGAGATAGACAATAAGATAAGATGCTGTATATTTTTATTTGTTCATAAAAAGCACATATTTGTATATTTTAATTGTTTCTCTGATTTAAGCATGAAAATATACCTTATAAATATTGGGGATTCATTAGCATTGAGAGTAGGTTGGAAATATGGATTAAATCTATTTACATTTGTTTTTATGAGGAAAATTCCATCGCTTAATGCAGTTTAAGTTCTCTATTTTTCAGGAACCAATTAAGAGCACTAAGTGAGGGATGCCTGTATATTGTTTTAATTTTTTTAAGAATAATTTTAAATTTTTTGACAATTTAATGAAATACTTCGTAATTTTTACTCAGTATTTTGGGTTTTTGTTGGTGATGCATTTGTCTCATATTTTGTGATATCTTGTCTTCAGCACCATTTCTTCAAGGAAACGTAGAAAAAATGCCTTGTCCTTTTCTGAAAAGATTATCCAGCACTTATGTTAGAAACTATGGAGCAAGTTTAATCAGGACCTATGGTGAATATTGCCCAATAATGTCTCGTCTTGTTGGAACTGCTGCTCCAGCTGATGTCAACACCCAAGGTACAATATGCATTATGTTTTAAGCAATGATTTCCGAAACTTTATAAGTATTAACTGTATTTTAACATAGACATGAATTCTAATTTGACAGCATTTGAAAGCATGAAGAAATGCCCTTTCCTGGCAGAGGCTGTGCCTGTGGTGAAGGAAGCCAGCAAAGAAATGAAGGATGACATTATTGATCTGAGTCCCCAGGCAAAATCCGGTGAGAAAGATATATTTGATATATTATTATGTTATACAACTTTATATAATATTGAAATGCTTGAATTATATCATTTTTATCTTCCATTTTCAAGTGAGGTAATTGAGTAATTGCTTTGGTGAAGTCTTATAAATTGTTTTATTTGTACAGAGAGGAAGAGGGGAAATGGTTCTCCTGATGAATATTCTGAGACTTTGGTAGAGAGTAATCCTCATGAGTCGATGGAAAAGGCAAAGAAGAGTGGTGGGATATGATTTATTTTGAAAGTATTTCTACAATGTGTTATTTTGTTGAATGATGTATTTGCTTTTCTGGTTGGTGTATTATATTTCACATATTAGCATATTAAAATAATTTTTGCCTGCTATTTGTAACTATAGTTGGATAAAATTTTCTAAAACATTGGTTGTCTAAAACAATTAAGTATTTTACTATCACATTTGTATGATGGTTGAGGAACACCTAGCTTTATTTTGTGTAATTTATATTTAGACTATCATTATAGTGTAGCTAGTTGGTGACACTGGATGCCTTTTCTAACATCAGTAACTTCTACTTGTATTTTGTGTTTATTCACAGTGTGTAAACAATAAACCTTTTTGCTATTGCTTATGCATGCTGAACTTTGGTTTAGTAGCTCTTTTGTTTTCTAAACACTGTATGAGCTTGAAATTAATTTCTAAATTATATTTGTGTGTAGTTGCTTTTTGAAGTTTAATTCTAATTACTGCTATTAAATTATATTTTTTAATAGTGGCATATGTAGTTTTCAGAATCACTTAAATACTACTGTTATTCTCTTTTAAATCCATCTTTAACAAGTGTGACCAAACTGTGGCTCTCAAGATGCATGCGATTCTTTAACCCTGCAGTGGTTGCGCATGTTACAGTAATGTGTTTGGTCACATGAGGTATAAAATACACCCCTGAGAGAGAAAGCTTCTTAACAAAAGAAAATTGATTTTTAATTGTAGGTTTCTATTATTTTAAACAATTTTGAATGTGAATCAAATCTACAAGCTCTTTTATAACAAATTATTCTCTATAATCCTATTTATAATTTCCCAAGTGTCCGTCCATTTGTCCACCTCTCCCACTCCGTATCTCAGGGACCGTTTGTTGTACAGAAATGTTGCAAATGCCATTTTGCTTCTACTAATTAGAAAATCACAGAAAAAATATTTTCAAATTTATATACCTTCTACATGAATAGAATGAGGTACCTAGCATTGAAGAAATAGCAGTGAAGTACCTTCATTGTAGAGAAAAGCCGTCGACTTGAAGTGGTTGAATGTACAAACCGAAAAATTCTAAAACATCAGCATTGATTTATTAAAATATTGTGCAATAAATGGAAGTATATTTCCAAATTGTATCTGGAAAAACTGTGAAATACATACCGTTGAAGGATGTTGAAAAAATCGAGAATAAATAGTGTCGATAAAAATTCACTAGAGTATCCCTCAACATTATCACTTCTACACTCTTAAGTGACTCTGAATAAAAACTGAAACAACATCTGGATGATACATATATTCATTTATTATAAGGTTACATAGAGATATGGCAACTGATATTTATTTGAAATTTGCTGCATGGTGGCACCATCATTATAACATCTGCAGAATTCGATGAAATAGGAAACTACTTCCAAACTTCCTTTATAAATGATGAAATTAATAATAAAACAACACCTAAGAAAATTATAAGGGTGGGGTGTAAATTACACTCCGTGCGACCACTGCAGGGTTAAACTTAATTGTGCGGCTCTTTTACATTTCTATTCAAGGACATGTAAAATATTTTTCACTTAAGAACTCAGTAATGCTGTGTGAATTGAGACATTTTGGAATGCCTAAAAGACATTCAGTCTCTCTGCATTGCTTAAATCTTGACTGTTCACAAATTTATGTGCACAGATTGTATGACTTGCAGCTCTCAAATTTCTGAAGATTATCATATGGGGATCCAGTAGCAAGTAGTTTTTGTCACTCTTGATCTATAACAATCCTAATCTCTTAACTTTTCATTTAGTTGAGTAGCATTTCTTGTTTTTCTTATATATTTTTGAATTTAAAATTTTATTGCGGTAATTGTCTTATATTTACCTTCCATGATATGTAAATTTTCTACAGTGAGATGAAACTGTCAAGTAAAATAGAGTATGTGATATTGTTTTACAAATGCTTTATGTAAATTGAATGGCCTTAAAGTTGGAATAACTTATTATTTAATGTTTTACCCAATGCTAGCAAGACACATGAACCACTAGTTTAAATGTCACCTGCAGAATGGTTCTGATATTTTTATCACGTTGGTTGTAAGTCATAAATTTCAAATTATCATCCAGCCTCCCAAAGATTATTATTTTTTTTAAAGAGGAAATTCACATTGTGAAATTTGAATTGGAAACCTATAAGAAAAGCGTTGGTAAAACTTATAGTGTTGTTTTGCATCATAATGTATTATTTGTATTTCAGATGAAACCTTTGCTTATGAAGAGTTCTTCCATGAGCAGATTAGTAAAAAGAAAAAGGATCACTCTTACCGAATATTCAAAAAAGTAAATCGCTTGGCTAATGAGTTTCCATCTGCCTTGGAATACTCATGGGGAAAACGTCCCATCACTGTCTGGTGTTCCAATGACTACTTAGGGATGTCTTGTCATCCAAAAGTTAAGGAGGCTGTAAGGTTAGCTAAAAACTTTTGCCATTGTCCATATTTGAATTTTGGGTTTATGGAGAATAGATAATAAGGTTTCAATGCCAAATTGAGAATGTCCATTTTATTCAGTAATATTAAAAAGTAGGGAAAATAATTGAAGAAAATTGTGTAGCTCAACATGAGGTTAATATTATGAGGTGGTGCTGAAAAATTAAATGGTTTTATTGCAAATTTATTAATGAAATTACTTACTGCTGGTTCTTCAGCCAGCTATAGGTGTGCCACTTTCAAAACAACACGTGTGCAGTGCCACCATGCATGGAGGGGAAGTTCCCTCAATCACCTTGACTACCCTCACCCCATCACTAACCCACCCGTCCTGTAGCCATGTTGTCTATTCTCACTGTTTATAGTTGACTATCTTTACTACGTTTTGCTCTCTTTATTATTTTGGATCCTTTCATGGTTACATATTATTTTGTCATTATTTTGGACATTCTTTGGCTTACGGATTTCATTACTTGTGTTTTGTTCAGTTTTCTCTTCGAACAATTACGAGATGGCAATGGCCAGTGGTGTAGCTAGATTTTCCTTGGATCAGGGGCAAGTCACAGAGATGCGCCCCCTTCCCTTTGCTCCCTGTACAGTTTTCCAGACAAATGTAGTGTGGGGAATGTGATAAAACCCAAGCATACTGTACTAGCATTTTAATTTGGCATATATTATAATATTATTGTTGTTTATAAACAAATGTTAATTTTGGGTCCATTAGCTTGTGCTCCTTCAGCCCTGTGCCCGGGAGCAACAGCCCCCCTCTGCTTCTCCCTCGCTATGCCACTGGTAATGGCTAGCAATTCCAAATCTCAATCGCCGGTCTGTTTCTCAGCGCTGTACCGCACTTTGTTAAAATATTTGGTATCTTGAGAACTACAAATGTTATTGGATTGGAGTTGTTTCCAAAAATAAAATTCAATGTTTCTGCACATTTTGTTTGCTCACTGTATCTCTCTAAATCAATTAGAAAAAAAGTTTCCTGCAGATCGACTTTTTCATGTCCCAAGAAAAAATTTTGGAGAAAAAACAATGTTATTAAATTTTATAAAGGTGTTTGATTAATATATATTTTTAATTTATATAATCATCATAAACAGTCTTTCTAGGGGCATAAAAAAATTGCCCTTATTGGATAAGTAGAAGCAGAGATATAATGTTGTATATTTAAGGATTGATAAAAAACTTAGTCCACATTTTAAATTTCTCTCAATTTTAATAATGTCCCCGAATTTTTAGAAAATTATAGTACACATAATCAGATTCAGCATAAAATTTACTATGATTGAGCATCTTAACTTCACTTAAATGACAAAATCATCATCATCAGGACGAATATGCCAATTGATGGGAGGGTGCCAAGTGGGGTTGGGGGACCTTTACAGAGTCACACTAAGCTTAGGCCACACCCACAGTATATGCAGGATGTTGTTTAAAATGTGGCGCACCTATATATATTTTCAATGGCTGCCATTTTTATCTTCATGTGAATATAAAAAGAGTTTCAGTTTCAATTTGAACAGGAAATTGATCAAAACAGGGCTTTAATTGTTAAAGTTGGAGATTCTAGGTTTGTACAGGAGATAATAGTGGCAACTGTTAAAACTGTAGCTGGCCAGAGGAGCATTGATGCAAATTTTTAATAAATAAATTTTTAGTTAAACCAATGTATTCTTCTGCTATACCCATAAAATTCTCCATGCTAAACTAAGTAGTTTGTCTCAGTTATTCTCTCCATACAATGAGAAATAAGAAGGGAGCCTTGTTAGTACTACCTTCTTCCTAAAATATTTTGGTTGTATTTATTTGACAAGCGAGGTCATTTGAAAAATATAATTCTTTTAAGCCTTATGTTTCTTGTATGGTTTCCTAAAATTTTTCAAATATTGTTTGACATAATACTTTGATTTCATTTAGTATTAATCTGTTAAGCATGGAACAGATGCAAACTGTAGAGCAGAGGTTTTCAATCTGTGGTCAGGACTATTAGTGGTCCATGGGCTTGCTTATCATAGTCCACATTATTTGTTAAAAGTCCAAGTTAAAGCTTGAAGCGGTTGTGAAGGTCTGACAGCCTGCAGGTTTGCAATGTCAGTTTCTGGAAACCAATGATAGAATTGGAAAACCTCCCTTAGGACATAACTTAGCAGCAGTTGTGCAAGTTTTGTGATCTGTAGTCCTTTATGAACTTTTCTTTACTCGTGCCTTCTCATGTTAAATTTGAGCATCTGTTCTGTTATTACTCCTTGTTTAAGTCTAAGAAATACACTCAAGGAAGTTTTTGTATCTTTCTACTTATCTTAGGCAAGCTCTTGATACATATGGAGCTGGTGCTGGTGGAACAAGAAACATCTCTGGAAATTCTGTTTTTCATGAAAAACTGGAAAGTGAACTTGCCTCTCTACACCACAAAGATTCTGCCTTACTTTTTACTTCATGTTTTGTAGCAAATGATTCAACTCTCTTCACTCTTGCCCGTGCTATTCCAGGTAAGCATATTCTTTTTGAACATTGAATGATTTAAGGTGGTGAGTGCTTTGATATAGTAAATACTTCATCAATAGTGGTGTCATAGACATTTTAATGTTTATTAATTTCATGGAATATGTTTTCATAATTTAATTGTAATCATGACTATTAAAATTACAGGATGCCATATCTTCTCGGATGCCGGAAATCATGCATCCATGATTCAAGGAATAAGGAACAGTAATGCACCCAAGTATATATTTCGGCATAATGACCCACAGCATTTACATGAAATCCTTAGTAAATTTGATATAAATGTGCCTAAAATAGTAGCATTTGAAACAGTTCATTCAATGACTGGAGCTGTATGTCCACTGGAAGAAATGTGTAGCATTGCTCATAAACATGGGGCATTAACTTTTGTGGATGAAGTACATGCTGTTGGGCTCTATGGAGAAAATGGTGCTGGAATAGGTGAACGTGAAGGACAACTTCAAGAAATGGACATAATTTCTGGCACCTTAGGTATGCACTAACAATTCAAAAATTCAAATGAATTTCAAGATTTTTCAACATAATGATTGTAACATTATACAATTTTGTAACTGGAAATGGCCAAATTATTCTTTGGGAAATAGAATACAGTAGATCCATATTAGTTCTCTAGATTGTTAAAATTATGGTGTAATTTGAGGTTATGTTCATTCACAATTCAACATCATATGGTTTGAAGGATTTTTTAAATATACTGTATTTACCCGAAAGGAAGACGACCTTGAATTTAAGACGTCCCCTAAAAAAATTAGGTTCACTTACAAAAAACTCTTACATATATGTATAACAAGCTAACATTAAGAGGATGGATAAAAAAAAGTAAATTTACTACTTACATCTCCCTCTCCTCTGTTTCCTTCCCTTATTCTTACTGTCCTGTTCATTCATCACAACTTATTCAAATTCGAACAAGTCGTCTTTCATACTGTCAATGGAATTTGATATGCAGCATTTCTTGAACCCTCGTGAGATACTATTGGGATCTATTTTTTCCATGCTGCAATGATCCAATTACAGAGAAGTGGTATACTGGGCTTCTTAATTTTCCCTGTATGAGTTAATGCATGGTCCCCTGCCAAAAGTCATTCTGAATAAAATGACTATGTAGTCCTTAAAGGGCTTCATCACTACAACATCTAGCACTTGAATTTGTGATGTCATACCTCCTGGTATAACTACAAGGTCAGTATCCATACCATGAAGGGTATTTTGAATTTCCTCTGTAAGGTGGCCTTTGAACGCATCTAAGACGAGCATTGCTCTCTGCCTTAAAAGTGCCTCAGGTCGTCTATTCCACACTATGCTTAGCCAGTCCTTCATTAAATCAGCTGATATCCATCCTTGGCCTTGACATTTAACAATTATTCCATTTGGTAGTACTTCCTTAGGCACTGTTTTGCATTTTAAAATAACATACGGTGGCAACTTTGTTCCATCTGCTAATACAGCCAGCATTACAGTAATGCACAGTTTTTCATTCCCGGAAGTTTTTATGATGGCATTTTTGCACCTTTTTCGTTGACTGTGTAATTGGATGGCATGTCGAAGTAAATGGGTGTCTCATCTGCATTACCTATTTGGCTCAGAAGGTAATTGTGACTTTTCCGCAACCGAATTACATGCCACTGGAAAGTTATTAGTTTGTCCATGAAGTCAGAAGGTAGACGCTGGCAAAGTGAAGTTCTTCATCACAGGTTAAAACGATTACGATGCATCATACGCACACACCATCCATTACTAGCCTTAAATTCTTGGTGTGGAATGTTTTGCGATCGTGCTAATTCTTGGGCTTTCAATTTAATAATATCCCGCATCACTGGTTTACTGTCCATTCTTTAAATACAGACAAAGTTTGCAATTTCCTCTTCTAATGCATGAAATCGGCCTCGTTTTGGTCCACTAAATGATTTCTGTGTTGAGTTAGCACCTTCAAGTTTCTCTTTTGCTTGCTTCAACCTTCGCACATTTGCCTCAGTCACATTTTATTTCCTCCCTGCCACACAATTATTTGTTTCTTCAGCACAGCGCACCACCATTAACTTAAAATTTCTGTCGTAACTTCTTCTAATTCCTTTCAATACATTCCCTCTTACCGCAGTTCCTTTTTTCTCCACGCAATATGCCATTTATTTGGGGTATCTTATTTAAAAGTTATAAATAATAACTTGTCGCTATTTCAATTTAAAACTCAGCAAAGCGTGTACTACTCAAGTGCTCTCGTAAATTTTCTACTCTGAAACTCGCGTCCACTTTATGTCTGCCGTTGGCATACCAAACGCAAAGCATCATGTTTAAATTGTATCAGTCTTGTTTACATTGTATTACTAGACACCTTAATTGGTGTCTACATGACTTTTTGTTTCATATTACACACGGATCCGCCCAGCTGTAGTCATTTTTTTTCAACTTGTCATGTGATTACCTACCCAGCTCTAAACTCTTCCCTACTGCCGAAGTGGAACCATTTGTCTGTAGGAGCAATTTTAAGAAATTTGACCTTAAATTTTTTAAGTATTGTAGTAATTAATTAAATACGATTTATTACTTTATGCAATAATAAATATTTTAACAGACATATACTTGACATCTGGATGTTTCATAGTGCATTTAAAATAGGGGTGTATTCTCACCTTAAATCCTAATACTCCATTCTAAGACGATACCTAATATTTTTAATGGCATTTTTGTGAAAAAATCTCGCCTTCCTTTTGGGTAAATGCGGTAGATAATTCAAAATAAGTCTATATTGAAATTAGACTTCTGGATCAGGTCCATTGACTTATGAACAGTTCGTTTATTTTGCATATATTGTCCGGTAGTTTTTTCAACCGCAGTTTACCGTTCGACGCTCTTGCTGAAAATTAAATTCCACCTTTTGGGTGTCTACTTATTCAAATGAGTGCCAATATTCTATGGTATTCTAACTCTATTGAATGCATAAAGGTTCCCAGGTGATGCATATTGACTTTCATCGTTAAAAATGTTTGAAGTACAGTCATTCATATTCTAGTTATATATTGTTTCTCTTTAGCACTTTTGTAGGATGGTAATCGTGTGAGAAAACTGAAGCCTATAGTACCAATGAATTTCTACCTCCCCCATAATAACACAATGTAACATTTAATTATCTTTTTTCTACATATATTTGTAGCTTCAGAAGGAAATCAGATGCAACTATAACATCTTCAAATTGGTCACTCATGAATATGATCCTTTGCGAATAAAGTTATTGTGATAGCACCCTTAGCCAATGAGTGACCACAAAAATTTTACCACCCACAAATGCTTCAGGTGGTACATCCTTCAACCCCCCTTCCCTTGATCCAACACTATCCCACATATACCTAGGCTCAAGATCCATCAGTAGCACAGTAGTTAAGTAGCATATGAGAAGGATAGAGCTATGGCAACAAAAAGAAATTACAACTACTTAAAAATTTTGGAAAAATTGAGTGATTTACACAGTTGATAAAGGTGTGAAATCAAAAATGGAAATGGCCTAACAACACATTATTTCACTGTCTACCCTTCAACATACCTGAAAAATCATGATGGAATTTAAAAGCATGCAACAGTATTCACCCACACTTACATGGCATGCCCTTTTGTTCTTCCTTAACCCTTAAATATTACTGTCATATAATCACAGTAACACTACTGCAGGGTGAAAATTCACCCCAGTGCACCTAGTCTGATTTTTAATTATATATATATATATATATATATATATATATATATATATATATATATATATATATAATATAAATATTATTTTTTAAATAAAATAGATTACCATTAAAATTACATTTTCATTAATTAAATACTACAGAAAAAAGCACGCCAAAATTCAAAGAAACACAAATTTGGACCTTTATAGTACAAAACACTAAGTGTTCCAACGGCCGAGTCGGCAGTGCATGCCTTAGCTAAAGAAGATAAGCCTAAAAGATTCAGTTGTATCATAAATATAATATTTCAAATACCGGCTATCAGAAATGTAACATCACCTTTGATGAAAAAATTACGTTGAAATGACTGTGGTTACGAATTGATTTAGGACTGAATGAATGGTTCGTTACATGCTGCTATCAGTTATGTTCAATATAAAATATGGGAATTTCAAGTAAATATAATATTTACTGTCAATCAAATGTTAGCAATTATCAAATTTTAATATTCAACAATGCATAAAATATTACAACAAAAACCACAAAAGGACATTACCTGTTATTAATGTAGTGTAATCACTAATTTCACAATACAATGTTCTCACTGCATATTTACTAAACCAAAGCTAGTTATCTCCTTGACAAAGTAACGTATGTTGGTTTTATTATCTTTTAAACATGATATATTACTTTTTTAATGACCTACTGTTTCCCTCTAGTGTATGTGCTATGGGTATCTGAGAGGTAGTGCAATGAATAGTTGGTCAGTTTAAAAATTTTAGGAAAAAAGGTAACTTCCCGATTATTACTAACTCAAGACATTTTGCTTTCGTAATGAAAGATTATATGGTTCAAATGCATAAATTAAAATGACCTTTGATGAAAAATATTATTATATTTATTTAACATTAGGCACATTACTGTGAAATAGTCATCATCTTGTGAATACATAAAAACAAACAAAAAAACATTTAAAATGGGAGAAAAGAAAATACAGAATGCAGGGCATACATATAAGAACAGCATGAGTCAGAAGTTTATCTCTTCCACTTTGCTATCAAAGAATTCATCAAATGAATAGAATGCCTTAGCAACCAGCCAAGAATGTAACACAAATTTGAATCTTGTGAGGCTAACAGCTTGAACTTTCAGAGGTAGCACATTAAATAGTCAGATATTAATATTGTTAAATGATTTATGTATATGATTTGGTTAGTCTACATTGAGCATTCTTTCTCCTTGTGGCATATGTATGCACATCAGATCGAATTGTGAAATATTCTAAATTTTCCCTAACATAACAGAGGGTTTTGAAATTATATAAACAACATGTGGTGATGATACATACATTAACACTACAATGGGTGAAAATTCACCCCATGGATTGTATTTTGGATATTTGCTGAAGACAAATTTCACAAAAAACAATTCAGAAAGGTAGAACTTGCTCTAAAATGAGAATACTTAAACCAAGAATGTGTATTACCCACTGCCGTCTAGCAGCCAAATTTTGAAAATTACCTGGGGTGAAAATTCACCCATAGTAATATTTAAGTGTTAAGTATTACCTTGATCTCACTGACTACTAGTGTTATTTTACCCTCATAACCTTTTACTTCTGCTCTTCCCTCTAGCCCCTTTCCCTCTCTTCCAACTCAATAATAACAACCCCAACACACTTTCCAGAAGGCATTGCCATCCCCTCTCCCTTTACCATTGATTCTTATTGCTTGTATGGTGTCTCATTTTGGTGCCTGATGAAGTTCTGCATCAAAACTGGGTGGCATTATAATTAAAGTAAAATCCTCTGCCAAGTTATTTTTGGGAGCATATTTTAAACCTGAATAATTTGAAGGCATTATTTTTTGTCTCTTCAACTTCAAACCATTGAGGTTTTTCTGTGTAAGCATCTTGAAAATGGCGCTCTGAAGATAAAACAGGTAATGCTTTCCCTTGTGAGTATCTGGTGTGTAAGGAGTTATAGCTATAATAATCCAAGAGGTTGATTAGCCAAAAATACACACAAGCAGGTCTTACAGATTTACTTGTCTTTTAGCATGCATTGCTTATTGGTTTTATGCAATTAAAAAGGTGATTATAGCAGTGTTAACACTTTCGGTACTACTGATGCATATGCCGCATTCAAGCAAGTGTGCGTACCTAGCCGCCAACACTGCATATGCGTCCAAGGTCCCACAATTTCTAATGGCATCCCCACCCTTGCGGGGAGCTGAGAATGAGCTGTAAGGGTAGTGGGCATCAGTTTAGGCTCAACCTTCACTGCAGTAGCATTGGTCCCAAGTTTTTTTTCGAGTGGTTTTTTTTTCTCTTTGACACTTCACTTTAAGCTCCCTGAAATCATCGCGTCATGTAAAATCGCATTATATGAAGTATTATGTTAATAGGAAATAGGGAGTTTAGGTTCTTGAATGTCATATTCTAAGTGTTTTTAGAATATTGTTTTGACCAGTATTTAAATATGTAAAATAATATCATATTTATTAGCATAATCCCGTAAATTCTCGAATAGTATTTACAATATTAAATAAAAATATTACTCAATCGTATTTTTTGTAATTTTTTTATCCATATCAGACCCAGAATAAGTATAAGAAGTGGCATAAGCATAAAATGCCTTTAGTTTAGAGGATTAAAAGGAACTGGATGGTGTCGTGGATTGGGGAAGCAGTTGCTGCGGCCTGCCGACGCAGCATATGCATCCAATTTTATTTTTTGAAATTCTGTACTGATTTCACTTGTAATGCATAATAATGACATTTTACATATTATTCATGTATATATCTGCCATATAACAAAAAATTTCAAAGTGGTGAGACTGGATTGTTGTGTTTTAGAGGTGGCCCCGAAAGTGTTAAGCCACTCGATATTATCAGGGTTAGACTAATAAAATATTTTTAGTTTAGCATATACAGTTTAAAGTGAAGATCTGTTTGGCTGAAGAGAAATAAGTTACTAACATAAATACAATCCTTACTGTGAGATTGATTAATCCTGTAGAAGTGGTTCTCAAACTTTTCTGAGGCACGGCACACTTTCAAAGATAAGAGGGTTTGTGGCACCCCAGTCTTGTGACAAGCTTGATATATTTTTAGATATGGTTATTAAAACCTTTGGACACATCCATTTGTTGATGCTACTACATAATGGATTTATTAGAAGAAAAATTATTGCCCTAATTACCTACCAACACATGCAAATTGTTGATTTATTTAATCCTAAACAAAGTTTTTGCAGCACCCCTAAATATCTATTGCGGCACACAGTTTGAGAACCACTGCTATAGAAAACCTGACCCTTTTCATTCTTATTGTATATTTGGCTAAATGAAAACTTTAAACACCTTGTACACAAAAAATAACTGAATAAGTAAATACTGGTGATAGTACACACACACACACCCCTACCCTAATCCCAAATTTTCATACTGAGGATGACATTGTGGATGTCAATATGTACATTTAGGGTTATAAATAACTACTGGTATAGTTAAATAAGTAAAGATGGAGACTACTGTGAAATTGATGTTAAATAGAAATTAACTCCTTAACCGTAAAATTCAAAATTAGAGACACGCAATGAAAAAGGGGGAGGAAAGGAAGGAAAAGGCAAAAGACAATAAAAATGGTAAACTCACAAACCATTTAGCAATGATGTGATTTTTGGGTCCCTGGCGCAGAGTAATTTCTCGCAAACCTGGTCCCGTTTCCTTTCCACCTTTAGGATTAGTGCTTGTGCGATTGAGTGAGTGAATGTGTGAGTATCATCAGGTCCCTGGGATGGAGTAACAACCCCTAAACCTGTAAGTTTATAATTTTTATTGTCTTTTGCCTTTCCTTCCTTTCCTCCCCCCTTTTCATTGTTTGTCTCTAATTTTGGATTTTACAGTTAAGGAATTAATTTCTATTTAACACTGGTATAGTTGTCTGATTTTCGTATGTTTGTGCATGCATGTGAGTCCCTGGCATGGAATCATTTTTCAGCAAACAGTATATTTGGCTGTTTTATTGAAATTAATTCCCTTTCTAAATCCATTTTTGGGAGCAGAGTTTTTATCAAACTTTGGTAGTTGTGTTGTATGGCAGTAGTATTCATAAATGCTTATCCCATGGGAAGATATTGTGAAAAAATATGTAGTGTTTATGTCTTAAATAGTCACCAATATCTTGATAACTTTTCATTTTGTATCAATAAAGAAATGAGAAGACAAACACGAAAAGTTAAATAATGTTAGATTTATCTTGTTATGTACATCTTCGACTCATGTTTAAATAAGAAAAATCTTATTATAGATCTAAAAACTTGTTTTTAAATTTCTAGGGAAAGCATTTGGCAATGTTGGAGGGTACATAGCAGGGTCAGCTGCCTTAGTGGACATGATTCGCAGTTATGCTGCAGGTTTTATTTTTACTACCTCTTTGCCTCCAACTGTCCTTGCTGGTGCACTTCAAGCAATCAGAATATTGAGATCGGATGAGGGGCGACATCTTCGTAGTTTGCATCAAGAAAATGTTCGGTATCTTCGGAAGAAGCTGCAAGATGCTGGTCTGCCCGTGGAACATACACCATCGCATATTATTCCAATTAAGGTTAGTTTTCTTTAAATGGTTGGCTAAGAACTGTGATTAAAGCCATTTATATCATACTTTACCAGCTGCAAAATGATTGCAATCATGTCATTAAGAAACAGTTGTCATTTAATGATGACACTTCATATCTATCATATGCAAAGGTCACGGGTCACCCCACTGTTACAATATACCATTACATTTTGTCCCTAAATGGTTATTGGACAACACTGATCCATCGCCTGTTAACTACGTTATTGAAGTTAAATAGAATTAACTCCTTGACTGTAAAATTCAAAATTAGAGACACACATTGTCCTTTGCCTTTTCCTGCCTTTCCTCCTCCCCCCCTTTTTCAATGTGTCTCTAATTTTGAATTTTACGGTCAAGGAGTTAATTCTATTTAACATCAATTTCGCTGTAGTCTCCATCTTTACTTATTTAAGTTATTGAAATTTAATTAAAAGTATTTATAGTTCCTTTTTTTGGTTGCAAATATCACCTAAAACATTAAAATTAAAAAAGTATGAGTATCTAATATAATCAATTATTGGAAAACCTAATTTGAAAAGATTTTGATGGAAAATATTATTGTCGTGCAATGTTACCATATTACCATCTCTTGGCTGTACACGGAACTGGTATAACCTATGCGGGACTGTCGGTTAGAGTTTGTGTTCTCCACCAGGAGGCACTGTAGTATTTTGACATGCATTTCTAAAAAGTATACACATGCACATTCTTGATTTCCATTGCATTGCATTAATATCGTAAAAAACATTAAAATATAAAAGTACAAATATCTAATAGCGTCATTTGTCGCAAAACATAATTTGAACAATATTTTGATAGAAAGTATTTATCTCGTGCATTTTTGTATTACTGCCATCTCTAGGCCAAGCAAGGAACTGGTATAACCTTAAATGTAGGACTGTCGGAGATAGTTGAAATGTTCTCCACCATTGCATTAATTTACCATGCCGGGTGGCAGTAAGCACATATTTTACTGATGCTGCAAGCAACGCTGCAATAAGCAGCTAGTTCATTTAATAAAAGGAAAAAATAAGATGTGCAGTCCTGAACCAGGCCTGGACAAATATTCCAAATCTAGAAGCCACTTACAAAATCCATGGGCTAGGGTAGATTTCAATGCAATTAAGAATAAGGGTCATTTAAATCTGTATTCATTACATATACACCATATATACAATGTAAAAATATTGCCTATTTAGTAACTACTGAATTGATAAAACATAAAAGAAAAATATAGTTGCCACGATGCAATTTTTTGCCACCAATGCTGAATAGATGCCTGGGTTTGTCCAGCTTTTCTCAACCATTAAAATTTTATAATTACCATATATTTTTGTGTAGAAGTTGACCTCTTATAATATTCGACCCATGTTTTTTGTTAAAAAGATAATTTTTTTGTATATCTAATTTAAAGCTGTCCTTAGTTTTTCAGGGACTTGTTGATGTCTGAACAAAATTAAGCTGAATTCAGCTCTTATAATATTCTGATAATGATTTTCATTCATTTACATACACAATGAACAACAAATTATTTTTTATAATTAATGAGGTCAGGCTCAACTTTGTGGAATTTACTCATAATGAAACGAATACTTTGTGGTTTCCACAACTTTGTGGAAACCACAATGTATTCGTTTCATTATTAAATTATTTTTTAATTTGGATTTGTTGATAATCATCTTTTTCAGTCATAAAGTTTGCGCTATACATTTATTTTTAATTTTTAGGTTGGAAATCCTCTTCAATGCAATAGGGTGTCAGATTTGCTTCTTCAACAAAAAGGTCATTATGTGCAAGCCATCAATTATCCGACGGTACCTAAAGGCCAAGAAAAACTTAGATTAGCTCCGACTCCTCATCATACCAAACCAATGATGGATATACTGGTGAATGACTTGCTGACTGTTTGGAGAAGCTTGGATTTGCCATTATATAAGGAAGTGTGTTCAGTGGTGAGAGTCTGTCTTAAATTTTTAAAAAATCTCTGAGTTGTTGAAAGATTTTAAAGCACTTAGCAATTTCAAGTTCAAGAACTGACAACAAATAGTGTAAAATTAATGACAAGAATATAGCGAGCATGGAAACAATGAAGAAAATTAATTTCAACTGCTTAGGTTATTTAAAATATGAGTTTTGTTACCAAAAGACATTATATTTTCAGATACTCTTGGATAATTCACAAAAGGCATTTATTCTTTTAAAATTGTAATAATCAGTATGATTTTATAATATTTAATCTTTATAGATAAATTTTATTGATTCTACTTAGAACAAAGAAGCCTCTTCACCTTTATGCCTTAAAGAAATAATCTTAGCCCAAAATTCATATTATCTTCTTTTACTACCTTTCCATTTAATCCTATACTCGTCATGATAATATCGTATCCATTGGTGATATACCAATTTTTGATTCTAATAAAAATTGACAAAACTTAATAACAAACTTAATTTATCTAAATCTATCATTCTGAAAAGTACTTTTTTGCAAAAAATTTACAACATAGACTAGTATTCTACAAGATAGATCAAACATGTCCATAGTTCAAAAGAGGGGATAGCCAAGTGTTGGGATTCTCCACAAGGAAGTGAAGTATTTGAAAAACCATTATTACATCAATTTATTTATGCATATTGGTAACGTTTCCTTCGGTCTAAGTTTAAAAGTTATGGTTGCATATTTCCATTTGTATTTTTATTTAATGAATTCTTAAAAGTATTATTTTTCAGACTTAGAAATATATCAATTTATTTTTACAGGAATGCAAGTTTTGCAAGAAACCTCTCTTGTTCAACCGTTTTGAAGCCAGAACAAAGTTAGACTGTCAGAGGGAGACAACATGTGAAGAGCCCAATTGTCCCCAATTGGTAGCCTCATGTTAGATGGAGTAACGGCTTGTAGTGGAGATTTTGAAAATTCTTTAAAATATTGTGGTCTTATATTTAGTTGTTTTAAAGTTTATTTTTCTATTAAGGCAAAACATCAAATTTTATTGTTGATAGCAGAAAATAGCAGAAAAATTTACTTGGAATGGAGTGTGCTAATTTTAGACAATTTTATATTTTAAAATATTATTATTTAATGTTACTTCTTAATTAAATAGCAAAGAATGAACTTTGAATGCTGTTAATTTTATGTATATATTTCAGATTTTATTAATGCTACTTATAAATCAAATAATAGAAAAATGAAATTTGAATAAAGGCTGTAAAATTTAGACAATTATAATGACAGAGGAAGTTAGTATTTTTGTTGAAAACACACATAAATAAAAGACAACTTAGGATCACAAAACAAAGGAATTTTTTTTCTTCATAGAAAACGTTATTATGGTATTGAAATTTACCAAACAAGTTAAAACCTCAGGTATTAATAGAAATTTTATTCTAAAATATGTTTAGCATCTTTTCAAGTCATTGTAAACATTTTAAAGACATGACAACATCACACATTGTGCTGATAAGGGCTTTTCAACATATTTTTGCTGTTGTAGCCCTTTTGAGGATTTGTTATAAAGATGTATTCCCCTCGGTACATTTTTAAGTTGAAATGAATATCACTTTTATTAAAGTAGATAACTCATGTTTATATTTGTAAATAATTTAAAATAATGCAATCGGTTTGTTTTCATATGCTTTCTAAAATTACCTCTTGCTGAAACAAAAGACATCCCGACCTCCCAATAACTTACTGGTTAGTAGGATTCTTTCAAGAGATCCAAAAATACAGATATAATTTTAATATCTCAATTCCCCTTGATCAGTAAAACTGTGCTTGCTGTCTATAATGTTATTCATAGTATTAATGTCACAATCTTAAATTCTAATATATTCTTTGACACTTCTGCATATCACTCTGGAGGTACTCCCAAGGGTTCAAATGGGTTGAAAACCCATGTTTGATGTTAAATTAAATTCCTTATGAAGAAATGAAAGACTTAAATTTATAGGGTGCATTCTAGAATGCCTTCTAAAATACTCCAAATTAAAGAAAATTATCTTTTGGATAAAATATCTTGTTGATAATGAGTTTTATTCAGTTTTATTCCATTCCATGCATGGAATACGTTGAATCCAATAAATAATAGGAATGAGAAGAACTCAATTTTTTTGAGGAATTGCTAAGTACCACTGAATTTGGAAAAATTCTACTAAAGCGAATATACCTGTTTTTATCAGGCAAATGTACTTATGACTAATTTTTTAGAACAATTCATATTTACCATAGCATGTAAAATTTTTGATCAAAGTGGTATGTTCAATCCAGGAAAAATATTGTCACTAAAATAAACAAATTACTACTTTTTTATTGCAAGAACAAGTTTTCTGGTTATAAGTAATTGATCGACTTCCCTTGAAATTATAAGACCCAAAGTTTGGAATTCGTACATTTCACAAATGTTTATAGGAATACTAATTGCCTTGGTTGTCCCATTCCATGTTAATTTTAAGTTCTCAGTAATTTTTTAAGTAAGAGTATTCTATGATGTGCACATCAGCACAGTTTTGTTCATCTATCAAGAGTAAATGCAGTCATTCAAATATGCAATCTTGTAACACAAAAAATGTTCTTGTTAGTTATTGAGTGATTTTAAGCAGTATACAAGTAGTCACTTGAATAATACCTTCTTCCATGTTTGATGAGACAACCTTCCAAAATTCCTCCTTTAAATCAAAAAATATTAGCATGGAATTGATAGCCTTATCAGCATGCCTTATTAACTTAAATACAGAAACTCAAGATTGAGAAGATAGTGGTCTACAATTATCAGATGAATTACTTATACTTCATGTCTGTACAAGACTGAATAATTTAGGCTTTAGTAATCAAGTAGTCCGATAAAGAAGAACAGGATTAGTGTATGAAGTTAACAACTAATTGTTAAGTATACAGCACTGACTGCAAAGCACTGATTTCATAACAACTATAGTTAATAATGCTCAATAACTTCATTTTTATGAGAACTACTACTCCATTATTTTAGTGCAAGCAACATAACCTTATTCAAAATTACAATTGTAATTTCATTTTTTACAAAGGAAATAAGTATAATAAAAAATAAATTTTAATTATTAAATTCTAATTGAGTGATATAACTTGCGTCAGTTACATATATCAATTTTGGGCACTTGCCTACTTCCCTGACATTCAGAATAATAAACTTTTTTTTAAAGAAGGCTTGTAAAAGTTGTTTTATCCCTACACCTAGAAATGTCAAGAACGATGTTAATTAGTCATTTCAAATTTTTTCACTTTATTGCTGTTTTAAACACATCACAGTAACAGGAGTTTAAGGAAGGAATTCATAAAACAGAAAAATGAGTTTAAAATGTATCATATTGCTAATTTTCTTTAGTTCCCTTAACGTTTGCCAAGTTATACTTTCTAGTCAGTGGCGGATTTACGTCTCCTGGGGCCCCTGGCACTAAACATTTTGGGGCTCCTGGCAGTAAACAATTGGGGGCCCCTGGCCCTAAGCAGTCGGGGGCCCTGCAATCTAAATATATAGCAAAACCGCTCCTAACGGCTGCCCTCCTTTGTGACACCTCTTACTTCACGGGGCCCCTGGCACGTGCCATGTGCGACCCTCCCCAAATCCGCCACTGACTTGGAAGACGAATCATGGTTACACGTAAAGTCATGAAGGAAAATGCAAAGGCTGCATTGCGAAGATAAATGAAAGATGATAAGCAAATTTTTTTTTGTCGGTTTGGGGGCCCCTGGGCATGAGGGCCCGAGGCATACATCTCATACAACTGCGATAATCCGCCACTGTTTCTAGTACCATGACAACATTTTGATGACTATTTGGGGGATTTAATTTATAACAAACAAGCATTCCTTTTTCTATAAAGAAATTTCTAGTCGCTAATAATTTAATAACAAAAATTAATTGGTTTAATGATACAATATCACGCCATTCAGTAAATCTAAATTTGTGCATTAGACATGATGGGAACACACAAGATGTCTCAGTCTTTTATCTAAAAACAACCTTATTTGGAAAATATCATGAAATAAGGTGTAATGCTGATTTTTCAGTATGGAAGTAAATACCTCGATAAAACTTCGAACAAATTCACTACCTAATAGGCTGTTGCAAGTTTGCTTTGTAAGGCAGACATATAACCTAGATTAGAAATTATTCTCTAAATGAGGTGCCTGTGTAAGTGCTCAATCTAATGATGCTCAATACAGATACAGCCATCATAGCTTTGCAATTATCTGCTTAATTTCTCTTAATGCTGCAGTCAGCTTTCAACAGGTTGCTTGCACTAGATGAAATCTAAAATGTATTGAAACAGTATATCTTCTCCACTGCTTGTTTTACTGACTGTTAAACTTGAGATATTAATTCATTTCCAAGCAATAGAGTTACTTTTTTAAGAAGTGAAAATCAATAGCTTCATAAATTTTCAATAATATTTGTCATTTGCTGATTGTATTAAGTAGCAAATGAACTAAAAAATACACACCAATTCACTGGGCATGTTAATTGCTTTTAATATTCAATTCTTCATGAAAAGCTGCATTTGCCCCTGCAAGATTACTTAACCTTGGGAATACCAAGCTATTTTCAGTCCCTTGCACTACTAATAGGGAGGCCTCAAGTGACCCACTGTCTAAGTTTTAATAAAAAGTCAGTTATGTTTTTAGTTAAGTAATGTATTTAAGATATCATAGGAATAAAAGTATACAATTTTTATAATTAATCTGACATTTTATAGTCATAACATACTATAAAGACAAATATTCACGGATTTTTTTTTCAATTTATCCTCAATATGTTTGCATGCTCAGATTCATATTACAATAAGAGTGCAAACTACTCTCAAATTTACAGAAATAATAAATAAAAAAAGAAAGTTTTACTCCGAGTAGTCTTAGACATCACACGTAACACAATTTAATTTCAGTCATCCATTTACATAGCACGCGACCATTGGATACAATTTGTACAAAAAAGGAATGTGTAAAATCGATTGCCTGCTTGCTTATAACAAGGCTATAGACAATACAATTTTTTCAAAACTTTCAATAATTATATTACAGTGAAATAGACCAAATAAGTTGTGGCCTCGAATTCCCCCTCTCCTTGGTATTCATACGGTTTAGAATACTTCGTCTTATTAATCTAGCATGGTAAGATAAAAGAAAAACTTCATTCACGGAATTCAATAGAGAAAAATACTGCATATGACCTGTCACTCCCAAGTTAAACTCATGATTATTAAATCGCTATAATTTTCCACTGAAAGTAGCAATTCCATTACCCCGGGTTGAATTTCTCGTTGATTACTTATGCCATCTTTTATTTGTTTATTGAAATTTCTGAAACTTGTTTTACCTTTCCTCCATAGATGGCAGGGACGCCAACGGTCTTTTCCATTAAAAATAGACCAGAGAGAGTGAAACTTGACTGGAGATAGAGAGGAAAATCCCTTATACAATAGTTGAATGAAAAATCAGCGAATATACGTGATAATTTAATTTGAAAGAATAGATCTTAACGATGTATCAGAGAGATGCCCATTTAAGGTAGCAATCCGAACGTAACGGAGTAAGGTATTGTTTGAAGAACGTTTTTATGTAAGGACAAAGTAGGAAAATAGCTTCGAAATAATTTTTTCGACATTCAGTTGGTTTTGTTATTGATCTTAATATGAATTGAGAAAACAGGCTTTCTAGTCAAAGATACTCTAGTTAGGGAAAATTTCACGAATTTAGTTTTATCCTTTACATTATAAAAAATGATATTTGAAGAAGAGAACCTACAAGAAGTTCAGCAACCTGTTTTGAATGTTATATCTAGGATTTCAAATATACATTACCGTGCATTATTGCGCTATATGAAAGATTTATGGTTATTGAATTGGTAATAAAATTACATAAATTACATTTTGCACCATTATAATAATAGAAAATAGCGCTCTTAAAAATATAAAAAACTGTACTTAATGAATTTAGTTCATTTAAACCGCATTAACCATGATTAAAGAAAAGTTGTTGAAAAGCTGATAAACAAATTCTCTGGGAATAAGTAGGTAATTTTGAAGGATAAACCGGTGCTAAACGAGTCTACAATAATAATAATAAGATATTGCATTGCACGCTCGAACGTACATAAGAAAATATAATGCCCAATTAGGTTTACTGGACAAGAACTAATAATCGATATCTTATACGTAATTTAAAATTGATATTGTCTTTATTATTTATTTAGTAAGTTGTACATTACCGTATCACCGCAAATTCAAATATTTTTTTGTTGCATCATAATACATTCTATTTTTTGTTTATTTTTACTTGGCTATGGTGACTTCCTTGGAGGTATTCAGCTAATATAACAAATTATATGATGAAAATTATCATATAATAAACAATATTTTGTTGGCAATTAAAATAAATTGGTTCAAGAAAATAAAATAAATGTCACGACAGGGAAGGATGTTTTACTAATTTCAATTTACAAATCGAGCGTATTTTTTAATGTGGATATCAATATCAATAGATTGGCTACATTAAACGAGAGATATAAATTAAAGTTATAGTTAGAGAAGAATTTTTGTCACATCTCTATGTAATCACTAATTTAGTACTCTGCGAATTGTGAGGTACTGAATTACTATATTATAAATTAATAGTACTTTGCGTGTTTCAGCAATTACCGTCTTTAGGGAGAATTAATTAAAGCTATAAATCTGTTAAGGTTGTAAGTGAACAAGTGTAACTAAGTAGTTTCGGCGTTCCATTCGGTTTTATGAGGGATTATAAAACCTAGTATAAATCCGACAGTATTTGGTCTGAATACTCAGATTATTTACAATCGTTACGTACAGATTTCGGGTATGTATTTACTTATAAAGTAACAATTCCCACTTCCGTCCATGGCACTCGAATCCACTCGAATCACTTGAACTTATGCTTCCTTATCGAGCTTCAACTTTTACTGCTAGATGTCATCGTTAACGCGCAGGTCCTTTTATTGACGTCATGCAATCTCCGAGGTTTGGAAGTGTGCTAACGTGTTTCGCAGGTGATACGGGTCGTCTCTCTGTCAGGCAGTGGGACTGATGGCACATCATTTGAGTCAGAATTCTTATAGAAATGCGTGTTGTCAAATCTTTGAAAAATTTTTGTTTTAATTATCGTAACACAACGAAAACTCCTTAAACACGAACCACGTCGTGGGTGATTGTCATAGCAGACTGCTCGCGGAGAACCTGCTGTGGGTTTCGTGTACTCGGCGGTCTTTATAGGCGGGCTAGCTACGAAAGAGGCGGTCGGTGTAGGTTTTTGATTTGTTTGGATGTAAGAGGCGTGCGAGAAGATGCCTTTATTTGGGAAAAAAGATTCCTCCAAGAAAACAAAAAAGGATGGGAAAGATACAGAAAAACTACCATCCGTCGAAGACAAATATTACCTGAAGGAACTTCTTGGCACGTAAGTAAAGTTGTTTTATTTTCGTGCAAATTAAGATATTTCTTTTTATCTTCTCGAATCATCGGTCAGGTTTAGATATTAGGAGAATTGTTTTTATTAATATTTGGATTCAGCGTTTCAAATTTAAAGTATGAGAAAGTTTTTCTAGCAGCATTTTTACCGTGAAAATTTAAGCAGGTCTTTTGCTTTTATCTATTAAAACTTGCATTGATCATATTTTAAATAATGTTACCCGCGAAATAGCTATAATCTACGTTTTATATACGCATTTTCGAGTAATTATGGTGAAGTATTGCTCTAATGTCATTAAGGATGGGAATAAGGAAAATTGAAATGTTCCAATTTTTGTGATGTAATTGTGTGTTGAAATTTAAAAAATAGCTGGTTAAACTATTGATGTTGGCTGCTACAAATTAAAAAGTCGCAATTTGATTCGTACTTCAAAATTATGAACTTGTGTGTTACAATTACTACCTAAATCTTATTATTTAATTCTTGTTATTCAGTTCCTTTTTTATGATTTTGTAATTTATGTACATATGTATATATAGTTATTCAAGTTGTTTTCATTGGATTTTGAGATTTTTATCGGTCAGTCACAATAAATATATTTGTTTTCATTAACTTAAATTTTTTTAAAAATATTGGATACATTTTCTGAAAAGCTTTGCATTCAGCTATTTTGATAATAAACATTTAGATGCTACAAGCAATTAATGCTCTTGTGCAAGATGACAGTCGTGTTTGCTATTAGAATACCATCCGAGAGAAAGGTTTTCTCTATCAAATGGTGGTGTTGATTACGTAATTTAAAGAGAAATAATTCTGCTTTGATTATCATATATTGCAATTCGTCGAAAGAATTCTATTCTTAAGTACCTGGTTTGTAATTAAACTGAAATAGCTTGGTTTAAAGCGAATGTAGAGTTTAGCATCGCATTTTTTAAAGAATTTTTTTGTGAAACGGAATATTATTATCGCAACATTTCTTTTGTAATCCCGTAACAGCTTCAAAGCGATTCGTAAACTTGGTTTTCATCACTTAAGTCGGCAACGTATAGTACTTTGGTTTCGGAGGTCAAATCTTATTCGGGTAACATACCATTCTTTAAATTGATACGTTTAATATACTTTTTTAAGAGTTAATATAAATTATTATTAACTAGTTGCCGGGTTGGAATTTTTTATAAGTAAGGCGGACAAAATATTCCTTTACAATACGCGCCTTCTTTTTATTTAGTCCCAAGAGTTTTTTGCGGCATAAAATATCGACTCTCTTCGGTAGACCCGTACTAGCGGCTTGAAATATTTATTTGAGCGCTCCGCGGAAAGGAGTCTCAAAGCCTTCCCAAATGTGCGCCATTCTTTGTTCGAGGTTCACGCCGTGTTCAATTATGCAGGTATTTGCCGCCCGAATCTTCGAAGGTGGTCGCTTCTTTGAGCATCCGCCTTCCCATTAGTGTTGCTCGGCGTCTGGTTGCACTTGGCGCATTCGCCAGTATTCTCTTAAGTGATGAATGAGATCGAATCAAAACGACGGAATTCGAGTTGATTGAAAGTAGAGAGCTAGCGGTTCACGGGAGTTTCCTCGCGTTTCTATCATTTCTATTTGTCACGATAAACTTTTAAAATAAAATATTAGCACGCCGACGTTTAATTGTAGTTAAAGCCGTTTGATGATATAACTGCACTCCTCAGTCTTTCGACGAAACCGTACATATTCCTTTGCATCCTCGAGCATAGTTTGTTCTTTCTATTCTCTTTATTTCCATTGTTTTTGTTCCTACGAATCGCTTTTCCACTTATCTCTATTCTCAGTCTTGATGGCCCCATATTAATCTCTCGAAATATTTCTTTCGAATCCCACATCGGGTGATGCTGGTTGAGTTTGGAAATTGACCCTCTCATAAAACGTGGCGGATGATAAGTATCGATCCAAAGAGTTGAATTCTTGTGAAAATCTTTTGTTGTTAAGTGTACTGCAATTATAAACAGTAATGACGAAGAATATGTTGCTTCCAATTCGGCCAGCATTGCTTGCGGAATCTTATAAATTCTTTAGAGCAAGTATGATTTATACTCTCAAGTCTGATGAATGAATCTCCTTTTTATGATAATTTTGACTCTACATTTGGGCAGAATATGTTTTCATTTCCATTGTGCGTATCAGTGCGTAGCAAATGAAGCTTTAATATGTAGCCATCCTAACCCTACTAAAATTTCTTACAAGTTTACCCTAATTTATTAGAAAGCAGACAATTATAATATATCGGATTCTTTTTCTTGAAATGGCGGTATTTTTGCCGATGATCACCTTTTGTACCGTTTGACTGACATCTGTGGATTCGAGGCAATATCTCTCTCTCCCTGCGAACCGAAGAGAAAGCTTCCCTTGCTTTGTTTTCCAGTAACATTCTTTCTCAACAACAGTGAAATACTTCTGCCGCATGGAAGTCTTGAGTGACTACCCCATAGCTATATTTCTCACTAGATTGTATTTTGCGATCGATACTGATTATTTTCTTATTTATGTTTACCATAGTTTCTGTGCATTAATAATGTCATTAATGCCCTCAAAGGTTGATAGTTTTGGATTTGTTAAAAGAAATTTCGTTTACTCTTTAGTTGAAAAGCTTGGACTATAGTTCATTTAATTTTGTATGAAAAGAAGTATGCATTCAAAGGATAATAGGTGAGCTCAGCATACAACTTCTATCGAATGATGCAGGTCACTGCGAGAGCCATGAAACTGTGAAGTAAACCAAGTTCGTATAATGAACGTTCGGTGACGTGGTTACTAAGACGGCAGTATTGTAGATGAATTGCGCTTATGGCTTACTATGTAATTTTTAAGCAATGCAATCATGTATTACACACATAAGTGATAGGATTTAAGAGTATCCTACAGTGAAAGATTCGTCGGAATCATTGTATGCCCATTTAATATTGATTTGTCTCCTAATGCTTAAAGCAATATAATGGTGTATGTTACATCTAGGTGCGAATTCGCTTAATCCTAGTCAGTAAGAGGGTGTATGATGAGACATCATTTTCCGTAAAATTTTATCCTGTTTTTCATAATCTGACCTCGGTCAAATTTCCTTGCTCAATATTATGCTATCGAAGGGAAGTTTCACCCTGTTCATTTACTTAAGATCTGTTGTGTGACGGATTGATTTTAAATTATGATCTCAATTTCTATAGATCACTCCAAAATAATCTTTACTCACGGAAATTTTTAAGGCTTTCGAATGCTTAAGGTGTAACGGATAACCACAGTAGAATTATTGTTTACGCTTAAAGCGTTAAAAATGATATTTTATTCCGAATAAAGGTATTAATAAACGCTTTTAACAAATTAGTTTCAAGGCGGCTAATTCTAGAACGCGTCGAAATAACCCGATCTAAAACTCCTTATCACTAATCATTGCTGGGACAAGGATATGCACGCGTAGAAATCTGTAGCAAAGGCTCATTGAAATGTATATTACGCGTTGAGAAATCTTTAAGGAAGTGTCAAGGCTTCCAAAGAGCTAGCGTATAAATCAGTAAACCTGTATTAGGATCCGCGAGTAATGTATGATACCCTTAATAGAGGGGACAAATGATAAAAGAGTAATGGCGTACATGGGACGAAAAATAAAGAAATTGAAAGGGTTGAGAAAAAGACCGCTCGTTATTTTTAAGGAGGTAAAGAAGAGGTCTTATCCAAAACATTTAATGAATTCTACATAATATAAATAGATGATTTATACTAGTAAGGCATTAGTTAATAGTAGACTATGACTGGATTAGAGGAAATTAAAGGACTGCTTGGCAGTGCGATGGACGGTGAATGCTTCGATGTTCTTGCAAGCGTACCTTGAATTGCGAAAGCTCCGTTAGTCGTATTGGTATTGCGTCCTATTATTGTATGACATAATGTTTGTAAATAAGATGTAGTATTTTTCGTGGCAACATTCTTGTTGCTACCAACTAAAATGAAACAATTTAGTCACTAATATTAATAATATTTAAAAAATAATAATTTATTTATAATAATAATAGTAATACACAATATACAAAATATAAATGAAATAAAAAGAAAAGGAACAGGAAAATATAAACGATTTGGTCCTGTAATGCCGTTGGCTTGTCTGCAGGTACCAAGGTTGTACATACACATGGTTTCTATTTTACAAACATGACAGTTTACAACAAAAAGAAAAAAAATATATTTATGTATATACATATATCATATATTAATATATAATAATATTTCGTGGGTGAAATGAAAATCTAAATTAAATTTTGCCTTTCCGACGCAGATATTCTTCCAAATGAACGGTCTTTATAAAAATTACACCGTGGCAAAACTCAGCAACTGAAGAAAGTTATTTCTTAGTATTGCATTGTAGAGCATTCTTGAGAATCTTCATTTAACGACAAGCAATTTTAGAATTTTTTGTCGAGTGATCTGTTAAAATTGAACGGAGAATATTTTTTTCTGTAATATTGGACATTCTTTCTATTCATTTGACCGCAAATTCGTTTGATCTTGGTTTATAATTCTGTTAATAACGTCGCCATTTTTCAAAACCAAAGCCATTTGCCTGTTATTATAACTATTTGTGGTTAAATATTTGAAATTGTTCATGAAGAGATAAGGCGATTAGTTATGTATATGGTCGGTATTTAAAATCACGGTAAAGTATAGATATTTAAACAGTGGTGATGCGATGCAATATTTATTATAATATTTATCGAGAAAATGAATGAAACCGAGGGGAAAGAAGTGCGCGCCATTAAAAAGTCGTAATTAAAATACGGAGTGGGGCTTGTGTACACTCCGACCGCAATGTATTTTCCTCAGCAAGATAACAAATTAAACACACTCTTAATAACCCCCCAAATTTGTTTAGAATCCAAAAAAGGCACATTTTTCCACCCTTCAGTAGCAAGAAATTGAATTACCGTGATCGCTTTACAAAGGCGACGCCTTTGAGCCTCTCGAGTAAAGTAGCGCTTCATCGTTTGCATTTGTTAACAAAACACACTAACCAACTTAATGATGTGGCTTGAAGTTTTATTTGCCTAGTTGTGAAATTATGGACACATTCATTCGATATTAATTTTTAAATTTCTTTATGGCTACCAATAAATGGCCAGAAAATCCTTGCGTCCAGCATGATGCTGGACTAAATATTTAGTCACTAAAATTCATTAAAAAACAACGGGAAACAAATTTCCAAATAATTTAATCAGAACTTTATATGCCGGAGTAAACAAAATGAAATATATTCTTTGAGATAAATGATGGATTTCGGTTTGTCGTACGTTTTAAATTTCCAGTAAACCTCTCCATCCGATCGAAGAACATTATCGAACACTTCGTTCTGTTCTCTCAGATTATTCCTTGGATACAAACGGAGAGCGCATATCTCTTTTGCTGTCTACTGCAACAATACGAGACCCACAACCCATACCTATGCGCTGGATGTCAGCATCTTCATTAAAGAAGTCTCGCGTGCCTCCTATCTCTCTCATTGTATCCCTCTCTCTCCCTCACTCCCTCTCTCTCCACCTCTCTCTCCCCCCTCTCTCTCTCCCCCCCTCTCTCTCTCCCCCCCCTCTCTCTCTCCCCCTCTCTCTCCCCCTCTCTCTCACTCTCTCCCTCACTCTCACTCTCTCCCTCACTCTCTCCCTCCCTCTCTCTTTCCCTCTCAATCTCCCTCTCTCCCACTCTCTCCCTCTCAATCTCCCTCTCTCTCTCTCTCTCTCCCTCCCTCTCTCACTCTCTCTCCCTCTTAAATGTAAGAAGGCACTACACAGTCTCAATTTCGCTCTAATAAAGTCGTTTGTCTGTCTGTCTCTCCCTCTCTCTCTCCCTCTCTCTCCCACTCTCTCTCTCACCCTATCTCTCTCACTCTCTCTCTCCCTCTCTCTCTCTCACTCTCTCTCTCTCCCTCTTAAATGTAAGAAGGGGCTACATAGTCTCAATTTCGCCCTAATAAAGTCGTTTGTCTGTCTGTCTCTCCCTCTCTCCCTTCCTCTTTCTCTCTCCCTCCCTCTCTCTCTCTCCCCCTCCCTCCCCCTACCTCCCCAACTTCTCCCTCCCCCACTTCTCCCTCCCCCACTTCTCCCTCCCCCACTTCTCCCTCCCCCACTTCTCCCTCCCCCACTTCTCCCTCCCCCACTTCTCCCTCCCCCACTTCTCCCTCCCCCACTCTTCCCTCCCCCTCTTCTCCACCCCCTCCCTCCACTTCTCCCTCACCGCCCCTTTCTCACTCTCCCTTCTCCCTTTCTCTCCCTCTCCCCATCCTTTTTCCATTCTTCTCTTTTCCCTTCCTTCTCTTTTCCCTTTCTTCCTATACGTGTTTCTACTTCTCTTTCGACCTTTTTCACTCGTCTAATTTTTCTTTCCTTACCGCATCCCTTCTTTGTTTCCTTCTTCATTTCCACTGCCTTCTTTAGCGCGAGGTTTAATTTATGTGAACCTAAATGAAGTATGCATGTTTAGTTTTAATATTCTGCCATTTAAAGAAATATGAAAAAATACTTAATGCGTAATAATTTTTTAAATATTTAGTTGAAATACTGGGAGTATTCCATTTATACGCCTTTCGTTTTTACGAATCGCTTAATGTTATTCCTGTGTATCAGTTGTTGGCTTTTCGCACTTCGTGTTCGTGTTCAATTCTGCATAGATACGGATTTATTCATCCATGGTCTGCCTCTATTGCTGCTCCTCACTTGCGAGGTTAATACTCGAGCATATTACTTAGAGCTTCCCAAGAGACGTTAAGCGAATGTGGACCTATTAAGCATGTCGTAGGTACATGCTGACGGTACGTTTCTCTCCTTTATTGAGAATGTCATTACACGGATCTAAGTTGTGGTAGTATCGCCAGGTCGACTAATATATGAGAAAGAAATCAGACGTGCAAGAACAATTTTCTCGGACGTTTAGTTTTTAAATTGATCGTAACATGGATATTCGTATAGTTCACCCTAAAGTTTGAAAGCCTCATTTAAGTTATAATTTACCGACTCTGCCTTCGTTCTAAATTAATTCCCTCAATATCTTTGGAATTTATATCTTGTACGCCTTATCTCACACATCGAAGGAAACTGTGGCCTACCGCCAAAAAAGGACCATTTCACTGAGTGGTGGAGCCAGGGGGGAGGGCTCAGCCCCCCACCCATAATTTTGGCCCTGCACTGGAAAGTCTTTTTTTGTTCAGTACTTTTAAGTTTTATTTATCTATGAAGTAGTTTCTTTGTTTCACATTATCAGCTAAATTGAGCATTGCAATGATAAGGTCACGTGATGCTTCAATCAACGTGAATTGAAGTTAGCTCCCCCCCTCCACATAAAATACCTTAGCCCCGTGAGCCCCCCTCCGCATAAAAAAACCCTGGCTCCGCCACTGATTTCATTCCTTTCGGAGCGAAGCGCGTTATCTTTAACGATGCAGTTTAGCTGTAATTATGCTTCTTTATCGCGTGAGAATAATCGATCCTGAAAAGAGAATATAGTTGTGCTCAGTTTTTAAACTTGTGGGGAATTAATGTGTACATCCAGTCTTTTATCGCTATGGTGTAAGTTTATCCAAATTATCTAGTTTCACTAGGTGGAAATGTAAACAGATTACTTTAAAAGACAACATGGTAGAATCAAAAAGGTGAAATATTTTTATCTTTCATTTAGACTTTTCAAGACTTGCTACAATTGTTTTAACTGAAAAATAGATGCACAGTCATTTTATGTCCTAAATTCTTTTTAAATATATCCTCTTGTTTTTAGTAGCTTTAACGATTAAGATTCGGTCAAGTTGTTTTTAAGTGCCTAATTTGACAAATTTTTAAAAATCATTCTTAGATTTAATGGCATACATTATGTATTATCGTTTTTTCTTGCTCTAAACATAGATGAATACCATTATAAGCAATGGAAAATTACTATTTAATCACTTCTTCACTATAATGGTGGTATACAGGTGAGCATCTACTTATACGTGCAGAAAGTTCCGAGAAGTTGGATTCATTCGAATATATGTCGATACATTTTAAATAACTGTAATAAACGAGTGTTTTACGGCCTTTGTTTAGGATTAGCGCATTTATTGCCAGACGCTTTGGTCGCCGGTTTGTATCCTGACGTGGGCGATTTTCTAAAAATCTAGGCGCCACCTCCAAAATGTAGGAGCCTGCGCACACGTTACATAATTTTGATAGCTTTTTTATAGTCGTCAGAAACATTAATCCTTATATAATATTTTTCAAGTGTTCGCCTGTCTGTCACGGTACTTTTGGAGATTTCACAATGGAATTAACATCCCGGAAAAAGTCCCGGATTCGACTCAGGGAGGCGATTATATTTTCCCATAAGTTTACACGGGATTTTAGATTTTTAAGATGCAAGAGTTTTTCTTTCATTCAACAAAATACGTAAATATGGACCAATTTTTTTCGTTTTTGCTTTATTCGACGCCTAAAACTATCTAAATATTTTATTCTTGCGATGTTTTGACATTATACGGAAGATACGCATTTCTTTTCGACATTTTATGGCTTTTTCATACTCTTTCAGGGTGTCGCCAGGGCGACCCGCATTGTTGCCTCCGATTCAATCAGCATCTATTAAGCCTTCAAATAGACGAAAGAATTGCGTTATTTGCTTCGCGCTTTCTATGAAACATTGAAATTATTGTTGTAGCAAAGTCAAAAGTAATAGATTGCAACGTAAATATTTGCAGATAATTATTATTCAGTACACTGCATGTGGACTCGGTGCCTTTTAAACGACTGACTAAAAGAAAAAAATCTTTCTTAATTTCAATATTGGAGTATTACCTTTTTCGTAGGTAAAATCATTATATTCTACACATTTAATTTGATGATAAGGAGTAAGGGCTATTATTAATAAATTAACAGTAACTCATTGTGAAGTACAAAAAATTTGTGTTGGTAACAATTCATGAATAAAAAATGAAATAAATGGTTGAATTAATTATGTATGAAAAACATTGCATAAACAATTTAAAACGTTCTTAGCATAAAACTTTGAAAATAATTGCTGTATATCATTATTTTTCTCTTTAAGATGACATTTAAACATTCAGATTTTTTACTGACTTAGCAAAATAATTGAAATACAGCAGTGCAGATATTTTGTGCCCAACATTAACAGATGTTTGTAAATGCTAATCATACTTTTTCAACAATGCAGATACTTTCTTTCCAACAATAACAGATGTTCGTAATTAATATTCGTAGTAGGCCCTGTAAGAAGTCAATAGCAGTCGTTGTCCGATACTTGAGGAAACGTGATTGTTTGTGAGTTCATATTTAATTAAGTGTGCAGTGATAGTCATTGAAAATAAGGTAAGGTATAATTTAAAAATTTTTCATTTGAATACACTTGAAAGAACGTGATTGCTTGTGAGTTCCTCTATAATAAAGTGTGCAACGATAATCATTGGAACTAAGATAAGGTAGATTTAAAAAATTTTTCCCTTTGAATATAACGTGATATAAGACTAACATTGAGTAACTGTGACATTGTGACGACGGCATTACTCTAATATATTGTTTTAAAATCGCAGAAAATTAAAAAATGCCAAGGGGCAGACTACGTATCATTATTTTCCTTTCTAAGGCAATTTTATAACGTGCAGGTTCTGACTGACTTAACAAACATTGCGCGGATACCACTAGAATGATGTGGTAAGATTAATACAAATTAATTGCAAGCGTAGTTGAAACGGGATGCCAGTGTTTAATAATTCAAATACGAATCTGCTACAGTAATTAAGCCATGCACATTTATTTGTCACATTATGTAGCAGAACATAATAAAAAAGAGCCTTATACATCTGAAAAAGTCCAATGATATTCTGAAAACATGTAGTTTACGAACAAGTTTAAAAATCTGCACTTATTTTCACGAACTTGAATGCTTCCGATAGATATTTTCTATTTTGCTGCTCCTGCTGCAGAGCCCGATAATGCAATATGACTACAGCACGTGACTACAGTATAACCATAACCTAACTACAGCAAGCATATACTATATCTAGGCGCCAGCATCAAAATCTTAGGCGCCATGGTGACCTGGCGCCCGGGATTTGTCGAGCCCTGCGTTAGCGTACATTAAAGCGCGAAGACAAAAGCGAATAAGGTAATGTTTTCTACTACTGCATATTAAATTATCGGTGCTCGGGATAATTAGACCGACAGTAAATGCATTATTGAAAATGTAAGAATAGGCTTTCAAATCTCAATTTACTTTTGTTTTTAGCTAAACCTTGGAGCATCAAACGGATAAATTTGAGGAAAATGTAAGTTTTGTGTGAATGTGAAGGCGTATAAAGAAAGTTTGAGGTCAACTCAGTTAAGATAAGGACACGAGTTTTTCCTTTGAAAGATTAGTGTTAAATACCAACCAATCCGAAGCTGTTTAATAGGATTTTATTTTTTCCTTGAAATTAATTTTTATATAGGTTGATTTTCTTAAATTAATGGTGCTTCAGTATTGCCACGTTATTATAGTATTTGATTCCTCATATTAATTTAATTTTCTGTTTTTAAAGTTTTCTGCACGTGTCCATGGGCGCAGCTTAAGAAATTTTCATTCTTTCCAAGTGGAACCTTTAAAGATACCTTTATCAATAAAACAAGAAATTGAACAAATAATATTTTGAATTTTAGAAATGGAAACTAAAAATCGAATATTTGTTTGGTAAGCGGTTAATTTTAGTTTTAACTGTTTTAAGAAGGAGGCCCAAATTTACTTTCCTTTGTTATTTCATTGGAATTTTTGGATAATATTTTTTCGAACGTTTCCTGTTAACTTAAAAATTGATACCTCTTCGATATTCTTTAAGTTGTTCGCGGCTCAATTTTTCGGCTAGTGCTTGCTTGTTTATGCTCCATTTCAAAACGATTTCCATTATTTACCATAACTTGATTATTTTCTCAATAAAGTTGACCTTGTTTATTATAAATGGCTTCGTAGTTGATTTTTGCTGGTTTTTTGTTTATTATATTCCAGAAGCATAAAATTCTTTTTCCGTTGGCGTCAGCAGTACCTATATGCTTTAATCTTACAATTAGTAAAAGTTGACATCTTTAGAATTTCCCCACCCTAATGTAGGCGAACGACTATTAAAAATCAGCTTTCCCTTAGTTAAAAGATAATCATCACTTTACCTTTTCATCAATATTTCATTCCCGTCTTTAATTCACATATCTCCCTCGTCGTTCCATCACTTGAGTCGCTCTTATTTCTGTTCCTTCCAATCTCGTCAGCCTCTCCAACTCTCACCCCTATTCCCTGATATATCCTCACCATTCTTTCCATGCAACTATCCATTACCCGTCATTCTCTTCCCCTAAAGCCACCCCACTCCCGCAACACATAACACTCTTCTCTTCTCCACCTCCTCAATGTCCTTTCAGACCATTTCTCCTATCCGTTTCCCGCACCCTCTCTTCCGTCACCACCCACCTCCCTTTCCCATTCCATCTCTCCACCTCATTACCTCTAACCCTCCTCACCGATCCCAACCCTCTTTTTCCCACCGCATACTCTCTCGCTTCCCTCCTCTCTATCGCTCTCTTCCTCCCTTTATCTCGCTCTCCTTCCTCCCTCTCTCTCGCTCTCTTCCTCTCTCTCTCGCTCTCTTCCTCCTCTCTCCACCCCTCTTTCTCTCTCCCCACCCCCTTTATCTCTCTCCTCCACCCCTCTTTTCTCTCTCTCTCACCTCTCTCTCTCTCCACCTCTCTCTCTCCACTCCTCTCTCTCTCCACCCCTCCCTCTCTCTCTTCCACCCCTCTCTCTCCCCCATCTCTTTCTCTCCACCCCTCTCTCTCTCCCCCTCTCTTTCTCTCCACCCCTCCCTCTATCTCCCTCTCTCTCCCTCTCTTCCATCCCTCTCTTTCCACTCTTCTCTCCCCCTCTCTCTCTCTCCCCTCCCCTATCTCTCCATCGCTCTCTCTCCATCCCTCTCCTCTCCATCCCTCTCTCTCTCCATCCCTCTCTCTCTCCGTCCCTCTCTCTCTCCATCCTTCTCTCTCTCCATCCCTCTCTCTCTCTCCATCTTTCTCTCTCCACCCCTCTCTCTCTCCCCCTCTTTCTCTCCTCCCCTCCCCTCCTCTCTCCCCCCTCTCTCTCTTCCACCCCCTCCCTCTATCTCCCTCTCTCTCCCTCTCTCTCCATCCCTCTCTTTCCACTCCTCTCTCCCCCTCTCTCTCTCCCCTCCCCTCTGTCTCCATCGCTCTCTCTCCATCCCTCTCTCTCTCTCTCATCCCTCTCTCTCTCCATCCCTCTCTATCTCCATCCCTCTCTCTCCATCCCTCTCTCTCTCCATCCCTCTCTCTCTCCGTCCCTCTCTCTCTCCATCCTTCTCTCTCTCCATCCCTCTCTCTCTCTCCATCTTTCTCTCTCCCAACCTCTCTCTCTCCTCCCCTCTCTTTCTCTCCTCCCCTCCTCTCTTCCCCCCTCTCTCTCTCCACCCCTCCCTCTATCTCCCTCTCTCTCCCTCTCTCTCTCCATCCCTCTCTTTCCACTCCTCTCTCCCCCTCTCTCTCTCCCCTCCCCTCTGTCTCCCATCGCTCTCTCTCCATCCCTCTCTCTCCATCCCTCTCTCTCTCCGTCCCTCTCTCTCTCCATCCTTCTCTCTCTCCATCCCTCTCTCTCTCTCCATCTTTCTCTCTCCACCCCTCTCTCTCTCCCCTCTCTTTCTCTCCTCCCCTCCTCTCTCCCCCCCTCTCTCCCCTCTCCTCCACCCCTCCCTCTATCTCCCTCTCTCTCTCCCTCTCTCTCCTCCATCCCTCTCTTTCCACTCCTCTCTCCCCCCTCTCTCTCTCCCCTCCCCTCTGTCTCCATCGCTCTCTCTCCATCCCTCTCTCTCCATCCCTCTCTCTCTCCGTCCCTCTCTCTCTCCATCCTTCTCTCTCTCCATCCCTCTCTCTCTCTCCATCTTTCTCTCTCCACCCCTCTCTCTCTCCCCTCTCTTTCTCCTCCTCCCCTCCTCTCTCCCCCCTCTCTCTCTCCACCCCTCCCTCTATCTCCCTCTCTCTCCCTCTCTCTCTCCATCCCTCTCTTTCCACTCCTCTCTCCCCCTCTCTCTCTCCCCTCCCCTCTGTCTCCATCGCTCTCTCTCCATCCCTCTCTCTCCATCCCCTCTCTCTCTCTCCATCCTCTCTCTCTCCGTCCCTCTCTCTCTCCATCCCTCTCTCTCTCTCCATCCCCCTCTCTCCATCCCTCTCTCTCTCCATCCCTCTCTCTCTCCATCCCTCTCTATCTCCATCTTTCTCTCTCCACCCCTCTCTATCCATCCCTCTCTCTCTCTCTCCATCCCCCTCTCTCCATCCCTCTCTCTCTCTCCATCCCTCTCTCTCTCTCCATCCCTCTCTATCTCCATCTTTCTCTCTCCACCCCTCTCTATCCATCCCCTCTCTCTCTCTCTCTCCATCCCCCCTCTCTCCATCCCTCTCTCTCTCTCCATCCCTCTCTCTCTCTCCATCCCTCTCTCTCTCCATCCCTCTCTATCTCCATCTTTCTCTCTCCATCCCTCTCTCTCCATCCCTCTCTCTCTCTCCATCCCTCTCTCTCTCCATCCCTGTCTCTCTCTATCCCCCCTCTCTCCATTCCTTTCTCTTTCATTCCTCTCTCAATCCCTCTCTCTTTCTCTCCATCCCTCCTCTCTCTCCATCCCTCTATCTATCCCTCTCTCTCTCCATCCTCTCTCTCCATCCCCCCTCTCTCCACCCCCCTCTCTCTCTCCCTCCATCCCTCTCTCCCACCCCCTCTCTCTCTCCATCCCTCTATCTCTCTATTCATCCTCTCTCTCTCTCTCTCTCTCTCCATCCCTCTATCTCTCTTTCCATCCTCTCTCTCTCCATCCTCTCTCTCTCTCCATCCCTCTATCTCTCTATCTATCCCTCTCTCTCTCCATCCTCTCTCTCTGTCCATCCTCTCTCTCTCTCTCTCCATCCTCTCTCTCTCTCCATCCTCTCTCTCCATCCCCCCCTCTCTCTCCATCCCCCCTCTCTCTCCATCCCCCCTCTCTCTCTCTCCCTCCATCCCGCTCTCTCCCTCCATCCCTCTCTCCCTCCATTCCTCTCTCTCTCTCCATTCCTCTCTCTCTCCATTCCTCTGTCTCTCTCTCTCCATCCCTCTCTATCTCTCCCCATCCCTCTCTCTCCCCATCCCTCTATCTCTCCTCTCTCTTCTCCCCACCTCCTTCTCTCCACCTCCTTCTCTCCCCCTCCCTCCAGTCCGCTTCTCTTTCCTTTTGCTTCCCAGCAGCTGAAGCGCAGTTGGCCGGGAGAAACCAGTCGGCCGCATCAAGGATATTTTCCCCCTTGTTGATGAAAATAGCAGCATAAACCCACATTGGCCCCTCACAATGCCCAAGTTCCCGGAACGCATTGCTTCTTTTATATTCTCTTAATTTTTACACCCGTTTTTTTTTCACTTTTTTGATGGTCGGAGAGTTATGAATCCATGTATTTAAGTGTCGCGCGAGCTGTCGAAGTTTGTTTCGCTTTAAAAATGCGTTACATCTTAACCTTGCGAAGCTACGTAATTCCGAGAGTGTTTCGTTGTAAAGATGAAAAGTGGACTTTCGTATTGCCTTTATAAAAGGAAATCCTTGAAGGAAGAAGCCTTCGGTCGCATTCTTCCGCGTTTATGAACTCTCTGATTGTTGGCGATGTTCTTGAAGGTCATACGGGAGAGAAACTAAACATATTTTTGTGTTTGATGCGTCAAGAGAGGTCTGTAATTACCTCACCGCTTCACTGCTGAAAATCTTTTGAGAGGGCCTAAAAGAGTGGTTAGTCTGCTGCGAGAACAGAGACGGAACGATTTTGATTAAACGCATTTTCTCCCAACAAATTTTTGTTACCGTCAGACCATGTCTTTTAAATTATATTCGTTTGTCGTATTGCTTAGAGTAATTGTATGTCATGTTATTTTATTTGCAATATTGTATTTTGAATACGCAAGTTATTAATTTCGGGATTTACGTTTCGACAAGTTGTATAAGTCGACCACTACATTTCTCGGCAAAAGAGTTCAAATGTTAGCGGATGCGTTTTAGAAGACGAGCCGCATTTGATGATTTTTTAATTCATAAAAATACCTATTTTTCTCTGTTCAAAGCTATCCTTTGTAGTTTGAGAAAAGTTTTATGCATTTATTTTCGGTTATTTAAACTTATAACAAATTATTGACATATTTAATTTATATTATTATTTTCAATAATTTTTGCAGTGACCTATTGCGTAAAATAAACAATTGAGGCTTGAACAAATCAGTTAAATTTCTTAAGAGTTTTTCGCCAAAATATGGATACGGTATAAGTCGATTTGGAAAATTTATGCCTAAATATTGTTTCAATCGTCTACTTATACACCGCGAAAAATATACCTGTTTTTCATTCCATTAAACATATTTTAAGAAATATTCTTTATTAGCTATTTTGATAGGTTAAATGTCGGAAAATATGAAAATAAAACGTCTCATATACAGTCTTAATTTGTAAATTTTAATCTTTTATATCATGAATTAAAGGACAGTTGGAACCGTATATTATCTCATCGAAAAATTATTTTTAATTTTCGGCGATTATCTTTTTCATTTTAGTCGTTGTTTACTTAGAAACTAGGTTACTCCGATGTTATAAACGACATAGTCTGTTAATGTTATGCGCGAACCTTGCTTCAAAAGTGGTTACCTGGATGTGTTTTTCTTAGTTATAGTTTTTATAATCTATTGACGTCGTTTCAAAAAAATCTTTTATCGAGAGATTGGGTATATTTCGGTAATTTCCGTCTCAGATTCGGTAATGTTGCCCTCGAGCTTCCTCGTCCAGGCATAGAAATCATTCTGCACACCATTGTACATCTTAGTTTCACATGCGATTATTACTTTTGTGTTAGGCTTTCAAATTTCGACTAGTTGTTATGTTATCGAAATTTCGCTGCTCTTTAAAAGTACTTGCCTTAGTTGTGGACCTCGTCATTAGAGAGAGAGAGAGAGGAGAGAGAGAGAGAGAGAGAGAGAGAGAGAGAGAGAGAGAGAGAGAGAGAGAGAGAGAGAGAATAATAAGTAAATCATCTTAAAAAATTTTCGGTTATAATTTAAGCAGAATATGTATTCTTATTTCTAAATATTTAAATATCCAGGCTATTGGGCTTTGATCATCTCTTAAATTGTTATCTGTTGCTACCATTGTGGTCGAGTTTGTATTTAAATCCAATAGTACTCGTCGAGCATTTATGTACATCTTCATAATACCGTGTGATTTCCCGGAGTTCAACGCACCAACAGGTCGCAAGTGATTCTCACTAGAGGGCATATTACGATCTCCGAGTTTCCTAGAAATAAACAGACCTTGATGTAATCGGTAAAAACAGTCGACTCCACGTATTTTATCACGAAATGCATATAAAATTTACGCTCATAATCTATTCTCGGCTGTGTAATAATATCCATTTCTCTTCTGTCGCAGATTTTGTGCATAATTATTCGTTCGTCGAGTTCTCCGTAGTCTTATTTTGATATCCGCCCCTCAGCCCTGCCATTTGCACCTGTTGTTTTTCCGGGTAAATTTCCTCCGTTGTGGCATGCATAGTAACAAACGGCCCTCGGCCACGTCTTTCTCTTCGTGAAAACAGGTCGGCGGTAAATTTGGCCCCCCCCTATCCCTCCCCCATCTCCCTCCCCCGTCTCCCTCCCCCGTCTCCCTCCCCCGTCTCCCTCCCCCGTCTCCCTCCCCCGTCTCCCTCCCCCGCCTCCCTCCCCCGCCTCCCTCCCCCGCCTCCCTCCCCCGCCTCCCTCCCCCGCCTCCCTCCCCCGCCTCCCTCCCCCGCATCCCTCTCCCGCATCCCTCCCCCGCCTCCCTCCCCCGCCTCCCTCCCCCGCCTCCCTCCCCCGCCTCCCTCCCCCGCCTCCCTCCCCGTCTCCCTCCCCGTCTCCCTCCCCCGTCTCTCTTCCCTTGCCTTCTTATCTCCTCCTCCTCCCTCACCTGCTTTCACAAATCACGTTCCACCGATTCGTTTGTTTATATTCATTGATTTTTCACTATGCATTTCTATCGGCCTAGCCCATTAACATCTTATTTGCGAATATTACTAACCTGTATCCCACGTCGCAGTCTTTTCGTGCTAATCTCCTGCCTTCTCTTGAGTTTTCTTCGCTTTTTTAAGTTTGCCATGTATGAAAAATATATGCGTATCCTTCATATATGTTGTTTGTAGAAGTCGGCTAGGTTCAGCCATGTCGTGGAAGAGCGCTGTGAGCGGGCGTTGGGATAGGGCCGAATGGGAGGGACGGCCATGTCTGTTTTGCGATGTGAAATAATATTGTTTTGAATTTGCGTGCGATTCGTCTGGGTCCGAGACACATTAATCTATTGTTATACTACCAAAGCTATTGGTCTCTTGATGCCTCTCGGAGCCGTGGCTGTGTTCAATTGCGTTTTACGTTCCTTAGCTCGACTAAAAGTCCGTGGCGTTAATTTGGTTAAAACGTCCGAATTATCATGCCCATCATTGTTTTAATTTTTGGTAATGAAATAGCTGCAATAAGTAAATTTCGTTGGAGTTGTGTTAGGAATGTTGTTTAGCTTACTCCGTTTTATTTCTGTAGGTATCATCATAGTTTTTAATAATGCTAATTATATGTTAATTTAATTTTCACGAAGCGCTATCTGTTTATTGCCGCGCATTGATTCGCAGTCTCCTAACTGCTGAGGTAGGAGCATGATTGTATATGGTGGTTGATCAGTTGCCGATTGAGTTATATTATATAAATGACGAATTTCTTCTGAAATCCTTGTTACATCATCTCATTGCTTAAATTTGGTGTAGGCTGGTTGTTGCTAAATTGGCAGAAAATTAAACCACTTAATATTGACAAGCTACGTTCTGAATTCTTTAAAATTTAAGTTTTATGGGTTCCGTTTCAAAATACAATTTTCTTTAAAAATTTTCTTCTACCAAATCAAAGCCGGTTGATAAACTGTTCATAATATGCCATGAAATGCTGCTAGTTTTAAATTTGCAACATCGGAAAAAATTGCAAATAATTTTATAAACTCGGCAAGGATTAAAAAATTAACTCTTTTTAGTTAAAATACTTTCTAGCGTTATAAAAGTCGGGCTTCTTTCCCTACGCAACTTTCTCTTCTACGGTTGATCAACATGGAAGTTGAGCTATCGCTTCGGCTCTCAACCTCACTCTGATCTTTCTTTATAATATTCTTGGTATTACACAAATTTTTACAGCATAAATTTTAATCCCAAAACTTGATTTCGTCCCATGGCGGAGAAAGATACACTTTGGTTTCGAATCTCATTCAAATATTTCGGAGATTTTTTCTAATATTTTTTCAGGGGAAGTAACTTTTTAACTAATTTTCTATTGATAAAAGACGTTCATGAGTTTTCTTATAATTAAAAAATGTAATGATTAAATCCTTTCAATGGTTTTAAGCAACTGAGATTGCATTAATCACGAGTTTTTTTATTTTTCAATACCGAAAAAAGTTTGATTCTCTGTGCTTAAATCCACAAGACATTAGAAATTTACTAAGAAGAAATGCATTGGTAATGGTTTCATTGGAAAAAGAAAACGTTCCAAATAGATTTTATATTATGCCAGATACATTTTAAAGCAATATTTGGTCTTAAAATTCCACCGCTTCCTTTCCTATGTAAGTTAAAGACGAGATTATTATCGCATTTCAAGTGAAATTAAAGCAAAATTCAAAATCAAGTCTCAACGAACATGTATTATATTGTCTGATAACGATAAGCTTTATCTTCTTCTTGCTCTTTGATAAAGCTCTCTTTGGGATTAACGATTTCTCGGGTGATTTATAGATTCTGTAGTGAAGCTTGTTATGACGAACTGCATTTGTTAAATCGCTTTGATTTAATTAATATCAGCATGTTCATCATCAGTTGTGTCAATATTTCGATTGATCTTGCTGACTGGGGTTCATATATATGGTGTGGTGGTTTTCCGTTGCTTTCCACACGGAAACACAGAGAAGGGAGAAGGAAAACCCGTTACTGGCATTAGCCTACTCTTTACGAAGAGCACCAAGGGGGGCAGCTGCTTAACTTTCCTTCCGAAGACGGAGCACTGACTTGCGCGTTCTCCTCAAACCACACAAGTAAGGGACGGGTTGATGCCAGGTTAAAAAATCCGACCTTCCCCATAGTTGAATTTGGGACCACTGCGTGGAAGGCCAACGCTTTAGCCAATTCGCCACCGCAATGTTAGGGAATAAAATACAGATCGAATTTATCAAAACATCCCGTAAAATTATTTATTTCGGTAAGTTTCGGGTTTTGCTTAGCAATGTGTACGTTAACGTACGTTATAATTGACTTTTTTCTTTGATCATTAAATTCCAATTTTTTCTCTTTTATTTGTAGTATTTAAAGAGAACAGCTCTAGTCAACCACTATATTAAAAATATTCTCTTTGTTACATAAATTAAAGTGAGTGAGTCAATTCATGCATAAAAAGCGATTATAATGTGTGGACATTGCCTTTCTATGGCATGTACAACCATATAACTTCCCTTTGGTTTATGAAACCGCATTTATCTGTTGCCAACCTTTCACGATTACGTAATGATAAATGCAACGTTGGACGATCCTATCTTTTAGTCTGTGTAAAAGGGCGATTGTGCATGTGCTTCTGATATACATCGCCATCAATAATGCATACAGGATATTTAGCTTGAAATAAAATACGCCGCCTGTTATCGCTTCAGCATGATAAACGCTTGCATAATGAAGATGCTTGTCATGTCTAATCGATAAACCTCTCGGCATCGAATTTTATTAAATTGATTTTCATTCTATGGTTTTAAGTGGTTGGCTATTGCTTTTATGCCGGAACGATCACTAAATGATGCGTGTTTCTCAAAAATGCGTTTTTGAAAGAGAAAAATTTGTTCATTGAAATTTCTTAAAGCGATTGCTTAGTAACGCGTATCGTGGTGCGTGTCGAGGGCATTCGATGCCGTTGGGCCCGCGTGTGGGTGCGAAGGCCAACTAGACGCGGTCGATGTGCACCCGGACCTTCCTCTCGGATGGATGCCTTTGGCTTTGCTTTAACCTCGGAAGAAAGTTTCCACTCATATTACTTTTCTCGCGTTCCCTTTTACTGGCATCCCGCCCAAGCTTAATAAATATTCGAAAATAATTTTAATGCACTATTTATATGTTCTGTTCACCTTATTTCTCAAGATATAGACCTTGAATTCGGTTCTCGTATGTGCATTAATGCAGCGTCCGATGGACGATTTCCCGTCTCTTATCCCCTTTGTTAGAACTTTTTTCCTAAAAAAGCGCTTATCTATTCAGTTTGTCTGTCCGTCCTTCCGTTCGTCTGTACGGGCAATAACTCTGGACTCCTGCTACTTGGAGAAGCCAAATTTTTAGGATTGATTGGCCCATATGAGGTATAAGCATGGTAAAAAATCCTTGTCTTTAGGATTAGCTGCTGGGGAATAATCGAAAAAAATCGCTTAAAATGTACATGCTGAGACAAATTCAGGCAACCAGAAATACATCGCGTCTGCGATTATTTGCTCAGCTGGAAAGATGGCAGTCGGTGAAAAAAGCGCCTTACGTAATTCTTCCCTCGCTTGTTCTCTTTCCTTTTTACCTCTAATCCTCATCGTCACTTCCCCCTCCCTTTTCCCACCACTTCATCTTCTCGCTATCCCTTGCTTCTTACCCTATATCTTCGTTCCCAATTTCTTTTCCGAAATGCCATTTAATTATAGTGAACATATTGTAACATTATATACTCTCAAGACTTTATATCCCAAAATTTCTTTTTAATTCATCCTTCGCGTTTAAATTAATATATCTCCAGCAATCATCCTGACCTGACCCTTTTCTCTCATTTCGACATAACGTGCTGACGTGCTTTTTTAGAACAGTGGTTCACAAACTGGGTGCCGCAGATGGTTTTTAGGGGTGCCGCGAAAATCATAATTTTGTATATTAATCAACGAATTTGATATTTTGATAGGTAGGTAGGGGAGTAATTTTTCCCCTATTACAGTGAGTGCAGTGTAATACGAACAAATATATGCGTCCAAAGGTTGTAATATCCGTATGTAAAAATATAAAAACTTTTTTTATTGTTGGGATGCCGCGAAATTCTATTCATCTTTGAAAGGGTGCTGCGCCTACAAAAAGTTTGGGAACCACTGTTTCAGAGCTTTTATATCCTACTAAAGTTTTTATTTCGCTATAAAATTTCTAACCTAATGAGTTTCTTATGCATGCCTTCCCACCCGATCATATTCAATGCAATATAAATGGATGCCTTTTATTTATCCTGCCTTCCGCTTCACTAGAAATATTGAGAGCCAAGCTGGAAATAAAGGGAGATTGAAATGTAGCCGTAGAATATTACCAATTTAAAGGCTTTGAAAGAGCGATAAGTAAAATTCCGGCTTGAAATCGATAGTGTTTTTGAATCACGGGTGTTCCTCTTTATACAAAACCCATATACGTAATATACGCTAGTATGTAAAGCATTAAGCAGAAAGAATTATTTAAATACTGAATAATTTTCGTTATTAAAATGTTCTTTTTTCGAGAGTATATGGATTTCTCGTGCGTATATTTTGATACCTATATAACTTCTAAGGAACGCATCCATTTTACTTAAAGAGGGTAATCGGTGAGGGCCTCTAAATGAGCCCCAGGGCAAGCCCGCTTCGTAATAGTTACCATATTTAAATTGGCGCGATGATTTAATAGAATGTCAAACAATAACTCACTTTTGAATGCGTCATATCCTAAAATATTCTTATTATCCTACATAATATTTAACTTATTGTTTATCTTTTTGTATTATTGTATTGTATTATTTGTAATATTATCGGGCTTCAAAGGAAACAGTTCGGAAATATTCGCTCTAGAGAAGTGTTTCTCATACCAGGAGTCGCAAATTTTTTTGGATGTAAGGTGAAATGCCAAACAAAATTTTCATGAATGATAAAATTTTATCAGGGAATTATAGAAAATACGATGTTATAAATTAAAAAAATAGTTATGAAGAAATTTGTAACATGAAATGACAATACTGTAATTTTCCTTTAATGGACAATTACAGTGTTGACATTTCATATTATGGAATTATTTCACAAGATTACGCCTTCAGCAGTTGAGAAGAAATTTGCTTTGAAGTTTCTTATTTGTACTATTTTCAATTCAAAGGGGGCGGCGACAATTGAAAGTTTAAGAACCACTGTTCTAGAGGAACAAAACTGCAAACAAAACAATAGGTGCAGTAAAAAAAAGTGGAAATGAAACCCTCGAATTTAAGTTTATTCAGATAAATTAATATCTTATAAATCGAAATTGAAAAATCGAAAGACAACGATTTCGGAGAGATAATTCTCTGCATGAACTTTAGCATATGTATTTGGAAACGCACGAAATAAAATGATGCTAGTTAATTACAAGTTGAGCGAAAAAACACCGAGGAAGAACATTTGTTGAAAGATGAAATAATAGCTATTTGCCAGTCAGACTGTCAGTGTTGAAAGTTCTTAATTGGAAATCAAACGTGATAATTCCCTTGGGGTGAGGTTTTGTGAACCTGGGAGTCGAATTTGAGTGTACAACTCATAATGAAGTACCAAAAGATGAGTTGATGAGCAAAAAATAAGAGCAACTGTCGGTATAGAACTCAAGTCGAAATAGTTGTTTTAGAGATGGAAGAGGGTGAGGTCAGTCTGCTCCGAGTTGGGTGGAGTTTGCTGGTAGTTTATCTTAAACTCTTAATTCTCAACGGGTTTAGTAGAAGAATTATGTGTTAACGTTGAAGTTATGACTGAAGCTCGATCGATTTACACTTTAATGATGGCCATTATGTTCAGAGAGTAGAACGGTTTAATTGACGAACATTTGGAGAGTATCTGGTGAATGTGGTCTAAAGATTTTTCGGCTGAATCGAATACGGTGCCAATTGCCAATTGCAGAAAAATCTTCCGACTCTCACGACAGTTGTGCGAATTCGTGCTAATTGGCACAGTAACCTTATCTATGTCTCAGACTATTTTTTCAATATAGATTATTGCATAAACGTATGCTTGCTGAATGTTTAAAGTTTATTTATGTTCATAAAGTGCAAGAATACATTCTAGATAGGTTATATATTTTCCTGGTCATTGATTAACTTTGACATCTTAAATATTTAAGATATGTGCAGGGAGACACACGTGAAACATCTGTTGATTGCTTGAGGAAAAAGGAAAGTTTATCCGCGATTAGCAAGATTTGTGATTATTTTATTTATTTGTTAGATTTTGTAACATTTAATAATTTGTATTCGCTTTTAAGATATGGCATTACTAACTGCACAATCATCTTTTAGATTAATGGGGTGCTGCCACACTGCGAAATGCATAGCTGCGATTTATATGTATCCTTTTTGATTTCTCCTGCAATCAGAGAGAAGATCGGATTTATTCGACTGTCTCATTGCTCTGGCGCGCTCTGCTGGGTTTAAGTTGTCCTTGAGAATACTATTTGAAAGAATTATCTAATATTGTCGATTTAATTATCAGAAAGTAAGTATTTCCGATTACATTGAGCAACAGGACGAGCGGAGATTGGGGGGACCACAAAAAGAAAACTGGTCTTTTGCTTTTGTATTAATTCTCGAGAACGTCGATTGGCAACGTTTCCCGTGACACTTTCACATCATTTAAAATTTATGCTCCCATCCCGCGCGTGCAGCAATACAATTCATTTATCTCAGCGTTTACGACGTGTTTCCTTCTCAATGTAAGACATTCTGGATATGATACCGGAAAGTTGCAGTATGGCGTGAAATTGAAAGAAAACCAATATTATTTATAAGATGTTTTTTTAAAAATCGTTGGTGAACGATGGTGACGCGTAAAATCTCTTCTCGTGCCATAGGCTGCTGATTCCTGCTCTAGAAGTGCACACCACTTAACGGAAGTAATAGTTTATTTTTTATGACTGGCTATAGAATAAATGTCGTCAAATTTAACACGAATAGACTTCGAATGATTTTTTTCTTTTCGCTGATTTTCCTACGCAACAACATTTCAGAGTCACCGCATGAGATGTAGATCCTCGAGTTATAGTAAGTGCTTAGGCCTCGGGAAAATGTTTAAGTGATGGATTTCCCCAGCCCGCAAAGAATGAAGCGAAAAATACACGAGTGGAAAAATTCTGACTTCACTAAGTTTTTCAGTAATAATTCATATAAGTTAAGGTATAAATGAATAATCCCGGTCATAAAAATGGAAACTCGAAAAGTTTTGGAGGCACGCAATGGTCCATTTTTGCCGTAGAAGTTATCTATAATACCATTGTTTCCCAACCGGAGGCCTACGAAAAATTTTAAAATATTTAAGATCGGCGAACAAAATTTAAAATCTGTCACAAAAGTATAGCGGAAACTTGATATTTTGTAATAATTAACTGACGAAAATTTTTATAAATTACTTTATTTTTGAAATAACCCAAAAATATAGAATTTTCTCCTGCCTATGTATAGGTTAAACCGAATTTGTCAAATTACCAAATCCGTGAAATGAGCAGCTTTTTTCAAGTCGCAGTGCGGAGGCATACTTTCGTTTATGTAACAGTGACAATACCAATTGGCAGAACTTGAAGGTGGTCAACACTCGATCGATTGAGCCGAAATTCTAGACGAAAAATTCGTAATTATGTAAATAGGGACCGAGGCGTTTTCCAACGTGAAACACGTCCAAGGAGCCCATCGCACTCGTTTCGTGCGTTTGCTTAGCAAACAATAACTTCTTTTAATTTATTCGGTATTTCGAGTGTTTTCCCAATTCATGCAATAGGCAATAAATTTGGATTTGGATATGCATAAAGCCGTCGTCCATTACGTGAAATGAGCAAAAAAAGGTACCCATTTTACGGATTCGGCGTAATATACACGCATATTGGTGTGTCGCGGATAATTTCTTATCGTCTTAAGTGAGTCGTGATATCAAAAATTTTGTGTCAATATTACACAAGTTAGATACAGTCACCATTAAAATGACTCATCAAGCACCTCTCTACGTTTCATTTTTAATGGCAGGACGCGAAACGTCGTTTTCTTTTCTCGATAGATATCGTCGTCGCCGGATAGACATCGCGACCGCGGATTTCGATAATATCCCCGAGCCAAAACGAGCAATCTCCAATCGCTCTTCTCCTTCGCTAAAGGGTAAAATTCTCTGCGAAGGCGTCGTAGACGGCCGAGGTGAAATTTTCGCACCCTAATTTCGTTCGCCTTCCAATTCGACGGCGTAATCGAGTCGCGCGAAAAGCGGCGAAGTCGAGACGAAAGAGCGTTTTGCGGAGGCGATAGATGGGAGGGGGGCGAAGCGAGCGCGGGCCGGGCGGGGGCGTCCGGATCGTTCGGCGGGGGAAGCTCCCGAACCGCACGTATCGCGCAGCGGGGAAAAAGCGGAAAAAACGATGGAAAGGCGTTAATTGGGCGTGGTTTAGACTTTAATGAGCTATTCCGACATTCCGACAGCGGCGAGGAGACGACGAACGGGGAGAGAAAGAGGGAAATGGAAGGGCGAGTGCAGTCGCAGCGTTCCTCGTGCGCCTCGGAGACAATCGATTCAGCTCGCTTTGCCGACCGCTCCCTTCCCCTCCGTCCCCGCCCCGCCTTCCTTATCCTCACGCCGCATCCTTCCTTCTCTCTCTCGAGAGCCCGTAACCGATATGTGCATTCGACGCAGTCTAGGGTCTCGAGCCTTTCGCCTCCGCCGGCTGCGGCCGCTTTCTCCCCGGGGACTGCGGAAAAGCCGTCCCGCGCCGCAGACGCCGCGAAGTCCTAGGAAGACGCCTTCGCTTTCCCTCTTCCGCCTCGCGGACGCGGACTCCTCGATGCTCAGTTGTGCCGCCGTCGTGTGCGGGATTTTTCGGCGAGAGTGCTCTTCATCCGGATGAATAAGTGATGGCTTTCTCTTTGCCTCGGAGCGGTTTGTCCTGCCCCCCTCTTGTTGCTATCTTTCTCACGTTCCCCTCCTGTCGCCCCCCTCCTGTCGACTGCCTCCTCCTGCCACCTCCCCCTCCAGCCACCTCCCCCTCCTGCCGCCTCCCCCTCCTGCCGCCTCCCCCTCCTGCCGCCTCCCCCTCCTGCCGCCTCCCCCTCCTGCCGCCTCCCCCTCCTGCCGCCTCCCCCTCCTGCCGCCTCCCCCTCCTGCCGCCTCCCCCTCCAGCCGCCTCCCCCTCCTGCCACCCCCCCCTCCTGCCACCTCCCCCTCCTGCCACCTCCCTCTCCTGCCACCTCCCCCTCCTGCCACCTCCCCCTCCTGCCACCTCCCCCTCCTGCCACCTCCCCTCCTGCCACCTCCCCCTCCTGCCACCTCCCCTCCTGCCACCTCCCCATTCTGCAACATCCCCCCTCCCCCCACCTCCCCCCTCCCGCCACCTCCCCCTCCCTCCACTCCCCCCCTCCCTCCACTTTCCCCATACTTCCGCCCCCTCCTTTTTCTCTCTCCTATTTCTCTCTCTTATTTCCCACTTCTATTTCCCCCCTTCTCTTGCTCCCGCCCCATCCTCCATTGCAGCCCTTTCGATTCCAGCGAAATTATCGAGCGGAAGAAAGAGAGCGGCGCGGAAGCGGCAGCATCATGAAACCTTTTTTACTATATCCCGCTCGTGGTGACGTCGCTCCCCATCCCCCCTGCAATCCCCATCTCACACCTCCCACCCCATCCCACTCCCCCCTTCCCACCCCATCCTACCTCCTCCCACCCCTCTCCTTCCCTTCCATCCTCTTCTCACCCGGTTCTACAGCAATTGGTCGCGGGCAATTCGTTGCTCGCCAATTCGTCGCGTGTCAAATTCGTCGCATGGAAAATTCGTCGTATGGTAAATTCGTCGCAAGACAAATTCACCGTAAATTCAGGAACCGTTTAGGAAATATGAAATATTTTTCAGTTATTTTCAACGTCACGATTTGCATAGTGAAATCCCGGGTCGCGCATTGGCAGTGGAATGTCCCGCCGTCCAAGATGCAGCTAAATTTTCCTCCGACTTTGTTTTTCAAATGCTATAAAAATATCCGGCAATACTATCTTGGTAAATATTCTTCTCACTCAAACATATATCAGTTTTTTCCATTTTTATTCTTTCCCTGATAGCAGATTGTTGTCTCAAGGCTAAATGCCTTCCTCTCCCTTACCTCAAAATTTATCTTGACAACCGAGAAAGAAAATCGATATAAATGGTGACATTTAAAATAATTTATTTGTCGTTAAAATTTTAAATTCCGTTTTTTTATTAATTTGAACCCGTCATTTTTGACTGGCATTTTATATTAGCATCCCATTAAAATGCCAAGATTCTCCAAAATATGTTACTTAAACATTAAATTTAGCGATTTCGAATATTTCAATTTTCACAATAAGAAAACTAATCTTCATACTTTTCTCCTTATAAATGCGCAAATCCCGCGTCGATATCTCGATTTATAGTTTTTTAAAAATTTTATCGAAAAAAGGCTTGCGCGCTACGTTTCAGCTCTTCCCTAGTTAATCAAGCAGAGAAGGAACGCTTCTGGATTTGAATCCGGGACTTTTTTTTGGGATTTCTTTTCGTCATTGACTTTTAATGCGTGACTAAAGTATTACTGCCAAATCTCAACTCGCATTCTGTTATAACACTCGCAACGAAGTCTCAATTCGCCTCATGCGAATAAAAATATCTTAATGTACGACAGATTAAAATGCCCATTTGTCATTTACAAAAAGAATAATGATAAAGAGGCATCGTTTTACATCAAATGAAAATTATTGAAAAAGAAACAGTATGCGCGAAATGGTTAAAACTGTTTCTGCCCAATCATAAGGACAAGATCTCGCTAAGAAAGCCAACGGGAACGTCTTTTGCAAGGGCAAAAAGATTTAATAAGGAAGGCGTATCTCACTGTTTTGATCTATTGGAACGAGAGTTCGACAAGCACAAATATCCTGCAGACAGGGTATTTAATGTAGACGAGACGGGTCTGTCCATCGTGCAGTCAAAAGTGCCACAAATGATTTCATTAAAAGGCAAGAAACAAGTTGGTATCCTAACTTCGGCCTAGCGGGGGTCGTTAGACACTGTTGTTTCTTGCATGAGTGCTGGAGGCACCTTTGTTCCACCAATGATGATTTTTCCCCGGAAAAATGAACAATTTGCTTCTGAAAGGTGATCCGCCAGAAACTATTTCTGCCTGTCATCCCTCGGGATGGTTTCAAGCAGATCTCTTTACGAAATGGGCAGAATTTTTCATCAAAAAAGTGAGGAAGACCCTGTGCTGCTAATCCTTGATGGATATTTCTCCCATAGTCGGAACCTCGATGTGACTGAATTAGCACGAAGAAACCTCGTAAGCATTTTGTGTTTGCCTCCCCACTCAACACACAAAATACAACCACTCGATAAGACGTTAATGACTTTAAATGCCTACTATAGTGAGGAGATCGGAGATCATATTAGACGTACAGGGAAGCCAGCTACTCAGTTCGACATTGCAAAACTTTTTGGGAGAGCCTATCCTTAAGTACAAACTGGTGTTATTCCTGTGAGGGGGGTTGAAATAAAGGAATTTACCCTTCCAACAGAAAGGTCTTCGAGGCGATCGATTTCATAGCGGCTGAGCCCCAATGCGAGGTATCAGAAGACATTGCTCCATTGTCCCGCTAATACATTTGTGGGCTCTAAAGAAATTTCTCCCGTTCCTTCTATTGTGAGGAATAAAGAGCCACGAGGAGGAAGGGCGCCTGGAAAGGCTCCATTGATAACAAAGCGTCATTGGAAGAGAGGCCAGCTTCCAAGACGTCTCAGCCAAAGAAAAGCAAACATACCAGACCAGTCAAAAAATGCTCTTTCAATGATTCTCAAGCGTCTTGTAACGGCCTGAAACCAAAATCTAAGAAAAAACACAAGAAGATGAAGAATAAACATTCGAATCAGGAATGAGTGCGAGGAATGACGTTTCTTTGGAAGATTGTGACTTTAAAGATTTGATACCACCAAACAGTGAAGATGCACAGTGCTTGTTTTGCAACGAAAAGTTTTCAGAAGATGTAAAAGGTGAAAAGTGGGTGCAATGTGTTTCTTTTCAAGGGTGCTGCGATGAGGCATGCAGTGGTGCCGAGGACATATATGGTTACGACTTTCGCAAGTAAATAATTAATTACAAATACATGTTAAGGGTATTTCATAATAGGAACCCCTTTTTGTTCACATGCAAAAGGGCATTTTCTTATTTAGCATTTTCTTATTTATTCTAGTGACTTCATTTGCTATTTTTAAAAATTGTATTGTTAGGAGCAATATATTTTAAGTATTATATTAAAGTATTCATAAGTATTTTCATTGTAATAAATAAAAATGTATCACTCTAAAAGTAAATGGTATTCCATAATTGGCTACTTTCCCCTACTGATTATTATATGAAAGCGCAGGCACACGCTGGATTCCTGCCAAATCTCAATCTCCTACATAGACGTGAAGTTTGTTAAAACACGTATAAAAAGCGTCATACATAAAGTGACAAGAGGAATAAGTCTTTTATTATTATCCTGATCAGATGATATACGAATATTTCATCAATTATATTTTCCAAAATTTTTATTAGGATAATTGTTGTGAATAATCTGCACAGGAGTTCTATAATTTATTCGGAAATTATGAGGCATCGTCAACAAAAGATGGTGTATAGCAGGATTATTTAAGAAAAGGATTTCCCTTTTTCTTCAACGATTCCTGAATTTGCGACGAATTTGTCTTGCGACGAATTTGCCTTTCGGCGAATTTTCCATGTGACGAATTTGTCTTGCTACGAATTACCCGCGACGAATTCTACTCCCATCCCTCTTTCACCCCTCCATCCCTCTTCCGTCCCCTCCCATTCCTCTCTCATCCCCCTTCCACTTCCTCCCTTCTTTCTTTCACCCCACCATCCCTCTTTCACCCCCTCCCATTCCTCTTCCGCCCCCTCCCATTCCTCTTCCGTCCCCTCCCACCCCTCTTCCAGCCCCCTTCCACTCCCTCCCATCCCTCTCACCCTCTCCCATTCCCCTTACACTCCCATTCCCCTTACACTCCCATCCACATCTCATTCCTCCCATTCCTCTCCCTTCCCCCTCCATCACTTCCTCCTCCTCCTTACCCTTTCCTTCCCATCCCACTCCATCCGAACAGAGTATTATTAAGTTATATTTTGAGCTATTGTTTAGAATTGGAATAGATAAATCGATAGAGCGTAAATTGTGTCAAAATCCATGACTCGTAAACCTGCTAATGTGATAGGGATGAATCTTTTGCTCGGAGAAGAAAGCGATATCTGTGATACTAAATTACCTCATATGGTAAGAGATCGCCAAAGTGACAAGAAGAATGTTGACCCGAACCTACGTTCATATCTTCTTGCGTCGTGATTGGAGAGAAGCGGAAAAATAAGGTGGAAAATCTTTGTCGTACGTGCAAATAAATCGTAAAGTATAGAAGCAAACTCTGCATTCTCCTCTGAAGGAGCTTGATTAATATCTCCTGTAGCTAGATCCTCGAATATGTTCGTCGGAACATTATTAGCCCGCATCGCACTCGTATTCATCAAGTTTTTTATTAATGTTTTTCTTGAAAATATCTCATTTCGCGTAAATTTGAAATATAACGACTACATAACATGCATGTGTTCCGGTAATTATTATTCGGAATACAATGAAATACATCCCATTTATATAAGTTTAAACTTTTAAGAGAGATTACTCGAACTCCTACGTTAGTTTAAAATTTTAAATGTGAACAGAAATATGGCATTTTAATACTGGAATGTCGGATTATTTTTCGAAGTACTACTCAATGAATACAACCTAGATTGGACGATGTGATCAGGATGAGGCAATATTCTTTCGCCGAATGAAATTTAATTCTGATCAAAAGCGGTCTCAGCAAATAAGAAGCTCTTCGTCTCTTTAAAGGGACACGGATCATGCGATTGGATTGGTATTACAACCTTTGAAGCGGAGACGGAACGAATGGAAGCGGTAACAGTCTCAAGAATTCTATAGTAGCGAGTTGAGCGAAGATTTGATTGAAATCCCTCGACTGATGAGTGCTGCTACAGTGATTAACCGCAGTGACATCTATTTATCTCTCTTCTCATTCGTCATTATCAACGTTGGAGATGATTACTCTAAAATATAATTCACGTTTGCCAAGCGGACCTTGCCTCTTGCAAATGACGCCCCGGAGAGAAAATGAAGGTCGCAATATTGAAAAAAATGTTGCTTGTTTTCTGGTGAAAAAATCATCCGTTGTGCTGTTTTCATGTTTAATATAAAGAATTTTTAGTGGTTTATCTATTCCCTCGTCTTGTTGTAGTTTTTTGGGAGGTTAAGGACGGGTGCAAGATGCCGCACGTGACGCCAGGATTTATAAAATAATTAGTCAATTGAAAATATTTTTATTAAAAGGTTTAGAGGAAGGATCCTTTAGATGCTAAAAACCAGCGAATGGCGTAATATTGTTTTCAGCGAATTGCTAAGCGGTTATTCGCGTTAACGTAAGTTTATTTTGTTTAAAGTAATATTTCGAGGCGATCCGAATATCAGGTCTCATTCTGCTTACACACCAATTATTAGTCACAATTGTTTGTATATAATTATGACGTGTCACGCGTCGTGAATGCAAGCCCCATAACAATGTATCCCAAATTTTTTATGCCAATCGTCCTTCGCTGGAATATTTGCCCCAAATCCTATGCTTACCTAAAAAGATGACGAATTTTCTTTTGTGTTAAATGATGAATTATTGGAGCGTCGATTCTTGCCTCTTGAATTATGTAAAGCGTTTCGGTGAAGCCAGTCGGAATTCCGTACACCATGAAATTAAAACTTTCAATTTTATCGTAGTTTACAAAATAAAACATTACGTTCAATTAACAGCAGACTTCCATTTTACTAGTCAAAATGATGAGAACATTCAAAGAGCTGAGATAAAAGGATATCGTGCATACATAGGGTGTGGTAAAAGATATAACACGATTGAAATAGAGATTTATTTCAATTATAGAAGTTATGAATTAAAATGTATTGACATTCGTAAAGCACATAATTTGGAATTTCTTCAGAAAATACATTTTTAGCTTTTTTAAAAAAATCCGCTTATGCGGTCGGTTTGTTTGTCTGTCTGACGCGCTAACTCCTCCTAAACGAAAGCAGATAGAGACCTCGTTTTTTCTCCAATCGACTCATTATTCTGTCTCGTTTTGCACGTTTTCTTGGAGAGGTCCGTCTGTCCGTGAGACTGTCTGACTGGCTAAATCCTAAACGAAAGCAGCTAGACTTATTTTTTTGCCAGTCGACTCAGAATTCTGTCTCGTTGGACACGTTTTCTCGGTTTGCCCGTCTAATAAAAAAACTGCCATTTAATGCCCGCTTTAGTTAATTGTTCCCCACTTATAAAATTAATCACTGAATTTAAAATGACTCGGGCAAACGCAGACTCTTTGACGATGACCGGTATTCCACCAAGGCGATATTCCTCACAAGGCTTATTGCATAAAACTGCGGAAATTGTATTATGAAATATATTTTGCATGATAAAGCACTTACGTTTTGATGACGTTGCCTGTTTCCTCACAGCTTCTAAAGCTTGAGTGTTTTAGTGTATTTAATTATTAAATATAGCATACGTTTTACGAAGTACGTACGACCCGTTACAAAATTGCTAAAACGTATTGTATTTTATAAAATATACGTGTTTCTCATTCCCTTCGAAGTGACAGCCTCTTGGGCGAATTATAAACAGTACCTAACATTTAGTAGTTTGTGCCATAATTATAAGCAGTTTTACAATTTAAAAGTTTTTACAAACGAAATTCGTAGAATATTTGTCATTTTTAGCGCTTTTTTATATAAAAAAATCGCTGATAATATTCTATTCATCCGTCCGTCCGTCCGTGTAGATAATAACTCGGAAACAACGGAGGTTACAAAAACGAAAATCCCATGATCGATAGTTCTACGCTAGCACTATATATGGTATAAATTCGGTGGATTTAGGATCAACCGCTGGGAAGTAATCGGAAAGAAATCACTAAAATGTGCATGCTGCTACAAATGTAGGCCACCAACAATACAACGGATCTGCGATTCTAGACTCCGTTGGAAAGATAGTAGGCGGTGAAAAAATGCACCTTATATAATTTGCTCTGTAATTTCTCTCACGTGTTAATATACACATTTTCGTGACGATGTTGTAGCTAGACACGGTTCTCGCAATAAATTTAGCCTCGTCGTAAATCTTCGCAAGTGATTCTCTCTTCTCTATTAGAATGGATTTTCACAAATTCTCGCCCTCCAACTTCAAAATTAATTCTCATTGTAGCAATATATTGATCTTACTTATTCTTATAAAGCAAAAACACATGAACTGAAACGTATTGGTAGATAATCGGCAAAGGAGGGAAAGGGAAGAATTGCTGATTGTTATGATTTAAGTGAAAATCCGTAAATTTTATGGACTCTTCCTGCTCGTCTCGCGCAAGATTTGATCCATTCCCACGACGCGCGGGTGCATTATTTTAGAATGTCTATAATCTTTCTTTTGGTCTTCATGTCTTCGACCAGTGGTTACTGACTTTTGATTTTGCTTCGAGTTTGTAGTTTTATGCTCCACCGTGCTGTTTAATTTCAATTTCGTGTTTCTCAAATTTGACTAGAAATGAGAAACGCCATATATTTAGCTTGTAATTTTGTAGCTAATAAATTATATTATCAGTATATATTGTTGCAGTGATGATATCTTTTAGTTCAGCATGGAGAAGTACCTCAGATTATCGCCTTCCAATATTACATTAACTAGCGTAATTGCCCGTCAAGTATGACGGATATTTGCAGATTATGTATTAAAATTAAGGTACTTCCCATTCTTCCTCCATCTCCCCTTATTCTCTCTCCCTCCTATTCTCCCTCTCTCCCTCCAATTTTCCCTCTCTTCCTTTTTCCCATTCTCCATCTCTCACTCCATCCTATTATTCACCCTCACTTCTTCCCATCCTCCCTCTTTCTCCCTCCCATTACCCTTACTCCCTCACATTATCATTCTCCCCTCAAAAATGTAGCTATCTCTCTCAGTGTGGTATACGTAGATACAAATATTACATACAAAAAGAATATTTATTTGTTAAACTTTTCGCTAGACAGCTCTAGCTGACCAAAATTATTTCAACTCTCTGGAACATACTATAATGTGAATTATGTATTTTTAAAATTTTCAGTCCATACAAAATTTTGTTTCATTTAATTAAAATGCATACATTTTATTCGGAGGAAGTGCAATATATCCCTCCACTTAAAATAACGCCACAAGCGGACATTTATTTCTTAAATTACAATGTCATCCCTAAATAAACAAATTCTGATTAGCTCATTATATACATTTCTGCCAAATTTCAATTTTCTATCTACATCCTTGATCGAGTTATTCGTGTTTTGATAACTTTGCACTCAGACCAACGAACGGACAACATAGCCTTTTATTATAATTTTTTTGATTCTTTGATTCTTTTTCTCTTTCTCTCCCTATTTCCCAAACCGTCCTCAAGTCCTCCATTCTTATACCTAACTCCCGTAACCTGTCGTCCAATCCTTAACTCTATTCAATTTTTACATGCTTAGTTTGTTTATTAAAACGTCCAGCACGCTCCTCAGATTTTCATACCTTTTCTATATCATTAATATTGAATATAGCTCATTATTACGAGTTTTAATCTTTTTGAATAATATTTCAGCTTTTTAGGTATTCCTCGTAAATAACGCAGCGAATGTTGTTTACATTGATTGCTATGAAAATCACTTACCTATCCTTTCGTCCTTCTTCTCGTATTAAAAGTCTTTAAAGCACGCTTAAATCTATAAGAGTTGAGATAACAATAGGATTTCGAGGTTTAACAATATAATTTGTTGGCAAGATAACATCCCGTTAACATGGCAAAATTTCCCAAAAATATGTGAAATAAACTTTTAACATGAGGGATTTCAAACTGTAGAAGAATACAATGAACTGAATAAAAACTTTATAATATTTTCTTTATAATGGTCCAAATCCAAAGATAGTCGGTCAATTTTGTCTAATTTTAATTTCCAAAAAAAGCCTGCACGTCAAAAAGTCGATTTTTACGTGTTATCCTATGGAAATGCAAATCATCCACAGAGTCGAACCCTGGACGTTTTTCGTAAATTTTTCTTCGTCACAACATTTTTATATCTGAATAGATTGTCTCTGCCAAATTTCAAGGTTATATCTGCAAATTTTATCGAGTTATTCGCGTTTTAAGAGCGTGAAATTTTTGTGACGTCATAGCTTACGTCATCACCGATATACACTGAAGCACAGACAGAAATATCTGGCCTTTTATATTAGTAAATATTACTGATAGTTGTGCGATCACATTATATTATTTTCCTTCCTTATTAGAAAATATGAATTTTGAAACATCTAAAGTGTAATTTACCTTATCCATCTTAACTTTACTTGGACTACATCTTACATTGAATAAAAAGTTGTTGTTTTTATAAACTATTTAGGTACTTTGCGCTTTAACGTTCCTGAACTAGATCGCAATGTAGGCAGTAATGGTTGCATAGGTGAATAAATATCTCGACGATGGTTTTGAAGATAATCTATGTTAATCCCCTTGTTATTTCATCGATCATTAGGTAAATGAAATGAACTTCTCTCCCAGGAAACGAATTAGGAAAGGCTCAACCTTTTAAAAAAGACATGATTAGAATCGGAGAAAATATTTTACAAGCACACTCTTTAAAAGTTTTAATTCACAATCAGGCTTAGTTGCATTGCATCACCTTATGATTTTGCAGTTCATCAAAACCTGGTTTCGTATTACAACCCTTGTTGTTAAGTTTTTATTTTTGATTTATTCGTATCACTCAATTTTCTCTTCTACGATCGAGACACCGAAAGTATTCCCTAATTTCATCGTATTATTAGCTTTCATATTTATAGCAATTGAAGCATGTTAATATCTGAAGAACGGCTGAATCATTATAAATAATGATTTACGATTGTTATCTTTACCTGAAATAATTACTACTGCTTCTCCTTAAAGTACTGGTGTGTTAAAATCTTAGATTAATTTCAGTTTATTTGAAATACTTGTGAATAGCTCTTCATACTATTTATTGTTTTTGTATGGCCGGCTAAACCTCTACCTTTGCATTATGACATCTTCCTCTGTTCTCATTTGCACTCACCAAATAGTAAAGCTCTCAAGCTCCAATACTCCTTCTTAGGATTGACACACTATGAATCTTTAACCTTTGCTTTTCTCACGATATTACGAAAAATCGCTCAATGTTGGTATGACAGGCTTAACTGGACCAAGTAATGGACCAAATCGATTGAAATTAATAGATTTGGCAATTAAATGATTACAACACCTTAAAAAAATTAAAAATGTTTCTTAAATTGATTCTCCAGTGGAATTTAAAGCATCAAGTTTCACACCATACCCACCTTGAAATGATATCAGCTCTTCCATTGTTTACGCGGCTGTCCTTCAAATAAAAGTGGGGTGATATAAATAAAAATTTACGATAGAGCCAACGCATTTGAGATAAAAATAATAGATACGGAAATTGCGAAAAATCGGACAAATGTTTATAGTATATGAGTAATCTGCGTAGTAACAGTACATTGATTGCAATGGTGGATGTGTAGCTACATAAGATCGTGAATATAATGGCGAAAAACGTATTCGGCAGGATACCAGATTCAGTCATATTTAATGAACCGGAGGTGAAAAATATTTTGCGATATGTCCTCTTTTGTGTATTCAAATTAGGAAAGTGCGTGGTTCATGAAAAATCAAAGGAGACGTGTCGGTGTAAATGAGGTACAAATATTTGGAATTAAAGCGGAAATATCTTGAAAACAAGTAAATTCGCGTTTACACAGTTAAAATCGGCAAACCTTCATGTTTTTTATTTTTGGTTATCGTTTGAACTCGATATTACGACAGTTCGAAAGTGATTCGTGCAAATAAATTTAATTAAACGGTCATTCGTTTCTCAATGTAGAGGATATTTATATTCATTGAAAGCTAAATAAAAATGATGCTATCATATAAAAAGTGTAGCAAGCGGGAATAATTCCTTTGATGTATACTCACGGCCACCACTTTGCCCTCCGCGGGGATCGATTACCAATAAGGGGGCAGATGATCACCATGGCAACAGAAATTTGCGCTATAGAAACCGCGGAAGTCACTATCAAACCGAAGATTGATTTTTAGGCTTTTGGAATGATCGTCAGGATCAAGGCCACTCGCCGCTTCTATACGAAATGAGCATAACGGCACGACTCTATTTAACTCAGTTATCTTGCGACGTCAGCGTTACCAAATCGAAACTTCGAATGAAATCTCTCGAAGTTATAGGAAATTTTTTGTATTTTTTTTGCAAACAACGGATACATATACTTGATGCAAATGAAATAGGTCATTTAATCATGGAAATTGCACTCGATCGTTTGAACTGCCTAACCGAATTTTCCGTCCAGCCTTTCTCTCTTTGTAAACTTCTTCGCCTCTCCCCCCTCTCCTTCCCTCTCCCTCCCTTTTCCCCTCTCTCTCCCTCTCTCCTCTCTCCCTCTCTCCTCCTTCCCTCTCTCACTCTTCCCTCTCTCTATCTTCCCTCTCTCTATCTTCTTTCTCTCTCTCTCTTCCCTCTCTCACTCTTCCCTCTCTCTCTCTTTTCCCTCTCTCTCTTCCCTTTCTCGCTCTTCCCTCTTTCTCTTCCCTTTCTCTCCTCCCTCTCTTCTCTCTCTCCCCCCTCTCTCTTCCCTCTCTCTTTCCCCTCTCTTCCCTTTCTCTTCCCTTTCTCTCTTCCCTCTCTCTTCCCTTTCTCTCTTCCCTCTCTCTTCTCTTTCTCTCTTCCCTCTCATGCCTTCGCAGCCCGTTTCTATTCTTTTTATACCATTTTTTGTTATACAAAATAAACTTTTCACTATCTGATTTTTATCTTCATCCGGCGACCCTTTTTCTGCTTCATATGTTTGGAGGTCACCTGATCTGAATCCATATTAAGTAATACATTTTATTTACAGTGTCTCCAAATCGGGCACCATATTACACACATATGCGTGCGCGAGTGTGTGCCTCTAGCAGGTGTTTTGTTATCGAGTGTGTATAATTGAAGTTCTTTTGAGATGATCGAGATCATTATAACTATTTTGGCTTGAAATAAAAAATAACAAAAAATACATGTTGAATCTTTGTAATCCGGAATTCTATGCTCCGTTAACGTTCCTGATTCGGAATGGTTCCGCCATTCGGTATAATCCGGAAAATACATCTCTGTCGTTTCGACTTTCCTGTACTGTTCTCACAGCCTAAGAAAGAATTTTAAAAATGTTAAAAACACACCTAGGGGTTGTACTCGCCTTGAATAACGCAACTATAAGTACTGTAGTCTGAAAGTGACAGTGGTAATTTATGCAACATTTCCCATGATTAAATGGGAAATAAAATAAAATTACACTCAGTTTGATAGGAAATTACAGAATACCGTTCAAATATTTGTGGCTAGGAGGGCTCCGCTACGTGCCAACTCCCGCCTCCGCTCACTTCTTTATACTCGCCCCTTCCGCGTACTTGAAAAATATATTTTGACTGTTAGGACATCGCCTATGTAAGTGGTTAATAATTATTTAATTCGCATGGTTAATTATTTCCCTACTTTGTCACCAAACCCCTAATCACATTGCGGCTTGAAGGTTTTTGATCTTGGCGGAGCAATTACTGGACATTCGTAAGACAATTTTACTGTACACTAATTTACTTACTGTTTTATCTAGACTCTGAACAATAATTCTATCGAAACCGCTTATTCGAAAACAGGCTACATGAAGATTTCTATCCTTTAAAACTGGGTGTACAAGAAACAGTCCAACCTGTTTAAAAGTTTGCTCTTGAGGCTTATTTATAATGCCAACCTCACAGGAAGCTGTCGTTTATGTAGAACAAATGGGATGGTCGGATCATGTTTTGAGTCCAGTGTAATGCGGGTTATAAAAAAAGTGTTCACCTTGGGAAACGAAATTATACGCGTGCTCAGCGCAGGGTCGGCCTGAGGTACGGGCGAGCTGGACGGCTGCCCGGAGGGCCAAAGTTTTGCGGGCGCTATCTCGTTTATTTATCTATGCATTACTTGCAAGTGAATAAATATTGGATATCAATTTATATCGAGGAACATTATCAATAATTTTTACAGAGCGATGAATAAATTAACGTGTACTTCGTAAATATCTCAACAAACATTAACTGGAGTGCTATCTGGCGCGGGGCGCCAACATTCCTCTGGCCGCCTCTGAGTTCAGGAATACGTCAACAGTATGTACATCCCTGCAGTGAAGGTAAAACCCAGAAATTTAAAGATAAAGCTTTTGAAGAACGGATGATTGTTCGTGAAGATTCACCTGTTGTGAATCGCCTCACTGATTGTTCAAATGGTACGTAATGGATTCAGTCACGAAAAAGATGATCGTGATGATGATGAGGATGACGGCGTAGTTGAAGAGGATTTCTACTGGTAGATGGGTTCGCCTATATACTGGATTGATAAAAGACCTGGGCCAGCGAAGTTTTATCTCGGAGCAATAATAACGAATGTTTACGTGTGTTTTTTTTAACATTTTTTGAGTGGCGGAGCACTTTGGAGGGAGGGAAAATTGGCGGAACACCAATATACGTACGCATATATTGGCGGAACACCTATGTACAGAAGCATATATATTTACCACGACTGTGGGAACGCTCATGCGTACTGCTTCCCCGATAGATGGACTTATGGTGTGAGAACAAAATTAAAATACTTTATATTTTTAAATTCGTTAAGAAATATAAATTTATAGAAAAATTATTTTCGGTTGAATATTTCTCGGAACACTTAGGCAATGCCAGCGGAACGCAAGTGTTCCGCAAAACACCGGTTGAAAAACACTGGTTTACATGCTGCAGGATAAGTTAATAAGAGAAAAATCTGAATGTGTGATGCTCTAAGATTTAGTGAAGAAATCAGAAAAGGATCAACGATCAACTGGTAGCGTTGGCAGTTCAGTTCACTTGATCTATCCCAGATGTATCTCCTATGAAGTCCTCAGATGCCTCTTCAATAAATGCTCCAGGTGTCTTCAGTCAACGCCTTAGGTGTGTCTTCCACCAGCCCCGCCGATGTTTCTCCTGCCGACGCACCCGAGGTAGCTTAATTTGATTTAGCTGTTATTTCCCCCTTCACTTTGGAAGCGGAACTGTGGCAGCATTTCGGGTATCTAAATATAGTAAAACTCCTCAAAGGCGGAATTATAGGCGGAAAACTGTGAATGCCGGAAAAAATTTCGCTGAACCCATTTTTTTTTTCTTACATTTTCAACTCCTTAAAGCGGAAACTTGTGACAAGTGGACGAAAAGTCTATGAACGTATTTTTTATAATTTGGATATTTCATTACATTTGAAACGTGCAAAAAGCGGAAATAGTCGGTTTAAAGTTCAAATATTGTTTCTGTTGCTTATATAAATTTCGTATTTCTGTTAAATTTTTTCTCTTTTATATGTAGAAATTACAACAGTAACAATAAATATAGCCAATTGTGATTAAATTTTGCGACTATAAAATTAAAAATTCCTCTCAATTCTTGATTGCGGATGTGCCTACATTGTATAGATCAATTTAACTGGGTGGGAAAGGAAAGTTGGATAGTGTTAGTTTGGGCGTCGTTGACAAAAAATGGCTTAAAAACCTGAAAACAAAATAGGAAGGTTTGATGCTGCAAGACACCTGTGAAAATATTCGATAAAAATTTTATTTTAATTTATCTCAATTCGTTATTTTTATTTGCCTATATAATTTAATTGAAAGCTATGGCACCACTAAGAAAAAACCAAAATATCTAAACTCTCAAAAAATATAACGTTATTCAAATAATGAACCAAGAAAATAGGACGGTAATGGAACGAAGTAATGTTACTTTTTAAATGCGGAACTCTCAAATATACATCCGTCTAAAATAATAAGGGGAGCATTTGTGAATAATATTTATCTTACTCTGACAATGATTTGATTTCTAAGAAATACTGCGAGGCTGATAACAATAAATTAAGTGGTATCGTACTTGGGTTGTTTTCTATTGCTCGGTCCAAAGTTTTTCTTTCTCGGAGCCATTTTTGGAAATTACATTACAGAAAGCAGCGAGTGATTCTCCAAAACTAGAACTTTAAAGCCTTTAAAGTTCGTTGCGTTGTTTTGAAAATAAATGCAACTTAGCTTTCAAGGTTTCATCGGGAGAAGTCAGTAATGTTAGGTTGATTGCGACTAAAGAATGGAAAGATATAGAACTGACTAAATTATATGAATAGAAAAGCATTGCCAATAGTGATGAAACGACTTTATTCTTTAAATTGTTGCCAAATTTTGCGCAATAATTGAAGAAATTTTTATCAAACTAAATCGCAAATAGAAATAAGACGCACGTTGCTTTTCCGTGATAACGCAGCGTATCATCCTAATTTCCAGCTTTCAAATATCAAAACCGTTTTTCTTCCACCAAATATTACTGCCACAACTGCAACAGCTGGATTATAGGATTATCCAAAAATTATTGATAGAAAATGCATCATAAAGGATTTGTTGCTGAAAATGGATCATTGTGCAAAAGTTTCAGATTTTAGTGAAGAAATAAATGTGTTGGACGCAATTATGTTTATATATGTAAATGTGCTTGAGGCGTTTTTTAACTTTAGATTTAGTATGGCATTTGGAGATTTTTACCTTTTACCACAATTATGTTTATTAGTGCTCTAAACTTTGTGCGGTCAGTAACTGCTCGAATATGTTTCAAGAATTTTTCAAATTTTAGATAAAGTACTTAATAAAACCAATGTAAAGGAGAAAAATATTTGTGAAATTACAATATATGACTGAAGCAATTTGTGAAAACACTGATATCAGCATTACTGATGAAGATAAACAATTTGGTATTCATATTATATGGCATAAAAAAGAAAAAAATACTCATTCAAATCAGAAGCATCACATACAAGCGTAGGTTTACGGGACAGTTTAAAACTGGGTTACAACAGGGACATGACTATTCACTCATCATCCAGGGGTGCTTAAACCTCGCCGTGGACCCAGCCACAAACACCGTGTATTAATCCACAGGATAAGCGAACGGATACGTTTTTCGACCTCAACGCGATCCTCTTCAGCGACGCCGAAGAGAAAAATATTATGATTGATAAAAGAAAATATTTTGCTTTCATCGAAATTACCTAAAATAACTTGTATAGAGCTGAAAATTTATGATCGGGGTAAAATAATTCTTGCATTGTGTTTCCGAATTTGAGGCGTTTTACTATAATAGATACCTGTACTCTTGATTAACTTTTGTCAACTTTATTTTTTTTATTTACTCATATCCTTGTGTAAAACATAATAGTGTGGCTTAGGTCGTATATACAGTAAAATTAGTCATTATATACTAATCATCCGTGTTTCGAAAAATTCTATTGCACAGAACGCCTCCGGATAAGAGAGGTTCAACCAGCAAAAATGCTGTTTTTGCGATATTCCTGTTCTTCTGCCTTTCGTGTATTTCATCAATTAAAAGTCGAATCATAACCTTTATAGACAGTATGTATTAATTTGCAATTTTTCAATCAATGAATCTGGTAAATTTGGAGCAAAATTCATTTCTCCAACTTTAAATAAAGGTTAGAAATCATTAAAAATCTTTCGCAAGGATTAACATTACCATTTATTGATTTCTTAACAAAATTTATGTAGAACAAAATAAACCAATTGGGTGTACTTTTTACGCCATACTTGTAGAAATCGTGTTAATCCACGAGCTAAGTATCACCGAATAAATAAGAGAATTTTTTCATCACGTACAAGGGGTTTCATCGATCTTAGTTTAGGCCAAAACGACGGCGGAGTTTTCTTCCTATTTCCCGTTTCTCTTTTGCTTCGAGTCTCTCGCAATAGCGAATTAAAGCCATTGGAATTCCATTTTCGTTCTATCACTATCGGTGTCTTTTAACGGTTTAGTGTAACTCTTCCACTCACACGCCTCTTCTGTTACGCAGTCAATTACGGAGAAATACGTCCGCTCTGTTTGTGGTCCGGTCGTTGGCAAAGCGTCTCGAGATATATACGACAGAAGACCTCGTTGGGGGTTTAGAAGCTTAGGACGTTGACGTTCCGTAAGGCGACTTAACCAAGGGGAAGAAGACGAGGGGAATGGTGTTTGTGGAAGGGGAAGTGTGAGTGGGTGGCAGTTTGTGGAACCATCTGTTGGCGGGAAAATTGTCTTTAGACGGCATATGCAGCGTGACCTCGCTGCTCACGGCTCATTTGCGATTAAATTATTTCAGTGAAGCAGAAGTATCGAAAGGCTCGGATTAAACCGTTTTCCAGAATTATGCATTCGGATAGAGTCCAGACCAGTGGTGCTCAAACTACGGCCCACGGGCCAAATGCGGCCCACGAAAGTTTTTTGTGCGGCCCGCGAAGCTATTGCGAAAAAGCAATTCGGAAAATTTAACACCCAAATTCATACTTTTTGAAAATTTTGATAGTAAAACTTGAAATATTAGCCTCGAAAACCTTATTTAGACTTGATTTTCACTTATACAACACCTCAGAATATATAGAGAACTTCCTATTTAAACTCGAATCCGACCCGCCGAAGAATTGGCAACTTGCAAGGGATTCGCAACCACTGATGTGGCTCGCCATTTGAAAAGTTTGGGCAGCACTGGTATAGACTAAGCATCGAAAGTTCTTAAAATATTTCGATGTCACCCTTACGTGATACTCCCTTTCGAAATTAAATATTAGTTCTGTAGTTTTATAGATGATCATTTGTTTCGATTCCAATTAATAGATATTAATAAAATGTGACTATATTTTAATGTCTTGTTTCAAAAAATTGCCATCTTCGAAATTACTATATAAATAGTATCAGTGCATAAAATAAATCCCTATAATTTGATTATTATGATGAGAGCCCTTGAAGTCAGTGAGCAAGTTTTTGCATACACACCAATTACATAATTGTGTAATGTCCCAATTTGTTAATCTTAAAATAAATGTTTATATTCTGTAGCAGCGTCATGAATGTTGCAAGAAGTAGAACATTTTTTGTCGATTAGTTTTTCCAAAATCGAGGCGTGCAATGCACTTTTAAATGCCACTCATCTATTTCTGTCAATTACAAATTAACTAATTTTATTAATTTTCCGCGTATATAGCGAAGTACCGCGAAAAAATTAAACGCTTATCGAGTTTTCGGATTTTGTGGAAGTGGGCGGTGACATCAAAATTCGCTTTTGCCTTATCGCAGTTCATCTTGGTATAAGCGAATCCTGATCGAAGAGCGCAAATGAAGCGGTAAAAATTCCAATCAAAATGAAGACTCCGGGCAAGTCTCCCTTTAATAAAGGAAGAGGATGAGGAATGGCGAGTGAGAGAGAAGGAAATGGTTAGGGGGAATTGGAGAGGGGGGGATGAGAGGGGGGATGAGAGAGGGGAATGGGAGAGGGGAATGAGAGAGGGGAATGAGAGAGGGGAATGATAGATGGGAATGAGAGAGGGGAGTGAGAGAGGGGAATGGAGAATGGGAGGGGGGAATGGGAGAGGGGAAGGCGGAATGGGACAGGGGAAGGGGGATCTGAGAGGGGAAGGGGAAATAGGGGAGGGGAGGGGGAATGGGAGATGGGAAGGCGGAATGGGAGATGGGAAGGGGGAATGGGAGTGGGAAATGGAAGGGGGCGTGAACTTTTCTCACAAGGGCACCAAGTGGGCGTCTGCTCGAGGCGAGAATCGCTCCAATAAGGATAAATGAACAGATTGTGGCTGGTGCGCAGTGAAACATTTTGTGATATTTAACTACAACGTGGATATTCTAGTTTCAGGCTTCTTGAAGTTTCATTCGAGTCAAAACTTAAAACATTGGATTTTTTAATACATTGGTTTCACAATGACAACGCTGCTATTGTGACACCAATTTCCAGTCTATCAAATAAGTTTAGCACCGCGCAGCCCGTTTAGTGCTTGGATGGGAACGCTGAGTCGCCGTTGGCATTAATTCTCAAAGGGGAGTTGAACCGGAGGCTAACAACCTCACTTCGAAAAACTTCCACTGTTATGAAACCTATAATATACTGATGTTGTAATAACCTGTAGCGCCGGGGCCTTTTCGGTTTCTCATTCATATCGATTAGATTGAAATTACGGGGGGTGATTTTATATGTTACCATGAAGAAAAATCTCTAACGTTTAAGGACTGATTATTGAAGCGATTCTATGGAAGTAAAATCGTCATTACTCCATGGAAATCTACGTACAACAGAAGGAATATTCGCATGTTAGCTACTATAATGTCACCGTACAGGAAATTTGCTTTGAGACGGCATTATTCCGTGCGCGGTTCAGTTAGTAGAAGCTAAACTAAGACCATGCGTAGAATTTTTACATTCGTTGATTTATCTTCTCTCGTTCCCAGGCGGGCGATTTCTAGGACGAGTAAAATACTTCTATTTGCAGATACCTCTATTTACATACGGTTAGTGTCCATGGGAGTCTGTGAGTGACGATGTGGGATTCATAGGTTCACTAGTTGAAATCGAGTGTTCGTTTCAACAAATATCAGTGTCCAGCTAAAGAGACACAAATATGGTGAAAAATGTCAAGATTCTAATTAATAACGTTTCAATGTAGAAATATCTCCACTCAATCCCTATCCCTTTTCGTAGCTAATATTTTATTTAACACCAGCTTAATAAAATAAAAATCGTCTAGCTTTAATTTTCTCTATGCGTAATGTATATCAATTAAACATAATAATATTACAGTCTCTGTGTCATTCTGGCTGTTACATACATAGGTTCAAATTCCACTAATCTTATGCGCCGCTATACGGTGGTTACTATAACATGGTATATAAATCATTACTTAATGTTAGTTCAGTGTTGGGCAACCCTTGCTACATGGCGGATCACATTGGTAGTTGCGAATCCTTCTGCGGGCCACATTGGAAATTTAAAAATTTTCTGCGGGGCAGATTCGTGATTAAATCGGAAGTTGCCTAGAGATTCTTAAGTATCATACAAGTGAAAACCAAGTCCAATCGAGGTTTTTAGGATTAACTGTTCAATATGAAATATTTTGCTATCATAGCTCGATTTAAAAGAATGTGAATTTGTATGTTAAATTTTACGAATCTCTTTTTCATCAATGCTTTGCGGGCTGCAAAGTCCGCTCTCGGTTGCCGCAGACAAATGTGTATGTTATCTTTTAAAACAAAATTGAACTTTCAATTAAATTTCAATTAAAGAATCTTCGATTTAACCAACAAATAGAGGAGGCGAAAATTGATGCAGAAGTAGTATTGCTGACATGAACTAATTTACATATTAAATTTTAGGTTAAATAATATTAATAAGTTTTATAAACAGTTTGAGTTATTCTGAGTTTAGTTACATCAGAATATAACTGAAAATTAAGTTTCTGTCAATTTTTCTATTAAAAATAGATTTAAAATAGTAAAAAAACATTTTGATAACACATTTTGTTTTACTTTGACCAAGTCCCGCTTTATATACTGTTTTTTACTTAAATAGAATAAATAATACTCAATTTTGGATTTTTTTTAAAATATGCCCATTTTTTAATTTAACACAATGTAAAGAAGCCAGGCCACGGGGTTTTGAGCCGAGTTTACTGCCCATGGGCGGATAATATAATGCATGATGATAAATATGATACTACGTGATGCAACATGCATGAGCTAATTAAAAAGCAAACCTATTTTGTCAAACTGGCGTATCTTTATGGAGCTGAAGATTCTATATTACGCTGGTAATACTATGAATGGTAGGGGAAAGAAAAACTAAGGTTGTTTGTTTAAAGAGTGTTAGTAGGAGTTTGCAGCCGTCTGTCCTTCGCGCTGCTAAAGAGAAAGTAAACAACTTGGCGTCTTAGGGATGGGGAATAGTGGATGTGAAGGAGGGAGGACTCGAGGGTAGGAGAAGAATTAGGATGGGGAATAGTGGATGTGAAGGAGGGAGGACTCGAGGGTAGGAGAAAGAATTGGTATGGGGAATGGTGGATGTGAAGGAGTGAGGACTCGAGGGTAGGATAAGGAATTGGGATGAGGAATAGTGTATGTAAAAGAGGGAGGACTCGAGGGTAAAACAAGGAATTGGGATGGGGGGTGGTGGATGTAAAGGAGGGAGGAGTCGAGGGCAGGGGAAAAAATTGGGATGGGGAATGGCGGATGTGAAGGAGGAAGGACTCGAGGGTAGGATAAGGAATTTCAATGGAGAATGGTAGATGTGAAGGAGTGAGGACTCGAGGGTAGGACAAGGAATAGGGATGGGGAATAGTGGATGTGAAGGAGGGAGGACTCGAGGGTTGGAGAAGAATTGGGATGGGGAATAGTGGATGTGAAGGAGGGAGGACTCGAGGGTAGGATAAGGAATTACAATGGGGAATGGTGGATGTGAAGGAGTGAGGACTCGAGGGTAGGACAAGGAATAGTGATGGGGAATAGTGGATGTGAAGGAGGGAGGACTCGAGGGTAGGAGAAGAATTGGGATGGGGAATGGTGGATGTGAAGGAGTGAGGACTCGAGGGTAGGATAAGGAATTGTGATGAGGAATAGTGTATGTAAAAGAGGGAGGACTCGAGGGTAGGACAAGGAATTGGGATGGGGGATAGTGGATGTAAAGGAGGGAGGAGTCGAGGGTAGGAGAAGTAATTGGGATGGGGAATGGCGGATGTGAAGGAGGGAGGACGCGAGGGTAGGAGAAGGAGTTGGGGTGGGGAATGGTGGATGTGAAGGAGGAAGGACTCGAGGGTAGGATAAGGAATTACAATGGGGAATGGTGAATGTGAAGGAGTGAGGACTCGAGGGTAGGAGAAGGAATAGTGATGGGGAATAGTGGATGTGAAGGAGGGAGGACTCGAGGGTAGGAGAAGAATTGGGATGGGGAATGGTGGATGAAAAGGAGTGAGGACTCTATGGTAGTGGAAGGAATAGGGATGGGGAATAGTGGATGTGAATGAGGGAGGACTCGAAGGTAGGAGATGGAATTGGGATGGGGAATAGTGGATGTGAATGAGGGAGGACTCGAGGGTAGGATAGGATTGGGATGGGAAATGGTGGATACGAAAGAGGGATTACTCTAGGGGAGGAGATGGAATTGTGATGTGGAATGGTGGATGTGAAGGAGGGAGGTCTCGAGGATAGGAGAAGGAATTGAGATGTGGAATCGCGGATGTGAAGTAGGGAGGAGTCGAGGGTAGAAAGAATTGGGATGGGAATGGTGCATCTAAAGGAAGTAGGATTCGAGGGTAGGAGAAGGAATTTGGTTGGGGAATAGTGGATTTAAAAAAGGGAAGACTCGAGGTTAGGAGAGGGCATTAGGATGGGGAATGACGGATTTAAAGATAAGAGTACAATCGGGGGAAGGATGGAGGGATGGTAGGAGAATGAAATGGGATGGGGAATGGTGGATACGGAGGGAGAGAGTAATTGAGGTAAGACGGAGAGAGGGAGATATTGGGATTGCAAGTGTTGGAGGCGCCGCAGCAGTGGGAAAGTTCCGCTCAACTTCCAAAATTAAATTTGATGCCATTTGCCGTTTCGGAGAATATTGAATCTTTCCCCGAACCCGTTTTCCGATATACCTTGACTCTATTTCTTAGATATTGTTTTCAATGGGAGTCTTCTATATTGAGGACTATTGTTTTGATCGCTCGGTAAGTTCGAACTAGGTAGTTTAATGGGATAATTTTTCGAGATAATCCGATGATTCGTTGAGGTACGCGAACCTTTCGAAACTTTAGTTGACGTGGCGCATGTTTTAAAACTCAGGATGGGAACCAAAAACGATCGTCATATTTGACGTATGACATTGCATGCCGTGAAGATGTATGGTGTGGCGCGCCGTGACTTCCTCTGCGATGCACGGTTGGATATCGCTTTGTTATCGACGTGATGCTATTTTGTGTGGGCTTTGGACATTTGGCGAAACATGTGGTGCTACGCGTTGCGTACCAGGGAATATTGCCATGGTTACCGGTCCCACTGGTGAACGCATCCGGTATTCGAAATCAATTTTAGAAGTAGTTGGAGTGGAAAATGTCGGTGGCTTTTGGAAATCGTTTTATCGAGAGATTAATTTGATTGTGGTGGAATACGGAGAGCCCTCGGGGAGACGGGAATTGTTTCGTGGAATTCCGTGGGCAGCGCTACGCCTGTGACGGCGCGCTAGACTGAGCCGCTCTTAAATGTAATTGGAGCTACATTTCCTTCCTTAATAGAAATTTAAATGGATGTTGTCGGATTCAATCTAAAGAAGTTTATCTTCTCATAAAATGTATTTTTAAATTTTTAGAGCTACGTAATTATAGTATATTTATGAAAGAGTAACTTCTAGTCGACGTTGATGCGTTTTGAGCTTTTGCATTATTTTCCGTCGAATTTTTTATGAGTCGTAACTTTTTAAAATAGTTTCTTTATAGAAATGCCGTGTCACCTGAAAATTAAGATTAGTTTAGAAAATTTATATATTTTTGGTTTAACTATTTTTTGAGAAGTGATTTGCTCTCACGTAATATAAATTGGTAATTTTCGCTTAAAATGCTATCTTGAAATTTGTATAATAAACTTACTTCTTTATATGGACTTGTTATCAATTAATCTAAATGTGCAAAATGGGATGATATAGTTGATCAAAAATCATTATTATCCTTAGAACGAAGATGAAAAATTAGAGGCAAAATGAGGAAATGGGAGAATGAGGGAAACTGTGTGGAAGGGGAAAAGGGCGTGAATTAGGAATGGTAGAGGGAGGAGTCGTGAAAATAGACAAAGAGGATGGGAGTTGAGATATGGGATATAAAAGCGGAGATTGAGAAGAAGATGACGGATGAATGAATGTTTGCCTATTCGAGAAAATCTAAAATGTAGGCATATTTATCTCATTTTGAAATCTTTACGGCGTCTCGAAAGTTGGGAATTCTATAGAATATGCATATATACAAGCTCATCCACAGATACGTAAACGAATTGATAAGGTGTTAGCGGTATTTCGACTCCTCGATGCTTTTTCAGTTTTTAACGAGTTAAAAAAGTTGGAAAGCACCGAGGAAAGAGGCAGGGCGGGGGAAGGAGGAGGTTTTCTTATAGAAGGGAAAGAAATGGAGCGGCGGGTGGAGTGGTGGATGGATAGCGGAGAAAGGTTTTATAAGGAAGCGCTCGAGGATTGTTAGGATAGGAGTAGTGGTGGGGAAGATTTGGTTCACGTCCAGTGGGCGACGTCTCTTGAGACGTAGGAGGTGGAAGGAAGGAGTTGTGTTGTATGTGAAGGCGATATGCGATGACGGGACAATGGAAAAGTGCCTTGGGAAAGAAAGACTTATGATGACTGCTTTTGGGGGAAGGAGAGGGGTTGAGATGAGTTAAGGGAGTTGGTGAAAAGGCGAGTGTAATCTCAAATCATTAAGGAGGTTTTCATGAGATAGGAATAATTAGCGCTTCACGCTAAATTTTTTGATATAATATTCGTGGAAATGAAATATTTGTAGGATTTAATTGTGGTTGCTACATCTAACGGTATATTGACAGTTCTAGGACTCGTAGGTTATTTATTTTTAATCGTTACTCGCATAATACATGCTGTATAACCTAATTTTTTGTTGTTGTTCGAAATTTTATTGAAAAATGTCCAGTTCTTATAATATTGTTATGATATGTTAAGAAGCATGACATTGCATCATCTTCCTGCGTTTAGTTACATTCTACTGTATTCAATCAAAAAGAAACTACATTTATTTTTCGTATCTTCAGTCATCGACCTTATTCATGAAAAAGTTTTGTTTTTTCTTAAAATTTTACTAATATTTAATGCTAAACTCGTACTTTGAAAACTAAGATCCGTACCTTTAATGCTTTTATTCACTATAAATCTTTTTTAGTTTTATAAATTGAGATTCGGCTTTTGTTTATATTAAACCTTATCTAAGTAATCTTGCGGTAAGATTAGTAATGTTTATGTAATTATTAATATTTTTTGTCTATATATGGTAATTATAATTTTGGTAATCATGAAAGAATATTTGTAAGTTCGTGTATAAATGTTTCATAGCAGTATTTCATTGAACGTAGACTCGAAATATTAGAGACACTATCTCAAATCTTCGATTTGAGCATTGTCATAATCCCTGTTTTATTTGTGTAAATACGTGAGGTTTAAAAGGAATCAATCTTAGGTACTTAAAGTACGTCTTAATTCTCCCTTTTCGATTTTTCATAGGAAATAGGAAATAGATATGGAATGAAGGCAGACGAGAAAAAAATAGATGGTGATGAGGTGTTCAAAGGATAACGAGCTTAATACGAGTATCAAAGTTGATGAAAGTATACTTGAAGAGGTTTTTCTGGTATTTGGGAAGCATTCTGTCGTCTGATGGAAAGTTTACAAAAGAGATGGGCTAGAGTAAGCATGGAAAACCAGACTTTAACAGAAGAAAGGTACTTTTGGGCAAAAAAATGAATGACGAATAAGGAAAAGGTTCATATATTGTTACATTTGAAGTATAGCACTCTATGTAGCAGGAAGAAAAATATAAACTATTTGAAAAGCTTTGAAATGTGGAAATGCAGAAAGATGCAGAGAATAAAATTTGCAGACAAAAACAGAAATGAACATTTACTACAAAGAGTTAACGAAGAAAGAAAACTGATAAACTACATAATACAAAAGAATGCTAATTAGATGGGGTATATACCAAAACGAGAATGTTTCATAGTAGATCTATTAGAAAGATTAAAGAGAAAAGGGAAAGAGGAAAAAGAATGGAGGTAGTAGACAAAATGAACATCACCAGCAGACGAATAAGGCAGCGGAGGACAGGGGGCGCTGTAGTAACGATTTCAAACTCGGATCTTGCGCCTTTCAGAAATGACAGAACTCTGAAGAAGAATAAGAAATCCCAACGAAAGAACCGGAAGTGGTGGTTCCTTCTAGATTAATATCGGTAAAAGAGTCGTAAGAGTTCACATTATACGATGTTGGGACTACAGCTTTTAAATATCCCTTAACTTTCTCTTTGCCATTTTTTTCGTCGCGCTTCAATTCGCATCTTGGTTTTACGTAGTACGAGTACCATTGACATTCCGCGACGTTTCCTCAACTTCCTACAGTGTTATTCGCTTAGCGTAAACGTACTCGGAATAGTGGGACGGGATGCGTTGGCGAGTATACGTAGCGAGGATGGCGCGATGTGGTTGCAATTGGGGCCGCGCGCGGATCGGTGACATGGAGCGGACGGAACTGAACACTGAAATGCTCTTGATTTGGAATTTCGAGTTAGGTAGTCGCATAGGGAATGGTGTCGATGCGGGAATATGGAATACGGCGTCCGTGGATGGGATGTGGGGGGGCGAGAGGGAGGAGAGAGAAAAGGAGAAAGATAGGGGAGGAGGAAATGGGATAGAGAACTCGAGACAAGGTAAATGGAAAATCTGCTTCTTTGGAGTATCGTAGAGATGGAAGGAAAAGCGTTGGATGAAATCGCTCGTGGTGAAAAATTACAGAAAGAGACGGGTCTATGCGTGGGCCCTGTATGTTACGGATTTGTAGGCAGACTAATCGTGATCTGGATGTTAGCCGTTAACCATTTGGTGATCGAATTTCACGCAGCGTTGTATAGAGCGTTTTTTTCTTGCGTAGGAATCACTTCCTTTGTAAGTAGCCATCTATGGATCCTTTGTTTTTTTGCCCTAAATTGTGCATGATTTTCACTCGATAACTTCCTCGCGAGTAATTTCCCGATATGCATTCCTACTTGTGCAATGCGGAGAAACTTTTCGAGAGTTGGTCGTATTTCACGTTCGATTCTCAGTTGTTCATCAAAGAAGCAGTTTGTTTGGTACCGATTTTTAATGACCAAAAATTATTAGGAAATCGTAATTTATTTAATTCCTTTAAAAAGGATTTTTTTTAACTTTTTCAAGAGAGAACGCCGATTTTTACGCTAGTGGTCATATTCTCTCGTTGTCAAATGCAACATTTGAGAGGAATTTTTTAGCTTTTTCTTTACATTTTGCTTAATTTGTACGACTTGGAATGATATAGGTGACCGTTATTACCATAAAAACATTAAGTTATAATTAACTAATAATTAATAACTATGAAGAAATAATAATTTCTGCATTTGCGTATCCCTCCTCACCCATCGTTTCACTCTGCTAATTAGGCGCTCGTGGCTCCTTTCCTCGCAACCATTTTTGAACTCTATAAAAGGTGAGTTCAGTAGTTACATCGCGATTTTCAATCCAGGTTCAAGGGTTACCTCTCGTTTTTATCTCTCTTCTAGCGTTCATTCTTCCTTTCAAATTTATCTTTAAGAAATTTAAATTTCCAAAAAGCCTAATTATTATTGTTCGCCGTATATATATTCTGCGTTTGACTTAAGTCATGAAAACTTCTAAATTCTTGCATTCAAATTAGTTCGAAGTTTCAAACAATGATGTTGATTATTTCGACCTTCAGTTTGTAAACGTAATTTGTTTCCTTTCCATAACACCGATATTCATTTCATGTAACTCTCTCTATCTCTCCGCAGATACTACTTTGTATATTAGCATCTTCGATAATTGAATTTACTCTTTTGGTCACATTATGTAGATCACTGTGCCGCGGCACAGTGGTGTGCCGTCAGACGAGAACTGCTGTGTCGCGGAATTTTGGGAGAAGCGGGAGAACTATATTATTTATTATTAATACAGTCCAAATACAGCACGAAGCCAATTACAATGGGCGCATAAAAAAATTAATTAAATATTGACAAAATATTAACAAACAACACCTTGGAAAATGGGGGCCGGTATGCCGCAAATATTTTTTAATTGTGTGAAAGTGCACCGTGGAACGAAAATGTTTGGGAAACATTGATGTAGATAATAAATATTGGCAACCAGAACACCTGATGTAATGAAAGAATCTTTTGAAAACCTTTACCTACTTTATACCTCTGCCAATCTGCTTATAATAAAAAAATATTTCCTTTCTGTAAATTCGTAAAAAAATAAAGAATTATTCATGTTATTTTATATTACCGATGTTATAAATACTAATCATTTTTCATCTTGTTCATATCTCCCTTTTTGAATTGGAATCATGGTTTACTTTTTCATATCCATTGCAGTGCTGTTATTATTTTGCATAATTTTACCAAAATGTTATCGAGAGAGTTTCAATTCTCTTGAAAAACGTTTGATTACTAATATTTGCGATCTTCTATAGTATATCTTTTTTATTCCTTCTCCTAAATTTTCTCCACACTCTTTTGGTTCCTTTAATATTCCACAACAGAATTTATTTTTGTAACCCCATTGGAAACGTATCTTCATTGTAGATATACGTTCTTGAGTGTTAGCTACATTTCTACGCGTTATATGGGTGTATCTACTTTTTGATAATCTAGCTACATTTCTACGCGTTATATGGATGTATATACTTTTTCATAATCCATATGCGCAAATTTTTAAAGATATATTAAGATGATTTTAGGGTATATCAATTATAAAGGACTGTTGTGTAGTGTTAGGAGGAAGTGAAATTTCGTTGAATGTATTCTATTTACTTTGATTCATGTGTGCGTTACTAAGAATATACCGCAATTTTATTTTAATTACATTATTGACTACTTCAAAATAACACGGAAATATCATACCATGTAAATTTTACTAGGTCGAATACAATTTTACACAATATTTGTAATGGATACAGTATTAAAATTAGAGTGTTGACAGATTGAAATTAAAATGAGGTGCCAGCCATTTTGTTCTCTCGAGGAACTTATTCAAATGTAGCTAACATTTTGGCTCTGGTAATTTAAAATAAAAATTTGGCAGTAGAAATTTCCAAATGACCTAAAATTTGCCGTTGAACTCGATTTCGAATCAACTTTCCAATTGAATATTGGGCCTTATGGAAAATATTAACTACTCCTAAATACGATTTTAAACATCCGGAGACAAAGGGCTTGTGTTAACCTTCTATTTGCTATATTTTTCACCTGTTCGGGCATCGATTTGCAGCATTGCTTAAGTAAAGCCACTTTGAGGACTGATTTTCCCTTGATTGTAAACTTGAAATCGCTTGGCAAATCTTTCCAAATTTCATCTAAATTTTGCATTCCGCTTGTGACAAAAACCGTGGGAACTCATTTTGCTTGACCAAATTAGAAACATTTTGGGTCTAAATAAATACCATAAGTCGCTTCTATAGTCGTAACGCGGTTGCTCGAGTAGAATTCGTCCATTTGTATGTTGAATAATTAAAGATGAAATGGTTACCTCTAAAGAAGAAATGTTTTTATTTGAAGTTTAATATCGTCTTTTGATAATATTTAATATTTTGTAGAAGTAATTTAAGATCTAACATCTTTTTTAAAGATGTGCACTCTGCTATAATCTCTCTGATTCGTCAGTAAATATTTTTATATTTTTCAAGTCGGACAAGTCACAAGTTATGTTCTACTATAACTTTTTTAGCAATCTATTAAAACTCGCTAACAGTAATTTATAGTACTTTTTATTTGAATTGATTTATACTAGAAGGGATTCTTTGCTTTCAGCTATTCAATTAAAAACGTAACCTTCAATACAATAGGTCGCGTGCTGAATCGAGTCTTGATCGGAATGCATTTGCATAAAAGGTTTTATGCAAAAGGCTGGATTGCAAAACTGCGAATTTACATCGTATACCGAAAGAATAAATTTAGTTTGTTCAAAATTAGATCCTTTTTCAATGTCCAAAGAGTCTTTTCTTAAAAACGGAATGTCATGTTGTCGAACAAACTAATTTTATTGACTGCTCCTGCATACACTTATATTATATTGTATTTCATTTTATATTATTTGTACTTTATTTTGGTTGTTATGTTGTTAATTTTTAAATGTTTAATTTTCACTCTAAATTGGTGGTATCGCTGTATGTGAAAAAATGATTAAATAAATAAATAGATTAAATAAATAAATAAATAAACCTAGGTTTTGTTGGAGTTATGAATATAATAGTTCGGTGTAATGATATTTCCCATTGGTTGCAGATTGTTCAAGTATAACGTAATTGCACTATTCGAGCATGGCTTACTTTTTTTACGAAATTTCCGTAATTGGCGTCTAGTATTCTGAAATTATCTTGTATATAATTGAATTCTACTGATGTTTCCTCTACTCTAAATTGAGCCGGTGTGGGTTGTTTCAGATCCGTTCTTATTGGTACTTCTGGGAACATCATTTTTTAATCTCCTAATTATTTTGTATTTAAATTGTGAAATATATTATCTGCATATTATTTATTTATAGAAAACTTTTACGGACGTATTCGGAAACGATTAACTCTTCCATAAAAATTGTTATGTATGCAGTAATGATCTCAATTTTTGCATACACAGCGTATCGATTAAATTAAGTAGTTTTCTCCAATCACACAGGTTTCATTCATTACGGGTGGGTGATTACAGATTACTAGATTTTTTTACCTTGAATTATTTCCTCCAAATATCTTTCGAGTATTCCAGCGTACTGCAGTCAATGCCCAAAATATATGCTTGTTTTACCTAGAATTTAGCGTTTAGTTTTAAATTTAGCGAGATATAACGGAACTCGCCTTTTCAAAGAATGTTAGCCGAAAGTTGTTAAGTTGAAAAAATAATCGTTCGCTCCTCCGAAATAAAATTCCCAGTTTAACAGCCGCTGCCAGAGAACGTTTCTTCATAAATAAATGTGTCAATTCCTGTGGCGTTCGCGTATAGTCAGACGCCACACAGGGACTCATTCTGTAGCTATGCTTTTGGCACGTCGCCATCTTTCAACGCATTCTTTCTAATGTTCTCATGTTTGCTTTCGCATCCATTTCCGTTATCCTTGTACCGTTTCCTTCTTTTCTTCCTTATTTCCCAGGTCTCGCGTCTGCTATTTCAGCTCACCCGTCCCCTCCTCCAATTCCCACCACTCTCCCCTCCCCTATCACCTATTTATCCCTAGATCAGACATCAACCAACGTTTCAATTCCATCTCACCACAATTTCATTTCCTCCTTTAGATCCATTCTCGAGTACATCTATTCTCCTCCGCCGATCCCAATCTCTCTCTTTACTTTTTCTCTACCCTCTCTTCTCTCTCTCTACCCTCTCTACTCTCTCTAGTCTCTCTGCTCTCTATCTACTCTATCTCTCTACACACTCTCTCTACTCTCACTCTACTGTCTCTCTCTACTCTCGCTCTACTCTCTCTCTACTCTCGCTCTACTCTCTACTCTCGCTCTACTCTCTACTCTCACTCTACTCTCTACTCTCGCTCTACTCTCTACTCTCGCTCTAATCTCGCTCTCTACTCTCTCTCTACTCTCTCTATACTCTCTCTCTCTACTCTCTCTCGCTCTACTCTTTCTCGCTCTACTATTTCTCGCTCTACTATTTCTCGCTCTACTATTTCTCGCTCTACTCTGTCTCGCTCTACTCTGTCTCTTTGCTCCCTCTTTGTCTTTACTACTCTCCTTTTTCTTTCTCTTTACTCTCTCTCTCTTTACTCTCGTTTCTCTCACTCTTTCTCTTTACTATCTCTCTTTTCTCTCTCTTAACTCTCTTTACTATATCTCCTTACTCTCTCCTTTCTCTCTTTTCTCTATCTCTTTTCTCTCTCTACTCTCTCTCTCTATTTTTCTCTCTTTTCTCTCTCTATTCCTTCTTTTTACTCTCTCTTTTCTCTCTCTACTCTCTCTTTTCTCTCTCCCATGTCTCCTCTTCCTCTATTTTGAGCTGCTACTCTCTCTCTCTCTCTCGTTACTTTCTGTCTTTACTCTGTCCTTTCTCTCTACTCACTCTCTTTGAGCCGCTACTCTCTCTCTTTACTCTGTCTTTACTCTCTTTCCCTCTCTACTCTCTCTCTTTACCCTCTTTCTCTCTCTCTTTACTCTCTCTCTCTTTCTCTCTCTTTACTCTCTTTTCCCTCTCTTCACTATCTCTTTTCTCTCTCTCTTTACTCTGTCTTTACTCTCTTTCCCTCTCTACTCTCTATCTCTTTACCCTCTTTTTCTCTCTCTCTCTTTACTCTCTCTCTCTTTCTCTCTCTTTACTATCTTTTCCCTCTCTTCACTATCTCTTTTCTCTCTCTCTTTTCTCTCTCTATTTTCTCTATTTACTCTCTCTTTACTCTCTCTTTACTCTCTCTTTTCTCTCTCTCTTTACTCGGTCTTTACTCTTTTTCTCTCTCTCTCTACTCTCTCTTCTCTCTCTTTACTCTCTTTACGGTTTCTCTTTTCTCTCTCTTTACTCTCTCTCTTTACTCTGTCTTTAATCTCTCTCTTGTCTCTCTTTACCTTCTCTCTCTCTCTCTCTTTACTCTCTTTCTCTCACTCCTTACTCTCTTTTCTCTCTCCCATGTCTCCTCTTCCTCTATTTTGAGCCGCTACTCTCTCTCTTTACTCTCTCTTTACTCTCTTTACTCTGTCTTTAATCTCTCTCTTGACTCTCTTCTCTCTCTCTCTCTCTCTCTTTACTCTCTTTCTCTCTCTCCTTACTCTCTTTTCTCTCTCTCTTTTCTCTCTCCCATGTCTCCTCTTCCTCTATTTTGAGCTGCTACTCTCTCTCTCGTTACTTTCTGTCTTTACTCTGTCCTTTCTCTCTACTCACTCTCTTTGAGCCGCTACTCTCTCTCTTTACTCTCTCTTTACTCTATTTACTCTGTCCTGACTCTCTTTCCCTCTCTACTCTCTCTTTACCCTCTTTCTCTCTCTCTACTCTCTCTTCTCTCTCTTTACTCTCTCTCTCTTTCTCTCTCTTTACTCTCTTTTCCCTCTCTTCACTACCTCTTTTCTCTCTCTCTTTTCTCTCTTTACTCTGTCTTTACTCTCTTTCCCTCTCTACTCTCTCTCTCTTTACCCTCTTTCTCTCTCTCTCTCTCTCTTTACTCTCTCTTTCTCTCTCTTTACTCTCTTTTCCCTCTCTTCACTATTTCTTTTCTCTCTCTATTTTCTCTATTTACTCTCTCTTTACTCTCTCTTTACTCTCTCTTTTCTCTCTCTCTTTTCTCTCTCTATTTTCTCTCTTTACTCTGTCTTTACTCTTCTTCCCTCTCTTTACTCTCTCTTTACTCTCTTTTCTCTCTATTTTCTCTCTTTACTCTGTCTTTACTCTCTTTCCCTCTCTACTCTCTCTCTCTTTACCCTCTTTCTCTCTCTCTCTCTCTTTACTCTTTCTCTCTCTTTACTCTCTTTTCCCTCTCTTCACTATCTCTTTTCTCTCTCTTTTCTCTCTCTATTTTCTCTCTTTACTCTGTCTTTACTCTCCTTCCCTCTCTTTACTCTCTTTTCTCTCTCTCTTTTCTCTCTTTACTCTGTCTTTACTCTCTTTCCCTCTCTACTCTCTCTCTCTCTTTACCCTCTTTCTCTCTCTCTCTCTCTTTACTCTCTCTTTCTCTCTCTTTACTCTCTTTTCCCTCTCTTCACTATCTCTTTTCTCTCTCTATTTTCTCTATTTACTCTCTCTTTACTCTCTCTTTTCTTTCTCTCTTTTCTCTCTCTATTTTCTCTCTTTACTCTGTCTTTACTCTCCTTCCCTCTCTTTACTCTCTCTTTACTCTCTTTTCTCTCTCTCTTTTCTCTCTCTATTTTCTCTCTTTACTCTGTCTTTACTCTCTTTCCCTCTCTACTCTCTCTCTCTCTCTTTACCCTCTTTTTCTCTCTCTCTCTTTACTCTCTCTTTCTCTCTCTTTACTCTCTTTTCCCTCTCTTCACTATCTCTTTTCTCTCTCTATTTTCTCTATTTACTCTCTCTTTACTCTGTCTTTACTCTCTTTTTCTCTCTCTACTCTCTTTTTCTCTCTCTCTCTCTACTCTCTCTCTTTCTCTCTCTATTTACTCTCTTTTTTCTGTCTATTTACTCTCTCTTTTCTCTCTCTCTTTACTCTCTCTTTACTCTCTCTTTTCTCTCTCTCTATTTACTCTGTCTTGACTCTCATTTTCTCTCTCTCTACTCTCTCTTCTCTCTCTTTACTCTCTTTCTCTCTCTCTCTCTTGACTCTCTTTCTCTCTCTCTTTACTCTCTTTTCTCTCTCTCTTTACTCTGTCTTTACTCTCTTTCCCTCTCTACTATCTCTCTTTACCCTCTTTTTGTCTCTCTCTACTCTCTTTTTCTCTCTCTCTCTCTTTACTCCCTTTTCTCTCTCTTTCTTTACTCTCTCTTTTCTCTCTCTCTCTCTCTCTTTACTCTCTTTTTTCTCTCTCTTTACTCTTTTTCTCTCTCTATCTTTACTCTTTTTTCTTTCTCTCTTTACTCTCTCCCATGTTTCCCCTTCCTCTATTTTGAGCCGCTACATCGTGCATTGCTTATATGTCCCAGTGTTTGCGTGCTCGCCACCCGCGTGCGGATATTCAACTCGCGCCGAACAACCAGCCGACTAGACGTCGCTGTTTACTTGGCGTCCTTGAAGTTTATTGCCGCTGGAATGTGAACAGCAATTTTTAAATGCGTTCAATGCCGAATTTCTGGAAAAAGAAATACCAAAGGCAATTTTTCTAACTTATGTGCTGGTACTCTTGGTTCTTAATCGGCAAATTCGTCTGAGTATAAGCTCCAAATTTTGCTGCTTTATGTATTTATCTTTAGGTAAGTTTTCTCCATTTTATTCAAAAGTAAATGGAGAAATATGTACTTTGCTTTACAAAAAGCAGTTGTCTTAGTGTGATATTCGGACTATCGGATTTATCCGAGCACGCATTAATTCCCATGGAGGACCTCTTAAATGTAAACTGCAATATTTAAGAAGCTTACGAGGAAAGGCTCTCGTTAACCCGTCATTAATGGCAGACCATCGATTTCTTATTCTAAGAAATCGTAATTTGATTCAAGCAAGTCGAGCATTTAGTTATGCATGTTCCCTTTCAAATTTTTTTCTTTCAAAAATAATTCCTTGCTTTATTTTCTAATAACCTCTTCTCGACAAAATTACGATACGGCTAAGTGTGCAAATTTTCTAATACACCGCTAAAGAGGGATTTTTCTCCGCCTTTTTCTGCAAATGTTGTGAATTCGCATGAATTTTGAAGCATGTTAGGAAGCCGACTAAATATCGCATCAGCATTTGCATCGCAAACGGTAGTTATGCCGTATACGCTTTAGACGAAGGAACCATCAGATAAACGATAGTTATATCGAAGCCTCTTTAGTATATTTGACGCAAGGAAATAATAGCAAACCATTTCTTATTTACTCTCTCAGATGAATATAAATTCATTTTCATTTCAAAAATGAATGTAAATATTAAATCAAAATGGTGCTAACGGTTTTCATTAACCAACTTTAGCAACTCATCCTTTTAATACATCTGTCTGCTTTTTATGGAAAATATCGGACCGCGAAAGGCGTGTAAGCAAGATAACATGGCATTATGTCCGAGAAATAGAAATGTATGCATTTGCCAAGTGCTTTGTCGGTAGGGGTGTCAAAAGCCCTGTGGTTTTATACCTAGTTGGAGCGGAGTCGGCAGTAAAAAGTGTCGAACAAGTGGGACGTAGTAAAAGGGATCATAGGTGAAGAAATGAAAGCACGAACAACAGAGTAGTAGTTAAAACATGAGTTTAGTTGAAGCCCTATTCGGCGTTTGAGGGAGCTAAAGGAGAGCCATTTCGCCGACGACAAAATATTTTCCAAATATCTTTTATCAAGTTAATTGAATCATTTAACAGATATTAAGCGAACCATTTTATCGTTTAAAATTTAAAATAATATATTCAATAAACAATAATAAGAAAATTTGGTTTATTGTATATTCTGGTCAGGAGAAACGTACAAGCGTTAAATGTATAAGTTCTTCACACAAAATTATCGCAATAATATATAATCGTTATCCGAGATAAAAGTTAATAGACACATCTCTGTTTCGTAGCTCATGGAAAATATTTTCGGTAATCGATCCTTAGAAGTATGTGTTCAAAAGGCAGCATGAATTACTTTACTGCGCGAATGTGTTTTTCATATTATTTAGTTTATCAGCATTTAACGAAGTTCAACAAAATTTTCATAACCACAGTTTAACCATCAAAGTTCAAGATTTATATCTCAAAATCTTTTTCCTTAGAACTTAGAATTCGTGTAGCGGTGCCCTCTTGGATGTTTAAGCACCTCTATCGATGGAAAGAGATGAATCTGTGGATAGTTAAAAACATATCAATGATTAAATAAACCTGAATTCACTGGAATATGTTTATAGTAATATATAATATAATATATAGTAATATATAGTATATTCACCACTATGGAAATTGGAACTCTTCTGATTAAATTGAGAGAAATTTATTCGCATCAATTTTGTTGTTAGGATATTTTTTTAAGAAAAGCTTTTGGTAGAAATCGAAAATAAATGGCAATAAATCCTTTGCGTGATACTTTTGTATTTCTATTTGCTTTCAAACTTAGCGTGGGCAAAGTTTAATTGGAAGAGTGTTTGCGGCGTATCCCTATGCAACTTAGTATTTATTTTTTTGTAATTTAATAGTTTTTCATTTTTGCTTGCTTCACCTTTGTGACATGAAAGACTTGTTCAAGGATCCTACGCAACTTTAAGAAGGTACCTTTTTTATGTTAATACCTGAAAGTTTTAATGTATTCCAAACTGCGAGACGTTGGGATCAACAATAGATCGTGCCTATTCTTTGCATTTGTTATACATTGCTTATTTTTATTTATGAGGAAGTTTTTTTCCTAGAAGAAATTTTCATGTTAAATATTCTATTTTTAAGCTATTTCATTCAAGGTACAAGGAATTGATGGTTTGGAAACACCAAACTTACCATCGGAACATATAAATGGGATATTTTAGAATGAAAAATTTCTACTGCGTCGTAAATAGGAAGGGATAGGACACAAATAAATATAAACAAAACGAAATTACTACGTTTCTGACGGGGAAAGAAGAGTCCTACTTACAATCATATACGGTTAACGGTTCAGGTATCCGGTAGAAATGATACCAGGTAGAAATGATTTACACTGGGGGCCTCAAGTGGACGACATGGTAGCAAAAGCATTTAAAGATTTGCATTTTATAATGAGAGTGCTAGGGAGATGCACGCCATGCACTAAGGAGGTAGCCGACAAATCCCAGGCTGGACCAATATGAGATTTTGGGGCTATGGCCTTGGATCCGTATCGGGGAGGGCATGTTATAAGACTAGAAGACTAGATGTGTTGCAATGTTTAATTAGATGCGAAATTCGGCTTATCTTATTTGTCCTTTTGGAAATGTATAAGCAACGTTTATGCTGGTTTGCTTAATCGACATTTCTTAAACTTTTCGCAAAATGGTTGCAGTATGATTGAAAATGGTTATTACAATAAGAAGTGGAGTCGGAGGTTTGGGGAGTAGGTAATGGAGAAAAAAGAAAGAAGGAGAAAAAGTGGTAAAGGAAGTGGAGAGAGAGAAAATGAGAAGAGAGGGCTGAAAAAGGAGGAAGCGGTGAGGGGAGGGAGGATTAGAGAGGAACGAGGTTAAGAGAGAGGCAGCTCTGGTACGCGAAGCAGCCAAATGCCAAACCCATTATCTTTTCTAATGTCGAGAAGTTTCTTTTGAGAGAAGAAAGAGGGCAATCGGTTGGTTCATCTACTGTTTAATATTGATATGTTGAAGAAATTAAATAAAGTATGTGATTCGTGTGTTTTTATTAGTTAGATATATAAATGTAAAAGTTTTGTATTGTCATAATTTTGTAATAGCTATGAATTCCACATTTTTTAACAATTTTTGTGGATTTAGTCTTGAGAGGCATTACGATGATAATAACGAAATATAAAGACGTGTTGGTTTTCACGACACATTAAAAGTATTTTTGGCTTTTGATAGACTTTAATTCTCAAAGTTATTATTTTATTCTTGCTAATTTTAACCTTCTAGTTTTGAAAACAGATACTATGAAAGATTTAGATGCTTAGCTTAAACACAGAATCTTTAGACACAGCAAAAACTTATGTGCCGTGTGGAGTGAATACTTTGCATTTAGAACGAAATAACTTCCGCCATGAATATTTTCTTGTATACAATCACAGTTTACTTTGCGTTTAAAAATTGCGTGTAACACGACGGATAAAACTTGGAGCAAGGAGCGCTCAAATAGTTCGTTCACCGTTACCCAATTGAGTTTCATTCAATTTCCCAATATCCCGTTATGACGGCGAATAACCTGATTTAAGCGCAACATTCTAGATGGGCGGTGCTGCTTCATCTCAATATTACCATACTCGATCTCGCATGCGCCAAGAGAATAGTTTTGGGGGCGTCATTTGTCCTTGCTTATTTCCTCCTCTTCATTGTCTTCTTGAGGAAATGAAGGGCGAATGTATACCTTGCCTTGTTACCATGTCACTCTCCAATCAATCCTCTTGGCATCATCGTTCTGTAACCCTCAGCCCACTTTCCCTGGAATTTCTCCCACCTTTCTCCTCTCTTACCCTAAACTTATCTCACAATTCCGTTACCCTTCCCCAAACTTTCTACGCAATCTTCCTTCATCCATCATCCACATTCCAAACCCTACCACAACCTAATATTAACTTCCCAAACCCTTCCCACACCTACTTCTGTCCCCCTCTTCCTACACAACTTCTCTCTCCGGGGGGTTCTGGTGGTGTAGGGGTCAGGACGCCGGCTGCTACTCGCCTGCTGCTCGAAAGGGCAACGGGCACGAATCCTGCGAAAGTAGGATTTTTTTTCGCCCGGCCCCCTGTTTGTGTGGTTTGAGGAGACCGCGCAAAGTCAGCGTTCCGTCCTTCGGAAGGGACCTTTTGCCGCTGCCCCCCTTGGTGCTTTTCGTTAAGAGTAGGCTAATGCCGGCGCCGGGTTTCTCTCCTCTCTCGTGTGTTCGGTGTGGAAGGAGCTATGACTATAATAATCCAAGAGGTTGATTAACCAAAACTACACGCACACGCAAATTCTCACTCCCCTCGTCATTTTTCCCATCACCTGCTTCTTCCACATCCTACTTCTTCCTTCATCCAAATCACATCTTCCGCTCTTACAGCGACCGTTTCCCACACTAACCCATCTTCTGCTGCACTCATCCGTCCTAAATCCGATTCTCCCTTCCCACGATACACTTCCACCTCCATCTCCCACTCGCCTGCTTCCCCCTTCTTCCTTTATCCATCCCTCGCTTCCTTCGGCTTCCATCTCCCGTCCCACGTTTCCTTCTCGGAATTTCCCGCACCCCTGCTCTCTCCATCCCCCAATAAGCAAACCCGCTCTCCGTCGTCTTTTACTTTCCATCCATTTCCACTTCATCACATCCATCTCCAAATTCCTCCCATCCTTTCTCCGTCCATTTCCCACGAACCGCATCCGTTCTTCATCCTTCTCTTTTCTTCTGTTATGCCTATCCAATTTTCCGCTTCTATATATTACCTCCATCCATTTTCCACTTCTTAACTTCCTCCATCTATTTCTATTTTATTTTTGCATTCCTCTCCCTTTCACTCTTTTCCATCCAATTTTCCGCTTCCCAATCGTCCAGTTCCTCACGCTGCCCGTCCATCTCTAACTTCTTAGCGCCCTTTTTTCGCCCGTTCTCTCAATCCTGGACCCTTTTTATCAAATATTTATGCTTTCCGCTTCCTACACCCATCCAATTTTCACTTCTCAACTTACTTCGCCATTCCTTCTCTTTTTCCTCGCCACTGCCGCTTTCTCGTCGGTTCCTCTCCATTCTTCGTTCTCCAAACCCACATTCCTTTCTTGTTTACCTTCTCTTGCCTCTTCTGTCGCATATCACCTCGCATATATTCTTACCCCAACCTTAACCCTATTTGCGTTTTCCTCCGTATCGGACCCTACTAATGTTACTAAACCTTCGTTTTGACCTATCAAAACATCTGATTCACTGTTTTATCTATAGAGGTCGACTAGTACTAGCTCTAAACGGAGACGTATTTTTTCCGCTGGGAGTGGAGCTTTGTGGGCAGGAAGGGATGCGTGAACAGTCCACCGCTTCCGCTCTAATGGTTCCGTATGTGAGCCAACTCTTCGCTCGCTCTTCCCACGGGTTTTGTTTGCCCTCTCAGTCGGTCGGTCGAGATAGGGACGCGCCCAATGGAGATACTAAAAATTGTTGAAAATATACAAGTTCAGGAAATATCACTCCGTGGAGTATTCCATGGATATCGTGGGATTTCCCATTGGGTCATGTGGGTGCATAGCAATTAGGAAAAAAGGGAATATATACGGTGGGCACCAGTGGTTGAAATAAGTAGGAGGGAGCCAGCCATATGAAACAACCTTTTTTAGTTAGTTATAGTTTCTCTAATACTCTTTGTAGTTATAGTTTCTCTTTTGCGGGAGGAGAACTAACGCCCGAGAGCTTCTACGGCAATATTTCCTCTGTCACCGTGGACTTGCACACCGATACGTGCCCACTGGGTCCCACATACACACGTACACATACAAAGGTATACCTCGCCGCTCGCGGTTTTACTTATTCACATTGACCGTAACAGAGACCAGTTTTTCCTATTCATGGCATTTTTCGCTATTTTGCATTTAAAAATCACGGAGGAGGCCTTTGTAGACTTATCAATTCTAAAGAGAAGACCGGAGCGTTGGAGGTCGACGGGATATGTTGCTTCAGTTTCTAAACTTGGGTCCGTCTTCATTGGAGAGCGAAGCATGGTTTGGATGGAAACCTGCAGAAGGAATATTTTGCCGATGACTGTGCGAATGTTATTGTATAGAACATAAGAAATTTAACTTAACCACGAAAGCATTAGCGGAGATTGTTAGGATGGCAAACAAACTTAGGTTAGGGTTAAGTGTCTTTATCGTATATTGATGAATAGACTGGCTTAAAATTTTTAAATGTTCACCCTGTAAGTCTGCCCACTTCCCAGAACCGACAGGGGGTTTGTAAATGAGCCGCCCTTCTCCCAGGTAATAGCTCCTCGGACTCGTACTCACTTTCCCTCAGTCTTCTAGGATTTATAGTGGAGGTACATCTATTCTGTTCTTGATGTCTTTAATTTGAACTGTTTTGAGGTTTTTTCTTAGTTTTTTATCGAATAGGTTAATCCTTTTTTATTCGTTTATGCATTTGGTTGCATAATCTATCCAAAGGACACTCCTTTTTTATTGAACAATTACTATTCGTAGGAAGGTAAGGAATATTAACGAGCTACACACACACACAAATTCATCTTTTGACGTTATTTATTTTAATTAAAAGCATAAGTTAAAAAATAAAATTAATTTCGTTGAAATTGCTATGAATTTTCACCATTCATATTGCTGTGCATTGTGTCTGCGTGTGATATATTAGAAAAACAATAACTAATGTTATATTTTGTTTATATTTCTTTTTCATCCTTTAAAGAATAGTAACCATGAATATTTTATTATAAGAAAAAGATTATATGCATGTAGTGACCAATAGTTATTGATTGATAACCATGATAGTTCACTAAAGAAGAGCAAGAAAACTCGTATATACTGCGACAATTATACGAAAATGGGCTTTAATTGGTTTAGTGATGAATTTTGCTTAGATATTTTGCATGCAGAGAATCTTTGGCAAATGAGGCTATGGCTCATAGCAAATTAAGTCAACATTTGTCTGCAAAACGTGACTAACTTTTTCATAAAATACCAAACTGCCTCAAAACGTTTAGTTTACAAAAAATTGAGTTCACCTTTATTAAGAAGTTTAAAGTTGCCGAAAAAGCTCAAGAAACGAGTTATTTAGTGGCTAAAATAACAGCGAAAGAATTGAAACCTTACACTATTGCCGAAAGAGTAATTCGTCCATCTTGCGAGGAACGCTATTGACAATTTTTATGCTGTATCTGAAAAAGTAATAACAAATCCCTCAGTTTGATAATATGATTTGTGGACGCATTCACGATATGTCAAATGACATTTATTATAAAGTTAAAGAATCCACTCTTAATGCTCTCCAAGTAAAAGCATCCACAAATATGGTGTGAAGACTCAACTATTGACGTTTAATTGAAAAAGACCGAATTGTATAATATTTTTTGTAGTAAGAAAATCGAAAAAAATACAAACAATCAAGTCATTTTAACATTTTGAACAAATATCAACAACATTGCCTTATAATAGAAATGTTGTGTAGCCACATGCACACATGGTGCACTTTCAATGATTGGTCATTAAAGGGATTTATTTCATGATTCTAAAAAGAATATGAAATATCATATCAACTCATTGTTTTTGTTCCATCAAGTTTTGGTTCCAAAAACATTAGGCCAGCATTGAAAGTTGTCCTTAACGGAGTTATGAGGATGGTTATTACCACTCAAAGCACGCTTATTGGCAAGGCTTTGTGAAGAGATAGGATCTCAATACGTGACCCGTATTCTACACACTTAAGTATGATGGCTTTCTAGGGGACGGATGTTGCGTCATATTTATGAATTAAAATAAGAAATGCTTGCGTTCTTTACTCTTGAGAAGATGCAAGAGTTTTGTGAATTGGTGAGAAATGAGTTAAGGTGTGCTAAATTAGTTTAGCTGCCACACATTTGAAGATGGTGAATTCCTGCATGCAAGGATAAAACGAAAATATTTTCTTTTCTTCAGGAAAACATAATGCTGTGAAAGAAAATATACAGCTCTGGAAAATTAGAGTGAATGAAGCATGTTCCAGAAAATCTCTGTAACAAAAAAATAAAGACAGTGGTTCACATTTGTGATCGCTTGACATCACTCTAAGAAAAAAATTCAACAATACTTTACTCTTGACAATTACAACTGGATAAGAAATCCAATCCCTAAATTTGTATGTAACAAAGTGAATCTTAGCGTTGCAGAGGAAGAGGAGTTGACAGACAATCGAAATAATTGTTTGTTGAACTCAAAGCACATGGAACTACCGAAAGATACTTTCTAGATATTGATCAAGAAAGAATATTCCAACATAGGGAACAAGATATTTGGAATTTTTCATCAGTTTTCCATTTCTTATTTATGTGAATTCGGGTTCTCTGCAGTGGTGAGCATCAGAAACAGAAGAGTGATATACTAAAGTAAAGGCAGTTTAGGAAGAAATGCGAGTGTTTACCATTCATCTCCGAATAAATGACATCTGTTAATCTAATTTATCCAATTTTTCTCTTTAAACATTTTAGCTCCCGTTTTTTCCTGCTGGTTTGATTTTTAAAATGAATAAAGGTCTTTTATATGCTAAAACATTGCACGTTGATTTCCGTTGCTGTTGGTTCACAGCTCCTTCACAATGTTGTAAAATGTGCACAGAGAAGTATTTTGAATGAATCTACAGTTCGTTCGTTCATTTAAAACAGGAAGCCATTGTGATAAGTTAAACTCTTCTAATAGGACATAGAAAAATGACCTTAAATGTCTGACGGCTCCGGCTTTAAATTCGTTGGACCTTCAAAGGCGTCGAGAACGGCTTTCGTATGCATTTCGCGTACATAGCGTTCGTTCTCAACGGTTATTCGCCGGTCACCCTTGCGGTCGAAAGTCTTTCGTCTGATTAGTACGTGCCATTTGGCGAGTAAGGTGTGCATGATGTGAATTTTTTGCTTCTCGAATATTTTTGCATTCGCGTCGTTAAAGCGGCGTCGCACTCAAGCATGGAGGGAATTTTCATTTAAAAAACGAAATATTCTCGGCGGATTAAATTTATAACCGTCTTTGGCTTTTACGCTCCAACGTCCACGTGCGTCAACATTCGTCAAAATACACGCCTGCACGTTCGCGATGCGACATGACTCTTTTTACGATATCCGGAAACATGAAAATTCCATTGGTAGGAGGCGGAAATGCACCAGGTTTCCGCAAAAAGCTTTATGATCCATGCTCTCATGTTACCTGGAAATGACTTTCCATTTTTGCGATCGCGTCAAAAAGTCCTCGTTGCCCAGGAGCATATAATTTACGACGGACCGCCTCACACATTCCCTCGTGTTAAAATACTCGCGACTGAATCATCGTTAAATTTTATTCTCGTTTTAAAAAGTCATCCATTTATACTCCAATATGAACTGTCAACGATGGATTTTTCGGTTGGTTTGAGTGCTTTCTTTTAAATGCGAATGTACGAAACTATTAAACGTTTCAAGGCATTGAATGGCAATATAAAAAACCGAAGCGGGTGATATATTTTTCAGGAAATCGATGCGAAATGTGATTTGCTTGTATCGGTTTAAATGTTTCATTACACAGTACAATCATTAAATAAACGATTTAGCAAGGCTGACAGGTTGCTGAATTAATATTATTAATACGACGTTACGAACAATATTTTCACCGCTAGCTTATTCGTTTTCTCACGTTCTCCGCTCGAAAACGCAAATTAAATAAACGTGATTACTAAGAAAACTATATTAGGCCTTTTTGGTATTATATGTGAATTAATTATACACCATCATGTAATTAAAACGTTCTATAGTTTACACCAATATCCTAATACATAACCGATATCGAATATTTGACTCCGAAGAATTTAATTATCATTGTGCGAGGATTTTCACAGCGCCACGCGGTTAAATGCGTGGGAAGTCGTTAATAGCTCGTCAAATTGAATGCCTCTCATCGCTCGACTAACTAGCAAATGACTTGTGGTAGGGTCTGGCTCCGTTCCATCGCTGGTGCAATATTTTAACTTAGAATTGAAAGAGAAACGTATTTTTTATTTATTTCTCGTTTTAGCTGGTGTTAGTAAATTTGTGACTATATCTGACATTGATAGTACAATTTTTATCGATACATCAAAAATTACGTATCTTTCAAAATTGAAATTCCCGTAAAGGGATTCTCGTATGCGTTTGGAACGAACTGGAATTATTTCAGAGATAACTAAGAAACTGAGACTGTTTTTATCCGATTTTGTTTTTTAACCCTAGTTGTAACTGCGCGTCACAAATGGTCTAAAAAGCTCGTACATATCTTTCGATCAAAACTGAAGTAAAAATCGAATATGTTAAGGGCAGATATGTGGACACCCAACCAGTTTCATCGCTAATATTGTTCTTTTTCTTTGAAGTTCACCTACCACAAAGCCTAGTGAATGATTAATTGCAAATTTGATCATGGTAGATCTTGTTTTTTGCATCTCGATGATTTTTAATTTTTTCAAGTATTCATTAAAAATTCATGAGACCGTATCAGTCCATAAAGTGTTAATTACATAACTCGTTACTGGAGTTGGCTGGAAAAATTTGGAAGGGATAGGAAAATATTTTTCTCTCGAATATAAGAAAAAAATTTACTTAGTCGACGATGGCTGGCATATCGAACGTACAAGTATTTTTCCACAAAAATGAAGCGTTTAAAAAAATGTTCTTGATAACATTTTCGCAATATTTTTTACCAAAATCGAATTCATCTACGAAGCGAGCCTATGTGAGGCAATGAGTCAAAATCGGCGGAGTCATTTTGGTAAAGCGCTCCGATAAGACTGGAAACTGCGTTCATCTAAGGTAGAGCTTCGGAAACGTTACCAAGCTGCCGTCCGATATTTTACTTCGAGTGGTGAGAATTCCTCGCACAGCCGCCGTCTTCTTATCTGATTGCGCAGTCGCCACACCCATTGCTCGAGTGCTCGGCAGTGGACGAAAGAGCGACTCCGAGATACACGCGAGGGGAAAATCTCAGTGACTCAAATCGGTCACTGTTGACAATTTGTCGCTGTAAATATTGACAGCGTTGTGGACATTAGAGTGAAGATCACAGATAGAGGCTAAAATGAGTTTGTTTGGAATAGAGCGCTAAACGATGCTAACAGCTCAGTAAAAGGCGATTTTAGTTTGAATCCAGTCTCAAAGAGGAGTCTATTTAAGAAATCAATTGCGGCATAATTGTATTACTGCGCGCCGTCATTTTCAAATTTAATGAGCCATGTTCACCAAGTCTATTGGTTCCGTCTTGATCAAGCGACTTCAATTCAGAAAATCAACAATGCAAACAGCAGCATGTGCATTGCATTTTCGGACGTTTGGTGAATTATCCAAATAGTTTGTACTTCATTCGTTTAAAAAATGGACACCACAAAGTGGCGTCCTGATGAAGTACTTCTGAAAAATTACTTGCTTGAAAGTGTCTAATTTGCTGAAGGTAACTTCTCTCTTATAATCTTATAATGAATAACGAATCAAATGTTCTGGTTTACAAAATAAGTGCTCATAATCTCGCCGTATAAACTGGACAATTTTTCGTGCAACTAACGGGATATTTGATGGGAATATAACTTCAGTCACCAAATAGTTTTTTTAAGCCGAGCTTTCATTGCGCGATATACAGAATCACCAAAAGAAGCGCATAAAATTTAACGCTCTTGTAAAATAACGGTCATTCTTAAAGGCACATCATGCCAGAGCTAATATACACCGTTTAACGAGATGCGAATTTCCGCACCTAACTACTGGTTTCCAAGTTACATTAAGTCGTTTCGCGTCAACAGTATTTCACATAGTTGTAGAATTAAATAAATCTTTGCCATCAATAAAGGTTAACGTATGGTGCTTGTATTTGCAGAGAATTCCAGCTGCAAATATTTACGCATTTATTTTGAAATTTTTTTCAAAATCAGCCACCGTAAAATAATTTACAATATATGCAGAATTACCTTAAAACATATGTTGAACGATAACTGGTAACTTAAAAGTGTAAAAATGAACCGTAATTGAGGACTGCACTAAATATTCTCTGGATTATATGTCCCATTTAATATTTGTTTTGATTGTGTGAAATTTATAAGGCATTTTCAATGGAAATATTAATTACAATACAGATTCTTCGTAAATTTATTTTAAAATTTGCACATTTGGGCTTTTCTCGCCGCACCAGCTTGCAATTAATTGTACTATTAATTGCTGTTCATTAATAATTAAGTTGCAGGGATTACTGATTCGCAGTAAAAAATGATAATGTTCGTATATCGCTGTTATTTAAATTGTTCATTTATTTCGTTAAACACGGAATAATTTCAAATGTATTCGCAGTTTTGGTTACTTTTATTGGCAATAATATTTACATTGTGGGTGCGCACTCTCGGTTTTCATTTGGTATTTTGTTTCCTTGGTTGCAATTTCACCAGCCATGGTAGGAAAAAAAGCGAAATGAGTTTATTTGTAGACCGCGAGTATTTGCTCTCAAGCGGGATTTATCGTCCATATTTATAGGGAGAGATTACGATCGTTGATCGACCGCAAATGCAAATCATTTCGAGAAGCAACAGTTAATGGGCAGAGATATATACAGGGTGTCCACCAGAATTACTACCAGAAACAAAATGACATATTACATAAACTAATACTAATACAAACATGGAGTTTTCACTCACCATGTTTTAGTTCCTTTTAGTAAATCTCCATATATGCTCCTTTATGTACCCCGACAAAAAGAAATCGAGAGGAGTGAAATCTGGTGACCTGGGAGATCATGCCCTGGGAGGCACCCCCTCTCCCAATCCATTTCTCTGAAAATTGTTCATTCAGGAAGGTTTTCACAGTGTTGGTGAAATGTGGAGGGGCTCCATCTCGCTGAATGATACATTCTTCCAGGATCCTAGGCACTGCATAATTTTGCAACATGTTCAGGTAAGCTGCTGACGTTACCGTCGCTTCCACAAAGAAGAAAGGAAGAAAGAAAAATGTCTTTATTGGCGAGGTTGAGGCTAAGTAGCCCCCTCTTCCACCCTCTTCCACCTAACCATTACAATTTGGTTACATCAGGATTTACATATTTAACAATTTTTATAAATTTACAGAAATGGTTCGGGTCACCAGATTTAACTCCTCGATTTATTTTTGTTGGGGTACATAAAGGACTTAGTGTACCAAACTAAAGCGCATGATGCTGATGACCTGCTTTGTTGAATATGTTACTCCTGAGATGTTGTAACACACATGGCGAGAGGTGGAATACCGCTAACACATTCTTCTCGCTCCCAATGGCGCACATGTGGAGATTTACTAAAAGGGGATAAAACTTGGCGAGTTTCTGTTTCTTTGAGCGAAACCCCCATGTTTGTATCCGTATTAGTTTACGAAATATATTATTTTGTTTCTGGTAGTAATTCTGGTGGACTCCCGTTTTGAGAAGTGTGTTGATGTGAATGCCAAGGTTATCGGGAAAATGCATCATAAGAATTTAATGGAAGCGGTATGGTGGGGGCCACAAGAAACGGTGCGGAGGGAAGACAACCACGTGGGGGAAGACGAGAGCCGCTTATTAAACCTGAATAGAACGAAGGGTATAGAAGAATATTCGCTTAACCCATGTCGGCTAATGAAGCCAGTTGAAGGAAACCGAATCGTGACGAATCCGAGGTTGAGAAGGAATCTAATATGCTGAGCGGCAAGCATCTCGTCTGAAAAGCCGTTATAAAACGTAGACCGAGTTAAAAAAGACGCGCGTGAACGCGACATTTCTGGAAATCCTATACGTAGTCAATTTCAGAAAAATTAGCTCCCTGAGATTAAATTGTGGCCCGCTGGGTAGAATGAGCTATTTCACTCCTCGATGCTTTTATATGGGATGAAAGAAAATGTAATTGCCGAGCTCTTCTTTCCTTGTCACAGAAAAGGAGTGTGCAAAAAATAAATAGGAATAAAATCCCTCTGTACTTCATAATAGAAACTTGATAAGGGCAGAAGCTTATTCTGGTAAAAATAGCCATGCGCCGCATCGCCTTCGATACACAACCGCCGCATTTATCATTATATATAGACGTTCCTTACAGAGGAGGATATAACATATAACATACACATAACATATAGGAGGATACTAATGTTTAGGCACTACCAGATGAGCTGGAGATTCGAAGTTTTTTCTTATGTAGGATATTGTGCAAAACCGACTAGAATAAACGAAAGTCTTGAAAAAGTGCAACAATGCGGCCGCTAAAAATTCGCAATTGTTTAAACAAATTTTCAAGGTCTATGTATTTCCGTATGTGCTACGGAGCTGAATTTTTTTATAGGTAAGATTTGTAAAAAAACGAAATAGAGGTTATACAAATTTTGATATTTTTATTTGTTTGGCAGTTAAAAATTCTTAAAGTTTAAACAAATAGATAAATGTTTATATACTACGGGGCGAGTTAGAGAGCTGAGATTTTAAAGTTATTTACAGAGTAGTGAATTTGCACAAATAAACATTTGAATCTCTCCATAAATATATTGCGGCGGCCGTTAAAAATGTTAAAAATTTAAACAATTAGCAAAGTAATATTTCACTTCTAGAAGTGCTACAAATTTAAAATTTGGCAGAAATGTGTAGCATTAGTACCCCATAATGGAGAAAGTATAAAAATCTTAAAATTGCCAAGTTTGGGGATTGTTTTATGTGTGTATATATATATATATATATATATATATATATATATATATATATATATATATATATATATATATATATATATATATATATATATATAACAACTTACGGAAAAGGAAAGGTAAAATGAATATATGGATGTCAACAAGGTGTTGGGATGAGGAAACCCAGTGAGCACTCACCAATCAGACGACTTCAGGTTGGCGAGGCCCCGGGGATGTCGAAGCGACACACGTAAAATAACACAAAAACACAGAAACATCACAAACGTAAAGCTTTCGGAACTACTCCTTCTTCAGCTACAGAGAGAGAACTGATGGCGGTGACACTGGGTGGAGGCATGGGGGTGGAAGGGTAGTGCGGAAAGGTCGAGGATTGGAGGAAACGGAGGGGGTTGGGGATGGGTAGGGTGTTGGAAGAAGACAGAAAGTGTGTGAAAAGCTATCGAAGGTTGAGGCCTGGGGGAGTGGAGGAGTTTAGGAGATGGATATGCGAAAGCTCCCACTGACGGAGTTGGGGAGCCGAAGCATTGTCGGGGAGAGCGCGAATGACTCTCACTGTGAAGCAGTTGTTGAACTTAAAATTATGTTTGTTCGCATGAACGGCCACCGGCAGCGGTCGTTTGAGAATGACGCTGTTGCGGTGGCCATTCATGCGGATGTTGAGGGGATTGCTGGTGAGGCCAACATAAAAGGCGGGACATTGGGTGCATCTCAGGAGGTAAATGATATTGCGGGTGGTGCAGTTGGTGGTGGAAGTTATGGGGTAGGTGATGTTGGTTGTGGGACTGGAGAAGGAGTTGCAGGGGGGGTTTATTGGGCATGTTAAACATCGGGGTCTACCGCAGGGGTAAGATCCGGCAGGGTGTAAAGGCGTGGGTGCTGGGGGTTCTTTCTTCCATAGAATATTTGCCAGATTAGGGGGACGGCGGAAGGAGAGCATCGGTGGTCTGGGAAATGGGATCTGGTGAGGGGAGGATGAGAGGATAAGGTGGGCGGCTTTCAGGATGTTTTTCAGAATGTCGTGGATGCCGGGGAAATACAGGGTGGTTAGGGTGAGTTGGAGGGTGGAATCGGTGGTGGTGTGGGTATTGAGGTGGGAGTTAGGGGTGGCGGGTGCGACTGCCCGCCGGATTTGGTCTCGGATCAGATCCGGCGGGTATCCGCGCTGTAAGAAGGCATGTTCGAGGGTGGAGCAGTACTCGGACAGGGAATCTCTGTCCGAGCAAATTCTCCGCCCTCGTCGGGCTAGGGCATAGGGAATAGAGGTTTTGGTGTGGAGGGGATGGCAGCTGTTGAACTGGAGATATTGAAGGCGGTTGGAAGGCTTGAGGTGCACGCTGGTGTGGATTTTGTTTTCCCGGATGGAGAGATCGACATCCAGGAAGGTGATGTTGGAGGCAGAGAAGTGGTGGGTGAAGGAAAGCGTGGGGTGGGATGAGAGGCGTTGTAAAGCTTTACGTTTGTGATGTTTCTGTGTTTTTGTGTTATTTTACGTGTGTCGCTTCGACATCCCCGGGGCCTCGCCAACCTGAAGTCGTCTGATTGGTGAGTGCTCACTGGGTTTCCTCATCCCAACACCTTGTTGACATCCATATATATATATATATATATATATATATATATATATATATATATATATTTGCACTGGTGGTGTAGTGGTTAGCGTGTCGGCTTTCTATTGCAAAGTTCGGGGGTTCAAACCCCTCGAATGGAGGTTTTATAAAAAAAACTATCATCAGTGCATGGCAGTAGGCAGCAGTACTGCCAGTATGGTATAGAGCCGAAAACAAATGATGTTGGTTGGGTCTATATCCAATACAGCTGTAGGCGTGATCAGGACGATTTGAACGGCTACAGCACTGCGATGTGGAAAGCAAGAGGGAAACTACCACATTACAATCCCTAGTAAAGATTATATGGTTGGACAATATGAGTTCTCTCGAGGTAAAACAATCCGGAGGTAAAATAGTCCCCCAATCGGATCTCCGGGCGGGGACTGCCTTGAGGAAAACATTTGTCGAAAGTAAATCCAGGTATATATGCCAACGTCAGCTCATGTCGATGAAGAAATAGACGAGATCTATAAGCAAATTAATGAAATTTACGAAGAAGACGGAAGAGGAAAGGTAAACTGCATAATAATGGGAGATTGGAACAGCATAGTCGGAGAAGGACAGGAAGAAAATGTTGTCGGGCAATACGGACTTGGGAAGAGAAATCGAGGAGGGGAGAAACTCGTCGAATTCTTCATCAATAATGATCTTGTAGTGACTAATACATGGTTCAAAAACCATATTATCAGTTTTATTGTGTTTTATGTCTTATTATTCTTAATACTTAACTCATTTTTGCCGTTTATATTCGCCGTACTTCTCAGTGTCCACGTTTATAAGCTTAATATTTGTCGAATAACATTTTTGCCTAACTCCAAATGTCCACTACACACAAGGCGATACTCCATACCGGTGTTGCCAATTAATTTTTCAGTAAGTCGGTAGATCTTATGTTGTTGGTCTCTAGAAATTTGCTAGATAAAACGAATAGTGCTCTCTGCAATTGAGTAAGAAAACCTGTAACATTACCTCAAAGATTGTTTCGTAACTTGCGTTTAATATCATCTAAATCGCGGTAAAAATAAAATATTGGGACTTTTGAAAATATGGCATTTATCTTTCGACAAAATCTTTTCTGAAGATGGTTTTAGGTCAATATTATTCCACCAATTTTTAGCTTTAGAAATATAATCGTTATCATAGAGTAAGTAGCTCGTGCTTTCCGGAGATGACTTTCTTCCCTTATCGGGTAATCCCCTCTTTATTTCGAACTAGCGCTCTCTCTTCTTTTGTTATTATGGCCAACAATACCACCGTTCCCGTAAATGGTATCCGCTGTTCCACTGTTGTAGTAAATTATACCTATTAAAAAAAGAGAAACAATAAAATAAAAAGAAATAAGAGAGAAATAAAAAGAATATCTTGTTGCTCTATATACATTTTCGTTTTTCAATTTTCATCCTTGTGTTTAATTGGAATATAGATGCCGTAATTTTAGCCAACAGATTTAGCTAGATTTTTAAATCAATTCGCTAGTTTTGTAAATGGTCGCTATAGGATTCTTTTAGGCGCTAGGTCGAACCTAAAGTCGCTAGATCTGGCTACAAATTTGCTAGATTAGCAACACTGCTGTATACATATATCACCAAATTCTCTAGATCTTTGTGCATTTTACTTGTTAGCAAGGGTTTCCCACGCCAAGAATTCACTCGCGTCTTATCGGCAGAAAGTAATAAAGCCATTAATTCCACCTAAGAAGAGGTAAAGTGTAGCGGGTGTCGCCACTGGGAGAAGAAATAGCGAAGCAAGGTATATATCAATGAACAGGAGGAAAATAAAATCCTACGCCAAAGTTGTGTTTTTACCAGCAGCCAATATGGCATCCTTTGCATGAAAGCATTATAAAAGAATTAAAGTCTCATTATCGTCAAAGAAGAGTTCTGAAAATGTTAGGCAGAATTGACGAAGGGAAAATATTCGACTAAACACTTAATGATTTATTTATTTACTTAATGATTTTATAATGGAGATAGACAAAGCATAGTATAAAGTCACCTTTAAAACAATTTCAAACCGCTTTAAGAAGGTGGAAACATATAAAGGTGAAAAGGAGAGAGGAGGTGAGAGGTATTGGGAGAAGGAATGAAATAATTTGATCAGCCAGGTACTTAATATATCGTATTGTATCTATTGAGGAGGTGGAGGTTTTGGGAGGGGTTGGGGGAAGGGGTAGGTGTTTTGCGATGGATAAAAAAGGGGAGTGGGAGAGGAAGAGATGGTCATTAACAAGCGTATGTTGACTGTTTTATAAGTGTGTGATCATTTATAGTTTTCTAGGATGTGGAGTCTAGAGCAATTATTTTCTTAATGCAAAATGGTGACTTTAAAATCGGAAGAAGATGAGATGCTTTACAAATTGGAGGTGGAGGAATTCTTACGGAATGAGCCTTCATGTTGTTTAACTCTAGTGTTTAACTTCCTTTGTGTTTGTCCGATATAAGTGCCATCACAATCGTTACATGAGAGTTTATATATTCTGAAATTTAGGAGTGTATCAGTTTTGTCTTTAATGTTGTTTTATTTATATTTAATAAAGTGGTATTTTTACAACGTTTTTATCCTTGCTTTCATTAAAAAATAAATTTCGTTCTTGGTCTGTCTGAAAGCTTACGGCACACTTTGAAAACGTCTGCGTCACCCAAGGGTGCCGGGGCACCCAGTTTGGGAACCTATCACTTATCATCATAGATCATAAGCTTGATGCGTTTTACCGTGTACTAAATTGTATAGGTATACATTCAAGTAAACGGTGGTGGAAAAATAAGTCTTTCTTATAATGAAGAGAAAAGGGCAAAAGGAGGCATATTATGGCTAAACTTTTATTTAATTAGCGTGCTTCTGTATAGGTCTTAAAGGATGACATTTTGGTTTTAGGGAACAATACAGATTTGCGATTTGGGAAGGAGAATCAAAGTCAGTCGAGTGGTCAGAAGAATTTTTGGAATTGAATTAAGGGCGAATTATTCCTAAGAAAAGGGCAAGAATGGTGTAAGAAGAAGAGAAAAGGCATCTTCCGATTAAAGATAGGCTCCCACTGACGCACGCCGCGGCACGGCACGCCTCCCCAAGGTTTTTTGACCCATTTATACTCGTGCACGCAGAGGCACGTTTTTTGCTAATGGAGGGTTCGCGGCACTGGGTAGGCAGTGAAAACGGCACAAGTCACGTGGTGACGGAGGCAAGCGACTCCTGCCGAATGTTAACGAAGCTCTTCGACAACCGTGGGCACGCGTGCAAGACCCACTCACATTGAGGCACACACAAGCACAGCGAAGCACGCCCTTGCACGGTAGCAGTGAATTTTTTCCACACCGCTGCAGAAATGTTCAGAGGCTTTAGAGAGCGGGTTCATTTAATGACATGGAAAGAGTATTTTCTGCCGCGCCGTGCTGCGGCGTACACCAGTGGGAGCCTACCTTAAGAATACTGGCATCGAAAGGAGATCGTGACGCAAACCTTCTTATTATCGTCTCTGTAATATTAGCTTATCGTCATCATCATCATGCTGCTGTCCGAAGACAGGTTTTAGCTGAATCGCTGCCTCCATCTCTCTCTCGCTCCCTAGAAGCCTCTTTTATACCCCTATAAGTACTAATTCCTGCTTCATATTCTCTAATATTCCTATTCTTATTCTCCCTCTTCCTCTTCTTCCGCTAATTTTGCCTTCTAAGATCGTCCTTTGTAAACTCTGTCTTCTCAATATGTGCCCTATCCAATTTGCTTTTCTTTTCCTGATTGTTTTTATTAGCATCCTTTCTTCTCCCACCATTTCTAATACTTCTTCGTTTGTCTTCCTCTCTGTCCATTTCACTTTCATCACCCTCCTCTATACCCGCATCTCAAAACTTTCTAAATATTTTTCCTCCTTTCTCCTTACCGTCCACCTCTCTGCACCATAAAGAGCTATGCTCCATATGTAGCATTTCTTCCTGGTTTCTAAATTTATTTTCTTGCTTGTGAGAAGCTCCTTCTTCTCGTTAAATGCTGCTTTTGCCATTGCAATCCTACTTCTGATGTCCTGTGTACTACTTCCATCCTGCGCTAAAATACTGTCAAGATATTCGAAACTACTTACTTGTTCCAATTTTTAGCCATTTACCATTATATTTAATTCTTTATGTTCCTTTGAAACCACCTTGACTTTCGTTTTTTCGGCATTGGTCTTCATTCCATATTGTTGGCCAACCTCCACTAGTCTGTCTGTCATCCTCTGAAGTTCTTTCTCGTCTTCTGCTATTAATCTCTGATCATCTGGATATTTAATGGTGGTAATACTTTCACCTTCTATCTAGAAAATCGAATAATGCTAAATCTGTCGCAAAGCAATTGTTTTATCTGCCTCACTTCCATTGCGTTATCTAATAGTTGATAAGAAACGATCGCAAACCTGAAAAATGTTGTCTATTTTACTGTATATTTTATATGTATATTTCAAATGTTGAGAGGTAGAGAAAAATATAATTGGCGCCTTTTAGGGTTTCATAAATTTAGTTTTCTTGTAATATTTTACCATGGTGTTTTAATAATAAGTGTCATTGCCAGAGAATATTATTTTAAAGAAATATTTTTTTCATGAAATTAATAGTGGGTTTATGCTTGTTACCATAAGAAGGAATATTGTTTTACTTTTTGGTCCACAGTTTCGTCATTGCTATCTTTCTTGGTGCCAAGAGAATATTTTGCGTAATTTAAGTAGAGCTAAGCAGATACGAGAGATCTTCTCTGTTATTGTGCTCATAAGGCTGAAGATAAAGAGTTACAGTCACCTTATTTTGTAAAAATTATCTTTTGCTTATATCACGCGGTTTTAATTTTATTTTAATTGTTAGCCATTGGCTGTGGATTGTGCTTTGTACTGTGTTCGTCTAAAACATTTCGCTTTGATCTTGAAATTATTTTTATAATTTATAAGAATACTTTCTTTAAGTGATTTTAACGAATTCTCTTAGAAATACCTTTTTGTTAATTGATTTTCTTTTCATGTTACTTTGTGCAAATTATATATTAAAGGCAAAACATATGGCCAATATGCTTAAATTTGGATGGAAGGAAGTTTTTTGGCCCGGTGTTTTTATGCCGATTTGAAAGCCCGTTACATTATTTGCGCAAATAATCTCTCGGAGAATCCAAGGTCAAATAAAACAAGTCAATGTTTCTAACCTTCGCTGTTTTACTTTCAGTGGTGCATTTTCCGAGGTCCGTTTGGCAGAGAGTAAGGAGAATCCCGGACAGATGTTCGCAGTGAAAATAATCGACAAGAAGGCTTTAAAGGGGAAGGAGGATTCCTTGGAGAACGAAATCAAGGTGCTGAGGAGGTAAGAGGGAACGGAAGCGGGCCCGGCCGGGCGACGCCGACGCCGCACCTCGGCGCCCCGACGCTGCGTTTGCATCGTAGGGAAAACAATTGCCGAGTGAAAATGAGCGTGTCTTTCGTTCATTCGCGCGCGTCCTCCAAAACCCTTCGATAATTAATAGCCTCTAATCACCCAATTACCCGAGAGCGTTTCGTTCGAGTGACAGTTTTTTCCTATTTCACCCCTTCCAACGCGTTCCCATTAGCGCGCCAGGGACCACTTTGCGAGGACTGATATTCTCTAACAAGGGCCAGTCCCGAAAGAGTGTCTTGCCTTCGAACGGCCGAAAATTGATATCGGACGAGTCATCCGGAGGAAACACTTCTTTAACACGCCGCCCCCTCCATTCCCTCACCTCCTCTCCGTGCTTGCAGGGCTGCCAACCCCACTTCGCGCCACGTTGAGGGAACTCCTTTGCTCATTCTATCCCGATTTTCGGTCTTTTCTCATATAAGAGTAATCGAGAAGTTTGCCTTCAACTACGATGAAGATTACCTTTCGAACTTAATGCAATCTTTTAAAAATGTATGTTATTTTTTCATTCACGTTTGAAAATGTTATAAACTCATATGTTCAAATTAATTCGACGCTCGGGGTTTATATTCACGTTCATATGGTATATTGAGTAACATTTCTAACAGAGGGCTTTTTCAAATTTTGGATAAATTTTCATTCTGCTCTTGTTTGTTTTTGCTTGTGTTTTTGTTTTTTGCTTTTCTGTTTGTGGATGTTATGCGGCTATGTGAATGCTAAGTCTTTGACGTGGACCAATTGAGGGCAGAGCCTTAATACTTTTTGATTAATTAATTGTCTAATGCTTTTTTCTTAGTAACCTTCACGTTGCATGTATCGCAACACTTAACGGAATTCATACCTTGCTGCACACGCAAGGGGTTTGAAAAGAGCTGAAAATATTTTTTTTAAATCTTTGATATTAAGTTTTGTTGGTTTATGTGCTCCCTTATACATTTCATTCATTCGTTCGTAGTTGTGTGCTTCTTTTTAGCTTCTAATAAGGGGAAGTGGATGCGAGTATGGCATTTAAATGGCGAAAATGTAACATTAAGTACTATTTTTAAAAGTTCAAATATTCCTTAAAGAATGTATTTATCGAACTCATAGCTGGCAGGGAAATAGCAGCTTTTGCTTTATTTACCAATATTCACTATGTTTATCTTTTATCGATCAGATACTGATCCAAGTACAGGTAAATCTCGTTATATGCGGGACACGCGTTACTGAAAATCGCCGCGTACATCGAATACGCGTAAAACGGGAGGCTTATAGTTTGTAATAGTTCAACTGCAAAGGGGTCTGCAGATGCTGCCTCTCCAGTTAACATGAGATTGTGGAATGCATTTCGACTCTTAAAGCGGTAGAACCACCCCTTGCTTGCAGAAAAAGGCGTGGGCTCTTCTGCATCTTTCGTCAGAATAAAATCGTGTACATATGCGAAAACACGTATAACGAAAGCGCGCATAACGAGAGTTACCTGTATTTAGGTATCTGAAAGTTGTAGAGCTATCTTAATAATATTTTAAATGATCGATTTTACACCGAGAAATTATTCGAGTTGGAAATAAGTCCTACTTAAGATTTCCACCGCGATTTTATCTAGTCGCTGATACAACGCAGGCGGTTTCGATAAGAGGATTATAAAGGATTACAACAAACGGCTCATTCCCTCTGATCGAAAGATGAATCGGAGTTCAATAGGGCCAACGTGTTGCGTGGAAGTTGGGTCGATCGGAGAAGACTCACTCCGTACGTGTAGTTGCCTCGGAGATGTGTCATCTTTTATCTGTCATATTGCTTAGAATTCGGAAGTGTGAGCCATTCAGGAGAACAACGGAGCAAGTTTTATCGAACTGTTACCTTCGAACATAGAAGCTAATTTACAGCTTTCCTTAGGGATGCATAAATTATCATTAAAAGGAAAAACTTATGCGCACGTTTTTTTCTCATACACTGCCATAAAAAATAAAAATCTGATTAGAACGAGATAGTAATCAATAATGCCAAGGTTTCTGACGATCGAACAAATTCACTGACCTAATAATTTTGTTACTGGGGCAGTATGTTAAATTTAACCGGTGCACTTGGGGTTAGTTATTATTGTGGTATAAAGAGCTATTAAAGAGATTTTAAAAAACTTTCAACGATATTATCTGGACAACAAAAAAATCACAATAACATGGTATTAGTCCTAGATTCGTAACCTATGACAACGTAAAGAATGTGGGAATTACGAAAGTCTTTCATGTAATACACAGTAATAATTGTTTTTTAATGGTTTTATATTAAAAAGACATTTACGAAGAAGACGGAAGAGGAAAGGTAAACTGCATAATAATGGGAGATTGGAACAGCATAGTCGGAGAAGGACGGGAAGAAAATATCGGAATATGCGGACTTGGGAAGAGAACCCGAGGAGGGAAAAACTGGTAGAATTCTGCATCAATAATGACTTTGTAGTGAGTACATGGTTCAAAAACCATAAACAAAGGTTATACACATGCAAAAGCTCAGGAGATAGAATGATATGCCAAATGGATTAAATCCTAGTAAAACAAAGGCATTACCAAGAGCAGATATTGATTCAGATCACAGCCTTCTAATAGTTGACATTAGTACAAAGCTCAAACATATAAGAAAAACGAGAAGAGAAAGACAGACTTGGGACCTAGAAAACTGAAATAAAGGCAGGATGTAGTCAGCATGAAGTTGGAAGATCGTCTAAGAAATTTGGAGAACATACCAAAGACCGTGGATATAGAATGGGAAGAAATGAAAACCAGTATCAAGGATACCTTGGATAAAAAGATTGGAAAACAAGAGAAGAAAATCAGAAAACCATGGATCACTAAGGAAATGCTGGAGAAAATGGATGAGAGACGAAAATGGAAAAATATTTACAGTGAACGAGTTGAGAAGGGTAACAGATAAAGCTGGAGAAAATCGGATAAAAGAAAAATGTGATGAAATACAACAAATGGAAAAGTTAGGACGGGTCGATACGATGTATGCTAGGGGACTGGAATTAGAAGATAAGAAGTCTAACGGAATTCGTGGTAAAGAAATTATGAATACTGATGGGAAGGTAGTGTCAGAAACAAAGGATGTAGCACAGGTATGGGAAGAATACATTAAGGAACTATACAGCAAGCAGGCAGGATCGGCAAAAATAAAACTGGAAGACGAGGAAAACATTGAAGAAGACAACTTAGGACCAAATATTATAGAGAGCGAAGTAGACAAAGCGATAGTGGAATTAAGAAAGGGAAAGCCATAGGCAACGATGGAATACAGGATGAGGTACTTAAAGTCATGGGATCAGAAGGACTAAAAGCGATCACGAAATTAATTAACAAGATTTACGACACAGGAGAGTGGTCTCGGGATTTCCTAGAAGTAACAATGATCCCTCTAAAGAAGAAGCCAAAGGCAATGCAGTGTAAAGACTACAGAACGATAAGCCTCAGTCACACACTTCGAAGATCATCACGAGGATTCTTAATAAAAGGCTGGAGAAAAGGCGGAAGAAATGCTAGGGGAAGATCAATTCGGTTTCAGAAATGGACGAGGAACTAGAGATGCTATAGGAGTAGTTAGAATCATATCAGAAAGGGCAATAGAATACAGTCAAGATATCTGCGTATGTTTCGTAGACTGGCAGAAGGTCTTTGATAGAGTAAATTGGGTAATGTTGATGAAGATATTAAAGGATATAGGTGTAGACTTGAAAGACAGGAGACTGATCAGGAATCTATATGTGAACCAAGTTCTAAAGGTCAGGTTGGAGAATGCGAACACCTGCGGAGTAAATACCGGTAGAGGAGTAAGACAAGGCTGCTGCCTATCGCCGACCCTATTCAATATATAGGGAAAAAGTCTAATGCAAGAAGCGTTAGAAGGCACAGGAGATTTCAAAATTGGAGGAAGGATTATAAGAACAGCAAGAAAGTAAGAGGAACTCCAGAAAATTATAAATAGAATAGTGACAACAGATAGAAAATACGGTATGGAAATAAATACAAAAATCCAAGGCCATTCGAATATCAGGCAAAGAAGAGAATCTGAAAATAAGTATTGGAGGAATTCCTTTAGAAAAAGTTTCAGACTATAAATATCTTGGAAGCATCATAACAAGAGAAGCAAAATGTACGGATGAGATCAAAACTAGAATAGGAAAAGCAAAAGCGGCTTTCAGAAGGAAGAAACACCTACTTACGGGGAATATAAGGGAAGATATCTGCAAGAAGTTCATAAAATGGTGTATGGAGTATAGCTTTGTACGGGGCAGAAACATGGACGCTAAGGAAAAACGAAATCAAATACTTGGAAAGCTTTGAAATGTGGACTTGGAGGAGAATGCTGAAGATAAAATGGACAGATAGGATGAAAAACGATGAAGTACTACGAAGAATAGGAGAGAAGCGAATGATTATACAGACTATCAGAAAGAGGAAGGCAAACTGGGTTGGACATTACCTGAGGAGAGAGAGTATGATTAAAGACGTTAGAAGGAAAACTAGATGGAAAAAGGGAAAGAGGTAGGAAAAGGTTTCAGCTGATAGACGATTTGAAAGGGAAAGAGAGTTAACAAGATATGAAGAGGACAGCGAAAAATAGGAGTATATGGAGAACCAGGTTTAACCATGAATTACCACGGACCTGTCTACGGACAGACTACATATGATGATGATGATTAAAAAGAATAACTTGCTCACCGATTTATTATGATACTATCTTATAGGTCATTGTTCTCATTATTTTTGAACATGCATTAGTAATTATGTTTTTAAGGTATTGTGATTTGTTTTTAATTGTTTCTGTTTAAAATTGGGAATGCAAATAAAATGCACATGACCTTTACATTGAGAGAAGAGAGGAAATGAAAGCAAAATTTTAACGGAATTGAGATATTAAGATGCCGGTTGTTGCAAGTATCAAGCGAATGAACGAGATAAATTGAGCAGAGACAAAGCCATGTCTATATGAGAATCATTTATCATGTTTCAGAGGTCAACTGCACCATCTGGATAGAATCAGTGCGTCTATAAATTAAAACAACTCTCGTTAATTAACAAAAACATTGAAGAGTCTTTATACCAATTTTTCTATAAAATTAAAGTTTTATTTTTACGTGATATTTTTGCAATCGTCATGAAAACTTACAATGCGCATATTTATTTTTGTCACTTTGAAATAAGTTATATTTGACATTTTTTCGAACCGTCATTCAGTAATACGGCGTTTGTGTGTTCGATTTTTTTTTAATACTTGTGTAGGATTTTTTTGTTTGTTTGCGTAATTAAGTTTTTTAAGACCGCGCTAATGAAATTTTTGATGTTTTCTTTGTGGAAGTTATAAAACTGGTAACAGTGTTTTAAAAAACTTTTCAAATTTTCCTTGTGGCATGACACTTGCACTCGCCAATGAATCTATAATCCTTATATACACCAGGCGTGGAGTAAGCGAGATTACTTAATAGTTTGCTGTACGTCCAGAAGTTTACTGCTTCTACGGACTTGAAAGACTTCGAGTAAGTGATGCATAATGTGCGTTGCGTTGTTTTTTTGCTGAACATTGAGCTGTGACGAAGGTGAGAGAGTTATTATTTATGCTGCTCTTCGTAATGCAAAGGCACAAGTTGCCGGATATTTATTGCGTCGTAGATAAACCTGATGACGCTGCACCATGCAAATACGGCAGAAAATATATTGAACGTGACCAAAGTTTAACAAAAAACATCAATGCTGGGGAATATATAGGATCACCTGAAAGCAGCGATAATTGAACAGTCAAAAATTCTCCTAAATGTATTTTAAATTGCAAATGGATGACACGTTAGGGAAAATTCTGACATCTCTTGGGAAAGAAGTTTAATCCATAATATTCACTAAATTCTCGTTAAAAATGTTTGTAAAACAGCCGGAGATCAATGTGTCCGTTTTAAAGGTTTGTTTCTTTTATCAGACGTTCGAGTAAATCATATAAATGTATTTAAATTGAATCGTTTTAGTTAGATTTTCGGTTCACTACCCTGTCTGCTCTGGTTTCCTCTTATGATTGACCTAGTTTAGCTCAGTAGCAAGGCTTTGCAAACCCGCGGAGTCTTTTGCTCCAAGAATCCATCATGGTTTCTTTGTTTCGAAATTCAAGACTGGGAACATCCTTATTTCTAATGCATAAATCGCTTAGGCTGAACCAGCTTCATTTTTAAATTCCGTAAAGAAGCCATTATTTTTGCAGATTTATTGTCGCCATGGAATATATTCTGAAAAAATCGCATTTATTATCACGCATCTCTCAAAAATTTAAATGCAGTATATCCCCGCAGTACATCGCCCCGTTAAAAGTCGTTTCGCTTATAAGTTTCAATAAATTAAAGGATATATTCCGTCATACGTCGCGTCGCTTGTGAAGGACCAATTGTGAAATTCTAATAATAGCAAAGTATATGTCTACGTTATTTATCTATGATAAATGGTTGAGATTTCCGACGAAAAATGATTTATTCTTGCCCTTGCGTTTTTCGATCAGTGGGTTCTAGTTAAATGTAGCTTTCGTCATAATCAATATTACACGTCAATACTTAATGGAACACCATTCCATATTAATTTATTTTTATAAGGTCGAAAACCAATTTCCAGCAATCGATTAAATTAAAGTCCTGTTCAAATAATATAAACTTTTATAACGTTTTTAGTTCTCATAACTCAACGCAGCTAGTGGCAGTGTAGCAAGAGGAAACGTAGCAAGTATGTATTGTGGATATCGCAGATTCCACAGATATCTGTACGCCGAGGGGAAGGTCCGGAACCCCTGGATCCCCCCCCCCCCCCCGGGTACGTCCTTGATTCCTCATGCAACTATTATAATTAGTTATTGTCTAGTCATAAATTAATTTAGGTTATTTTCGTGCGATATTATTGTAAAAAATATATAATAATGCATAGAAAACAATTCCCCTTTGTCTGACTTATATTACCGTATTATCACTCTTAACCAAAACAAGCTTCAGAATTATCTCGGGTGAAGTTTTCAAGATTATTTATTTTATATATATCATTATGTTTTTCTGTTGTTGACTTTAGATGACTTATGTACTATATTATCATACGTTAGCCTAACCCCCGCTTTTAACATTGTGTGTATGAGACAATTAGTTTTCTCTAAGTCGTTTTGTTATGCGTCGAAGATTTCTGTAACGCATCTCCGACATGTAGCGGGGATTTTCGATGTACGTCAAATATACCTATACATTTGAAAGATCACTAAAATAAATCTATGCATAATTATCTAAAGTAATAGATAAAGAAGTAAGTCATAGTTAAGAGGGATGTTTTAGCTCGTAATGCTTGAACTTTTCAATCGGTGAAGTACAAAGTTTCAAGTGTGCAGCTAAAGGGGGTTGCACCGATTTGGAAGGCGGAATTCCTGGGAGCGGTTAGCCAACATCTGCGGATATGAAATTAAGATTTAAGTCGGTTAGGCCTTGAAGGAACTCGAAAAAAGAAATCAGCTGAGGCCGATGGAATAATTCCTGGGAAGTTTTCAATAAAAAGAAACGTCATGTTAAGGGTGTGGCAAGGAAAGATATGATAACTGTAAGGTAGATATAATCTCTTTTTAAAGGATTTATGGGAAATTGCGTCAGTACACGAACATTTCTATGAAAAATGAAGTAATCGTTTGTTGTTTTGTTCCATCTTCTATTTGAGGTAATGCGCTGTCGGGATAATAATCCAAATTGAGTCCCTGATCTCTTACTCTCTGTAATTATTCTATTCGTTCACGTGGCACTCAAATTAATTACAGAGGTAATTTTGAGAACAGCGACGAACATCCTCGGCAATGAACATGACGGGATCGAGGCCAAGACCGTAGTATTTGGAGGAAGATAGACTGCCTAGACCTAAATAATCTTAATCTATTTTAATTGGATACATCATTCATTTTTTATTGTTGAGGTGAGCTCTTATTTATTCTTTATCAGTGAACCATCCGCTAAATTCGATCACCCCGCCGTGATATCAAATCACAAGTACTGTTACGTTTAGTGGCTTCGATGGTGTAGCGACTTTCTATCCATTTTGGGGTTTCCAATGATTATTTTCTTTTCACTGGAGAGCCTTGGTTATTGATTGAGGTTATCCACCCATCTCTAAACTATAAAAACGTAACGAGTCCTCGTTCAGTGCTGTACCATGGTTAACATAGACTTCAGACTCCTCTCAGACCTGGAGGCACTCCCTCTTTCTCCCCAAGTCACGCACCATTGATGCCGGCACTAGCCACCCCCCGCAGGCTAAGGTAACCAGTTTCGCCTACTCACAGCACAGATATCCTGCTGACAGGAACGCGATAAAAGCTATCGACACTGAGAAATTTAGGTCCAAAAATTTCGAAATTCGTCTCCAGATTCATATAGAGTTAAAGTGGGATTTTTAAGTCGGAGCAATTATGAAGCTGCCGCCATAAATATTCCTTTCACTTCGGAAGATGCTAAATAGATAGCGTTTCTGAGTTCGGGGTCACTTGGTCAAGTCTTCTTAAGAGAGGAAAACTATTCTTTTAAAACCAGGCAAAGAAGCAATTAAAATTATGTGGTTTGCTTTTGATAATGCAGCATAGCAAATATCCAAACACTTAAATACTCGGATCTCGCAGACTTTCGACTTACGGTGTTTTACATTACTTCATGTGAGTAATCAACAATAACGTCTCATTAATGGATGAAGTTTCGTTATTGAATAAATGTCACTTGGTACTAATTTAATCGTTTCATCAGATTTCTTTAGTAGAAATATTTATCTTTTTTTCATTTATGACATTGAAGATAGCAAACAGAGCAGCCTATGTTGACAGTTGTTCTTCCAATTTGTGGCCGAATCGTGCGTGCAAAGCTTACTGTGAGACGCAAAGGAGTGGCTTTTCGTTAATAGTTTAATTAAATTACTACGGAAAGGAAGCGTGCAGCAATTTTGGACTTGAGCAGAAATCGCTGCCGAATTAAAATATATCAGTCCACATTCGCAAATGTGGAGTGACAGAGCGAAATCAGGAAGAACCGCACATGAGTATACAGAAGATATAGCATTAGGGCAAACAGACAAAACAAACAGCTGAAGATGGAACGGAGCGAGGTGTGCTTGCCCACTAGGTTCTGTCATGTTGTTTGTTTCCAGACTCAATTTACTTCTTTACTCATGCGCCTCAGACGCCGGAGTGGCTAGATGTTCCTACTGAAAGAAATTAGCGATACGCTTATCGTTGTAAAACGGTTTGTATTATAGTAAATGTGAGATTTGTAAAACACTATAAGCTTGCAATGAAGCTTGGTTATTCTCCAACAATGAAACGGAAAATGATGGGAAAAGGTTCATTCCTGAGACGAAAAATAGAGCATATGAGTGCGATTATTTGATTTAGAAACGGAAAGAGCCGAAATAATTATTTTACTTGCTGAAGCCTGTTAGGTTTTTTTATCTACAACTTATTAGGTGTTATCTATTAAAAATGTGAATTTTCGATTAAAATTACCTCGAGGAAAATTGGATTCACCCATCCAATTAAGTCGAGCCACACGAGACTCGTATTCAAATTAAATTCATTTTCAGTTCCCCACTTATTTGCATTACTGTGGTTGGTTTAGAATTAAATTCTCTTTTGCAGTATTCATATTTTATTTTATGTGTTCCGAAATTCCTCTTTACACTTTCCTCTTTTATCGCCCTTTTTCATAGCCCACGACTTGCCTTCGTGCTTTTAAGGAATTCTTCCCAACTCCCCAACTATTTGAGCTTAATCTGGTTTAAGTATGTGATATATCATATATTTTTATCTGTTAGGTATCTTAATATCGTGTTAAGTATATATTAAGAAATCGTAACTTCTCTAATCTACTTATTGTTATTCTGTTGACGGATCTGTACGTACAATCAACTCGTATTCCCTCCCATACCTAATGACGTTATGGAAAAACGTTTAATTAAATGGTTATTTAATTTTTGGAATGATGATTTGCTTATTTGGAATTGATGGTATGCTTCCCTTTATCTCCAAAAATGATCTTAGGTTATTTTTTCCATTGGTCAGAAACTTCTGCGATTTACATAATATGAATTTTTCCTCACAAAAAATGCTAACTATATTTTATCATAGTCGTTAATCATGATGACATTTAATTCTTTTCAAATAGATGTATTTCAAAACCTTCTTTATTGTTACATGCCTTTAATTTCGAGTACGTGATTGTAATTTACGCTTAAAGCCATGTAATGCTTAGCAAATCACAACCAAAAAGTAAGTGAAATATAAATAGATTTGCAAAGTTTGTAAGCAAGACAGTGAAAAGGTTAAAGAGCAATGTTTCCCAACCACTTGACTGTGGACCAGCGCCTCCCTGCGTGTCCAACTTTTTATCTCTCTCGTAAAAAATCTCGTAAAATACTAAATATGGTCGAGGAAAAGACGTCTTAGTCAGCGAGTGAATCTTTCAATAGCTCAATTCCTTATTTGATTCAAAATCTCTCATAAGCTTGTGACTCTTGTGGAATTCAGGTCCTCAAAATTCTCTTACTTATTTTTACTGTCCCGCCTGTCTACAGAAGTTTGAGATTCATTGTACTAGACCAGGGGTCCACAACCTTTTCAACGTGGCGAGTAACGAGTTACATTCTCGAGCACTCAGCTACCTTTACTATACTTCTGTAGAGGTAGGAATGATCATTATTAAAATGAAGTGAAAGTCAAATTGATTGAAAATGTCCTTTTGTACTTTTAGAAAAAAAGACGAACTAATCCAATTAATGGTACTACCAAAGACGATATTTCGCATCGTAGAAGTGCACAGTAAGACTGCTCGCGAGTACCAGGTTTATAAGCAACCTGAGTTGGATTTTTTGGAATCTCCTTATTTTGAACTTTTTTGCGGATATAGTCAAGCGTAATTAGTACAGTTTTTTATTCAAGCTCTTGAAAATCGTTGCCCCATTTTATTGTTCAGTGCTGAAGTGAGGTGAGAAATATTTTCATTAATTTTCTGGTAGATCATCATATCAAAAAAACGGAAGTATGCTGAAAATTGTGCTGAATATGGATTCAATTTCACTATTTTTCGGGATGAAACTCTGAAACCACAGTGCTTTCGTGCGGTTATGTATTCTGTAATGAAAACGTGAAGCCTGCAAAAGATTGTCAGAAAGATTTGGAGAAGGGAGCGAAATTTTAATAACCCGATTCCAATCATCATGTCACTTCACTCAAACTTGAGTTCTCACCAACACGAAAACCAGCTTAGGAAGCATCATACAAGGGGACCTGCTTGATTACGAAGGACAATAATCCACAAAAAGTTGGTGAGACTTTGGCCAAACATTCTGCTCTTGAAGTAGTTGAGCTGGTTTGCGACAAAAATCACTGAAAGCAAAATTAATAAATGCCATTGTCCAATGATATCATTCATTCCCGAATTGCGAGCATTTTTTCAGGCACACGAGGCTAACCCTTTTCAGTTCAGCATGCAGCTGGTTAAATCAACCATAGTGGCCCTCTGCAATCAGATACTGGTTTTTGCGTGTTATGTGCGCAGTGGTTCACTCAAGGAAGTATTGTGAGCAACTTGTTGTAAAAAGCAAGACTACAGAAGTGTTCTAACTTGTCAAGGAATTTTATTAAGTAAACAGCATTGATTGGATGAAGAATCCGAGTAGGATTTATACAGATGTGGCGCCATTCTTTTCTGGGAAACAAATCGAGATTAGCTGGTAAAAGAAGAAGTCCCACACGTGGACGTCATTCGCTGCATCCTGTATTGCAATGCACTTACACTGAATACTTTCCCACCGAATTTGAATACTATCATATCAACTGCAGTGCAAGTTGTTAACTTCATGCGAGCTGTAGTCATTATTCATTGAATCCTCTAAATATTCTGCCAGGAGAATATGACGTCCTTCTGTGTCACACTGTAGTGCGTTAGCTTTCTCGAGGTCGAGTTTTCACGCGGCTGATGGAACTTCGGGCGGCGGTTGCCATGTTCCTGCCAGAGAAAGGAAGCGACCTCTGCGAATTTTTTGTTAGAAAAGGCGTACTTGAATAATATGTGACTTTATTAATTTGAGAACCAAATAAATGATGAAAACGACTTGCAACAGTCTGGCTGAGTTTTGGTGTTCAGAGGCCGAGGTGTATTCAGTTCATGCCAAGAGAGTTTTGCATTCCTCATTCCGTTCTCATCAACCTCTTAGATTATTATAGTCTTTGATGAAAGGTTTTCAGCTTTGTTAGCTATCAAGACAAAAGTCCAGGTTCCGGTTGGTTGTAGGCGATGGTAGGAGTGTTGCCCTGCCGAAGGCATTCCCTCTCTCTCCTTATTGAAGCAAAACAGCAGTAGCGCTCACACTGGATTTTGTGTCCGTTTTTTTCGTTTTAAAGACGATGTAGTGGAGTTGAGGATTTTAATTTTTGGTGTTTTAACTTTTTATCTTTACTACTAGGGTTATATGGTCTGTTTGAGTTGAATATTAACGAATTTGTGATATATTCTTCACGCTTTCCTTCTATTATCTTGATATCCCTAATCTTAATTAGAATGGATATAGGGGGCGCGCAACGGGTACTTTGAGCTTCAGTGAGTGCGTTTGTAAAAAGGTTCAGAACTTGGTTGAGCAAACTGCCACACTATTTCGAGAGAATCAAGTCTCATTTTCAGTAAGCCATTTCCACACCTGCTGATATGCAAAGTCAGAGTAAACATGCGATTACCTGATTTTGATGCAGTCTTCGATATTAAGACTCACGTTAAAGAAAATGTCGTTAATCGAAATTGTATGCTAGAATGGGTTATTTCTCACGGAGGGGTTCCAAGATATATTTATCGATGCATTAGTGTCGGGCACGGTCAGATCATTTTCAGGCGTTCTATAGGGAGGTTTTCCATGCTAACGTTGTTATTAAATTTCTTAAACGGTTTTGTCGTACTATGAATAATGTAAAGCGCGTTTTGTTCATGGTTCAATTTAATGCTAACAATAATCTTTAACAATGAATCAATAATAAAAGGACCTATATGGAATTTTTAATCGATTTATAGCATATGTTGAACAGACTTCGATTCTAAAACATTTAGCGAATTAAAAGAACTTCTTTCCTCAAATTTTTTTATAAATTTAAAGTCGTAAAAATATTACAGAATCGCTACTCGTATTGGTTTGCTCTAAATGTCACATTTATCATGGCTTTTCTTTAAAATTTCTGATGAGTAATCTGTTTCATTGCAGGCATTAACAGCCACTTTTAGGCGATAATGAGTCATATCGGTTTAACATATGTAATCGTGTATGTATGTATTTAAGCTCGTGGGATTAACTATGCCAGAAAGCTTTCAAGTGAAAGTGCTCGCCGAAAACAATGAACGGGAATTTGAGCTATAAACATGGCTGCGGATGGCATTATCCGCGAATGGACGCACAATGGTTCGAACGAACGAGAGCTGGAATTGTTCTCTATCGCAGCCAGGCACGCGCTATTAAAGGAGACCGGTCGAGAGCTGCGGAGAGTCAAGGCAAATTATTCACTACCGCCGTCGGAAAGACTCGTATGTCGAGGCTAATTAAAGCACGTGGTCAGCAGACAGTCGCCGGAGGTCGGCGCGTGAGACCCGATTCCGTTTCGGTGCCTCTTTTGTCATACAATTCTCAAGAATCTTAATACAGCCTTATTAATGTAACGGAACGTTTTTTTTTGACAAAGTAACGCAATGGCCGATTCGCGAAGAGTCCCTCTTCGTGATCGCTTGATGTGCGAAAAGTGCATTACTTTATTAAAATCGTCCGCGTGCTCTTGCGTTTCGCGCCGTACAGTTTTTCAATCCGGCAAATTGTCTTCGGGAAGTGCCCGCAAATATCTCTTCCGCGGCGTCCTCTGCATTCGTCGATGTCGGTCACGATGATGCTATCCAATTATTCGTCACATCGCGAGGCTCACGCAATGCCAATATCACAATCATCCGTAGAACCGTGTACATTTTTCGTCGCGACCTCTCGCGGTGGGATTTTAGTCGCGAGCTCGCTCATCTGGGCGTCGTAATCCCCTGAATGCGGCTGGCTAAAATTGCTCGGGCGGCGTGCATCTCCCGCAGAAATGAGCGAATTTTTATCATCGGTGGAAGGGGCGCGGGGCGATGGAATTGCACACACCTATCGTATAAACTCGATGCCCGAGTCCTTGTAATAATGCTCGTGGAAATGAAACCATGTCATTGGGAATTAAGAGCACCTGCTGAGGTCACCAGGAGTGCAAAAAGGAGCAGTCGGTGCTTCCATAATGGGCATCCCTCTCGCTGCTGCCGAGTAGGATGTCATCGATTACTCCGGCTGGGGATTGGTTTGGGGAAGGCAGGGCCAGGACCCTCATCCTCCCCTCCCTCCCCACCCATCTTTCAAATTCCCTCTCTTTCCCACCTCTATTTTTTCTCCTCTCCCGCCAACTTTCTCTCCTCACCCTTTCACTACTTTTCTCCATTCGCCCTCGTCTAATCCTTCTCATATTTCTCACCTCCATCGCGTGCCACGTCTTCATCTCTTTGCATTCCCCGGGACCTGCTACGCCTCGCATTTCCCCCCGTTTGTACCCATCCCTCTTTGCGCTCGTTTCTTAACTTTTCTCTCTTCGCCTCGACCCATCTTTTTTAAAACCCCTTTCCCTCCGCCCTCTCCCTCTCCCAACCTCTCGCGACCTCTCTTCAGCCTCTTTTCCATTTCTCCATCCCGGCGAAACCTGCGTTCCACACCTCCCCTTCCACCCGCCCCTATCCCCTTCCACCTCACTGGCTGCTACTCGCCTGCTGCTCGAAAGGACAGCGGGCACGAATCCTACGAAAGTAGGATTTTTTTCCAAGGTCGCCCGGCCTGTTTGTGTGGCTTGAGGAGTCCGCGCAAAGTCAGCGTTCCGTCCTTCGGAAGGGAAGTTAAGCCGTTGCCCCCCTTGGTACTAATGCCTGCACCGGGTTTCCCTCCACCCTTTTGAGTGTGTTCGGTATGGAAGGAGCTATGGATATAATAAACCAAGAGATTGATTAGCCAAACACACACTCTCCCCTTCCACCCTTCTCCCCTTCCACCCCTCTCCCCTTCCACCCCTCTCCCCTTCCACCCCTCTTCCCTTCCACCCCTCTCCCCTTCCACCCCACCCCTGTCCCCTCGGCCATCTACGACCCAGCACTCGCCCACGAGAAGCAGCCTACCTCCCCGATCTCTCTCTCTCTTTCTCTCGCGCTTTCCTCCTACGCATTGCTTTCCAACCCCCATTCACTTCTTCCCGGCACTTCTTTCTCCCCGAAACCCTCTTTTAGGCCGCACACCGCTCTCTCACCCCTTTCAAACCACACCTCTCCGTTCTCCATCCGACGTCCTCCGCATTTCCCCCTATCTCTTCCGCTATGCACTGCAACCCGTATTATCTCGCTCGACACTTGACTTCTCCAGCCCCTCTCTTCTGCATGCCCTCCCGTCTCCTTCCTCCCATTCCATTCCTCGGCTGTCCCTCGTCGATATTCCACTCTGGACCTTCATTTCCTCCATCCTCCACCCTCTCTTCCCCACCTTTCTTTCCCTCCACATTCCCCTCCTCTCCCTCACACTCACTCGAATGGCGTTAACGCATGCGAGGCTGTAACAATATAAGCCGCCATTTGCGGCCGCTTTAAAAAATGGAATCCCGCTTTGACAAAGCGTAAAAAACTTGAATCGGCTGTATCCCTCGCTTTAAAACGTACGTGGCTCTAGACGGGATCGTTTTGCGGGTCCTTTGGGACGAGTCGACAGACTTTTTATTACGTCGGAAACAACCGAGAGGGCCACATACGGGTTCTCGAACTGCCGGGAGGGTAAAATAAAAATTTCGACGGAATAGCCCTGCTCATATTATTTAATGAAGGGCGGCGCATATCGCGTTCGGGCACTCGAACAATACCCTCAGCATTTCGCTTAGAAATACTATAAACGAATACTGCGGAAAGATAAAATACGCTTTAAGGAAATTGTTCCTGTGAAAATGCTGAATGGATGAAATCACAGCTCGGACTAGATTTCGGCCGCCGGCCATAGTTTGAGAACCCCTTCATAAGGACAATTAACTTTAAAAAAATTGTTCTGTATTTGTTGTGCAGGTACTATAGGTTTGTGGCTTTCTATTGGTCGAATTTCCCCACACACCTCGTCCTTCCTCTCGCCCTTAACGATATTACTTTATCTCTCAATGTCTCATTCATCTCCTTATGCCTTCATCCCATCACTTTCTCATTCCTTCGTCTTCTCATCTCCTCACCCATTCATCCCACCATTCTCTGAACCCCGCAATCTCTCATACCTCATTCTTTAACCCCTGTCTTCCATCCCACAATCTCGTATTTCCTCATTCTCTAACCCCTCATTCTCCTTTCGCCTCATTCTCCTTTCACCTTATTCTTCTTTCGCGTCATTCTCCTTTCGCCTCATTCTCATTTCGCCTCATTCTTTCATCACCCATTCTTGCACCTCCTGATTCTACAATTCCTTCAGCTACTCATACCACGGATTTTCATATCCCCATTACCTCATCCCCACTCTTTCATTTCCCCATTCTCTATTCCCCCATTCATCAACGTCTCATTCTCTCGCCCTCTCATTCTATCAACCCTTTATTCTCTCTGCACTATTGTTTCATCCCACCATTATCTCATCCCACTTCTTATCCCCTTTCCTCTCATTCTTTCATCCTCGCATTCACTCGTCCTTTCTTTCATCCTCTCTCTCCTCCCACCATTCTCTTATCTAAATTATTATCTTCCATTCTTTCATACTCTCATTCATTCATTCATTCCCGCGTTCACATCTCCTTAGCCTTTCATTCCCACCATTCGCTCATTTCCACAATTCATTCATCCGATACCTAACTATAATATACTCAATGTTTCTCACTCTCCCCACTTTTATTTCTTTTTCATTCGCTTTGCACTCGTGTTCCTCTCTTCCTCGCGTCTCTCCTCCTTAACCTACATCCGCTCTTGCTTCCATCCCTTACTCTACTCGCCATTTTGCGATCTTTCTCGCTGTCCGTTGTTCTCTCCCACTAACATTCTTATTTCTCCTCACTCTTCCCCTCTTTTGCTCTTCATTTTTGAACACTTTATTGTCCTCCCACTCTCACCGCTTTTACTTTCTCTTTCCATCTCCTTTCGATTCCTCTTCTCTTGCTTCCTCACATTCCTTCCAAAGCGAACACCCTCGTTCGCCCATTTCTCTTTTCTCTCTCACCACCTCTCCTCCTACTCCCCTCTTTTTATTCGTCTGCTTCCACCATTGTCTCCATCAAGCTTCTCTCTCCCTCCCGCTACTCTCTCCCTCCCGCTTCTCCCTCCCTCCCGCTTCTCTATCCCTCTCGCTTTCTCCCCCCGCTCTTATCTCCCTCCCGCTTTTTTCTCCCTCCCACTTCTCTTTCCCTCCCGCCTTTTTCTCCCTCTTGCTTCTCTCTCCCACCCGCTTCTCTCTCCCTCCCGCTTCTCTTACCCTCCCGCCTTTTTCTCCCTCCCGCCTTTCTCTCCCTCTTGCGTCTCTCTCCCACCCGCTTCTCTCTCACTCCCGCTTCTTTCTCCTTCCCGCTTCTTTCTCCCTCCCGTTTCTCTCTCCCTCCCGCTTCTCTTACCCTCCCGCCTTTTTCTCCCTCCCGCCCGATTCTCCCTCTTGCGTCTCTCTCCCACCCGCTTCTCTCTCACTCCCGCTTCTCTCTCCTTCCCGCTTCTTTCTCCCTCCCGCTTCTCTCTCCCTCCCGCCTTTTTCTCCCTCCCGCCTTTTTTCCCTTCCGCTTCTTTATCCCTCTTGCTTCTTTCTCCTTCCTGCTTCTTTCTCCATCCTGCTTCTTTCTCCCTCCTGCTTCTTTCTCCCTCCCGCTTCTTTCTCCCTCCCGCTTCTTTTGCTTCTTTCTCTCTCTCGCCTTTTTCTCCCTCAACTGCCCTCCGCGGGACTTTTCCTTAATTTCCTTTCATTCCCTCCCCATCTCCGAGATATGATGTAGTCGCTGCAGTAACGGAGATTGCCTCTCGGGCGATGAAGAGGAAGATGTGTTGTTAGGTATTTTGCGGGCCTTTGCAAGTGTTTGAATGTTCCATGTGAATTGTTCGCTTCATCGTATCTTAAAATGTATTTATGTGTATTGTAAAGGGCACTAAAATGCCATGTATGAAGTAGCCGCTAACAAATGTGATGAAAATGCTCATGCGAAAGGCGGAGTTCGGAACCGCCAAAAAGCTATAGATAAGTTAGATGATTCTTTTGTTTCCTTCATAAATGGTATAATTTGTTAAAGGGATCCAGCTATTAAAAAAAGTTTTGTTCGCTGAAATTATTAGTAATGCTTTATTACGTTAACTCTATCATTAATATCCAAGCTAAAAGAGAGGATTTTCGATGCTTGCAACCCGTACAAAATTTTCAATTATTTACCAGTATGATTGCGTAGAAGCCATATTTGGAAATATATGGCTTTATATCTGTATTATGGGTTATATTTCTAGGATTAAGTCCTTTGGTGCGACACGAATTGCACAATTCAATTTAATGAGAGGATATTTTTTGCGTAACAAAACTGTTTAGATTACGGAGGGTCATCTCCAGGCTCATTCTCAAGTGGCGCGCCGCACTCTCTGAAAATGAATAAATTAGCGACACATTGTCAAGGTTGAGCAAATATGCTTGTCTACTTGGCTGCGTCGAGTGAAAATTAATGACTGACGATTAGAGAAATGTTCGATTTCCCGTGTCAATTTTTTACTACTTTCTTTATAATTATTCGTTTCGAGCTATAAATGGCAATTCTATGTTAATTAAAAATATATGAATCTAGCGTATTTTCCCTTCAAATGCGACGGGTATACGTGGATTAAGTATTAAATTTAAGTCTTTTCCCACTATTCCTCCCTTTTCTCTCTTCTTCTCTCCAATCCCCCTCCCATTCTCCCTTTCTACCTCTCTCCTCCTCTGGAAAAACATACTTCCTAGTCTCAATCCCGCCCTAATAAAGAGCATTATCTATCTATCTCTCCCTCTCCCTTTTTTCTCTCTCCCTCCTTCTTTGTCTCCCTCCTTATTTGTCTCCCCCCTTATTTGTCTCCCTCCCTCCTCCCTCTCCCCTCTTACTCCCTCTCTCCTCCCTCTCTTTCTCATTTCTTTCTCCTTTCTTCCTCTCGTAAAAGCATTCAAAGCTCGCTTTCCATTATCTATCCATCTTTCTCTGTCCCCTCCTCCTGTCTCCCTCTCTTTCTCTCACTTTATTTCTCTCTTTTTCACTCTCCTCTCTCTCCTCTTTCGTTCTCTAGAAAAATAAACTTCCCAGTATCAATATCGCCCTAATAAAAACCAATAACTATCTCTCCCTCCTTCTCTGTCTCTCTCCTCTCTCACTCCCTCTGTTTCCCCCTCTGTCTCTCTCCTTCTCTTTCAACTACTAAAAGCACGCTTTCCTTATGCATATAGTATAAGGGTTGAGACGACGATACAATCTCGAGGTTTAACAATGACACGGTCGGCAAAGCAACATATCGTTGAAAAGCTTTAACTTTTCCAATAATTATGATTTAAAGGAAGAATTTGAGCGATTTTGTATCGTAGGCAAAATGTGAAGATAATAATAAGAAACGCTATTTATTTTTCTTTAAAATGGTCCATGTCCGAAGGTCGCAGGTCAGTTATTTCTAATTTTAATTCGCAAAAGAGTAAAAGTCTGTGAGTCGAAAACTAGATTTTTACATGTTATCTCATGAGAAATAGAAACTATCTATTGGAGTCGAAACCAGGTCTTTTTTGAGGATTTATTTTCGTAAATGGCTTTTACTATAAGAATCAAACATTCCTGCTAAATTTCAATTTTCTACCTACTCGGAAAGTTTGTTAAATAGCATTACAGTCAGTCGTAAATAGTTCTTGATTCTCCCGCTCTTTTATAAAGCCTTTTTAAGAGCGGCGCCACAGTCGAGCGTAAGGGAAAAACATAATAAGATAGAAAATAAATGTTATCAAAAATAATATTGACCCTGCGTGTAGGTCAGTAGTAGTGGCTGCAGTGTACACTGGCGGCTGATAATAGGAGCGGTTGTTGACCGCTTCTCTTTCTTTTCTCAATCCTTTCCTCGCACAATGTATTTTTTTGGAAATATCGTATTTCTATATTTTCCTGTGTTAGCTCGACTATCTTATTTTTATTCGAGTATTTTTTTGGATTTTTATTTTATTGGGTAGTATAGTTCCCATATTTTTATTTTAACATTGCATGGAATGAAAAAAATCATGAAGACTCATTATAATCGATTATTTTTAATAATTTGTAGCTGTAGTTGAACTGAATTTACCTAAAATTAACAACTTGGCCTTGAAATGATTAAGCGGATTCGAAAAAAAGACGGCATTAATAAACTAAATCGTACGAATGGACGAGATGTTTTTTTGTTTGATTGTGAACTGAACAAGCATTTGCTATCGCCTGTGTATTGGCATTGTTTATACATCAGATCTACCGCTATATCTCATGGAAGTGAAATTAGCAATCTGGTATTTAGAATTGTGTGATTTACCGAAAAATCCGAAATGAAATCGTTTAGGAATTTCCACCTACGAGTTATCTTGTGGCATCATTTCATAATTTGTAATATTTCTGCCTTGTGCATGCTTTAACCCGAAATCTTGAGCCGTCATTTTTGTGGTGAATTTCACCAAAAATGACCTTTGATCCAGAATAAAAGACCACCATTTCAGTTCTCGATCACATACGGAGTCCTCTCAGTTAAATCCAGACATCGACAGCAATAAATAGACTTTGAACCCCGTTACAGAATCATATTAGCGAATCTTCATAGTGTAGTGGTTAGGATGCTGGCTGCTACTCGCCCGATGCTTGAAAAAGTCATCGGGTACGAATCCTGCGCGAGTAGGACTTTTTCTCAAGGTCATCCGGCCCTCTGTTTGCGTGGTTTGAAGGAGACCGCGCAAATTCAGCTGTTCCGTTCTTCGGAAGGGACGTTAAGCCGTTGGCCCCCCTGGTCTTCTTCGCAAGAGCAGGCAAATGCCGGCACCGGGTTTCCCTCCTCCCTTCTGTGTGTGTGTCCGGTGTGGAAGGCAACGGGAAACCACCACACCGTGTATGTATATTCCCTAGTCAAAAACCAATTAATTAATAAATTAATTGGTAAATTAATTAATTGGTAGGACCTGTCGTAAGACAGAACACGAATGAATATATATATATATATATATATATATATATATATATATATATATATGCACGCATGCATATATGTGTCTGCTTTAGGGAATACTAAAGACGCATGACTAAGCAGCGTTCGTAAATTCGCAAAGGCGTTGTGGTATAAATGGGAATGGTGGCAACTGAGTCTGAGATGTATTTAAAGAAGCAGAAAATGTCCGAACCAATATTCTCAGCTTTACCGCGCTGATTATCCTTATTAAAGAAGCATAACAGAATCTAGAAAAAGATTCTGAAAGAAAATAGTTTTACACTTGGTCACAATGAATATAAAATGATAAAGGAATATTGGATATAACAAGTGAAACGATTTTGAAATTTAATTACTATTAGCTATTGAAGCCGTAAAAGGATCCCAAAAATTGAAACCTGAGAGATAAATTAAGGTTTTCGGAAATGATGGACAAATCTTAATATAACTTGTTGGACTTGCGAAGCGAATAGATATGTTCAGAGGAAAATTATCGATCTCATTTTATGGCTGAAAAAAATTCAAGAATAAGCGCATGAAAATCAAGAGATTGAAGATAGTAGTTATCTCGGGTATCTCCAATAGCCACAACAAGATTACGAAAAACCAAATCCGCATTTCACAACCCGAGATAAGTAATTTTTTTCAATCTTTCGATTTTTAAGTGCCTGTTCTTGAAATAGATATGTATTCAATGATTAGCTTAGATTTGAAAGCGAAATGTATCGTTTTATTGCTAAATTTACATCAAGTTTAATGTAGAATACGAATGAACGAATGGTTATAGGTACTTTAAATCCACTCTAATAACTTTATAATCCGTTTTTATTCTTTTTAATGATTTTAATCGACAGAATATACTTACTGAATCCAAATCTATTGAGTAGAATATTTATATCACAAACGAATAGGTAATTTTATCGTAATGAAACTTTCACTAATGACAACTTCGTACGATATGGGTCTCTTTCAACAAATTATTTGTAAGAGAATCCTTCCAGTGCTATTTTGTTATTACGGCGCTTTTATATGCTCGGCATTGTTAAAAAATTATACCCCCAGATTATACGTCAACTCCCTCCAAAACGTTTTCTTTCTCCGGAAAACAGAGACACAGCATTACGTAGACTAGAGGCATCTTTCCTGTGATTTCATGGCGTTGAAAACGGGCGCATGTAAAAACCCCCATGCGCACACTACGCATCGCTTTATTCAAAATAACTCAGTATTTTTAACTCATTTGCAATGGCCACCTAAGGAAAATTGATAGAGAAGACCAACGATACTTCACCTTGAAATTCAGAAAAGAAAAGCTTTCGCCGTGGAAAACATTTTGGAATCTGGAAAGATTTACCGCCGAACGAAAGAGTCACTTCGTTCACGAATTCCAAGAATAATGGAGAACAGCTTGACAGTGGCGGATTTAAGGGGAGTCGCACTTGACGCGCGCCAGACGCCCCGAAAAAAATGTTTGTATATATCAACAGTAGATGGTAGCTCGTAAACAGGAGCTTGAATAAAATTTTCAAACATAAGAATTGCACAATAACATACACGAACCTACATAGTTTGAAAAACTTACTGGATAGCACCAAGGACAGAACGGAGAATTTGAACAAGTCCGGAATTTATAAAATACAATGTTCACATTGTAATTTAATGTACATAGGACAAACCAGACGAAAACTAATAACACGATTTAAAGAACACTTAGCCCATTACAAACACGATCGTTTTGAGAAATCAAGCGTAGCCACTCATATCCTCGAAACTGGACACAGTATACACATAGAGGACTTAACCTTGTTAACTTCAGCCAACCATTCACTTAACTCTTTAGAAAATCTGCATATCTATAAAAACAGAAACAATCTCATGAACACAGATACTGATTTTAACAAAACTTTATTTAAATTGACCGAACTTGACGCACAAAATTCTTTTCGATCCTCAAATGTTTTTCGGTCTTCGTTATAAACTTTTCTTCTAACTTCGTCGCAGTTGAACTCTGTTCACTGCCAAAGCAGGTTCTCCCCTGAAGATGCCCACTTAGTGGGCGAAATGCATAGGGCTTACCCTACAATTTTTGGCTGAAGGAGTTTTATACAACTGTTCAGTTTGTATATATGTTACGCCGAATCCGTGAAATTGCCAAATTCGTGAAATAGGCAAATTTAGTGCCTACTTCGTTCGTGAATTGGGCAAAGATAATTCTGCCTATTTCATGAATTGGGCAAACACTTGAAATACTGAATAAATTAATTGTTAGGGGCCAAGGGCCCCACAGGGCCTAAATCCGCCACTTCCGCTTGACTGAAAAGTTACAAAAAAGCCTAAAAATGCAAATAATATAATATATTTAGAAGACGATCTAATACCGTATAGAATTTGTGGCCTACCATTTACTTGTTCTCGTTCAGAGGATAGCGGCCACCTCGACCTCATATTTCGCTTTGTGAAGAGGAAGCAGAACTCACCGTGAACTTAGGGAAACCCACGAAGATTATCTCGAACTGCTTTATTTCCATCTTGGTTATTTCCCCCGTCGCCGTTTATAACTCTTTCTTATCACTCCCAAACTTTGCTATACCTCGGAACTTTGCCTATCCTCTTATGCAGCGGTTCCCAAACTATGCATATGCGACCCCCTCTTAAGGTAGCAGACCTTATCGCGGCCCTTCTCTCGAGGAAGCTGGCGTCATTGCAAACCCCATCCATCTACCAAAAATATAAAATGTGTTATTAATTTCAAATTACCGTATTTCCTCGGTTCTAAGACGCACTTTTTTCACTTTTTAATGTCTCTGAAATCGGGGTGCGTCTTACATTCGATGGCGTCAGTATTATTATTTTTTTCGAAACGATATTGCGTCTTACAATAGATGGCGTCTTAGAATCGAGGAAATACGGTATTATAAATATCTCTTAAATTTGCACATAAATAAATATATCAATTCATAAAATTAAAAATGAAACACGTAAATTCCGTCTTCGCAATCCTCGGAAAATCTTTCGCGCCCTCTTCTGCTCTAATGAGTGAATGCGTCCAAAGAACAGTAAGAACGTCCTCTAATGAGTGTTCTTGAAAAATATGATAATGGATTAGTAAAATATAATTGATATTTGAAATTAAAAGAACAAGTATTGCACTAAAAGAAAAATAAAATATATTCGGAGTGTCCAAAAAGTCACTAGATTATTAAATTCTTTTTTATATTGTTGTCAATAATCACCAAAAAAATAAAAAATCAATTTAAAATATTTTGGCCATACCATCTTGACTATTGAGAGAGGAAACAGCAACTGATGTTGCCAATAATTTCTGAAACAAAAAATTAAAGGATTAGTTAAAAACGTTTTGACTGGACCATCTTGACGACCGAGAGAGAAAACAACATATTATGTTATCAACAATCACTATAAAAATGAACAATTAATTAAAAACATTTTTGGTGCCAAGTGCGCAATAATTTTAGACGCCCTACATTTTAACTTTTACAAAATATTTAAATAATTGATATGGGATTAGTAAATCAAATGATTTGTGATACGCCACAACCTACTGATTGTTCCGCATAGCTCATGTATCGATTTCGACAAAATTACCGTTCAAATTTTTATTTTATCCAATTTGCGTGAAATAGAGCATTTATTCTTTTCCTATTTTAATTATTTTATTTTAAATCGGTTATCAATAAGAGTCGTATATCATCTTTTGCAGGTTTGGTGAGAAAAGGGCAGAATGTTCAGACATAATTTTGTACTCAAGCATCAGGTGGTGACACTGTCACAAAAAGAGAAAAACATTTATTTTAATTTGTTATTAATTTAATGAATAACTCAATTTTTTTATTGAAAGAGAAAAATTGCTTATGGACCTCATCCATTTGGTGTTAGCTTCTATTTGTGTTATTTCCAGTTTATGTTGGGAGTCTATCAGAAATCCATACATACATATCAAATATATATATATCAGAAATTGATGTATGAATTATTTTTAAGTCCAGTTTTTCGGAGAGAAGTGATTCATATCACCAATTTCTGGGTTTGAATGAATAACTTGTACCAAAGATCCGATTTTTTATGGAATTGCTCCTATCGAAAAAAAATATTTCGACTGATATTTAGAAAAAAATACGAATTTTTTTAAGCACAACTCGTCTATTATTGACTAATAGATGATATTTTTGTCTTAGTATTCTCAAGGAAAAGTTAGTATTTACAATTTTGGATGCAATTCTCTGTATAAAACCGAATTTATTGTTTTGAAATTACGGACTTCTTAATGCCGTAAAAAGGAAAAAATGCTCCCTCATAGAACAGAAGCACCACATACACGAGCCGGTTTGAAGGTTACTCTTAGGCCGGGACCCACCAATCATACATTATGCACACGTAATCACGTACGCAGGCTTACGGGTAGTTAATCCTCCGGCAGAGACCTGACTCTTCAGGCACTATACACACAGTGTGTTTGGAACTCGCCAGGGACCCTATCGCAAACACGCCCATAGCCACACACGGAGTAACAATCCACAGGATAAGCGGCCAGCGCCCTACTTCGACGCTTGCGGTCGAGGAACGTATCCGTTCGCTTATCCCACGGATCGCTACTCTGTGTGTGACTGTGAGCGTGTTTGCGATTGTGTTTCTGGCGAAGTTTAAACATCCCTAAACGTAGGTGTGCATGAATAGTGAGACCCCTGTTGTGGATTAACTTCCCGTTAACCTACGTGTGTATGCGTTGCTTCTGTGTATGAGTCAGTTGTTTTTCCTTTTATACGGGATTTAGGAGTACCTAATTTCAATACAGTTATTTGCGTATTGCTCTTTCCATATCTGACCAAATGCATTAATAATTTTCGTCCATTTACTTAGAAAAGGTTATCTATAGTAAATCTTTACTAATCCGGACCCCGCTGGTTTGGACTGCGGCTACGTCCGGCCCGAGCCACCTTTGGCAATATTCGAGTGTGACTTAGAATAAAATGTATTGTTTAAAAAATAAAGTGTGAAATACTATAAAAAGTTATTAAAACTTAATAAAACGAAAAAAGTCTAATCTATAGTGCAGAAGTTATGAAAACATTAAGCAATGTAGTAACCTTATTGCTATATATAGTCCTCCAAATCCCTCATGTATATTTGTTATCGATCGTTTACGAAGTTAATATAAAGTATTTACATTTTTGAATTTTACATGTAAGATAATAAATTGTTAGAGCTCTCGCAGAATATTTCTCATTCTTCGCAAAATTAAGGCACCTATCCGGAATTTTCGAATTCTTTGGCAATTGGCTCGCGTCCAAATTTACGTATATCGAGTTTCGTGGCTCAGATCGCCCTGTATTAGGAAGAACAATAATCATCATTAAGAGAATTGGCTTCGTGTTTCACTAAAATTTATGGAAAAATCAGGATGTTTTGTGTTAGGTTTGTGGCATCACCATTCGTGCCGTTGAGGAGGCACCCGGATAAAAAAAATCGCGAAAAACGATTGATGTCATTACAAATTTTTTGTCGTTGTTAATGAAAGCTTATGACATTATTGTTTCGACAATTTAGTAAAACCATATTTCATTTCTCTCGTTAATTCTGTCCAATAATTGAAAACCGTTTAACATTTCTCGAAAAATTTTACGAAACACGACATTCAATTTTTTTTACTTTTTACTTAAATTTTGTGTGTTGGGTTTATCAAATCATAAGTTATGTCATAGTTTAAAATCAGTGACATTGTAGTAATATAGCCCTCTGATTTTCATGAAAAGCATTAGATCGATGCTATTACACTAAAGATCATTAATTCCAATTTAAAAACATTGTAGTCGTTGCCATGGTAGTTGGTATTTCTTATTGTTTAAAATGTCCCTTTTTCTGATTAAAAACATTTTTGCGCCAATTCGGCATGGATTTGAATTTAATCTTAAAGAATAATAGACGTCATTATTTTAGCTGTAGAACTTTTTGCCCCGAATTTCTATCTCAATTTTAACTAATTTTGAAATAAAATTTTATAATGCCCTGCACGGATTTTCGATGTTTTCTTAATAGGGGATAGAAATGAAAGAATGCAGTTTGAAAACTCATCTAAAATTGAAAATGTTTTGGATTTCGGATTTTTTCTGTCGGTTGTATCCATATAACGTTTCATCATGCCAAATTTCAGGTCTGGAAGTACCTAAACACTTATGTCTTCCTATATCCTCCTATATACTATATAAAAAGTAGCTATTTATAATAGATATGTGGAAAAAATCAACTCAATCGTTGTTTTACTTTCTAAAAGTAAATTCAACATGTCATTAATTAACGAAGATTTCTTTGAATCGACAATATTTTGAATAAAAGACGGAAGAGTCCTTTTTTTGTTATCTAAGAATACAGGAAACATATCACTTTAAAGTCATGAATTATTTATTTTATAATTATTCTCGCATGAATTTTTATTTTCTCATATACGGAGAGAAAATATTGTGATCGCGAAAAATTCGAATTCGAAATTTTGATTACTGTGCACGTTAAGTTCAAAAAAGTGTGTTTTGTAATTCCATGTCTGTAGTATGTCGTCTGTGCGAGACTACGGGGTAAACGGTTGGACAGAAGCTGATTTCGTATTTATATAGGGTGTCGTCTGGAATTGAAGTCGCGTTGAAATTGAGCTTATCGCACAATAATGAAATGTGGTTTATTCATGTTAATTATCACAAAAGGTTGATTAACTATAATGGATTCAAGGTTTTAATGGAGATTTATCTATTTATATGTATTGTTGTAATACAAATTACTATCTAAGTCACGCGCTCCAAAAATTTACTATAGAGCGTCATAATATATCGAGTTTTACGCCCAGCTTCCCGCAAACCTCTCTCCGCTAGCAACTGCATTGTTCCTATGAACCAAACTGCAATCAAGTATTATCCGCGTGTAAATCCGTTTTAATATAATCAATAACGTATTTGTACGGACTCGAAGCGTATGGATTATAAAAAATATATATTGCACCGAATTTTTGCAAATGAGGCATTTTTTTATATGAAGGCTACCTTAAAGAGGATCAAACGATTTTTTTCTTTCTCCATATACGTCGTATAAGGGAAAGTATTGTATTCATGAATAAAGTCGACTTCGAGATTTCAACGGAAATACACGGTTTGAGATCCCCTGAACACGTTTTGACCATTTTCTCGATAGTCTCTGTGTATGTGATAGCTTTTTGTTGGTGCTCTAACACAAAAACTATTAATCAGGTCTAAGCGAAATTTTATATTTAAGAATTTTATAAAAGTCACAAGAAGTGATTATTTTTTGGTAAAAATCGGTCAACCGGAAGTGGGTGTTTACTCTTGTTACTTATAAGTTATTTTGAAATATTTGATAAATGTAAAAATATGCTGGAATAAAAGTTGTAGGAAATTTTATTTTCTACAACCTTTGTTTGAAACATTTTTCCATATAATGCATTGTTTAAGAGATATCTTATATTTTTAGCTGCCACCACCACGCCATCTACCAACAACTATTGTTAACAATTGAAACTTATTTACACCTTAGGAATATTCCTTTTTCTTTTCTTAATTGTTGGAGTTTTGTGGCTATATCAAATATCAGAAGACTATGGTTTGTTTATTTCTGTTCTTTGTAAAGTTTAAATTTTCTCCAGTTTCTTAAAATATTTATTATTATGCAACCTATTTGGAGTTTTTAGAAATATTACAGATATGGAGAAAGTCATGTGTTGGCTACATCAGATTTTTTCGCTTAACGTCCATTTAAAAAGTTTTGTAAAAACTTGATAAGTATACCTTATCGGTGGCAGATAATAGAAAGAATTTTGCGAAAGTTTCACGATTTTACTTAGCACAACATACTGGGCATAATAAAAAACATTTTGATGTTAGTTATCAAACAATTATAATATCGCCAACGTACTCTTATATTTTTGTAAACAACTAAAAAAACCAAATATTGAATGCGAAGGACCCGTAGTCTATAATAATCCCCTCCGTTCATATACAGATTTTGGAGTATCGCAATCTTGAAAAAAAATCTTCAACTTTTCCACAAATTTGGCGCGTCTCATATTTTCCACTTCGGCAAGAGAAGTCTCCCGTCTCGAGCCTTTCTTAATTCACCCGTTTTTCTATGCCACAGCATCCCTCCATTCCGTAGCCAAGCATCCATAGGACAGTTTCCCAAACTCTTGTATAAGACTCGCTTTTTATTTATTCGAAAAAAACTCCACTTGCTCCCGAGTAAAAACGGATATCTCCTTCAAGCCGAGCTCGAACAAAAAAGCATTGTTCCGATATCGACCTCATCTCCATAAATGAAAATAGCAAGATGTAGCATCTTAATCTTCTCCGACAGCGAAAAAATTTAAACTTGGGAAATCCGAGCAATGTGCTGGAATTTCCCTCGATCAATCTCAACTTCTACTGCTTCGTATTCAAAATTTGGTTTGATAGATTTACCGTATCCTTCTTAAACGAACAAGTACAGCCCGCGATAGATTACCTTTTTACGCTCATTTTAAGGAAATGATTGCAATGGTTTCTCGATGCCGAATTCTCTTGCCCCCCTCATTCGCTACAAAATTACATAAAATCGCGCCTTGTCCTGGATAAATCGTTATCATTGCCGTCGCTCTTCCATCCTTTTTTGCTTTTAGTAAAATCCATGCTTTAAATTTTATGCATTGCTCATGAAGAGCTCAATTCTTTTTAAGACGGACGAGATTGAGTGCACAACAGCGACTGTTGAATTTCTCGCGGCTAGAGATTCTCCGTATACTGTGCATAAATTTTTGATTGCGCTTCTATGTCTTCATCGCCGTTTGTATAAATATTATCGTGTTAAGTAAAAAAATGAATTGACGCGTGATAGTATCGCTGAAATATATTTATTGCGCTCTTGGTTAGGTATAAATTGCATCATTAATTTTTCGTGTTTTACCAGCCGTTTGGTTTGACTCTTTGGCCTATTGGTCATGGTGCAATTATGATAGCTACTCTTCTAGTGACGAAGATAAATTGTGGAGGTCAAGGACACTCTGAGTAGCTCATTTATCTTCACTTGTTACGCCGCTTCAATATCAAGGTAATTTATGAGGAATTACGATTCGATTCAAGACAGGAAAGTAGAAATCCATGGTTGAGCGATTAAACAAAAATTTTACGTACTGTTCGTTTACTTATTTTATATTATTGTACCGAAGCAGATTATCCTAGCGAACATTTTCAAGAGTTGCTATGCATTCATTGTCTTCGCTGATTGAAACATGGCACTTTCTTCCCAATTGGGGATAATGACGTCACAACACCAATTTCCTTTTCAAACATATACGGCTTCTCCTGTAGCTGCTTTTCGACTTAGGTACGTAAGTACTTTCCAAGGTAATGTGTAAAATACTGCTCAAGCTTGGATCGCTCCATCTTTTTTATCGCAAGCTTACTTGAAGTTATAGTAATTACTACCGAAGATGTTAATTGTGTTCAATTAGCGGAGTGTCAGTTCCATAGCAACGGTTAATATTGCGAATGCTCTAAAAGAATTTTCTGTATGTAACATATTGTAATATATTTGTAACAGAGTAAACAAATAATATTACTTAATTCTGTAACTGTTTAGCTATATCTAATACATTTACAAAAAAGTATTTTCGAAGTTATAATTATACTTAAGGTTAAATGATTACATCTTACCACCGTTTTTTAATATTTTAGACTTCGTTTTACCTTTCTTTAAACAAAATACATTGGCTTTGAGATTTAGCTAAAAAAACTATTCTTGCCATAAATTAAAAAATTCGTATTCGAATAACAATCTATAAATAAATTAACTTAAGCTAATTTTCCTTAAGTATTTTGTGCCATAAGCTAATTTCAATATCCTTATTAATTAACTCCATGTGGTCAATTTGGTTGTGAAGTTTACAAATGTGAGTGAAAAAGGAGCAATTTTGTCGGTGCAAGTAAATTCGGAAGATTAAAAAAATTCCCACACATGCTAATTCGAATCGTGACAAAATGTTCAAGAATTCAACTCATAGTATTTAAAGAATTTCAGCAAGAAATATAAATTTTACCATCTTCGCAGCCAAGTCGAGTTAGCATTTCGCATTATACGTGAAGTAATGATTTAGACCAGCGTTTCCCAACCTTTTGAACTCCGCGGACCACTTCAGCAACCCTTTCAGGTACTGCGGATCACCTCATTACTTACGCTAATTTACTTACTGTATCTACGTTTAAGAAAAGGGGGTATTTGGTTACGTAGTTTATTTGACCATTTTCAAGTATACACGCAGGCGAGCTCCAAACGGCACGAGAACTCTCAGTTATGAGGTTATAAGATCAGTAAGTGTAAGTCACGAATGGCAGAGAGGTGGAATCGGGAGATATGGAGTGGAAAAATGTTCAAGTAAAAACACCATTAATGAAAATATTCAATACCTGTAATAGTGTGCAACTTGCTTGATTTTTTCCAAAAAGATCCAGCTAAATATGAGGTTGGAGATTGGGAACTATCTCGCCCGGGGCGCCAAAATTCCTCTGGCCACCCCTGCAGTTAGTACAGATTTGTTTTTGACGGAAATTATTTCCCGGTTAGGTTAGTTTTTGCCGTTACAATTTTCTACTTCGTTTTTACATTATAATTATTTCCGGAAATGAAAATTTTATCAATAATGGATCGTCTTTCAAGTAGTCTTTTCCCTTATGTTGGGGATACAAAACTCATCATCTTTATTGTTCGTTATTATAGTTTAATGACTCTAATGAATACAGTTGATGGATATCCTTTACCAAAAACTTTTTGGAAAAAGTTAACTCAATCTTTTACCAATTTCTGCAGTCACGTGTAACTTCTTTTCAAGTTGCAACCGCTCTATTGGCCACCTCATGACCTCCTTGGTCGCATTTGTGTGTTTCAGATGACCATCACTACTCTTCTCAGCTCACTGGACTTATGTTCCATTGTCAATTTTTATTCGGTGCATTATTGATGTCAAATTGTCACACACGAGGAAGTAGATGTGCTGAGGAAATTCTTCTCTCACAGTACCACTCGAATTTAAAATATGATCGTAAAATAAATCTAAATTTATATTATGATAAAATGCAGACGCGGATTTTGGGAGCGCGAGGCCCCTTGGCGATAGTGTTTTGCGAGGCTCCTAGGCGATAGTAGTTTTGCTGGGCCCGCGACTCGAGAATTCTGAAAACGTGGTTAAATATTATGGAGGAAAACAGGCTATCAAATTCTTAATAATTTCTTTACGTGCATATTTAAAATATTGTACGGGGCTTCTGAGATCGATTTTAATTGCAGCTCAAAAATCTTGGAGTGGAAACATTAGTAATATTTATTTTTCCAATGATACCCGTCAGGTGAGACCAGGGCATCGAACCGGAACCGAACCGTAAACCGAAACCGAAAAAAAACGTTATTTTAGCTGGGGTAAAACCGAACCCGAACCGAAAAAAACATTTTTCTGGACCCGATCCGAAACCGAAAACCGTTATTTATTTCGTTCCATTTTTTCAGCTCGTATAAACAGTGGGAGCGAAAGAAGGGTTTTTCCTTTTGCTATAATATGAGTCTTTTCGAAAGCCTCACATTTCGACACGGAATAAGGCAAAGGCTAATGGTTTTCTTGAGAATACATGCTTCTAAGCATTTGGAGAGATGCATCTTTGTGACAATATCTGTCGGTTCAATGGTGGGATTTTCCATGGACATCTCAATACATAAAGAGAGGGTCAAGGATACGTGCTACTGAGTTTTCTCAAAACCCTGTTAAACGAGGCTTGTGGAAAGGAACTTATTGGTACTTTGAAGACAGCCCCTAATCGTCTTGGTACCCACCCCCTGTGCCTACACCGTGGAGTGTAAAATGTTTCACGATTCTTAACTTGGATTTTGCGTAAAATTCGAGTTTATTGCCCCTATAAACTTTCATCCCTTCTCCATGTACATTGAACCCTTATATTCTGGTAGTCTCTCTCTAAAACTTATCCAGGAAAGATCGCTCCTCAAGCGTGCTTTTGAGGTATTCTTACTTCTGTTATCCTTCGTTACAGGTTAGTAAATCTCTATTTATATAGTGCACCTTAAACAAAATGTGCACACATATTAGCATTCGTTTCTTAAAACTGAAGTGGGATTACGGATTAATGCGAATTTGTTATTTTAATGAAATATTTTGCTGGCTGCAAAAACGCACATTAGAGACTCCGCTTGAAAAAAAGACAGTTCATGACGCGCTGAATATGTAAGTATAATTTTCTTTATGTGTGTGTGTTTGATTTCAAGAGGATATTTAGTACGGCGATGTAAATTCGGTTTCGTTTCCATTTCCTATGGAAAAACGTAAAAGTCTATGTCCTGACATGCAGACTATTCTGGTTATTATTTTAAAATGCCTAAGATATTCTAGCCACGGTTGTTTTGGGTATACGAGCAACACAAGTCAGCGTAGAGAGGGCGTTTTTGGGGCTAAAATATATCTTAAGAGATAATAGAGATAGCCTCAGTGATAATTTATTGGAGGACATTTTATTAATTATATCGAATTTTGTACATATTTGTCATCTTAAGAAAGTTTATGTAATTATATATTGTATGGTATTTGTATTATTAACATATAAATTATTGTTTAAAAATAGTTAAGTAGCTCTTCTTTGAAAAACCCTCTATGAATTACATTATTCATTCATATGTGAGCTAATATTATTGTACCTGTTCAAGTACGTGCATGAGTACAGTTAGAGTAAATTGATTATGATAATGAGAATATCTGCTTATATTGGAATTGTAAAATCAAATAAATGTTGACTTTTGAAAGAATAACAACGGTTTTACATAAAATTAAAGACTAAAAATTAAATAACATTTTTCATAGCTTTTATATGTGCTAAAAAGGGAAAAAAAGATATTTTAAATTCCTATAAAATAGTATTAGATGGAGTCGTATAAAAAGAGCCGTTTACAAATTGAATAACGAAAAATGTAAGAAGGGAATTCATACAGTGTTTTACTGTTCGTTACATGTCGGGAGGGGACGCTTGCGCGTTTTTACGTGCGGATATCAATTTTCTTCTTCTTGACTTGCGATAGTGAAGACATATTTGGCTTAAATAAAAATAACATTAATTAATAAATATTATTTTGGAATCATCTTGAAAATTTCCCCAAAAAATTCAAACTCGGAGCGAAAAAAACCGGTTCAATTGTGGTTGCTAGAGCGAAACCGGAACCGAACCGAAATTTTTTGTTTTGTGTGAACCGGAACGAAAACTGGAGCGAAAAACTTTCGATTAGATGCCCTAGGTGAGACTAGTTTTTGACAAATATAGTGTACGTTATCTTCGTCATCATTTAGCATATATATGACCACTTCTTTGTTTTTAGTCTTTTTACACATTATCTATACATCTTTCGCAATAACCTGCTGACTCAATACTAACTCTCTCGTGACTCTAGACGCTATTCCACCAGATACGCCAGGCCCCTAGAGATGCGACGTCCTAGGCCAGTGGTGCCCAAACTTTTCTAATGGCGGGCCACACAAGTGGTTGCGAATCCCTTGGCGGGCCGCATTGGAAGTTGCCAATTCTTCGGCGGGCAGGATTAGAGTTTAAATCGGAAATTTTCTATATATTCTGAGGAGCCATATAAGTGAAACTCAGGTCTAAATAAGGGTTTCATGGCTAACATTTTAATATTTAAAGTTTTATTGTCAAAATTTTCAAATATATATGAATTTGTGTGTTGAATTTTTCGAATTGATTTTTCGCCTTAGCTTCGCGGGCCGCACAAAAATCCTTCCCGGGCCGCATTTGGCCCGCGGGTCGTAGCTTGGGCACCGCTGCCCTAGGCGGTCGCCTTGATCGCCTGGCTCTATATCAGCCCCTGAAGCAATGAGGTTTTTATGATAACCGTCACGTCTTCCTTGTGGTTATCGTATGAAAGTACTCGCAACTTCCCGCAGATAAAATAAAAATGCATGAATTCTTTAAAGTGAGATGTACCTATCGCGTATTCTCTCGAATGAATCAAGTTAAGCAAAGCTCGGGTACCAGAAGATATCCTGTTAGCATATTAAAGGAATGATATTTCGACATATTAAAGTACGGAAAATCCACTTCGAAGGATTTGCTTTTCACAGACTGAAAGTTTATGTACGTTAAATTCATCAACATTGATGACGTCAATGTGAACACGGAGAATGTATGTCTGATCTCACTAGCGTCATTCATATCGTAAGGGACGCTAGCATCATATTTTTATCTCTATGTTGTCCTATTTAAATACAGTAATACCTCGATATACGAAGTTTTGCTATAACTAACTTTTTATTTGGATACATATTTTACATTTGCCTTCAGAAATATAACTAACATTAGCATTAATAACGTACTAACATTTTTACCAAGAATGGGTAATTTTATGTGGGGAAAAGATGCGGTGCTGTGAGTGAATATTTACGCACAATTTTTACTTCTATTTGTGTAAGTTCTCGTGATTGCAATTTATGTACAATAAATAATACTTTTTAATATCAATACTCAACGTCTGTCCGTTCGTCCCCCCTTTCATCTCTTGAGCAGTTTGTCATAGAGAAATGCTGTAAACGCCATTTTGTTTCTGCCACATAGGAGACCCCGAGAAAACTATTTTCGTTTAAATAAGTGTCCCAGATTCGACTCCGGGAGACGATTACATTTTCTCATATGTTTACACATGTGTTTTGATTTTTCAAGGTGCAAGGTTAATTTCCTTCATTTATTAAAATACTCGTACCTAAATATGGACAGAATTTCTTCATGTTTACTTGATTCGACGGCTCAAGCTATAAAATATCTTATTCTTGCGATGTTTAGACATTACACGGAAGAATTTGTCGGAAACACGCGTTTATTTTTGAAATTTTATGGATTTTTCCTACTCTTTCCGAGTGTTGCCAAGGCGAACAGCATTGTTGCCTCCGATTGAATGAGCGTCTTTAAGCCTTCAAATAGACAAAAGAATTGCGTTATTCGCTTCACGCTTTCTATGAAGCATTGAAATTATAGTTGTATAAATGTCAAACTTAACGTTGCAACGTTAATAATTTAAGATTATTATTAAGTATTCAGTAAATTGCGTGTGTGCTGTAGGCATTTTTAACGATGACTTTTTAAACATGCAGATTTCTGACTTAGCAAAAGTTTTTGCGGTACCACTAGTCACTAGTGTGTGTGTGTATATATATATATATATATATATATATATATATATATATATATATATATATATATCGTGGCACTATAATTTCTGATAACCTTCCTAAAAAGAATTACGTTATGGAAACATGAAATGAGGAATTAATTCTTATGAGATGTATCTACTCCTGCCCATTAGTTGTGAGGTTCCTATTTGTATGTACAGATGTACCTTTAGGCAAATTTTCAGAAAAACATGTATTACTATCATATTCACTTTACACCGATGTTTCAAATTCGTCGACCAAGTAAATACTACTAAATTGTACTAGTACTAATAGGTAAATACTAGGTAAAGGAAATGAGATCCTGTTGTGGTCTACTGTCTTCCAAAGTGCAATTCCCTAGATTCCCATGGATTTTAATTGTTTGCAGAGTGAACCGTCTTAGAGATGGATGCAAAAACATATGTCATGTTTTGCTCGAGATTTTATAGAATTTTTATCTCCGAAATTATAACTTGTAATTATGTGGTCTCATGGACTTTCTTATGATAAATGAAGTCCTCTATCCGAGTAAAGACTTTAATCTGTCGTATACCTTACAGATCATATAAGAGCTTGGGAGAGAAAAGTAAGGTATTGTTGCTTGACGGATGCCATTTAACGAGATAATCTATAATAACAAAGCTATTTTTGCCTCACTGATTGTCATCAAACTCTTAGGTACTTCTAGACGGGCTATAAATCTGAAATTTGGCATATAGGTATGTATAGTATCACAACCGACGAGAAAAATCACTAAAAGGTTATCATTTTAGGGGTCTTTCTAAACCCAAATGTGTCATTTAAATACTCCATAAGAAAAGCATGGCATTCAGCGCATGGCTTTCTAAAAATGCGTTTTTAAATTACTTAAACTTCGAATACGAATTCGGGAAAAGAACAGTTGTCTAGCTGAAAGAAGTTCTTAATTTGTTAAGGCAGAAGTCAAATACGTACCGAATTAGCATAAATATTTGCTTTAATTCGGAAAAAAGTGTGAATTTTTCCTCTTTTCAACAATGGAAACGTATAAAAACCATGGCAACGACCTCATTGCTTTTAAGGGGCCTTTAATCATTATATATATAGTTTCCGTGATCTGTTATCGCTGACGTCATCAATGGCACGTTTTAACGCGTTTTTAACTAACTTCCCGATTAGTGGAAAGTTGAAATTTCGCAGGAATGTCTGATTCAGATTTAAAAATTAAATGACGAAAAAAATACGAAAAAATACCCGGGTTCAACTCCAGGGGGGGCGATTTCCATTTCCCGTAAAATAGCACGTAAAAAGCGACTTTTTAAAGTGCAGAATTTTATTTTTTGGAAATTTAAATTAGAAAGAATTGACGTACATTCTTCGAATATGAACTTTGTTTTAGGAATATTAGTGAAGTTTCTTATTCTATACATCTTTTTCCGCATACCGTTCGAAATCTCTCATATTTAACATTTAAATCACACATTTTGGGATAATATCGGCTTTTAAACGGGAGGTTGTCTTGCCGACCACGCCATTGTTAAACTTGGAGAATCAATTCTTGTTTCCCGCATACGTGTAATATATACGAGTGCATAGATTGCCTTAAATTATTGTATGATTTTTCGATAAATTACGTAATTCTAATGGGACTGGGATTTAGTTTGGATTCTTTTACTTATCTAAACGACTATATAGATGTAGAATAAGAGAGAGGGAGATGTGGGGAGGGAGATAGGAAGGAAGGGATATAGAATGGAAGCTACATATCTAGAAAATATGGGTGGTATATGATTAGTCTATTTTCCCAAAGAAGAAGAGCGAAAGAAGAGGGAGGGAGAGGATGGGAGGGAGGGAGAGGATGGGAGGGAGGGAGGATGGGAGGGATGGAGGATGGGAAGGAGGGAGGATGGGAAGGAGGGAGGGAGGATGGGTGGGAGGAAGGATTGATTGATTGATTGATTTGGTCTTTATTTGGGGCGAGATTGAGACTAAGAAGTCCCGTCTTCCACCTAACCCCACGTCATGAAACATATACAATAATGCATAGAACATTATGTAAATACAAGTAATACAAGTATTGAAAAAGAAAAGATGTAATTTTGTGCGAAAAATAGGGCTGCTTAATAATGAAATCCATATAAAAACCCACTGCAGGAAAACACCCACACAAGAAGGGGGTGTGAAAAACCTGCGAAACCTACTTAGATTAACTAAAGACACCAATAAATGAAATTTAGAACAATAGATAAATACACGAAAAGCATAAAGTTATACATCAGGGAAAATTTGGCTTAATACGAATAGATCATTGATGGAATGAACTTATAAAAATGACAAAATGAATATATATTAACAATGTTATGACTAAACAACATAGAGGAGAAAAAATCAAATGAAGATAATAAAATAACAAATAAATGAATAAAATAAAATAACAAAGTATAAATCAAGCACAATAAGTATTGTTTTGTCAAAATCAAGATTAAGAAACATGGAAGCATTAAGTGTGTTTAACTGTTCCTTTGAAAGGATAAGAGAGATTGATAGCAGTGTCGTTTGAATGATGAGAGCGAGTGCAAATTTTTTATTGTTTGGGGAAGTTCGTTCCATAGTCTGCAAGCAGTTACAATGAAGGACTTTTTGAAAATTACTGTTCTGTGATGAGGAATAAGGAGTTTATGGCTCCCTCTGGTATTACGGTTATGTACAGTGTCTATACTCCTGAATTCCGTGGAAAGATAATGTGGATTGTTTGAAGTAAGCAATTGGTATAGTAAGGAAAGCAAGTGGAAGGACTCCAAATTTAACCAGTTTAGTTTCACGAGTGAATCAGAAATGTAATCTGATTTCTTCTGATTAAAAATATATCTAATGCACGCGTTATGTGTTCTCTGAATGGGAGGATGGAATAGATAGATAGATAATCGTCTTTATTCGGGCGAAATTTAGACCATAAGGTCCATTCTTACATTTAACCTTTCGTCAATATAATAAATATAAAAAATGGGAAAATGGAAGGGAGGATGGGAAAGAGGGAGGATGGGAGAGAGGGAGGATGGGAGAGAGGAAGGATGGGAGGGAGGGAGGATGGGAGGGAGGGAGGATGGGAGAGAGGGAGGATGGGAGAGAGGGAGGATGGGAGAGAGGGAGGATGGGAGAGAGGGAGGATGGGAGAGAGGGAGGATGGGAGAGAGGGAGGATGGGAGGGAGGGAGGATGGGAGGGAGAGAGGATGGGAGGGAGGGAGGATGGGAGAGAGGGAGGATGGGAGAGAGGAAGGATGGGAGGGAGGGAGGATGGGAGAGAAGAAGGATGGGAGGGAGGGAGGATGGGAGGGAGGGAGGATGGGAGAGATGGAGGATGGGAGAGAGGGAGGATGGGAGAGAGGGAGGATGGGAGAGAAGGAGGATGGGAGAGAGGGAGGATGGGAGAGAGGAAGGATGGGAGGGAGGGAGGATGGGAGGGAGGGAGGATGGGAGGGAGAGAGGATGGGAGAGAGGAAGGATGGGAGGGAGGGAGGATGGGAGAGAGGGAGGATGGGAGAGAGGAAGGATGGGAGGGAGGGAGGATGGGAGGGAGGGAGGATGGGAGGGAGAGAGGATGGGAGGGAGGGAGAGAGGGAGGATGGGAGAGAGGAAGGATGGGAGTGAGGGAGGATGGGAGTGAGGGAGGATGGGAGAGAGGGAGGATGGGAGAGAGGGAGGATGGGAGGGAGGGAGGATGGGAGGGAGGGAGGATGGGAGAGAGGGAGGATGGGAGAGAGGGAGGATGGGAGAGAAGGAGGATGGGAGAGAGGGAGGATGGGAGGGAGGGAGGATGGGAGGGAGAGAGGATGGGAGGGAGGGAGGGAGGGACGGACGGACGGAGGGACGGACGGACGGACGGAGGGAGGGACGGAGGGAGGGACGGACGGACGGAAGGAGGGACGGACGGACGGAGGGAGGGAGGGACGGAGGATGGGAGGGGGGAATATGGGAGGGAGGATGGGATGGAGGGAGGATGGGAGGGAGGAGGATGAGAGAGAGGAAGAGAGAAAAGGAGGAAAAATTGGAAGTTCCTTAAATTTAATACTTAATCCCCGCATACCCGTCATATTTGACGGGCAATTACTCTGCTACTTTTAAATTTACATTCTTTTAAAAATGTTATTAGTAATTAGTAAAAGGCTTATGCTATAAGATGTGAAGTTCTTAAGATTGGGAACGCACTCCGTTGTAGTAAAGTTATTCGATATACGAAGTTTCAATATACGGACGAAGTTTTAGGAACGAACCTACTTCGTATATCGAGGTATTACTGTAGTCGTATTTTGCCGAGCGAATTATTGAAGCCAAATCAAGCGAAATTCCGCTTACATCCTTTTATCAGCTTTTGAATGTGCTGCTTTGAGAAGATATTAATGTGGACACCGTCTTAATACAAAAGATAATTATCGAGTCCACTTTATGGCTGGAATCTGATTGATGTCTTTGTAGTTCAGAGAGCCTTAAATGAGTTGGGAGGACCAGATACGCATTCTGTTACAAATCAGCCGTCATCATTGGTTTTTCAACGATAGTATTAATAAATTTAGTCAATCAGTAATAGCACTAAAACGTATTTTCCAATCAAACTGCAGTAATTTCACATCATGGTTGAACTAATTTGCTTACGAATAAAGTACGAAACTAATACAAAGTTTTTTTCTCATTTTATAAAATAACTATATAAATATGTTCAAATTTCCTGTTAAGGTATTTAAAAAATCCATGAAGGTGTCACACTTTTCTCAAATTCTCCAAAAAACGCTCCATGGCCGCAGGTTATGAGCAAATGTTTCAAGGTTATTCCTCAAAATTGTTGAGTTAGAGTGGTAAATTAAGTGGCCGCTCCATCCATTGAATTGGAAGTAACACAGAAGCAGTTCAATGCATACCACTCATAATTTCTCAGTAATTTTCTTATTTATGGCTTAAGATTGTGATAACTAAAAAATATTTTTGTATTAAAAGTGCTTTAGAAAGTCCTTTCCGCTGTTGTAGAAAAATAAAAAATAAAGTATTTCTAATATCGAGCTATATAAATAGGAAATTAATTATAAATTTATCAATAAATGTGTAGAGATAATTCTTTTCAGACATTAGAGCAGTGGTCCCCAACCTGGGTGCCGCAACCGATTTTTAGGGGTGCCGCGATAAACTAGTTTTGTAAATAAATCAACGATTTGTATGTTTACAGGTAACTAGGGCATTAATTTTATCTCTAATAAATTGATTATGGTGTGATACCAACTAATGGATATGTCCAAAGGTTTTAATACTCGTTTGTGATAATATAAAAACGTTGCTTGAAGGCTGGAGTGCCGCGCCTACAAAAAGTTTGGGAGCCATTGTCTTAGGTATAAGATACTCGAAAATGAAGCGTGAAATCTATTTCATGTTGACTAAGGAATCTGCAAATCAAAATATTTGCATTTCTCTAATCTGCTATTTTCCATAAAGTTGAATGAAATCATAGAGTTGAGTAATGCGGATAATAAAATTGCATTTTAAGGTTACATGTAATACTTGCCCTTTACCTCAGTTTCAATCACTATAAATAATTCTTCCGTGCAGAGTAAAAGAAAATATTAGGCCTTGGGATAAGAATGGTGACTTGTAGTTTGTTGAATATATATACTCAAGTTTTCAATTTGATAGTTTCTTCGTACTTAGACAAGAAGGGATCTAGAAATATCTACGAATGGCCTTCATTTTTTGTAACTGCCTTTCTATTTTCCTTCTGGTACTTAATCTATGACCTATTGACACGAGTTTGATGTCCTTGAGGATTAACAAATGTCTGAAAGCGTTTCGTGTATAGCGAGGAGCCCTATTACCTATAGTCAGTGTGAATGAACATGTGAACGGCATTTTTTCTTTCATCCCTTTTTCCGTATCTTCCAATAATAAATGAAGACGTGTTAATAATATATCCTTAAAGTGCAACGGTTAGTGGCCAAAATGAACTTCAACGTACGATATAAGTGGGATAAAAATTAAGCGTAGAAATAGTTTCCATTCCCGACATTGTCAAGTGGTCATATTAAGTACGAGATAAGCTCAGCCAATTGGAAGATGTTTCCTGATTTTATCTACGGCTAAGCTGTTTACGCGTCAAGTAAAACCAATACCCAAAAAGGTAATTGGGTTTCACTTTGTTGAAATACATTCAATTAATCGTAAATCCGTCGAATTGAAGTATATCATGAATGAGTTTTACTTACGTATTTATGCGTTAAATCGTTTTTTTCAACTCCTCGATTTGAAATCTGTCTCAGAATATTGTTGGGTATTGTGCGGCAAACTAAATTTTCCACATTTATCGTAAAAATGAACATTCAGTTATGTTTATCAAGATGCTTCCACCTAACTCATAGCGTATTGTTCTCCCTCTAGGAAATTAGCGAAAATCAAGTACTTTCCGGTAAATATGAGTGACCTAATCAATAATTTCGTGCTACATTCAGAGGGAAACGCACGCTTTGTTGATCCGTTTTTGATTGTTTTTGTGCAGACGTGCTTATAAGTGTAGCAGATTACAATTAAGATAACATTTCCAATTTAATCTCCTTAAAAGACGTAGATATGAAGCAGCAATGAGTATTCATAAGAGTACTTAAAGAATTTAATCGCAAACCTCATTTCTCTCTAAAAGACCTCAGCCAAGCCAACTTTCTTTTATCCGCCCCTGCTTTAACCTTCATTTGAGCAATCCCTTGCTCGGCATATTTTCTCCTTCTGCTATAACTTGAACCCTCGGAAGATTTTTTGGGATAACTATGTCTCTCTTTCTGAAATGACTCTTAATAGGAAGTCATGGAAAGTTTTGATTGCGTCAGATTACTCGGAGATAGTGTGCTCCTGACAACAAAGTCTTCACTAGGCTATTTTCCTTCTCGAGTGTTTTTCCCTATTATTAACAGCATGGAACGCTATAATCTATGATGAATTAACTAGAAACCAAATTGCTTATTGATAGAACATGTTTGCTAGCCCATTTTCCCGCTAGATGTTGTCTATATATTATGTTATTTTCTACCTCGGCAATTATAATTATTACAATGAATACAAACGCCTATATAACGGAAATTTGTTAAACTTTTATATAACTAGTAGTATAATAATTTTTAATATTCGTTCATTTATGGGTTTAATCGAAAAAGACTTGGCACTTCCTTCGTCAACTTTTCAAATTCTGCCTTTTCATTAAAATACCTAGGTATATCATATTATTCATAGTTTAGTATATTCTGAGCAAACATTTTTTAAATAATTATGTAACTTTCATTAGAATCATTCCGTTAATTCTATCACCCACTTTGTGGGTGTGGGTGTTAACAATCACGGATCGGAACCCGAACGTATTTAACTAAAAAATATGGATTATTAGTTTGTTTTAAAGCTTGAAATAACAATTAATGCCACACGATGTCGTCACTATCGGCGTGGAAGGTGTGCTTCTGTTATTAGGAAGCCCATTTCACTCACAAGAAATTGAAATAGACTATAAAAGTTCCACTTAATGATTTATCGAAGAACGCTGCCGAATTCCAAATTTCATGAAAATTCGTTCCGTGGAAGCCGAGAACGAACATTTGTATGGACGGACGGACAGAACGGAGCTAATAGGCGCTTACGTTGGAAACTAAACGCGCCTAAAAAAGGAAATACAGTCACACCGGTTTAGGTGAACCAATCTTTCAAGCGCATTCTGTGGGGTAGGGGATGGCACTCCATACTAGGGATCCTTGGTTCACAAACAAACAGAATACGCACGCTTACTTTTCCTGAGAATGCATAGATCCGTGGTCAAGTAAACGGAGTTTGGGCGTTGCGGAGGTAGATATAACGAAAAAAAGGAAGGAATGAGTGTTGTTACTACTACGACTGCCTACCCTCCGCAACTCCCAAACCACGTCTAATTGACCAAAGGCTATTGAGAATGGTATCTTGGATACCGATGTAGGTATTTAGGTATTCCTAAGGAAAGTGCGCTTGCGTACTCTGTGTATTGTTTTAAGGTTTTCTTTCTTTCCGTTTAGGTTTAGGGCTCTACACCGAAACAATGAGCATTCTAGGGCTTTTTTAGGTTAGATTTAAGCAATTGCAATTTTTTAGCAAGCGTTGAGATGCACGCCAATAGTAGATCAGATGGTAGGTTAGGATGTTGGCAGCTTACCGGTACGGGATTAATTGAGAGCACAATAGGGGAAAATGTAAGAAATCCGTGCGGTAACAGAATTATCGAAGGCATGGGGATAAACGATTTTCCATGCAACAATTCCGTAGATAATGCGTGCGACCTTAATAGCGCTATAAACCGGACGTTAAGTAACAGTAGAATACATTCCAAGCGTAGAAATAGTCGACATAGTAGGAAGGATAAGGAGGCAGTAAATAATAATAATTATAATCTTAATAATAATAACAGTAATAATAGCTCAGTAGAGCGCGAGGAATCGTTACGTAGTCATAGGGAGAAATTAAAAATCATTACGGTTAATTGTCGCAGCATTCGCAGGAAGGAGGCCGAATTTGAACATCTTATTCGTAGTCTGCGTGCTGATGTAGTTATAGGCACTGAAAGTTGACTTACGGCAGACATAGCCAGTCAGGAGATCTTTCCTCGTGACTATAGCGTCTTCAGAAAAGATAGATGTATCCGGTCGGGAGGTGGAGTCTTTATAGCAGTTAGCAATAAAAACGAAAGTTACACAATACAGATTAACGACGACGAAGTCGAAAGTGTTTGGTATCGTGTGAAAGGAAGCGACTCAAAAACTATAAATATATGCGCTTTTTATAGACCCCAAAATGCGAGCGTGGAAACTATTCATTCTCTGGAGAAACAAGTGGCGACGCGAAATTCGTCTAATAAAGATAAAGCCATTATAATCGGGGGCGATTTCAATCTTCCGTCAATTGATTGGAGCCATCATTGCTTTTATCCCCAATGTGGTATCAATTCGAAAGTTGTCGGTTGGGTGAGAGATTTCCTCTCGAATAGGGAACAGATAGTTGTCATCGATGGGAAATACTCGTCCCCCGTTAAAGTTGCTTCGGGTGTTCCTCAGGGAAGTGTATTGGGCCCTCTGCTCTTCTTAATCTATGTAAATGATATGTGATCGGTTGTTCGTGGTAAAATTAGGCTTTTCGCCGATGACACCGTTCTATATAAAGAAATAAAAAATCAGGAGGACCATCAGTCTCTGCGTGAAGACTTAAGAACCATTTCAGCGTGGTGCAAAGAATGGCAAATCGAAATTAATTATACTAAATGTGCCGCAGTCACGTTCTGGAAAAGTAAGAACAAATATTTAGGTTTCGAATATAAAATAGATGAAATGAGTATTCGACAAGCTGAGTATGTAAAATATTTAGGAGTAACCATTTGTCGAGATCTTTCGTGGGACATGCACATTCGTCGAGTTATAGGCGCGGCCAACAAGAAACTGGCATTCATAGGTAGAATAGTACGGAACACTACAGAGAAAGTACGCGAAACATGCTACTTATCACTGGTAAGACCACAAGTGGAATACGCAGCGAGCATATGGGATCCGTACGAGAAGGGACACATAATTCAACTAGAAAGAGTACAGCGCAGAGCAGCCAGATTTGTAAAACAAAAGTACGAACATAAGGAAAGCGTCACCTCTTTATTGAGCGATTTGAACTTGGTATCACTGGAGGACCGTAGATTGCACTCAAGGTTGAAACTTCTAGAGAAATATAGGTCAGAATGTCTAAAAGAGGAGGTAGTGGGAATAATTGTGGCACCGACGTATATAGGTAGAAATGATCGAGACGATAAAATACGTGAGATCGATTGTAGGACGGAGCGTTATCTAGGCTCGTTCTTTCCGAGGACAATAAGAGATCACAATAGGAAATTTCGAATTGCGTTAGACAATCTTTAGGTAGGATTTGGTGCATTGCACCCCCTGCCACCCACCAACTTGGTGAATTGCAGGGTAACTTGTAGATGTAGATGTAGATGTAGAATGTTGTTATTCAGGAAGTAGAAGAAGAATCGAGTATCGGAAAAGGTTCGGTAGTTTTGAAGTGTATGAAGATGAGGAGATGATAAAATTTGCTATGTAAAGACATTTTAAGAGGGGGTACATAAATCTAACATTTACATTATTAACCTACTAGCCGCCAACAGCGTTTGGCAGGGGGTGCCACCGCACCAAATATACACTAGTTATAGCCTCTATTGGTCTGTCTTAACACATCTGGGAAAGCGATTTGTGGTATCTCTCGCTTCTAGCGACTTTTCCGACGTAGTTTCTGGTACGTTCTGATCTATCATTACGCTCACTAACGCCTTTGGGTACACCTATGCCTCGCACATCCTCAGTGGATTCGGGGCTGTTAAATTTTTAGAATAGTTTCCGCTTCTTCTACTCTTCATTGCCTGCCATTTGAGGTCTTTAAAAATCTCTGATGCGCTCGCATCGTATCGATACTCTCCCTTGACAAATCTAGCCGCTTTACGCTGGACCATTTCAAGCTACCAAGTTAGACCCTCCTCGAACGGGTCCCCAAACCGCGCAGCAGTATTTTACGATAAGACGGATTAGCGAAACATATTCGATTTCCCTCGCACTCGGGGGGCATTTTCGTAGAACCCTGGAGGAAAGTTCTTGAACCCTTTTTGCCCGGGCTATAACGTTTGTGACGTGCTCTCAACTGGATATATTGGATATATTTCTTCCGAGGGTAACTCCTAAGTATTTGAAATTACTGGCGTATTTTAATTTTAACCCAGGCGTTTCGTAAGGGAAATGGATGAAATCTATGAAACGCGTGATAAACTATTTTTATAAGAAAGTTTAGGGCACAGTCGAGGAGAGAGGTATGATGCAGCAGGCACTGATCAGATGGGAGTACAATGGATAAGAGCTGGAGTAAACTGCTGCAAAAATACGTGTGGAGTGCTCCAGGTTCTTTTATTTCCTTCAATCTATACCTATGTATAGCAGCGAGGTACAACCCGCGGTGCTGTTTGTGCGTCCCGCGGGTGCTTATGTGATTGCGAAAAATACTGTAAATTAAAAAGAAACGTACTTTGTTGAAGTACGGTACTTAGTTATGATATGGCGTTTTGTGGAGGTATCTCCACTCTATATTCATTGGCTGGAAATAACAAACCACGACACGACACTTTAGGAATAAAAGATTTGCAGTTTTCTCATCTTAAAATTGTCGCGATACCAGTTTTAATAATCTATATATATATATATATATATATATATATATATATATATATATATATATATATATATATATAACGCTACGGCAATGCGTGGCACGCTGGAGATGCCGAGCTATGAGAAGAACTTAGTATTGCTAAACACAGCTGATGCAACTGGCATTGAAACATATTAGATGTTTGTATCATAATGATAGTATTGTATTGTAAAATCTGAAAATAAATCTGAGATAAAGAATTTGAAAAGTACGAGAGGAAAGAGATAAAGAAGACGGAGAAAAAGAGGGAGAGCTATGGATTGCGACAGGAAGGAATAAGAGAGGTGGGAGAAAAGAGAGGCAGAGAGGGGAAGGAGAGAGAGAGGGAGAGAGAGAGGGGGGGGGGGGGAGAGGGAGGGAGAGAGAGGGATGGAGGGAGAGAGAGGGAGGGAGAGGGAGAGAGCGTGAGGGAGAGGGAGGGAGAGAGAGGGAGGGAGAGAGAGAGAGAGAGGGAGAGAGAGAGGGAGGCAGAGAGAGGGGGAGGCAGAGAGAGGGGGAGGCAGAAAGAGAGGGAGGGGGAGGCAGAAAGAGAGGGAGGGGGAGGCAGAAAGAGAGGGAGGGAGAGAGAGGGAGGCAGAAAGAGAGGAAGGGAGAGAGAGAGGGAAGGAGAGAGAGAGGGAGAGAGAGGGAAAGAGAAAGGGAGGGAAAGAGAGGAGGCAGAAAGAGAGAGGGAGTCAGAGAGAGAGAGAGGAGGAGAGAGGGGGGAGGGAGAGAGAGGGGAGAGGTAGAGAGAGAGAAAGGAAGGGAGAGAGGGATGGCGAGATCATTTGACTCTTAACTATTGTATTAGCAAATCAAGAGATCGAAAATTGTGTTTAAAGAAATTTATGATACTGAGCAATAAAGTACTAGCGCGCAGATACTCTGCGCGGGTAAAGCTAGTTCTTTTATAATAATAGTCAAGGATTTATGCCAAAAATTGAATGTGTTACCACAATTCAAGGATAAACTGATTTTAAGAGAAAAAGCGAACGTTTTATTTCTGAAGTTGGGGTACTCCTAGTTGATTTCCAAGTAAAGTAAAAACATACTTTTTATTGTTGGTGGTTATAGCAGGGCTGGTAAATACGTGGCACGTGTGCCAAACTTGGCCGGACAAGAAATTTTATGCGCACGCGAAAAACTTTGTGCAATAAAAAATGATTGCATTATTATCTGTATTCATATAAATGAGCATAATTTAATTTGTTATACTACGACAGGAGTGTCAAATATATTGCTCGAGAGCCAAATATGTCCCTCCGAGCACTCTCCCGCGGCCCGCTAACCTCTCATTTGCTCGAAAGATTTCGTTTTACATGAACTTCTCGTAAGGATGGTGAGCAGTGACGGATCCAAAGGGAGGAAGATAGTGACGATTTTGAAAGTTCAAGTCTTTTTGGTACGCATGACCTGCATGAAGGATATTGAGGTTCCGATTTGGCCCGCGATGTGAAATGAATTTGACCCCCCTGCTCTATGAATTATTAAAACACGTGGGGATATAAAGTGTACAGGGGCGTGATATTTTTTATAATTTTTACACACCATATATAGATAAATTTTACATCGTGTCAGTACGACACGCCTATTTCATATTTTTATATTTTTTCTTTTTTGGCACATCGGCTAATACCTATTTACCAAACCTGTTGTATAGTTTCTATGGAAAAAATATTTAAATTACATAATATTCGCGCTGGTATATTTGTTTTTTTGTAATATAAAATTGTTCAGTTGATGTCGAGACTAAATTTCCTAGGATATTTATGAAATTAGTAGAATTTGCCGTAATTCTGTGGTAATCCGTAATTAACACTTAAAGCAGGAGATGAAAAACGTTTCTTTTTAGAATCCATTCAATGGAAAGTTTTTTTCGCTGGCTGTTTAGTCGACGGATATGACAACTCTGCTAATGCGTACATTAGCACTTGGTGTTACATCTGACTTTGAAGTGTATGGCGAACTTGTAGGCCTACATTGATTGCGAGGCCGAACAAAGGGATCATATTTGGTTCAGGGATTTCTCCAGTTTTAAGAAGCATGATTTGGAATTATCCTAACTGGTGGGTATAGTTACTGATGGTGCGCCTTCTATGACTGGTTCTAAAAATGGGATGTTATCTCTTCTTTCTTGACGTATATACGTGTTCAGATACAAAATGATTGAGTACAATACCACTGTATTTTTTACTATTAGGCAATAATCTGGGATTTAGTAAAATCATGAACGATGGCGTGAATGTGGTTAATTACATCGACCTAAACTATAGACAGTTTCGGTCTTTCTCGATAAAATCGAAGGTGAATAGTGTGCTATGGTCTATCTACTACTCTGATGAGAAAACCAGAAAAACGAAGAAAACTCAGCGGTACAGGAAACACGTGAAGATGCAACGACGGCCATCTTAAGATTTTTGTATATGAGTAGCGGCAATTTCTACGATATCATGGCAAATGATCTGACGGTTAATTATATTTAGGCTTGTAATAGTTATTTTTTATTTTCTTCATTTTTATGCCATGCAATTTTTGGCTGTACCATTTAAGAAGTTAATGACCTATTCAATATCTGAAATGGTATGGTGAATAGAGTTTTCTTAGCAGGAAGACAGAAGTTATGCCCATATGTTTAATAATTTTAATTCCAGTACGGATAAGTTTCACCGGACATATTATAAAGAATGTTATTCATATCATTCAGTTTTGTGTTATTGTTAACCAGTACGTCTCTGTCTAAAGCTATTTGGATGCAGTCATGTTGGCTAACAATTTTAATCCTTGAGATAATTTTCTTCCAATAGAATCTTTTGATATATGCTAGATCTCGGGCGAGTTTTACGAGTAATCCTCATAGAAAGATCCAATTTATTGTCTCTTTACGGATATTTAGAAGTCCGTAGATCAAAATAACCCTACCAAGAATAACATAAACACTCGCAAGTTACAAATAGAAAACGTAAGAAACACAACAACAAACATCAGCATTACACACCGTAAACTTAAAAAATCTTATATAAATATGCATATATTTAAAGTCTGGTTAAGGAAATTTCGCTTGTTATAGCTATAAAAAGTTGAGAAAACCAAATGCATAGCTCTCATCAGTTGCGGTTATCTTACAATAGATAGTGTAGTCTAGAATTTTAGAATCCAAATTTTAATTTCGAATTATTTAGCAAGTGACCAAAACCATACTCTTTGAAAATATCTCCTTCCCTCTCCCATTCTCTCTCTCACTCCCTTCTCCTTCCTCACCTCCTTTCTCTCCCCCTCCTCTATCCCATCTCTCTTTCCGTCCCCGCCACCTCCTTTTTCCTCCTCCCCTCCACCTCCTCTTTCCTCCTCCCATCCACCTCCTCTTTCCTCCTCCCCTCCACCTCCTCTTTCCTCCTCTCCACCCATTTTCCCCCTCTCCTGTCTGCCCTATCTCTTACCCTCATCTCCCCCTCATCTCTCCCCCTCATCTTTCATCCCTCCCCATCCTCCCCCCTCCCTCCCTCCTCTCCTCCTCCCTCCCTCCTCTCCCCTCCCTCCCTCCTCTCTCCTCCCTCCCTCCTCTCCCCTCCCTCCTCTCTCCTCCCTCCCTCCTCTCCCCTCCCTCCCTCCTCTCCCCCTCTCTACCTACTCTCCCCCTCCCTCCTCCCCCCCTCTCTCCCGCTCTCCTCTCCTCATTTCCCCCCTCTCTTCTCCCCTTCTCCTCTCTCCCCCATTCCCCCTCGCCCCCTTCCCCCTCGCCCCCTTCCCCCTCGCTCCTTCCCCCTCGCCCCCTTCCCCCTCGCCCCCTTCCCCCTCGCCACCTTCCCCCTCGCCACCTTCCCCCTCGCCACCTTCCCCCTCGCCACCTTCCCCCTCGCCACCTTCCCCCTCGCCACCTTCCCCCTCGCCACCTTCCCCCTCGCCACCTTCCCCCTCGCCACCTTCACCCCTCTCCCCCTTCCCCTCTCTCCACCTCCCTCCTTCCTCTCTCCACCTCCCTCCTTCCTCTCTCCACCTCCCTCCTTCCTCTCTCCACCTCCCTCCTTCCTCTCTCCACCTCCCTCCTTCCTCTCTCCACCTCCCTCCTTCCTCTCTCCACCTCCCTCCTTCCTCTCTCCACCTCCCTCCTTCCTCTCTCCACCTCCCTCCTTCCTCTCTCCACCTCCCTCCTTCCTCTCTCCACCTCCCTCCTTCCTCTCTCCACCTCCCTCCTTCCTATCTCCACCTCCCTCCTTCCTCTCTCCACCTCCCTCCTTCCTCTCCTCCCTCCCTCCTCTCCCCCTCCTCTCCCCTCCCTCCTCCCCCCTCCCTCCCTCCTCTCCCCCTCCCTAAATGTAAGAATGTACCTAATGGTCTAAATTTCGCCCGAATAAAGACGATTATCTATCTATCTATCTATCCTCTCTCCCTTCCTCCCTCCTCTCCTCCCTCCCTCCTCTCCCTCTCCCCCCTCCCTCCTCTCCCCCTCCTCTCTTCCCCCCTCTCCTCTCATTCCTTCCTAATTTAGTTCCTTTTTGAGAAAATGCAAATTCCAACCTTATTTCCTAGAGCATATGGAGATGGCGTAGACGTTTTGCATCCGACTTTTGTCCTTCGCTGGCAATCATGTTGCGGGATCAATTTACTTGGAAATAGGTTTTGTCTTTCCTCTTTGTTTTGATCCAAAACTTCCAAATAAGTATGTTTCCCAATATTCTTTTAGAGTATTGGTATAAACTTGTGTGCTCGAATAGAATTATCAGAACGATTAAAGTGACCCTTTTTTTAGCTCCGGTTAAAAAGTAAATATATTATTATTATAAATCTAACGAATAATTTTCTTTGCAAAGTTAATCAACTGTTTTTGCTAATTTGAATAGAATAACGTTTAATCTTTGACTCGGTTTTTTGCGAGACTGTGAGAGCTTATATTTCTTTAGGTCAGGCATGTCAAACTGATGGCCCGCGGGCCGCATACGGTCCTTTCTGTGTCTTAATGCGGCCCGATAGGTAGTTTTTGTCACAAGAGTTTCGTGTGGAGCGCATTTTCTAAATTATTGCATGTAATTGTAAAACAGGCGTCCAATCTTATAGCTCTGGCCCTCATTAAACAATTGCGGCCCTTCTCTAACACCCATCGCTTAAATGCAGCCCGGACGCTTCTTCGAATTTGACATGCTTGCTTTAGGTAATATGTATTTTCCTATCCATTATTATTCCCATTATGAACCATCTGGATCCTTTTTGTCCCTTGTTTTCTTCCTTCTTTTATGTCAATTTCCCTATTCTATTATTTTATATGTGCTGTGTGATTTGGTTTGTCATTAATCCGACGACCCGTTGGGTCGTAACTAACTCGGGTATTAATATGGTTTTATGGAAATTACAAAGATCGTTTTTCTTGATTTTTATGTTTCGTCCTTTTTAATCTGCGTCTTATTAGGAATTTACCGGAGAACGATTTACTCAGCCACTCACAACTTCCTTTTCTATTAATTATTATTTATTGGCTACTAAACGCGTCATTTTTTGCTCCATAAATGTATATTTAAAATTAACTTCTTCCTTCCATCGAAATGCCAAATTTTCTGGCTGACGTTCCGTAGCATTATTTTTGTCACCTTCTAATTACACGTCTTTCATGACTAACAAGACGTATGGTAGTGCCTTGTAATTTCTATGTAATGCCTTATAGTTTTTTTCGCTTCTCGAGGCAACACCTCATCTACTTTTGATCTCGGATACGAGTTGAATTAGAACCCGAAAGGTGTTTACTCACCAAGCTGTGATTTCCGAGCAGGGGCGTATCCTCAAACAGAGTAATAGGTTTGTTTTTCCGTCGGTCAGTTAATGGTTTAGCTACGAAGCTAAGCTATCTAAGCGAGCTAATTCTCGGGGCTATAGGGAAGGCAGAGAAGAAAACATTGCTAACTCCCCTGTGTTTGCTTTTCACCGTTCATTTCGAGCTGCGCATGAATTCACCTCGGGTGTATATATTTTTTTCATCGCGATTGCTCGGTTGCATTAACGAATTGCACTCCTTTTTCCTCTGCTTCCCTTGCAACGCTCTTAAGCCAAAACATTAAAAGCACTACGCCCTAATCATATAGTTTTATATTTTCATTTGCATTATATTGGCGTGAAAATGAAATTGTGAATTAACTGAAGTATAACTCGCTCATCAATTAGCATAAACTAGAATCAAAATATATAAATTTTTGCTGTCATTATTAGTGCTTTCTTCGTATCTTCTGGTTCTGCTGTATCATTAATGTTATGTTTGTTGAAAAGGAAGCAGTCTTTGGACATCTCCGCAATGATGAAGTTGGAATTGGGATAGCCGCCACAATTGGATTACTTAGGACACAGCTAGTAAAGAGATTTTTGTATCGATCACCAAGCTTACAGATAATATTACGCATTACGTCCGGAGATTGGGTCTGTACGACGGTTAGCGCTAACTTTAATTTCAACCTGATTCTAATTTTCGAGACTGAAGTTGAAAGTGTTTAGTGCTACGTAAGAGGCAACTGTTCAAAAATCCATATAACGGGCTTTTTGCACGAACACTCAAATTATTTTTAATTTCGAGAAGTAAGAAGCGATACTCGTGAGAACGGTAATAGTTGTTGTATCTGATTAAGTTTTACCTTGATTCGATTGGAGTAATGAATAATTTTAATCTGGTGACGAAATGAAAGAATTGTGTGATATTTTTGTTCATGCTTCTGGTAAAGATTTTTCTTTTGAATTATTTAGCTGTCACATGCTGCTGAAGATAAAATAGACCTAGCTATAAATGAACCAGAACCAGATCCGGAAGAGGGCCTTTAAAAAGAGTGTCGGTCATACGACGGGGAGGTCGAAAGCCAAGATTTTACCAAAGTACCCATGCGAATTTAAAATGGAAGAGCACTTCGTGAAATTTGCTATAAAAATAAATACTTAAGTCCTAGAAGGATGACTAGATGTTTACAGCCCTAAATATAGCGCAACTACTCCAATCCATCATCCAAAAAATGTCCGTTTCCAGATGAAATTAAAAGAAAGTGCATTTGAAATTGCAAAATATTTAACATAATATCCGACACTTCTAAAGGCGTGGTTCCCTAACCTGACACTTAAAGACATATTTCCTCCATCCCTAAGGGTGGCGGCAAAGAGAAACGTGAACATTACAGCGCGATCTCATTAGCGTCATTGTCGAGTCAGATACTCGAAAATATTATTTTTACCTGAATCTTTGACATACTAAACTAACGTCAAAAATTGGTTCAGGAGGGACAAATCTTGCAAACATCGGCTCGGTCGTTCTGTGAATGTACGCGACGCGTATTTGACCTGTGTCCTAATCAGGGCGAATAAGCGCGTTTGTCTGACCTTTTCGATGTTACTCTGTCCTTCCTATGAAGGTCATTTTCTTATTAGAATCACCTGACACCCGAGTAATATGTTCATGCGACATCGTCGGTAAAAGTTTTGATTGCTATGATCACGTACCAATAGCGAATGGCAAAAATTTTCAAAAAAGGTCCCGTGTTCGACTCCAGAGGGTGATTTCAATTTCCTATAAGAGGCTCTACATCTCATTCGTTTGTTTAATTACAAAGCCCGTTTTAAACGAGCTAATTCATCAAGTACATAGATAATAATCCTTACTCTCTTGGACACTTGGTCATTCTGTCCGTAACGCTCAATATCTCAGCCGTTTCTTCAGCCAATTCAACCAAATTTGGTAGGAACTATAATTCTATAATAAAATGATTTAATTTGTTTTTATATTGTTTGATTAAAAAGCCCGTTTTAAATGGACTATTTCATCTAGTCAATACAGAGATTGCTTAGTAGCATCTTGAGATATACCCTCGACTCCCAAAACGTTAGTAACGGATCTTTTATTTGGCTAATTTCCAGCTGTCGCTCTTTGTACCATTAGGAAAGTAGCCAGAGAATGGAGAAGGCCCTAAGTGATAGGCTATTCCACCTTCGCCGTGTAATCGCGCAGTATCTGCCCCTCTTTACTCCGGCAAATAAGCGAGTGATTATTGGACGGCTCTCGCTCGATAAGATCGCAACTAAAAGGATTTCGTTTCGCTAGCTTTTGTTACTGCAGAATTAACTTTTTATGTAATTATAATAACAAATAAAACTTATCATACCTTGAAAGGGTATTTTTGTGTACGGTCATGAATATGCATTTTAGCGGGTAACTTTCGTTGCTACTAAAATATGCTCGCAGTGTCCAAACAAAAAAATATTGTTGCAAATATTGTGGAGAGATTTAGTAGGAAAATATCGGTGGTATTTGAAAGGGCTCGTCGCAAAGTTTTTCTTTCGTAGATGTAGCGATAGAGCGACGGAGCTAGTGAAGATATCAGCGTAAAATGATGTAAAAGTGATTGATAATCGAGATAACTCCGACAGTCATTAATTGGATTCAGGCCATTAAGTGAGCTCGATATTTCGCTTTTGGAATGATGTTGAAGTAGGTTAAATGATCAATCAATCTACTAAGACCAGAAATGGGAGTCAGCATGTAATTTGCATGCTTGCAAGATTTCCATACAGAATTGGAACAAGTGCAGGGTGGAGAAAAAGTCGCACACCATAGAGGCTGTTCATGCCAACAAGGAAAGCTGTTTTTTATTTGTTAAATTAAATGTACAAATTTCTAGTCAACAATTTCTAAGCACTTTTCGATTCGACAAATATATGAATGAGATAAAAGACAAGAGTTAATGTAAGTTAATACAAAAAAGATCCACCTTGTAACTCGTTCGTCTCGGCTACCAGTTCCATTAACAGTAATTTGTTCATATCAACCATGCTTCAATTGAACTTTAACGAAACACATAAAAATCAAGTTAATAAAAAAGAAAAATATTTTTTCTTGTTAATCTTGAAAGCCCCTTAAGCGCGCGACTTTTGCGTTACCCTGAATGTGGCAGCACCATATATAAAAGAAACAAGTTTCCCGTTGTTAGTGGAATTTCGCAACACGGCAGTTACTCCTGCTATGGATACATTTTGAATCTCCCGTAAAGGCGTTACATTTTTATTCATAGAAACGGTGTATCATTCGAATGTGAAGGACTCCCACACATTTCTTAAAAAGTATTGTTGGTATGGAAAAAATTCCCTGCTTTAATAAATTGAAGTGGTGTTAATCGTCTGCAGCTTATTGATTAGTACAAGATGTGCTGTATGCTATTTTGGAATATTATGTAATGGGTCGATGCCTTTTATCGCGCGTCGTATGAGAAACAAATCTGTGCCCACCTCACTGTTATCTTTAAAGTAACAGGCTGAAATCAATACTGCGCGTTTTGAGTGTCACATCGAAGAGTTACCAAAAACCTTATTCTCTTTTTACAAAGAAGTCCGAGTTAAAAATGATAAATATCGCGATAAATGATATTTTTATTAATCGATGTGATGAGTCACGTGATATCTATGTATGAATTAGAATATCCAATATATTAAGCCAGTATAGTAATGATAGTTATTTTGGACAGCTTTTTGCAACGCTCCATCGCCGTACCTACGAAACTCTATTACCTTAACTTTTTGGGTAATAATTATTATCATCTCAGTACTAAGAAATAATTCATTCCACTCGCGCATTCTCCGAGATTTTTATAGCTGTGCAACTATAGATATTAAAATAAAAATAGGAAATTTGTTAGACTAATTGTCAAAGAAATATATAAAAATCCACGGCGATTCCTTAATTTATCGAAACATATTCCTACTGATAGATAATTAAATTTTTCACTGTCGGTAGATCTTTGGTTAAACTTTATATCTAAAAATGCTAATTTTGGAAAGCTCCTTGAACGAAATTCTTCCCGAAACGATGCAAAGGTTGGAAAAAAATGTTTTCGGTGGCTTAAAAACATTTCACGATAATTGTGTTGGATCGAGAGAAGGCTTGTTGGCTGTACGTGAGCAAGTCGCATGAGACGATATCCTGCCCCTTTCCCGCAGTTATTATCTGATGACACTTGTCACACCGCCACCTGCTCGCAACATGCTAAGCTTGAACAGCTTCCTCTCACCAATCGCCATGTTTTCTGCTATCTCGCTGAAATATTTCAGTATTTTTTGCAAGCTCTGTTGAAATCGGATGAAATTCATAATCATAAAAAGTCTTTCAATCCTTCTGCATCGAAATAAAGTATTAACTAGCTTCATTTTCCACATCGCTTATTTTTTGCTTTCTCAAGTCAAAAGGAAATACTCGATTTTTCTCCATTTAATTTCTACATATTTAAAACTACCTACTCGTATCAACCTTCAGATAAACGTATTATTACGTAAATAAATAAAAATGAGTTTGTGAATTAATGCTAATTTTTTCTTTTTGTTTGCAAGTCTTTACCAATAATAACACCAGCGTGTTCACACTTAAGTGAAAATTTATTCGTATAATTTCCCTCTCACTCTTTTAAAATTAAAACGTCATCTAGAAATGGAGGAATCGTTCGATTGAAAACGGTACATTCGAATTACAATACTTTTCTGGCCAAGAGTTGTAGTTCTTCTACATTGATTGTTTCGTGCTAATATATCTGCGATTCCCATACTGGGCGTCGAAACAACTTGTTTGGTATGTCGCAAGTGAAAAAGAGCGAATTCCTTTTTTCACACATCCTCTAGCAGGATTGCCTCGGAAATCTAGGTGAACGAGTTAGGATGCCCACGATAAAAAAATTGTCTGCTCTCAAGTTTTGTCATTATCTGAAGATTTTTACCTTAAATCGTTTTTTTATTATTAGTAAAGTGTGTATCTGTGTATCTCGTAATATCATAACCAGGGGCATAAACCAAACCAACCGCGAACCGAAAATAGAAACGAACGGCACTAATTTGCCAAATTGCCAAACAAACATTAATTTTTTACTGAATCGCGAACCGAACCAAGATTTCTCAAAGAATGTTTCGATTCGAGAAATTTTTCAAGTTTAAAATACGACTAATTTCCTGCTGGCATTAGAACTGAGTCGACTGGAAAATTTCCTAAGAATTAAAGAGGTAGAAAATACTTCAATATCGGTTGGATATAAAGAAAAATTTATAGTAGAATCTTTGTTGGATTTATTTTAAATGTTCCTGTAATATAAAGGAAATGGTGTATTATAAAGTACTGGGATACTCAGAAATGCAACCAATCAGAGCTCTATGAACTAGCAACTTTTTCTACTCTGTCCCTGCTCTTTAGGCTAGAGTCGAAAGACTTTTTAGATATGCGATTTATCTCGTCCCTATTTAGAACAAATGCTAAAAACGATCTGTCAAAAGATATTCTGATAGTGAAATGTTCCAAAATGTTGGAAAATACCAATGAGGTGGCATTATCTTTTATATGTGAGGATTTTTGCATGTCAATTGATAGAACGGCAGTTAATTAGAATAGGTATTTTTAATAAATTTGCATGTCTCTTTACGAAATCTATTTATGCAAATTATTCATTGTATTTTTATTTCTAACGAATCTAATTTTGTGTAGTTTTTACAATTTGCATATAACCCACATTGCAGTAATTCAATTTTTTTTTCATATACTATTTCGTTTTTGTAGTCATTTGAATATTGTATTTCTATTAATTTGGAATCTTTACCACTTAAATGACCATAATGTGGAATAAGTTATTTTTTATTATTTACAGTTAATATTGAATGCTGTTTAATGCTCCGTGTGATCATTTTTTCTTAAGATATGTTTGACATCCATTACGAGTTGTTAAATCTTCAAAATGGATATTAGTGCTGTATATTATGTTTATTTCAGTAAACAGCACCTAGTGTACCGATTCGAACCGGTAACCCAACCGGTATATTTTCCATAGCAGGGATGGCAAATGATTTTTGTGTCGCGTGCCAAGAAAGTCATGTTTTTTTCGTGCGCCGCTAGTTCACTTCTTCTCTAAAAAACTTCATATTTTGTACAGAAAATGCGAGCTTACGCGTTCCAACTAAAATCGCAGACGTGCCACGTGTTTGCCATGCCTCTTCTAAAGTAACTCAACCGGAACGAAATCAAAACATCATAATACTCTCCGTCGCCACCACCGATTCGCTACCGTTAATTTGCCACCGTAATGTTTTCCGTTGTTCTTTGCATAACAGAAACATGTAAGGCTTAGTGACGTTCAGAAAATAAGAGGGAAAAGAGCACAACAATATTTAAAAAATATGGCGTAAGAAGACAATGAAAGGCAAAGTCATGGAAAACTAAAAGATAAATACGGACAGTGATATAAGATAACAAATCTCCAAATGCCTTACTAAATGTTTGTTAAAAGTTGAGATACTCCACTAAGAAAAGGGAAGGGGTGAAAAATTTTTTAAAAATTAAAAAATTGAATACACGAAAACCTATCATTTAATAGCATATTATTTCGCCATATCATAATTATTTGCTAGACGGCAAAGATATTTAATAGTTTCACTTTTACCAGTCTCTAAAAATTGTTTAAATACGCTCGTTTGAATCACGATTTTTTTCCACTATTGTGGCGGGTGCCGAAAAGTATCATCCACCCAGCTCAATATTTGCAGGTTTTTCCGAATTTCTATCACAAAATAAGGCACTTAAAAATCCGCCATAAAGATTTTTTTCTGTGGTCAAGGGTCATAGGGCCGACAATTCCAAAAGGTTGAAATGTCACACTAAATTCAATGTGCCAGGGTCAACTGCTCTCTTTATTACGTTCTAAACACATCCTTTTTGGGCATGATTTTTAATATCTTTCATCATTTCATCTTAGCATTTTTGATCCGCCCACTTTGGCGCTACAGACCAAGTCGGTCCACGGCCGTCCTCTTTTTGTATAGGATTTCCTACCAAATACGCACTTTTCACAGGTTATCACAGCTCATCGTGCTATCACGTTTTACAGTGGGAAGCGCGCGCACGCACACACACGTACACACATACATGTACACGGAAAGAGGAAAGCCCGATGCCGGCATTAACCTACGGACTTACTTGTTCTCCTCAAACAACACAAGTAGGAGGTATCAGGTTGAAAAATCCGATCCACTGTCCCTTCCCGGATTATACGATTTTTACGTCTACTTGTCTTAAACGTTCCGCAGTTCAATTCCAGTGGTGAATAATATTGAGAGCAATTAACATTTGGAGGAATAACTGTTAACAAAGAGTCTAAGCCCTAAATTTCGTAATTCGATTCCCTCTTTTGGGTATCATTTGAGGTTGCTTTTATATCACTCTTATAAAGGGAATATCTTATGAATGCTTTGCTTATTTGACATAAAAACTTTCGTTCAATGATAAAATATTTGCTTTAAGATGCATAATTTGGCATCACGAGGTTATAAACGACCCTTTTTGTTGTAAAAAGATCATATTATTGTACGTTATTCGAACTAAATCCCAGTTATATTCATAAACTACCTATTAATAATGTCCATAAATTTTGGAGAGAATAAACAAATGATAGTATAGTATTTTTTAGGTTGGCTGAATTTCCTTAAGCCTTAAGTCAGACTGTAATCCTCCCTTTGGATGGATTCAAGTGAAATTTAGAATCCAGTGGAATTAAAGAATTTGACGTGGGGATTTTTGCGGCATTGCCCGAGTGATATTAGAATGCGATTCAATTCTTTCTCGAGAGAAATTAACGTAACTGAATAATGAATTTTAACGAAGGTCGGTAAACGCTCGCTAGAGAAAACCCCTCAATGAAATAGCAAGAAAGGCTGTACCTTGCAACAGGAAGAGTACATACATGTGCGAAAATTTTGCGAGAGATAACCATCTGTATGTTTGCGTCGGATGGATTGGGTGGGAGGGTGAGTGTGGGAGAGTGCGAAGAGTCCCTAGTGAAGGATGTAGACCGTGAATATGTAAACATAGTTACGGAGTTACTCTTGCGGGTGAGATCGTCGGTTTGGTGGAAACGAGCTCCGTAGGAAGTGGTCTAAGGCAATGTTTTTCTAACCGTCTTGTCTCGCGGCCCATAGGATGAATGAATTCACCCCCTTTTGACCTCACATCCTAAATGAAAGAATCCCCTCACATTTCATAAAACTCGCAATAAAAAATCATTCGCCGACTTGTAGTAGTTTGTTTCCTGACAGTTTTGATGAATGAATGAATGAATGAACCTGCCTTGGGACACGATCCTTAATTTTAAAAACGTTCGTCTGATGGGGTAAGTTTTTTTTATGAAAAGATCGTCGGGATGTGGGAAGAAAAGTTTGAGGGTGGGCAAGATAGTGTGTATGGTGGAGCGAAAGGATGAATGAAAGGGCGAGAGAGGGTGTATTGGATGAGGTATTGGTTGGAAGTGTGTTGGAGATGGAAGGAGAGAATGGGAGTGAGCTTTTATAATCGTTGGGGATATTTTTGGCGTGCAAGGAAGACTGTTGGAAATGTGGGAGTATTTTTGGAGTGGCAAGAAGAGTTGAGGTGTTTTTTATGAGCGAGAGAGAGAGAGAGCTTTGTTGGATACGGGACAGATTTTGAATACGAGAGAGATTTGGCGAGAATGAAGGCATTGGAGATGTAGTTTAAAAGACTTTTCTGCTATATTTGGATGATTTTGGCGATAAAGGGGTATGCAAATTCGTATATGGGCGTTGGAGACTAGTTATGAGTTGGAGAGGGCTTTAGTCACGCAGATAGAGTTTAGATCAGAGGTGCTTACACTTCACAAGCTTTGGATCTACTTCTCACTCTCCACTTGCGTGGCGATCGACCGTACATCTTCACTATTAAAAATTCTTTTGAGCGAGGGGAGGAGGGGAGGGGGCTGAAATAGATCGGAGAAAGCTGGAGGATCGTGGTTGTTTTATCCAATTTATTTTACCTCTTCTCTTAGCATGGTCTGCCGGCAACGAATTACAAAGAGCCATTTAAAATATTTGTTATGTATATTAAAAAATCATTTGAAAGGGTGTAGAGCGTATACAATATAAATTGTTGGATTAAATTCATTAAACAGTATTAAGTAGACGTGGATGATGTACATTGCTTGGCATCTGCAAACTGCACAAACTTTGTTTGTTTGTATTTTTGGCTAATCAACCTCTTAGATTATTATAACCATTACTCCTTCCACACCGAACACACACAAGGGAGGGGGGAAACCTGGTGCCTACTCTTTACGAAGAGCACCAAGGGGGCCAACAGCTTAACGTTCCTTCCGGAGGCCGGACGGACTCGCGCGGTCTCCTCAAATGACACAAGTAGAGGACGGGACGATCCCAGGTTGAGAAATCCGACCTCCGCCGGATTCGAACCTGGGACTACTGTGTGGAAGGCCAACGCTCTAACCAATCCACCACCGCCCAAACTTTGGATTATAGCTCCTTCTTGCCAGCCGCATACAGTTGCCCAATTGGTTTAAGTGGACCGATGCTCCGATTTTATTATTTGCATGCTGGATAATGCTGACTCGCAAAGATGGGTGGAACAAAAAAATGCTGTCACATACACAGACCTACTTTTCGGGGGCCGTATGCATAGCATATGCTGCATATTCCATCATCCCGACCCTACCTTCGACCTCACAGGTAATATTCAATTAAATGTCCTTAGAGCTTGAGGAGTTAAATATTGGAGCTACTTATCATTTTCCACTTACGTGGCGATAGAACATCCATTTTAATTGCTATGAATTCTTTCGAACGGGGCAACTAAGTTTCAGAGATGTGCCTAAAACGAGTTGGCGATCGAGCGGTCGATCGCGATCGACGCCTTGAGCACGCCTCGTTGGAATACCTGGAGGAGTGTGTGCTGGGGCGACAGAAAGGGTTTGATGACAGAGCGAGGGGAATTTTAGGTACGACGTGATGCGTCTGAGCTCGATGGAGATATTTTTTATCTGGAGGTAAGTCTTAACGAAGGGGAAGGTGCTAGAGAGTTGAGGTTTGATGAAAGTAATTTGAGATTGGCAGACAGATATTGGGTGCGATAGGGCGACTTTCGGGAGATTGGCTGAGAGATTGGTTACGGAGAGAGCGATGGTTTATGGGAAATAAGGTGTGGGAAAGCATGTGGGGGTGTGGGAACGACAGTGCACTTGTGTGAATTGTTTTCGTGTTTGGGGAAAAATTGATATATGGTAAGGATTAGTGCGGGAAGAGATTTCGAAAGATCCTTCGATTAATGGAAGGAGAGGTAGGTAAATGCGAAAGAGAGTTTAAGTATCGGAGGATTATTTTACGCGTAGTTTAGTTTCATTGTTGCAAGAATATTTTATATGTGGTTAGGAGAACACATCCGGGAATGGAGTATGTGGATTCGCACTTATAAAATGTAATAAACTGAAAGAAAATAAATTATTCATTGTAAATATTTTCAATTTAATTGTGTTACATCCACTCGTAATTCGCTTTTATCAAATTAAGCTTAAGGCGGGACTTATATTATTTAAATTTGAAACGACGAGTAATAGTCGAGTATGAGGCCAGGATATTTGCAATGGACATAAAAATAAGCATGGCAGTTCTTTTATTTGCGATGTTTGTTATCGTATATGCATCGTTACGAGATGGGTCTCGCAAGTAAACGTCCAGCATTATTCATACATATATGCGATATATTGAGAAGAAACACAACAAAGGTTCTTATAAATAAGACCTTTGTATAGGTACACTTGGGTCAAAAATTCCCTCTAATGTTCTTCGAAAAATATCAGTATTCGTGTTCGCAAAATTAGCAGTATTATCTGAAAATATAAAACATTTATTCCGAAATTCTCCACGTCTTCCATTGGAGAAACGTGAACGTTGTGTTTGGGCTTATCAAATGATTCATTTTCCTTCGAATTTCAGTTGGCCAAGAAGCATTTGAAAAATGAGTCATAGCCGTACGCAATTTCTCGCAAACTAATTACAGTAAACGAGACTTATGTGTAAGCATATTACAGGGCACTTTTAAAGAAAAAAGAAAGAGGAAGTCGCAGTAGAAGAAATTTTAAATTTAACGCAGTGTTCCGACCTTATAAACTTTTGAAATTCTCAGATGTAAACTATTATTTTAGGCAAAATGTTGGTATTTCTTTATGGTAAATTAAGGAGGCCCTACGTCCTTTCCTATTTGATGCCATACCTAAAACAACAATGTGTCCAATGAAGCTGGAAAGATAGGGCATCTCTCTACCTTTGGTGGGATTCCAGCGGTAAATGCTTTTTCTTAGACAGAAGTTTCTCTTAATATGCAAGCTACTGCATCGAAAAATGGCCATATTATTTCAAAATGACGACTAATATGTTTACAAAATTGTACTAAAATAATGGTAGGGCTCTCGTAGTAAGATCATAGTATCTTCGCACTTAGGATGGAAAAAATGCTTGAATTAGAAAAGCTACCTGGTATGTTTGAACACGATATAATAAAAGGTATAACGAAAGATATTTAGTAGAAAAAAAACCACCATCGTGAAAATACCTTCATTGTAATTTCTACTTTATAATTTACTAGAACGCATTTCCTTTCCTCCGCGGACATTCATACAATAATACAGGATTTTAAATAACAAGGTAATTATTGTCTAACATTTCGCTGAAAATTTTAAATGGTAAACGAAAATGTTGCGTGGATTTATGTATTGGAAAGCGAAACTTCCAATCTTTAACACTCTTGTAGACATACTTCACTGTATTCTCTTCGTTACGCAGCACTCATCAGCTGTTTCTGCTATTCTAATTGGCCCTGGCCAAGGTTCAAATTAAACTGCATTAAAGAACAAACATATCGAAAAGTCACTGGTTATGTTCGTGACACTGAGTAACAGCTGGGTAGAGAGAATTGTGGAAGGAGAAGAGCAAATGTTTGTTTCACCATCTCTTAGTTTTGTTTCGTCAAATGTGGTTAAATTCTGTCTACAAAGGAATATACTTTAAGTAGTACAATTTGAACTTCAGTTGATTATGGTTCACAGGAGTTAACGGCGGAGAGTTGCAAAAAAACAAGAACATAATTGGAGTAAAGTGGAACGAGGAATTGAGAAGCTTACTTATTGAATTGGCGGAAAGTGCGCCAGTGAACCCGAATCGAGTGAAGCGCTTGCGTTCTTGAGAAACAGGAGCAGATGTAATTCCTTCAGAAATTTATTCTTGAAATTGGTGGCCTTTCACGAATCAACGTAATATTAGTTTTAAAATAATGAAATTTACTTAATGTGAATTCCAAAAATTCTAATTTTTTAAAATTTCAGAATTTTCAAAAATTTTAAAAATTCCAAAAATAGGAAAATTTCAAACAATCCCGTTTTCAAAAATTGAAGAAATTTCAATTTTTTTTTAATTCCAAAAAATTTTCAAATTACATTTTAAACATTCCAAAATTCAAAGAATTTAATAAAATTTCGCTGAATTTTTCCATGCGTCTTGTCATATGACCTCCACTATTAAGAAAATAATCTTTGCGAAAAATGGTTTATTCGTTCGTCGTTATCCTTACTTGGAATATATTAATACAAATAAGTAAATGTTCCCTAAGTTGTCCCTACGAATGTTTCTACGGACGCCCATGTCAAAGGTTAAGTATCCAGGAATTGTAGTAGGCGTTACACACACTCGTGTCGAAATCTCCCGGAATCTTTATATGCATATTTGTCAAGCCTAGTTGGAAGCATTGCCGAATAGTACATACATACTTGGTGCCTACTTTAAAGGGCAAGGCTTTATGTTAAAATTGCTGTGGTAATCATTGTTCGTGGATTTTCGAAACTCAAGCTCACTAAGACGTATTTTAAATGTCAGAATCGCTCTATGATTTTATCAGTGTGAATTGACTCAACATGATAATATTAATGATTTTTCCATCTTCAAATCGTGGGGTGTTGTTTCGCTAATAGAAAACATTCCAATTTTTCGTAGTTCCTAACCCATAATAGGTTAAATGTTATGCATTTTTAGACGGTCTTTACAAAAAGTAAAAAAGAATGCCTTATGATCAGGTCCGTCCGCATGTTTAATCTCAGAAACTACTGTGTGGATGTTGATGAAATGTGGTATTTAGAACATTGGGGCAAAGAAAATCAGAAAATGATATAAATGGTTTCCTTGGCCTAATCGGAAGTGGCACTTGACGTGACACAAAATGAACTTTTCTTTATATCTCGTACAATATCACTTAAAACAAAAAAGTCTTTAAATGACTTTGTAAAACTAGTCAAATAGCATATGTTTTGTTCAGTATATTTTTATCGAAGGAGTAGCCGCTTTCAAGAATATCAAACGAGAAAATTGTAAATCACTTTGAACTTTAAAAAAAATTTCCCGGGTTTTTTAATTGTTGTCAATGAAAACAATCTTCGTGACAACTGAAGTAAACAATATCCTGTAAATACTTAATTAGTTTAATTTTCTTTTGTGCGCACGCAACATTTGGAAAATAAAAAGGAATGGATTATCTACGACGAATAAATGAACGTAAATACGTCTTTTATTTACGTATACACAGAGTTGGTAAGTGAAAATAAATAGGTAATTTACGACGGAATGAAAGTGAACATCAACATTATATTACTACTGTTCGAGTGAGGTAAGTTTTAAATAATTGTCATTTGTTTTATTAATGACAACTGTTTAGGAAATTAGTCGGTGAATGAAAAATTCGATATTTCCTTGGTATCACTACTGACACTTGAGTCCTTAGATATTATACAAAGTCATTAATATTTATCTTTTTGGCATGATTGCATAAATCGTAAAGAATGCCTCTGCCTCGCATGTATGCACTCATCATGTGTGCATCTTTCGTCTCTTGTTCTATTTGCGCGATGCTTATGAATCAGTAATTAAAGAAGGTATATATAAAATCGTAATTCTGCAGATTTTCTGTTCTGACGTGAGGTCGGGAAAATCGAAAATCTCTGTCAGAATCTGCGCACGATGGCGGAACAAGTGGCGGTAGCTCTGGATGTGGGCCAATTTTTTTGTTATTTAGAGACGAATTTGGGTACTTAAGGGTTCGGATGATATAAAGCGATTTTGTGTGTGGAAGAAAGAATTTGGGAGTGGTTGGGCGGAGGTGTGTGGAGAAAGATTTTGCTGCGAGTGAGGGGGTTAAGATTTGGGAAGGAAGTGTTTGGAGAAGGAAGGCGTTAGAAGGTATTGGTTTTAGGAGATATGTTTTAGGCGTTGAAAAAATGATTTGTTACCGGATGGAGAATGCGCTCATAGTGGTTAGTATATGATGGATGTACGGTACACTGTTTTTTTCATTTCCGAGATAGTTAAGGTTTTGGAGATAGATTCTGGGGTTCGGAGAGTGATATCGGGTGCTGGGATGAGATAAGGTTAGGGAGATACATAATGGGTGTGGGAGAGAGTCACCGGGTGATGGGATGAGAGATTGGGTGGGTGTGCGTGAAGGAGGAAGAGCCGAGGTGTGGTTGATGATGTTAAGGAGCGGCGGGGAAATTTTGGGCGTGGGAGGAAGGCGTTTTCGTGAGGAAAAGGGATTATGGATGTGAGGAGGAAGGGAGATTTTGTGTGTGGGCGAAAGATTTAGGAGTGCGAGTAGGAGAGTTATTTCGTAGGAAGCAGTTTTTGAGGAGTGTTGGTTGGTAAATATGGTCAGTCATAGTTTCTGTTTTTGTGGGCTGACATTGTACGGGTTATGGAAAGTTAAATAATGTGCGAGCGGGTATTGATGCGGAATAGATTAGGACAGGGGTCTCAAACTCGCGGCCCCCGTGGTACATTTCTGCAGCCTGCGAAGTAAGGTATTTTACACTAGACGGCCAAAACTCAAACATTTAAACTTTTAAATATAGGTAGTTTATTGGTCATTCAGATTTATGAAAATTCTGCACAGGTGGGGTACAAAGTATGTTCTTCGTGGTGCCAACGTGTGTTTAGCGTTTCAAAAGAACCAAATCCTTGACGCCGAAACTAGCATTTTTGAAATGAATGAGTTTAAGGCCGCATCATAGGGTTGGGGCGATTTCATCTTTGTGGAAGGGGAGAATGAATGTCCAAAGAATATGAAACGGTGTGAGGAGTGGGAAAGTTTGCGGCCCGCTGACTTGGCACGGTGCCTTAATGCGGCCCGCGGAAGCGATAGAGGGCCTTCATGCGGCCCTCGCATCGATGTGAATTTGAGACCCCTGGATTAGGTTTTTGTGGAGCGTTTATTAGATGGAACCGAGATTGCTCAAAACATCCCACATTCTTTAACAGACCCCAAAATAACCTTAGCCCAAAACATCCCAATTTTGAGACAGCCCAAAACATCCCACATTTTCTGACCGCGATAAGGGTTGGGTTGTGTTGGATTGGGTAGCGCGATGGCGGTCAATGAGGGGCGGATTTAAGTTGTAAACTGGCCATTCATGTAGTTTTAGTTTCAAATGTGTTACAACGTTGTTGTAAGTGGTAGCATACAATAGAAACAAAAGACAACAATTTTAAGTTCTTTGTCAGAAACAAAAATCACCATAAAGGGCATAAAAACTAAACGATTTGATGTTTAACGCCCTGAAGTCGGTTTCCAATTAGGCTAATGTATTCTCACTGTCCAATTTCTGGGGTGGCGCTTGGGAATTGGTTAGAGCGTTGGCCTTCCACGCAGTGGCCCCAGGTTCGAATCCGGTGGTCAGGATTTTTCAACCTGGAATCGTCCCGTCCCCTACTTGTATGATTTGAGGAGACCGCGAGAGTCAGCGCCGGCACCGGGTTTCCCTCCTCCCTTGTGAGTGTGTTTGGTGTGTAAGGGGCAATGGCTATAATCATCCAAGAGGTTGAGTAGGCAGAAATGTAAGCCAACAACAACAACTGTCCAATTTTTCCTATTTCGTAGCGGGAAATCACGTTTAACCCTTATCTACCGATCACGCTAATACCGACGCCTCGTCTCACAAAGTACTTCATCTTCTCACCCACAGATCTCGGTGATAAAGCATGCTAAGAGCGCTAAAACTGTTTTCCTTTGTTTAACATTAATTGCCTAATAGTTTCCTTTTTTGTACAAAAAAGGGCAAACCTAACCATTGAAATTGGCAATATACGTAAACAGTACCACAAGAAAAGAAAGACAATAGTTGATCCAGTATTTTTAATGCAGATTTACTGTCCTAAAAGTACAAAACCTATTGCAATTGTGTGTCTTTAAGGGTATATAAATGCATTTTAGCTAAAAATATTACAATAAAACCAAAAACATCGATAAAAATAATGTCACCGACGCGTCGTCTCTGAGACGAACGTAACGGCTTTTACGTCTGCTGCCACTACTGATCTTTTTGAAACACTACAATCTATGCCCAAATACTCCATATATAGTAATTTGAAGGTACTAGGACGCAGGAGGTTCCAAGAGTAGATAATAGAGAGCAACAGCAAATGCAAAAACGCGTTCGCCTCACAGACGAGTGGTCGGTAGTTAAGGGTTAAGATGAAATCTTTACTTTCCCTATCTGCATAGTTTCCTTTTCACCGCTATTCCTCCTTTCTTGTGTTCTCTGATTTTTAATTGTTACAATTTGTATGTTTTTCAGAGCGTCGATTGAATGAAATACACTCGAATGAGGCACACACACACACACACACAGGGAGCGCCCCCTACCTCTTAACCCGTAACCCTCAAATTCTCCACCTCTCACCCACGTTAAAAGAATGGGATGTTTTGGGCTATAACCATTGAGGGACCTTCGCAGTATACTTATATAAATGTGGGATGTTTTGGGCTATGAAATGTGGGATATTTTTGGCTATGAAATGTGGGATATTTTTGGCTACGATTTTCCAAAAGTGGGATGTTTTGGGCTACCTCCGATGGAACAATCCGTGGGAAGGGAAATTTTTGTCTTTGTAGGTATGATTGGACGAAAATGTGGTATATTTGATTTGTTGGATTGGATCGATAGTATGAGAAAACTCTTTAGTCGATACGTTTCTATTTCGGTGGTTGAACTTGAAATTCCTGTCTTTTAAGAAGTATTTCATAAAGCTTAAATGGTTGGTTTCTTTGCTGTATTATGGAGAGTTTCGCTATGTTAGGAGTGGAATAATTTTAGGGAAACGGAGCAATTCATCTTGTTTTTTGCGTTTTACTTTGGAGATGTAAATTTTGTGAGGAATATGGAGTAACCTATTTCGATATTTTGTCGTTATGATGGAGATGTTTATGAAAGGGGAGTTTGATAAACATACGGTCAACCGAAGATTGAACGCCGTTTTCACTCTATCTGTCATTGTGTGCAATCAATTGCCGAATTGTCCATCTTGCTTTCCAATCCATTTTATGGTTGATGGAGAGACAAAGTGTGTCAATTTGGTTCCAGCCATAAGGTGTGCTCGATGATTCTTTTCTAAATAAAGCGCTTAATTTAAATTCTTTAAATGGTGAGGATTTACAACTATCCGTTCGTCATAGCCACGTCACTTGAAACAAAAGAGTCCTATTGAAACTTCTATTACTACTGCATTTATCTCAGCCGTGTCTCCTTCTTTTGTGTCGTATTAGGCCAAGACTGTTTCATATGATGTAACAGTGTTCTGCTTTACATAATACGTCTTACGCGGTTATTCCCTAATGACTTCATCAGTTATATTCAGTTCTTTACTTTCGCTTTATCCAGCTGTAAAGTCAAAGTTTTTATAACTTCACGTTTTATGATCCTAACCTTTCCACGGTTAATTAAATAGAAAGATTTAGATGTGTCATTGTTATAAAAAGAGTATAAATTCTTGTTAAATTCAACGGTAGTAGTTATTTTTACTGAAAATTTTTAAATTATATTATTTATGCTTGAGAAAACTACGTGGCCCCTGGTAGTTCATTGTTATATGCGACATGTATTTCCTTTAAGACATTTGATGTTATGATGAAAATTTCAAAATAAGCTTGGCCAAAAAATATTTAGATATTTTTTCGTTGATACACGCTGTTATAGAGTTCAATGAATTCCATAAATCTCCCTATATATATTTTGTATGCCTCTTTAAGAGGAATTTTTCTGAGAAGAAATATGAAAAAATTTGAGAGAATGATTCAAACCATTTTCATATATTTTTATAGGCCGATGAGGAATATGATTCTCATAATTTTATGAACTTTAAATCTATAAATTTTACATTCAAAGTTATTCTACAAACTCTTGCATCCAGTCCCATGCATAGTTTGTAATTGTAAACTCTATCCTAAGGACAGGAAAAGGTGCAGTGCTTTGCTGACTATATGTAAGTTATGATTCGTTGCATTGCTCTCCTACCACTGCTACTCTGCAGAAGTGATATTTGTGACAGGTTTATCGATAAAAGCGGATATTATTCAGAGAGTGGAAATGGTAAAAAGGGAAAATAACCCATGAGTTTTTCGCAAAATTTCACGTAATACTAAATCAAACACGAACCTAATCGTTCTGTTCTGCTGCCTGCAGAATAAAAACAATGTGAAACGAGAGAAATAACAATACGCGCTTGGCAAATAACTATACATCTGGAGCAGGGGTTTCCGGGAGCCTGACGCCCCTCAAACTCTCCTCAAATTCCGCGTCACCCAAAGCAAGAACGTCTACGGAAAATACGCTTTACATAATTTTTCTTTCGCATTATCCCTGAAAACTCCTCGCGGCACACAGCTTGGAAAACACTGACGATTAGGGCATTTTAGGAATTTGGTTTTAATTTTATTGTGTTAAGAGCGTTCTACACTCTCGGCTTTTCCGACAGTTTTAACCGTACGGTTGAAACTGTACGGATAAAACGGAGAGTGTGGAGGACAAATCTGGAAGAATGGACTGGAACGAACGAAATCTGTCACCGCTTGATTTTTGCTCGGTCCCGTCACGGTGTACGGGCAAGTCTGCCAGTGTGGAGCGTGTTCGTTCCAAAACCGTACAGTTTTTTCAAGTAGTGGTGTGTTGCGTAAAGTAACAGAGGAAAAGTCACAATGCCGATATACTATTCAAATTTGTAAATTTCGACGCTGTTTTGAAGTTTAAACAATGCCTTGGCTGCGATGAATAATACGAGGATTACGAAAACAAACAAATTATCGAGGTTGCGCGCTTTGCAAGACATCCCCGAAAGTGGCCTTCGGCCGCAATTTTCTCTCGTCTTGTTAATAATTTGTCGACCTCCGTCACGGTGAGAAATGGGATTTACTCAATAAAGGAACGAGATACTCCTTCGAAATTTGGAAGAAATTCTCGATTTACATATTTTAAGGTGATGACGAAAAAAAGTGGATAACAGTCCTGGATTCGACATTTCCATTTCCCATAAAATAATACGTAAAAATCGACTTTTCAACGTGCAGGATTTTATTAACCCTTTTGAAGATAAATTATTTAAATTATATCATAACCGATATTAAAGTCATAATTATGTCCAAGCGGACTGTTTTGTGTCAAATGTAGTCCTTTATCCGAATAACTGTTTACAGATCATATAAGAGCTAGGGAGAGAAATTTATGGTTTTTCATTGTTGGGTGACGGATGCCAATCGACGAGATACTAGTATAAGTTTATTAAAGTATTTATGTAAACTGGAAGTTATAATTGACTGAGTGAGGGTACGCCTGAGATAAACACCTACCGACTTAACCGAACAGGTAAAACTGGAAAGAAAACCAAAGTGTGGAGGTGATCTCGGTGTACGGGGAAAAAAGGCCCCGTACCGTACGGTTAAAACTGTTGGAAAAACCGAGAGTGTGGAGCGCCCTTCATTGATAAAATTTAGTAAGAACTCCGTTAGCCGTTTTCATTTTCGTCTCATTCAGATTAGAAAAAATCCAGGTTCCGCTAGGGTAGCGTAGATCGTCTTTGCTGCTCCAGTGAGGGGAGGATAGTATTGATTTTAGTTCAGTGCTTGCTGCACCGAGATATGCGGTATATTCACTAGATCTTGGATTTTTATATGAACCAGATGTGGTATATGAAGAAACCGATTGTTTTCTTATTCAGTATAATTCAACAGGGAACTATCGAGCTCGTCTTTTGTCTGAAAAAATACAAGAACAAGCAATTTAAAAAATATACTTGCCTCAGTTATCTCCAAAGCCGCAACAAGGTTAAAATTGAACCTTTTTGTGGCTATTGGAGATACCTGAGGCAAGTACATTTTTTAAATTGCTTGTTCTTGTATTTTTTCAGACATAAAACGAACTCGATAGTTCCCTGTTGGATTATATTGAATAAGAAATAAATTGCTTGTTCTTGACTTTTTTATTCAATTTAGTTCAGGAATAAGTTGATCCCATCTCATTTTTCTTGTTATGTAACATTTTTGAAAGTACTATGATGATAAAAATGGGTCTAAGAACGTCATATTCTATTACCAAAAGATAAAAATATCCCTTAAAACCCTTTTATATAATAATAAATTCCTAGTTTCGATAGACGTTTGTAATTATAGCATACCACCGAGCATGAATCTCATTGTCATTGTAAAAAACAATTATAATCGTCACAGGCTATTACGTTGTCCTTTAATAGTGATTGACACATATATCCTCGCCACAATAGCATCAGCCGAACATTAATACGCCTTTTTTCTTCAAGGTGAAGCTCAATCGGAATAAACCCGAAAATTATGCGGTGCGGCGAACGTAGTTCTGTGCCGTTATAGTCGTGATGAAGTGGATCGCTCGGCCAAAGAGAATTTTTCTCGCAGCTATTAGGAACTGCGGATACGAATAATACTAGTAGAGATGCTCTTTCCAAATATTCACCTAGTGTAAGCGGAAGAGCGTGCATTGCACATTTCCCATGTGATAGATCGAAGGCGTTCAAGAACAAACACTTAAAAAGTACCTACTTGTCTCGGGCATGGGCGGGGCTAGCGGGTAGAAAAGTAGGCAATTGCCTAGGGACGCCGTGGTAGAAGGGGCGCTAAAGAGAAACGAAATCCATGCGTAAAATAAACAAATACTATTTTCTAATCATATGACGTCTCAATGGTGGAAAAAATCAAAAAAATAAATCGCGTTTGAGAAATGAATGGAGAATAAGGTAAGCAGCTAGAGCCAAAAATGTTTCGACGTGGAGAGTAAAGAAATGAAACGAATTCTGAATGCTACGGAAGACATGGTGAGTCCTCGAGAGGATTACCTGAAGCTCTTTCAAAACCAAGGTGATTGCAGCCCGAGCTGCGTAACCCGCGCGCAACTGTAATATTATATTGACGAAAGAAACGTTGAGATAAAGAAAAGATTGACCTCGGTGGCTAAAATTTTGATTAGATAGGTTCACACAGTTTACTTATTAGCATACAAATTGGGGTTACTAAAAATCCATGTAAAATAATTAAATTATAGCAGCTTTTTAAATTATTCTACGTAACAAAAAACGAAAACTTCATCTTTTATGGTGTTATCATACATGTATATTTCGTTGGACATGTGTAATTACCGAAGTATTTTATTTACTGAGATTATTAGAAAAAAATAGCAATAGGATAGGGTCCCTAGGTCGCTGGAATGTCGAGCACCGCCCCTGGTCTCGGGTATCTCCAATAGCCACAACAAGATTGTATGGAGCTACCTGAGACAAGTATTTCTTAAATGCTTGTTCTTGAATTTTTTCAGTTCCCTGTTGAATCGAAAGTGTTGTTCTTTTTTGTCTTTTGGTTGTCACTGTGGACATTTTAAGATTATTCTCACCATACTTTAAGTATGGTAATGGAATCCTATCTATTTCCGAGGACCAATTATTTTGTATTAAATTTTGACGGATTTGATGTTAATAAAGAGAGAACTTGATACCACTCGCGCCATATTAGTAGAGCTAATGAGTTAGTAGAGAGCTGTTTGTGAATTCATCAGTGCGCGGTAATGTGCTTTTGAGGTCCATATGCGTCCGAATAAAGTGGTCGTTATTAAGAAAAGGATGAATCCTTCAATTAGCAAAGCGCGTGCAGCATACAAATGTTCTTCCTTCCCCGGCTTATAAGGGACGTGTGTGTCTGCGAAGGTGGTTTTATATTCAGCTACAGTTTGTGTACTTCTATTTTAGAACAATAGGTGATTAAAAGCAATGGTATTTGCCAACAAGTGTCGTTACCTATAGTTATGAGGTCCAAAGAGTTACAGTGTTGAAAGTTTTATGTGGACCTCCGTTGATGATAAGTTAAATCCTTCTTTCATAAGATAACTTGGTATTAATTCAGGTTTTGCTTGGAAATATATGATCGGTATTTAATGGTTCTTGTAGGATATTAAATGAATTTCAGAAGAATAGCAAGGAAATGCTGCAAAAGATAGGTCCTATCCATCGACGAACATTTTTTGTTCCTTTTTTGCCTAATTACGCTGGTAGCGAAAATAGATATGCAGTACTTAATATGTGTTATGTAATATGTGTTGCCTGAGAATTAGTGTACATATAAAATAACTATATTAAGTTAAAGCAAATGTGAGGAGTTTTTTATTTAAGGTCATAAAATCTTTGCTCTATATCAGTGGTTTTCAACAGGTGTGTCGCGAAACATTAGTGTGTCGCGGACGAGGTCCAGGTGCGTCGCGAAAATAAAAAAAAATGAAATACAGCAGATACGGAAAAGTTTTTTTTTGGCTAACATAAACATATTGTTATATCTTTTGCTATATTTATTATGTTTTATTGTTAAATAAGGAATTTTAAGTATGTTTTATATGTCTTAAAGAAGAAAATTGACGTTTTATTACATGGGGTGTCGCGGGAGCTGGATCATTTAAAAAGTGTGTCGCCAAAGCAAAATGGTTGAAAAACACTGTTCTATATGCATATTATAAATAGTTCCAAAGAAACGGAGCCGAGTGAAATATAAAATTTGGGTGCTGTTAACAATGATCAGAGAATCAAAAGTTTGAATTAAAATATCTTAACCATTGTATCGATCTCATTTATCAATAAAGGCACGATCACTATATTTTTTTCCGAAAGTCACGTGTTAATGTATTCTTTTAACGAGCTAGTGGGGAAATACTTCGCAATAATTTCCATTTCATTTATCGCAAATAACAAAATCGTGGAAAATATTTCACAAGGTAATGAAAAAATGAAATTTAGTGATCTCAGAAGCTAAAATCCGATTAATATTTACCGTTTATGGAGTTTAAGAGTACGTAGTAGGGTGGAGTATGAAAAAGTTTTCTGAGCGACGAGTATCCCTTTTTTCATACTACTGCTAATTTTTCTGTTTATGGAATATTCTATTATTTTTCGAGAGCTCGCGCCATAAAGGGCTGGTCCGAACGGTTATGCCGTGGGCTGGTTTCTGAGTCCTTACCAGAAGAGGAAGACCCACCCAGGATATATGAGATTTTGAAGGTATACATGGTATGCACGGGATATATTTCAGTTAGCAGGGTTTATGGGATGTATCAAGATATATGGGAGTTAGCAGGGTATTTCAGAAGCATGAAGATTTATTGGAGGTATCAAGGGAAATGGAAAGCATGAGAATATTTAGCAGTGTGAGTGGAAGATAGGAGAGTATCGATTAGTTTTCAGTGTGCATGGGAGACATGCCTGTATCTGGCAGTTAACGCAGTGTAAGAGCTAAGAGATCTTGATTTTTGGTTTACAGGAGTTCCGAGAGGAGTGTTATTGCGCGAAGCAGGAGCGGCTTGATTGGTATATACTGTGCCTAGGGACTCCGTAAACGAAGGAACCCAAAAATGGGAGTTTCTGCTCCCTCGCCGTCGTTAATAATTTATACGCAAATATCAGGCTTTAATCTTACAAGACAAATGTAAATGTTACTTTAAACCGTTGGTTCCCAACCTTTTCGTAGGCGCGTCACTCTTTCAAATATAAACAGAATTTCGTGGCACCCCAGCCTTCAAGCAGTGTTTTTATATTTTCACAAATGAGTATTAAAATCTAGAGACATAACCATTTGTTGGTATCACACCATAATCAATTTATTAGAGATAAAATTAATTCCCTAGTTACCTGTAAACACATCCAAACCGTTGATTTATTTATAAAACTAGTTTTATCGCGGAACCCATAAAAATAAGCTGCGGCGCCCCGGTGTGCCGCGGCACCCAGGTTGGGGACCACTGCTTTAAACTAATAGTACTGTGATCTCCCGCCATACGAATGGGATGCGTTCCTGAAAAGTCGGTCGTAACACGAAATTTCGTAAAGTAATCCCAGTTCTCCAGTTAGCCTACTTTATTTTATCGGAGATGCTTTCCTTAGGAAAAAATCGCCTGAAAACGTCATCAAATCACACTTTCTTATGAAAAATAGCTTTTAAAGCGCAAATTTAATGAACTTTTAATGATAAAATATGAATTATACGTAATAATGCGGTAAAATAATGTGCTAGTACTTAAAATAACTTATCAGAAAGTATGGTAATCAGTATGTGGTGGTGCGTTTGGCGTGTTGATAATGGGGTCTTCAGACGATATAGATATTTTTTAATTCAATATTCGCTCCGCCTAAGAAACACCGCCGGACGGGCAATTTGAGTTTCGTCCTCGGCCTCTTGTTAGTAAGCGAAAAATTATCTTATTTAGAAAGAAGACTATGCCTCGACAAATATAACTGTGAATTTGTGTTGACATAGCGAAAATATAGAACGCCGAGGTTCTTACCCCAATGATGGAAGGGCTTTCCCTCGGCGGCATCCTTTTCACCATCCCTTCAAAAGCCATCCGAACCACAAGGTCTATGAGGAACTATTCACTACAGTGTGTAGCGTATTTTTATATTTCTCAAAAAATGTCTATTTTGAGACGAGAATTTCCGTTATAACGAATTCACGTTCCGCACCGCGAATTTTGTGAGCATAATTTATGAGTTCCGCTATGGCGAAATTCAGTAATGCGGGCGTCTGTGCCGTGGTATTCAGTGCAGATGAGACTCGAGAAAGGTCGTTTTATTTCAATTTTTTAATTTTGAAGTGTGAGTAAATATGGGTTCTCAATGGAAGTCGTCAAAGCCTGTGTGCCTGAACTGTTCTACTACAGTTGCGGTGGCGAGGAAATATAATTTGGAAAGACTTTTCAAAGAAACGCACGAGGACTTGAACAGTGAGTATCCTGCTGGACATTCCTGAGAACAGACGATATTTCCAAGAAAAAAAGGAACAAAATTTTCTGTCAAGAGGAAGGAAGGAATGCAAACCATCATTAAAACTTCATAGGTATAATATTTACACCTGCGTGGAAGAAAGAAACTTTTCTAATGGTGGAATAACGAAATAGTCTGGATCGCCAATGTTTACAGCAAAAATTAACACAGACTCTTTCGTTAAGTCAAGAATATGGCTGGAAAAGTCGCCCATACCCGCTTTACATTTATGCACAGCCTGGGAGATAGAGCAAGTGATGTATCAAAACAAATTCAAGTTACTGCTACTCCTTCCAACTACTATTCATTTCCAATAGACGAAACCTATGTCTAATAATGCACGATTGCTTGTTTATATTCGCTGTGTTAGTGAAAATGTTGATGTTTTTCAAGATATCCCTGGTCTCTGTCAGCTTTCAACCACAGCCATGGGTCCTGATATTTTGAAACATTGGAAGGGAAAAAACTTCGATAGACTACATTGGAGAACATTTGTGCCTATGGAACTCCTGCAATGGTAGAAAGTAGAAATTACTGTATTAATTTGCTTGAAAAGTATTTAAAACGTCGGTAATAAATTCAGCCGTGCCATAATTCCTGTTATTTCAATAAAATTAGAGCTTGGGCACTCAATCGTTGGGAGATCATGGCCATGCATGTAGAGGGAATCAGCGAACACGAAAAACTACTGCTGCACTGCTCTGTTTACTGGCATTCAATGTTTAAACGAGAAAGTGCTTTATTTCCGTCAATGTTCAACTTGATTAGTTTTTCAAGGCAAAACTGAAATTGTTTTCAAACCGCTTGTCCCAAAAAATCTCGATCACTTTTCACTCCATAAAGCTTTCAAAATTAGTGTGATAACTTAGATTTGGAGTTTGATAGGTACAATTGCAGATCTATATGAGTAATTTATTTTCCATTTCGAAAACTTTGAAGCTGATTGAAATAACATCATCGCCTTCATCGATACATTCTACATTTCTGATAGTGAAATAGGTAAATATCCACCCAAACTCTATTTGGAAATTGCAGGCATTAAAAAGATCTCCTAGGGTCTATAGGATATTTTCGAGATCTCTGAGAATCACCTGCTTCCTCTTATTTGAAAGTCTTCTGGAAATTTGTTCCTAGAAGTCATCATCATCATGCTTCTGTCCGAAGACAGGTTTTAACTGAATCGCTGCCTCCATTTCTCTCTCTCCCTAGAAGCCTCTTTTATATCTCTATAAGTATTATATCCCTGCTTTATATTATCTAATATTCCTATTCTTTTTCTCCCTCTTCCTCTTCTTCCGCTAATTTTGCCTTCTAAGATCGTCCTTTGTAAACACTGTCTTCTCAATATGTGCCCTATCCAATTTGCTTTTCTTTTCCTGATTGTTTTTATTAGCGTCCTTTCTTCTCCCACTATTTCTAATACTTCTTCGTTTCTCTTCCTCTCTGTCCATTTCACTTTCATCATTCTTCTCCATACCCACATCTCAAAACTTTCTAAATATTTTTCCTCCTTTCTCCTTACCGTCCACGTCTCTGCACCATAAAGAGCTATGCTCCATATGTAGCATTTTGCTAATTTCTTCCTCGTTTCTAAATTTATTTTCTTGCTTGTGAGAAGCTCCTTCTTCTCGTTAAATGCTGCTTTTGCCATTGCAATCCTACTTCTGATGTCCTGTGTACTACTTCCATCCTGTGCTAAAATACTGCCAAGATATTTGAAACTACTTACTTGTTCCAATTTTTAGCCATTTACCATTATATTTAATTCTTTATGATCCTTTGAAACCACCATGACTTTCGTTTTTTCTGTATTGATCTTCATTCCATATTGTCGGCCAACCTCCACTAGTCTGTCTGTCATCCTCTGAAGCTCTTTCTCGCCTTCTGCTATTAAGCCCTGATCATCTGCGTATTTAATGGTGGTAATACTTTCACCTCCTATCTTAAATCCTTTCTCTTCCATCAACGCTTCTTCTGTTATTGTTTCTGCATAAATATTAAATATCGCTGGTGAAAACTACCCATAAATTTGTTTTGTGCAAAAATTTGAATCCACCTATATCTGTGGAAAGATATTTTCGTCAGTGAAATTTGTTAAAAAATAAATACAGATCTGTATTGACAGACCCTCATATGGTCAGTCTGCTTCTGTTATCAACCGGAAAAATCAATTGTAACGTTCGGAAACTGTTGAACGAAATCGTTTTAGTAACCACATTGAGAAATTTTCAATTCAGATTTCTCTTCGTTTAAATTACGATCTCAACGTTTTGTTATCATTTTCAAAACTCATCAATGTTTTAATATTTTTATTTTACCTCTTAACTTCTGGCGTAATGTAGTTTCCACTAGCTATTAATTTACACAAATTATATAGTGAGGCTCTAGGATAGTGGCCCGCCACAAAATTTGTGCCAATTTATTGGCATGCCTGAAAAAAAGGTTGACCGCTAGTCCCATCCCTTCCTCTTGTTCGCTCACCTTTCTCTCCTCTCTCCCTGCACCTACCCTCACTTTCTCCTCTTCCCCCTTTCCTCTCTTCCTTTCTCTTCTCCTTCCTTTCTCATATCTCTTTCATTTCATTTCCTTCGCTGTTTAATCATTCCTTCGACTCTCCCTTATCTTTTCCATTATCTTACCTTCTGTACTCGCCACATACATATGTATGACCTATCTTTTCTCCATACCGTCTCCTCTTATCCCCTCTGCATTTCATTCCCCCCCGACTCTATTCCGCCCTCGCATAGCCGAGAGTCGGCCAACTGATCAATAAACGGATGAGCAATGCCTCGGATTTCGTATCGCCCCATTCTCCCAAATGGGTTTGTGGGACCGTGGAGGCTATGTTGATTATGGCGAAGTGGGACAGGTGCAATACACTTCGGAGGTCTTATCCTTAGTTTTGTGGGTAAAGAGGCTGCGTGCAAACCTCTTCTATCCGACCTCGATCCCAACCTTCTTTCTACGAGAGAGCCCCTTCCATCTCTTTTCATCCTCCTCTCTCTTCGTCTCTTTCTCTTGCCACCCATTTTGTCATCGCCTTTTTTGCTGCTGATCATTCTCGCGTGTAATCCATCTAAGTGTTTGCCTACTTCACGTGATAAATAATCTTGCTTCGTTAAAAGTATTTACTGGGTGGTATCGAGGAAAACGAGAATAGTTAAAAATTGATGGAATGAAATGATCATGAGATCCTATGCAGACAGGCAGAAAATGTAAATTTGGGAATAACGTTGAAACGGGAAAAAAATTTGCTATGACCAGGAATCGAACCCAGCATTTCCCGCGTTCCGAAACGGAAAAATTAATCTGCTACGATAGTTCAGTGGTAGAATATCCGCCTGGCAAGTGAAAGGTTCGGGTTCGATTCCCGGCCATAGCAAATTTTTCCCGTTTCGACGTTATTCCCAAATTTACAGCTTCTGCCTGTCTGCATAGGATCTTATGATCATTTCATTTCATCAATTTTTAACTATTTTTCCCCGTTTCAAAATTCTTCCCAAGAGTAGTTAAAGAAAACTGTCCAACGATATTTTTCAGGGTTAGTAACAGTTAAATAGCCCCGAAGAGCTTTTAGGTTCCCGCACCGCCTGACCAATAATTCTCGCTCTTCTTTTTCACTTAAGCAGACGAAGAAATAAATGCGGTATACATGATGTTTAATATAAATAATACACAATACAGTATTATATCCTTACTCACTATCTCACAAAAATATCGCACGCAAACCTTGTATTCCATCTTTGGTTTGTTTTCATATTGAGCAGCTCTTAGAACATTGGCGCATATAATTTATTTTCAACAAAACACCGCTTGATCAAAATGGTGTTGTACCTAGAGGTGGAGAGCAAACAATGATACCTCGTTTCCCAAAGCATCTTTTACGCACACATTTCACCAAAAACCTGCATACGTTCGTACGGTAACGAGGGGGGCTCCTATTCACTGAAAGATGCCATTAATACGGCTTTCTAATGGGGTAATCTTATGCTGATTAAGCCTATCTGGGTACACTGTAATTGTAATTGTGAGCTCATCCCGTCTTGAAACTATAGTGGGTATGGTATGTCCTTTCAAAGTTATATTTACTACACTGGAAGTAAATTTTGTGATATTTTGATCAAACTCCATTATAAATTAAGTAATAATTAATTGTTGAATTGATGGAAATTATAATTTGTATGATTCTGTCCCAAAAATACTGTATAACTATGAATCCAATATTTATTCACAAATTTAAATGCTATTTATTTACAAGTTTAAATGTGGGTTGATGTTTCCCATTAATCATTCGTGATTTTCATAATGGAATAATAAGTATAAGGCGCGATTATGATTTCCCCCGAAAGCACATCATCTCTTCAATATAAAAGACCATGAATGCATTACTTTATATGGCTGTGAGCTAATTTTTGTAAAGTTTACTATTAAAAAATACCACTCGTCAAACTCAGACACTTTATTAATACTGTCTTAGTTTCGAAGCCCCTTACATCTCTCCTGGCCAAATTATTAATATTGGATAAATTCAGTTAAACAGCATCGTTTAATTATAAAAAATAATATATTTTTACGAATCTTGAAAAATGTTGTTAAATTCATGCTACGTTAAATTAAAATGTGGGAAGTATATTTCCTAATAAAATAACAATCTCGCAAAATATTTGAATAATAGTTATGATATTTGACAAGTTTACGCCGTAAATGATATAAATACAATATTTTTGAAGAAGCCGACATTCTGCGAGGAGAGAATTGAGAAAAGAAAGTGATGCGGCCGCCATTGTGCATTAACTTATACGCACGTTCCAATATCACTCTTAGAAACATTTATTTTCAATTTTCACATCAACAGATTTTTGAATTTATTGCAGTTGAGTCATAAAACGACGCTTGATTGTAAAAAACATTCCTAACTCAAAACTGTTAATTATTACGAGAGTATAAAAAATTTCACAAAAGGAATGCAGTATTTCTCTGCTCGTCAACCACTCGTTACTGACGATTAAGCAGTCGTATTCGCGGAGAAAAAATAAGGGTCGCAAGATGTTCTCGGAAGAAGACGATCGAAAGCGTTCCAGCCCACGCGTATTTGGCCATACTTCATTGGCGCCTGCCGTAGAAGTATGACTACGTAAAATTTCGACTAGGAAAACGCGCTGGAATACATAATGGCCAGAGCCAGATTAGACATTCTGCGGCTCTAAGCAGTATCAACGGTACGAGTCACAATACCATAAAAATTAAATTATTATTTTCACAGAAAGGTTATTCAATATAAAGTAAAAACAAAGGTTTTCTATATGCTTTTATACAAAGGTGTGATTTAAAAAAATGAATAATAATATAACTATTATTTGCCTTGCAATATGCCTGTTTGCATTGTAGATTAGTTTCAAAATAAATTATTTTAGTCTATGATTTCTTAATTAGAGGATGTGAAAATTCCGAAAAATACACTAAATAATACAAATTACTATTTTTCTGGATTTTTCCTACTGGGGCATCTAAATTGTGGAATTTTGCTGAGAAAATATTGTAGAACCCCGTTATAACTCTAGTGTCGAGAGAAAGAACATATGCGTTATAGAAAATCCACAATCCAGAAATAATAATAAAATGTAACGAATGAAGCAGCGAAAAGCCACATTTGTCGAATAGCGAATGCTTTTAACGAGAGGTACATATAAGTATTGTTAATAGAGCACTGCGCACATGATTGATGATTGTGCGTGTCAATTTCGGTTTTCTTCGGCGCATTTATTCTTGCGAAGTTGTATAAAAAATCCCCAAGCTCTCATACTTTTGTTTGTTTTTTTGGTAACCTCATGGTACGAAATTGATTTACTGGTTGAAGGTTCATTTTCATTGATATTTCAAATTAGTATAAAATTTTTCTCCCCAACTATTTAGTCCAAGTATTTTTTTGAAATGGTATATTTTCTATTTAACTGAAAATGTAAACACATTTTTTATAAAGTGAATTTTAATGAAAGCTCTAATTTTTAGCCTGTCAAGCGAAACACTGAATCCAAAGAGCGAATGCAGTTTATAAGTGGCTATATAAATGACCTTTATCTTTTATACGTAATGTATTTAGTTTATGCTAATAACGAGCAAATGTATAAAAATGTGGATATATTATTATCTTAAATGATAAAAAATAATGTACCCGAGTTTTCACTATTAAGTGGGATACAGAAATGAGACGGAAAAGATTCCGTCAAGTCACTCCTTTAAATAAGGAAGGGTGGTACAAGTGCTAAATAAATTACTTTATCACTTGTCAAAAATTAAAGAATTAATTTTCATTAAGGATTATTTTCTGTTCACGTTTTCGAATTAAGACTTGCAATATTGTGACGTATGCAAGATAGCCTTTCCTTCGATCTCCCGTTCACGCATAGCAATATCCAATCTTTCCTCTTCTCCGTTTTAGCCAATGCCTATCTTCTTGCGCTTTGTCTTCATGGGGAGTCTTGTTTCTTGAGAACGTAGTTAAAAAATTTATTAGTCAACTGGTCATGTCTTCTGCTATAGTAGAAACTTAAAACTTATATATGAGACTGTGAATGAAAGTTTGAGAAGCGAGCTAGCTAATCACTATTAATATAGGGAAATTTAACTTATTCATCTCTAAATCGAGTGTATATATATACATATGTGTGTGTTAACAAAAGTTTTAAAGCAATTACTTCAACGTAGCTTTCGATAAACACTTGAGAATGATAACGAGTGTCAGTTCAACTGTCATATAGATTCGATTGTATGTAATCTACTATCGCAGGTTTTGCGTTTTCTTGAGGGATATACCTGTGATCATTTTTAAAATAATAAAAGATATCCTTAGCAGAATTTACATGAATTTTCAACAAAAATGGCATTTCTGATGTTTACTGAGTTATTCTGCTATTTGTAAAAATAACATCCGTTAAAAGATTAAAAGGTTAAAAATCATACCTTTTAACTTTGATGAATGAATAAAGCCCCTATGGCAATTTTTGACGCATTTTAACTATTTGAATTATGTTGGGATCCGAATTTAATAGAAACCAAATAGAATTTTTTTGATTAAATCGTGCCAAACATTCCGGACATAGGAATTTTCCGTTATTCTGAATTCGTATTTCCCGACGCTCGCTAAAAACAGTTTAAACTGCAAACTTGATGAGTTCTTCGATTTAGTAATTTACGTTTAATAAATCGCAGTGAAAATCTAAGCTATTATAAATTAATTAAAATACACATCTTGCTGAAGTATATTATAGCTTAAAATGACGGTAGAATTTGTTCGAGTTTATTCCAAATTTAATAATCTACGACGCTATCTCTTTAACATTTTTCAAGAATAAAATTAGGTATAATTTTACAGTGTAGCTATTGGTTTTCCCTAATTTTTACGGGATGACTAATTTTCGAATACAACTCGACTTTCAGTTGGTTGTAATTTCTTTTTCTCATCCCCAGATGAGATCCCTTTTGCATTTCGGAATCGGAATTCTCGGGGTCAGCAGCATCTAGTGCTCGCAGCAACGGTTCACGAAAAGCGTAATGTGGTGCATGGATAGTGCCGTGGAGACGAAGTAGTGACGCGAAATTCAGATAGATCAGGGCAGTGTGAGATAGCATCGAGGAAATATTAATGGTGAAGAGGGTGGGGTGGCGGGCACCCCGAGGGATTCTCCCCCCGCGTCGCGGTGCTTAATATTCTCTTCGGGAAACAGCGGATCGAAGACGAGATCAGTGGAACGGATCCATTTATCTGACCGAATCGAGATCGGAGATACATAGTGGATGTATTAGTGGCAGACTTGACCCTCCATCTAAAACCGCAGTGTTCTGCGACAGTCTCCCGCAATGGTCAGTTGTACGACAAAGGAGAATTCAGCAACCATTCACCTTTCTCGCAAAAAGTAGTGTAAATTAAATAATACCTTTAACAATTATGCATTTACTGATTGCTGACGAATTCTGAGCAATTTTCTCTAATATATAAAGTAACTTCGATGAACAGAATATTTTTTTAACAGATTCCTCTTGAAATTTCTTAAGAGCGCCCGTTCTCATTGTCAGAATTGCGAAATATGAAACGTGCGTACCAAATCTCCAAGAAATATTTCTCGCTTTACATTTTGCTCATTTTTATAGCTATTACTCACAGCATAATGAAAATATAGCCGAAAACAATTACAATAGTTGATTTAATATTCAATGTTACAGCCAAAATATTCGCAAACATTGTTTTTAAAATACCGATTTGAATGCTTTAGTGTAATTTTTACATATCCGCAATATAATTCTTGATATCAAAAAACCCATTAGACTAATCGAGCGATTCTCAACTTTGCCTGAACTGTGGCAAATACATAAATTGAGGCTCCATTCATATTTTTATTAAGAACATTTATTTTGCAAACTTTAATATACCTGCATTAAGGAAGAACAGCCCCCGAATCGCAAAATGAGCAAATCCACGCAAGTTTTTATCTCACAATTCGGCTGATAAATTTCATAAAAACCATAATAACAATCAATATCTTATTGAAAAACGTTTGATGGCGTCTTCTTATAGTGGCATAAAAATGATGGAAATTAATTTCTATATCTTAGAAATCCTCTCCGACGTCACGAAGACTTTGAAGGCTAAATAAAATAAAAACATATTTTGCGTCGTTGTCGTCGTTGTTTGTTCGCTTGAAACCTTAGAATCGCATGTCATAATATTTCGACCTTCAAACTTCTTATGCAATGTGTAAATGTTACGGCGAACGGTAATTGTCTGAACGATGGTCTTCTTCGGGCTACGTAAGTAATGAGTCCTAAAAACCAAATAAAGCATACGATATGCATACGATATTGACATGCAACAGACGGTCGTATTCATGATTAAGTCAAAGGCAAATTGAGTCGACGCTACAGGGACCGCCGTGGCGTATGATATCTGCAAATTAGGTTTCAGCACCTCTGTTGAGGGTATATTTTAGCGAACGGTAATTGTCTACACGATGATCTTCTTCCGGCTTCATAAGTAATGAGTCCTATAGACAAATAAAACAACGATATTGATTATGCTGCAAAGAACAACAAACGCTCGTCTCTAGGTTTAAGTCAAAGGCAAAGTGAGTCGAAGCTAAAGGGAAACATGCATGACGGCATGACATTTGCAAATGAGATTTGAAGACTTCTGTTGTGGTTATATTTCGGGGAGTCTTCTGGAAGGACATTCCAAGCATTCGAAAGAAAACAGAGAAAGAAAGTGGAAAGTAGAGAGAGAAAAAAGGAGTGGGTTGGTGGAAGGATTGGTGGAAGAAGAGGAGTGAGAGAGAGGAGAGTAATTCGAGGGAGAGTGTCGAGGAGAGTGAAAGGGGGGTGAGAGAAGAGGAAGTGGAGCTGGAGAGAGGACTACTGGTGTGATTCTAGGGATGAGTGAGGATGGTATAGAGAAGGGAAGAGAGAGGGGGAAGGGGCTGGGGATAGGTAAGAGAGAGAGAGAAGGAAAAAGAGAGGGGAAGGGAGTGGGGAAAGGTAAGAGGGGTAGGTAAGAGAGAGAGAGAGAAGGAAAGAGAGAGGGGATGGGGTGAGGGATAGGTAAGAGGGGAAGGTAAGAGATTGATTGATTGATTTGGTCTTTATTTGGGGCGATATTGAGACTAAGAAGTCCCATCTTACACCTAACCCCTCGTCATGAAACATATATAATAATACATAAAACACTAGCAGTGTAAATACAGGTGACAATAAAAATAAAAGTATTTCAAAAGAAAATATGTGATTTTGTAGGAAAAAATATGGACTGCTGAATAATGGAATCCATGTAAAAAAAACCCACTGCAGGAAAACACCAACACAAGAAAGGGGTGTGAAAAACCTGCGAAACCTACTGAGATTCACTAAAGACATCACATAAATGAGATTTAGAACAAGTAATAAATAAATTAAAATCATAAAGAGATAAAGAAAAATAAATTGGCACAACACGAATAGATCATTGATAAAATAAACATATAAAAACATCAAAATGGATAGATATTAACATTGGTGTGTTTGAACAAAATGGAAAGAAAAAAAAACAAATAAATCAGTAAAATACAAACATTTACAATAAATATTGTTTTGTCAAAATCAAGATATTAAAAAAATAAAAATAAATGAAATTGAAGCATTAAGCGTGTTTAACTGTTCCTTTGCAAGGATAAGAGAGATTGATAGAAGTTTTGCTTGAATGAGGAGAGCGAGGGCGAATTTTTTATTGTTTGGGGAAGGTCGTTCCATAGTTTGCAAGCAGTTACAATGAAGGACTTGTTGAAAATTACTGTTCTGTGATGAGGAATAAGGAGGTTATGGCTTCCTCTGGTATTACGGTTATTTTCAGTGTCTATACTTCTAAATTCAGAGGCAAGATAATGCGGATTGTTGGAATTAAGTAATTGGTATAGCAAGGGTATAGTCTACGAAACTCCAAATTTAGCCAGTTTAGTTTGACGAGAGAGAGAGAAGGAAAGAGAGAGGGGATGTGGTTGGGGATAGGTAAGAGGGGAAGGTAAGAGAGAGAGAGAGAATGAAAAAGAGGGGATGGGGTGGGGGAAAGGTAAGAGAGAGAGAGAGAAGGAAAAAGAGAGGGGAAGGGGTTGGGGAAAGTTAAGTAGGAGGGTGGGAGAGAGATGGGGACGGGGTTGGGGAAAGGTAAGAGGGAGGGCGGTAGAGAGATGGGGAAGGGGTGGGGGAAAAGTAAAAGGGAGGGTGGGAGAGAGAAGGGGGAGGGTGGGGGAAAGGTAAGCGGGAGGGTGGAAGAGAGAATGTGACGGGGTGGGGGAAAGATAAGAGGGAGGGTGGGAGAAAGAAGGGGGAAGGGTGGGGGAATGGTAAGAGGGAGAGTGGGAGAGAAGGGGATTGTGTGGGGGACAGGTAAGAGGGAGGGTGGAAAAGAGAAGGAAAAAGAGGGGTGAGGGGTGGAGGAAAGATAAGAGGGAGGGAGAGAGAGAGGGCCCGTGAAGGAATTAGAGGGAAATGAGGCCGAGGATTTGGTGGTAGAGGAGCGGGAGTGATTGAGAAGGCAGAAGATGCAGTCAAGTTAATTGAAGATTTGATTGCTCGTGACATATTTCTTCCAGGATAGGATTGACTTTACAAGAATGAAATTCCTTAAATCGCATATATTAGCAGTAAAGTAATACGCCTTCGTTTTAAAAAGAGATATTCTTCGCCAACATTTTCCGTCGAAATTTAATTTTTATAATATTATCTACTTTACGGAATCATTTCGAACGTAAATAGATTCTTACGAGATTTTCCGCTAACAATTTCCTGTCAACACATTCCAGTTTACATTATTTGACTCATTCTGCTGTGCTTTTTGTACTGTGGAATGAACAACGACTATTTTAAAATATCTATTGTGTAATTTGTAAACAATCGAGTGAATATGTTGTTAATTGACCATGAAAGAAAAATAGCAGAATTTGGGGAGGTGTTTTAAAGTGCGCTTTGACAGACGGAACGATTTTAGAACATTATTCAAGATTTGGAATGCTGTACTCTTATTATGAAAATTCTTAAATGAAAGCATAAAAAGCAAATTTACTGACGAATGTGGTTCTTGTAATGACAGAATTGTGTAATACGGAAGAAAATTATCTCCAAAGAAACTTTAAAAGTTTCGCTTGTTAATTCTTAATTGTAAGGTCTTATTTGTTGAAGAACGTTCTGGAACGGTTATACGGAAAGCTTCCGCCAGGAATGAATTTTCAAAAGACGAGCCAGTAAACAATAAAGAAAAATTCATATCTTACGTTGTCTCTTTGTAAAGATAAACAATTAGAAGCAAGTGAAAGAATCAAAGATTGATAATTGGTATGATAGACAGAAAGGGCTTTGTATTGAAGGCGTTTATGGAATTTTATAGAATTTCTAGAAAATCGACCATTGTAAGTATGGGCTTGTTTAATTCCATGATGATTATCTAGATAAATCCTGCGACTATAAACGTTTGAGGTAACTAGATGCAAATTTTAGCGAAAAAATGTTATCAGTGGTAACAAACAAATCGTTCTGCAAATCCAACTTCAAAGAGAGCCAAGTTTTACAAAACCATGATTTTCGTTTAATGGTTGAGTTAATTAATTCAAGAAAGAATTATCGAACTCTCTTATTGGTGGACTCGAGTTGTTCTTTGAGACAGCTCGAACTTATAAAAATGTTGGATAAACAAAATATGTATTTCGGCTACAAATCAGCTTCCCTCAGTGAGTGGTTCACCTTTGTTATATTCCAATATGTTAGAACGCACTAAAAGTGATTCTCCACAGATTACGACTATTTTGTGGCCGAAATGCGGATATTGCTTTTCCTACGTTTTGTGGATATTCGAGTTATCTAATCTATCGAAAGAACGAATTTTCAAGAGGGGTTATAAAAAAAAACTAGAGTAAAGGGTGTTTATAGAAGTTATTTTTCGATGATTAAAATAAAAAAGACCGCGATTTTATCAGAAATATGTATATTACTGTGTAATTTTTGGGGATTATGGACATTAATTTCGCATCATATCTAGACCGAAATTTCCTGTTACAGTTTATCTACTGCGCGATATTGAATTATAATAAGTAGGGGCCATTTTAAAAATCGAGTGAATATACGTTAGGTATCTTAATCTTCATTAGAACTCACTGCTAGATAGCGCGACGTTGACTCACACGAATAGGTTGAACCAAAGACTTCACTTTCATAGCAACATTCACTAATGAACTGCATATAAGAGCTTCTATCAATCAAAGTCGAAATCTATATCGCCTCAACATTTCTCAATTATTTCAATAAAAAGTAATAGTGCTGAGGGAAATCTCGGCGATCGGCTTTAGAATGGCCAAAGATTGACCTGTCGATCGCGATCGATTGGTCGAAGGTGTCAGCATCATGGAAGAAATGAGACTAGCAGTATCAGATTTCGAAAACGGTATCGGGCGGAATATATTTTAAATGCATTAATGTAATTTTTCAATCAAATTGTGGGGACGACGATTTGTTCAAATCGATAAATGTATTGAAAATACACAAATTTTAAATAGAATTTTAGAAATATGCAAATTATTGTAAAACCTTCCTTTAAAATTTAATTTGCTTGTATTATAACTTCGAAAATGTATCCTTAGTGTACTAAATATTTTATTTCGGGTTTTTTCCCTTAATCATTCCAGAATATTACGGTGAACAGATATAACTACGACAATTATCCAGTCCCTTCGATCTCGTTATAACCAAGTTTGACTGCACTTTGGTCGAATATTGGTCGATAAAATTTAATTTTATATCTTTTACTTTCCTGTAAAATTGATGTGTATCGTATTTAAAAAATAATACTAGTACTCTAGGGACTCGCTATAACACGGTCTACGGGTCCCATGTCGCTCGAACGCGTTATAGGTGAAATTGCGCTATAATGAGACCGTTTAAAAATCTTATAAGCGCCGTTATATTAGCCAGAATAATGCAGAACTATTGGTAAAATGATGAAAAGGGACTTGTAAACGGATAAACCATCTGGTGTTAACCAAAGTAATCCAGGTAAAAATTAGGGAAATTCAAACCAATTAAAATCATGCCGAAAGAGCGCATCTCGAATACATTTTAAAACTAATTTCATTCATCGGAAATTAAATTAACAAGTAATTAAAGTTAAAATAATCTCTCGCAAATATAGCGCAAATTTCCAAAAAGGGGGACAAAGAAGGCCAAATTTTAGGGAAGACTGCGTTCGAAAGAAATTTATCCGACCACCTTGAGTGGATTTCGTTTATATACAAGATGGAAAAGTATACTCCGTAAATGGAATACAAAGAGATTTCAAAGGCGTTCTTTATGGGAAATACGTATTAAACGGTATCGAAAGATTGGGAGATTCTCGAATTTTTATTTCCGAATTATGTGGTCTCGCGGACTTCCTTGTGGTAAATGTTGCTCTCTATCTGAATACATTTTTTAATCAATATGTCTCAGATCGTATAAGGGCGTAGAATAGTAAAACATGGATTTTAATTGTTGTTTGCCGAGAGAACTGTCTCAGAGATCGATGTAAACAAAATATACGATTTTTGCTCGGGATTTTCTCGAATTTTTATCTCCAAAACTATAACTCGTAATTATGTATTCTCTCGGACTTTCTTGGGGCAAATGTTGTTCTCTATCCGAATATTTTTTTAAATCTATACCTTACATGACATATAAGAGCTAGGGAGAGAAAAGTTTGGTATTTAATTGTTGCTTGACGGATGCCATTTAACGAGATACGAATATAAGCTGATTAAAGTAATTATGAAAAGTGGAATTTCTAATTGACGGATTCAGTTGAAAATCACAATTGGGAGATAAATTTTAATAACGATCACTCCTATTTAATTTAATTAAAAACCGTCAAGCGGTTTAGGAGATGAAATTGACGACGGACGGACGAGACGTGCCCGTAAGCTGCTCTGCTATCACCGCTTCGCTGGTAAAGAACGCCTAAAAATGTCGAAAATTAAGTGGCTCTTTACTTTCAAAGAGTAAAAATTATTAAAAAATGTCTAAATTAACGAAATTTATATATAAATACCTTCTTAACCCTTATGCTCCCAAGTAGCCTAAAAATCCCAAGCAGACCTTTTATAGGCATAATATCGATACTCGATTAACTTAATTGTAATACTTAGTGCAAACCAAATGAACTGCAGAACGAAAGATAAAACTTGACCTTGTCTTTTATGTGTCATTTATCAATTTTCTTTCAAGTTAAACATTTTTCTACGTAAAAAGTAATCAGTTGTTCGTGAAGTCGCTGGAACGTCTTTGACGCCTCTATCTGCCTCAGATATTTGCGTCATATGTTGTAAAACAGCGGTTTTATAGTTATTATTGTCAGTTCAAATAGTGTTACTATATACAGAAGCCCCTCAATATTCGTTCTTGAAAATATCAATGAATGTCAAATCCGTGAATACGAACGCATTGACAGCAACAACTTACACATGACGCCACGGTTTAAATCTGTCGATAGTAAACTTTACATGCCGCGATTGTCAAATCGGTGTACACAGAATCTCCACACAATTGATAAAATCCGCGAATATTGAGGTTTTACTGCATATTCTCATTTTACCGTGAATTTAATTCTAAATTTAGTGTAAATATATTGGGCAAATAATGAATCCACATGATCCTTTGGCCTAGTTCGCGAGTAATAAACTGGAAAGAAAGTTAAGTTATTGACTGTTCATAATATTATGGATATTCTGCTGTTAGTGAATCATGTATTGTATTGCAGAATGTTGTCATTCGTGGAGCATTTATACTTAAACAATATTCGAAACTACGAAAAATACTGAAAATGAGTTCGGAAAGGATAATAAATTCGTGTCAAAGACAAATCCGCCCATTAGCGAGTTCCAAAGTGTAGTGGACCGCGTTACAGCGGGTCCCTAATTTATAATGAAGTAGAAGAAGATGTTTGATAAAATTCCTCCAATGGGAAGTATGGCATTACAAGTTGTGTTCATTCTTTCAAAATTGCTCATAGAAGCCGTCTTATTTTCCCATTCATCTCGTGGCTAGGAGCGTCCATTCAGTAGTTTTCTGCCTTTGATAGGGACATAACCTACTTAATTCCTTGCAAATTTGGATGGCATCAGCAAACCGGCACAGCGGCCCGAACAGCCTTAAAACTTGATAAAATTCTCAAATTTTCTTGCTTCGCTTCTGGGTAATTCGGAATGCCTCGCATTAAAAATATGCCACCTTGTTTGGTATAAAAAGATCTTTGATATTTTTATCAGTCTATATAGTTGTCTTATATCCATTAAGAGTTGAGTTTTTAAATAAAATATTATAAACTCATACGCTGAGAAAGGGGAAGTTTAAGATCATAAGTGAATTTTAGAAAGACATGGAGATGCCCGATGCATTCTAAAATTTTAAGAACAAAGCTCACATTTTACCATGGAAATTTAGGCGTAATTATCTATGACGATCAAATTTTAGATTCTCGGTTCATCTTATCATATATAGCGGGAAATGCGTAAAATGCATGTATAATTAGAAATAATCTTTCTTTCGGTACCATTATTGCGATTGCCTATCGAACATCTTATCATTTGTTGCATCCAATGTGCATTTTTTCTTCCCTTTCTTCCGTTTCCCTTGCAGGTGTGTCTTTGAGTACTTAATGTCTGAGAATCCTATCTAATAATTCGTTTTTAAAGAAGTATATACTGAGCGATTCTATTCCGGTAAAAAATGCCTAGTCTAAAAACTTCGCTAAGTATAATAAAAACAATTTCTGGAAGGAATACTCGGAAAGTTAAAAAGGGAATCCATTATAAAATATGTTTCTAACTATAGACATCGCAGTGTTGTTATGATTCGTAGGTTTTGCCGTAAAACTTATTCCAAGTCGAACCGCATTTAAATGAAGTCGCTCTCTAATTCTAGAGAGCCAACTTCGCTAGACGAAAAAGGAAATCTCGAAATCTTTAGTCAGTCCGGAAAGCGCGAGTCTACGCCTTGGCAAACGAGTCATCTCAACTAAACGGCCGCTTCTTCCCTCATCATTTTCGGGCATATGCCTCGCGGTGCCGTGTGTTGATAGCGATGCTCCGTCTTGTGGTGTCGTCGTCGCTCCGACGTCGGGTCATAAGCAGTGGTTTCCAAACTGTGGAGCGCGCCCCCCTTGGGGGCGTGATGGGTAGGTCGGGAGGGCGCAAAGGATTTCTCTTATATTTACTGTCCGTTTAACCATCCTAATCTTGAGACCAGCAATATGCAGCAGCCGAATTCTAGCTCTCAATTGACTAGGACTATCGTTTGCGTCCATGTTTTTCCTTAAGTTGGCTTTATTAATGGTAATTGTTTGTCCAGTAGGTATTGTTTATGCATTGTAATTGGACATGGTGTAGAGTGGGGCGCGAAGATAGTTTTCTTAGGTGGGGGGGGGGGGCGGCTTTGTAATGTTTGGAAACCGCTGGGTTAAGAGTGTTGGCCCCGCCAGCTAAAGCGACACCCGGTTCGAATCCTGTAGGATTTTTTCCGAGGACACCCGGCCCCCTATTTGTATGTTTTGGAACTAAGGAGACGAGGACGAGCCAATAAGAAAAAGAGAAATGAGGAGCTCCTTCGGAAGGGACATTAAGCCGTTGGCCCCCTTGGTGCTCTTTGTTAAAAGCAGGCTAAAAGCCGGCACCAGGTTTCTCTCCTCCCTTCCTATCCGCCTATTCATTGCACTACCTCTTAGATTGTTAAATAGGTACGCATCGCGCGTAGGAAGAGGTAAATCAGCTGGGAACATACGGTTAACCACCATTCCCAGCGTTAAATTTTGTTCCGTTCTTAAACCTCAGGCGACGGGATTAGCCGATTAATCAGAGGAATAAGAAGCGAGAGAGCGATGGTGGAAGGGATTATTGGTCGCGGCGTCTTTTGGACGTAATAAGTTTGCAAAAGTCGAAGGACCGAAAGTCGGCCACCGTCTCTCAAAAATGTTTCTCTTTGGTAACGCGAGTGAGGACGCGCGGGCCCTCTTCGGCCTCGCTTCCTCTTCCCCTCCTCTAATTCATTTCTTTCTGGCGTTATTTCTTAGGTTCAGCGAATCGGCGAGGCGGACAAGTGCGACTTCGGCCATAGAAGAGCCGCCGCGGTGAGTGAATGCAGGTGGTGAGCGGAGGGCGTTGAAAAGTGTTAACGAACGCCTGCCGCACTCTCTGTCGCTGTTTCTCTCTCTCTCTATCTCTATCTCTTTCTTTTTCCCTCCCTTCCGTATTGAGCGCTGCACTAACGATGAGTGGGCTTTAATCATTTCGTGGCTTTCCTGCGACACTTTGTGTATTCGAGTCGCGTAGATCCTGAAAGGGCTGACGCTCTCGCACGAAGGAATCGCGGGAGGTTTTGCTTTTCTGCTTTGCACATGATGATCCTGCACTTTATAGATTATTGATCCTTTTTTCCGGTATATTAACATAGTTGAGAGTTCGCACCAAACTCACCTTAGTTCTGATCCTACTAACATTTTGGTCATTGGGTATTCTGTAATTCCCTAATTTCGGATTCTTCTCTCTGAAATGAGCATTAGTCCTCATTAAAATATAAGAGAATATATTTTTTAAATTTCAAGTGTGGAAGGAAGTCTGGTAATTCTATTCACAACTTTGAAGAGCATGTTCTTCTTTCTTTTTCAATTAACTTTTCCACAGTGTAAATAATATCTTTTTTAGTAGCTATATTGTGAAGGAAACTTCTTTTTGGAGTTGTATGTTGTGCATTAAGATACATTTTAATTTCTCGGTGAAGAATTGAGGCTTTATACAGTCCCACTTTCGCAGTTTCTGAAAGACAGCCAAGACGTACGACGTAATTATCTAGTGAAAACACTCAGTGAAGCACGGTTTTATAACGTGCGTACGTGATCGTATATAAATACGTGCAATCAAACATAAAACTGTATATGAAAATGCCCGTATGCCCGCTTACATAACACGCACATTTGGACAGAAACACATTTAAAAAACAAACCTTTGTCTGTTTCCCATCCCATCAGACATTGATTAGAAAATAATTACGGTAAATCCTAGTCTAACGCGGGTTTGATTATACGTGATTAAATAAATGTGACACTTATTTACCCAACACGTATAAAACTTAGTCACACGCGTGCCGCATTTTACGTAAGCATGTATCGTTGCCTATACGAACACGTGAATTTTTTTTTCAAGTGTTAACTACACGATTTTACCCAATGAGGCCTTTTTGAAAAATGCAACGCCCGCGTTACGCAAGGGACTACTCTGTCTCCTAATCTCATATGATTTGTAAATTTAAAACAACGGCTTAATCTTATTATTGAGGTCACAATTTCCTCTTTATTCCAATAAATGTTTTGTATTAGAATGCCATTCATTCGTATTCATTTCATCTTCGTCAGTCGGGTTTTTTACCTTTTAGCTTTCATATTATTCAGGCCTCCTTCGCCGACCTTGCAGTAGTATTCTTCCACTACGTAACCACTTAATTCTAAACCTCTACAGTACAAATTAATTCCATATCCTTTTAATACGCAGTTTCTCCTTAACGCTAACTTACATACATATGTAAACCTGTCTCTGTGCGCGCGTGCTTGAGCACGTGAGTGCACGTCCACATATTTCCTGATTTCACTCTCCCTTTCTCGTTTCATTTGTCTGGTGATGGCGTGGTGTTCTGAAACTAATTTTATTTTTACTCTAAATGAACTGAATCTTAATGAATAGAATTTTTTTCTAGCTATGTAATTCTACTTCACATATTTGAAATAAATATATTTTTATTTGGTTGAGAATAAAAAATGGTTTTATAACTTCCTCTCCTGATTTCACTCATTTTTTTGCATTCTCGGATTTTAACCCATTTTCCAATAAACAAGTGATTTTACAAGAAATTTTATTCCTACCAAAACTTTTTTCGGATTTCATTTACTTGTTTTTGAATATCAATGAATCATTTAAAACATTGTCCTTTGTTTTGAGCTCTTTGGCGAAATCCGTAAGTAAAGTAAAAATTGTTACTCTTTTATCTTTTATAATTATAGGATGAAAAGTTCATGATTATTAACTTATAGTCGACAAATATTTTCATGAACTCTTTTATGGCATTTCTATATGTCAGGATCAACCAAACTTTTTCCTAAAAGGGCTACATTAGGCTATATATATAATCGCGCGGGCCACATGATACCCATCAAATGACTAGAAATTCCAAACAGCTAGTTTGGGATTTTTGAAAGTGTCATACGCGTGTATCAACATTATATTTCTTCCATATACTCTAAACGTATCTTACAGATTTCATAAATGATATCTGATGTTCCTGTGCCTTTCAGACCCGAATTATATCTTGCAGCATCAGCCATCTTGCATTTTCCCCCAAATAGTTAACTTAGCAAGCATTAAATGGCTGCTCAAATCCCTTCGATATATTGAAGATGCACTTAATCATGTTTGATGTGTTTGAAATGATGTTTGGTACATTTATTTCATAGAAAAATGGAATTGATATCACGTGCATAATTTTGCACATCAGATCCGAGGGCCGAGGACCCACGCTTTATGTATTTCCTTTTTCTTGCTTCAGATGAAGCACTCATTTATTCCTTGAATCCTTATATCTTCCCATTGGCAAGTATCCGCGCTAAAATTGTTTGCTGCCCCTCAAATTCTCAGAAGGATACTGCTTGCAAAAATTCTTGGTGTTTCCTTCCATGTTTAATATCTTATGTAATAATTTTACGTCTGTTTTCATCATTTTTAATATTTTAAATCCTATTGTTTCGCTAAAGATTTTGATCTTTCACTTCAATTTCTACCATCTGATATTTTATTACAGTAGGTCCCCGCTATCCGTCGCTTGTGAAGAAAAAAATACTTTGTTCCAATTACAGGAAAATTGATTTCTAACGTATTTCTCGGTGATAATTTGCCTGAATGGCGTATAGAAGAGTGGATGTTTTAGATTGCTGGGGCAAAAACGATTCAGTCTTGCCCACATTTTTATCGACCGATGAGGTCTGGTTATGTGTAGCTTTCTTCATCTTTATATTAATATTATTCCGTATGTAATTCTTATGATTAGTTTGTCTCGAGTAGTAAATTAATTTTGCTCATTTTGATACAATAATACTATAAAGTATATAACAATGCATAAAAAAGCATTTACCTTTTGTCTGACATAATCTGCCTAATAAACACTCCTCACCAACAAATATCTCCAAAAACGAGCTTCATAATCATCTCCAGTGTTTTTATGGGCATTAATTCTATTTGTTTGCCTATTTTTACTTTCAATATCTTGTGTATTATAATATCGTGTTTTATTTAGATTAAAAGTAGTACATTTGTGTCACAAAAAGCCCATTAGGACCGTAGACAGTTATTACCATTATGTATATGTGAAAATTAGACTTCGGTGAAAGTCGTTTCGTTATTTTAGATTTAAAGAACTACGACTACATGTGCTTAGCACCATGGCGTGTTTCCCTTCCCTTAAATTAAAAAATCTTTCTCTCTTTCTCATCCTTTACCGACTTTGTTCTGTCATCATTTCCTTCCCTAAAATCTCACTTCCTCCATTATCCTCTATTTACTCCTCTCTTCCTCTTAACATTTTTTCTCCATTTCCCTCCCTCTTTTTAGCCTCTCCTCCACTCTTTTTCTTGCCGCCTACACGCTACCTTCTCACGCTATTCTCTTCCTCCCTGTTTAGATATAGTCTCCTACATTCTCTCCCTCCTCCCTCGTGTGAATATTTTTAATCGCCCCAGTTTTATCGATCTAATTACTCAGAAACTGATTCACTTCGATATTTTGAAAACTTTTAAAAGTTACGCTATAATGGAGAAGATATTTCGGTTTATTTCGCAATATTTTCCCAGTCTTTGAGTAAAATTGTAAATTCATGTTGATCAATGTGAATAGAGAGGTGATTCGTTTTAAAATACGCGTTTCTCTTTTTCAGTGATGTGATAAAAATTAGATTCATCAGAAAATAGAAGGCATTATATAAAAAATAGTAATTAATAAAAACGAGTTACTTTTAGTCATTCAACGTGTAATTCATATCGCAATAATGAAAAATGTGAAATAATTTATCATAATGGCAGTTTCCAATATTTAGATTTAAAATATTAAAAGACCTTTAAATATAACCAATATATCGAAACTAATTAGATTTAAAATCTATACTTTGAATGATATTTTATCACGTTTCATATTACTAACGACTCTATACAAATTTTATTTACGTCTCAGAAGTTATTAATTTTATTAAAATAACTTTTAGCTGTACAACTTGTCCGTAATCCTTTTTTTCATAAGTTTAATGTTTCTGATATAATTAATATTCCGCCGTTTTTCAGCATTTATATTATTGGTTTCAGTAGTCATATTTCCTTAATCGCATCATGTGCTATTCAGTGGAAAACTTGAGGATTTGACGATTTCAGGGATAGCAATCAGTGCGAAGTAAACACTTCTTGTCCTAGATTAAATTTGAGCTACTTTTTGTGCATCAGAGATTTCCAGTTTTTTTCATTTATATTTATTTAAACACCTGCGTTTACTTTTATGTGACCACAGGTAATATGGTAGAAGTAGGCTTATTTCAAGTAACAACGCTTTCTTTGATATTCGGAATGAATTTTTATATTGAACCATAGTGGAAGAAGTTTTATACAGATCGTTTTTGATGTATTTTCGCTGTCAAGTTTTCATTTAATTCTTGTGCTACCATTAATAACAACGCCCTCTTTCCGCTAAGTTACCGTCGCCACTTTTTTAAGACTTATGATGACGGCCGCTCGGAGACTCAATGAATTTAGTAAGTCATATTGCATATAGATTTATTTTTGATCTCATTACTTGTTTAGATAACGATAAATGCGTTTAATCTCATTGGGATTGGATTTGTTTCGATGAAAAGCTGCTGGGAATAGGATATGATATGTTGCGACGGAGTATTTTGAGGTCATGGTCATGACTTACTTCGGCCTTGTGTATCTCACCAGACAATTTTCTTGGTCACGCTTTTGTGTTCATCCTAATAATGGATCCGTCAATAATCCAACGTGGCGCATCTTGTACTTAAACGAGTCAATACCTAATACTTAAATAAAACAATAATGTGCGCAAGTAAAAGTATGCAATTATTACCTTTATGTGACATGTACTGTAAAATTAGTATCTCTTTATTCTGTGAATCGAGTTTGGGAAATGAAAGCCTGTCAGGTAGACGGATATAAATGCTCATTTTCCTTTTCAGTATGCAGTAGATCTTCTAGTTATTTACTTGCATCCCTTACAATTCATTGCAGATCTACTGATCCATAGCGCAAATTAGCCGCTTCGACTATTTCCTGTTTCTTTATATCTATATATAAGATTTTAGTTTCAATTTGTTTGTCAAAGAATGTGCATTTTAAACGATAAGTTTCTTTATAATTTCCACAATAAATAGATAAATATGCATAAGTAAATTTGTTAAAATGAGTCAATAGTAAGTAAATGGTTACTCATTTCTTATGCACAGGGTTTTCGATCATTGAAAATTTCTGTCTGTATTATTAACTACTCACTTAAACGAAAGCGATGTCGTAGACCATTTTAAGTAACAAAACAACGTCCCTCGGCAATCGGTGTTCATTTGGGAACCACGAATGCGAGTGAGGGGGTGAAATGTCAACTAATGCCTCCTCATTCTTCCTCCTTCTCTCAATGTCATTTGCTTTTGTATTTTTTCCTCCGCCTCCCGTTCTTCAGCCACGAGGCTCTCTCTTCTCTCAATTCTTTCTATTCCCAAGCATTTATATACGTATATAGGCGTGTTTATATATATATATATATATATATATATATATATATATATATATATATATATTTGAGTGCTCATTGGGCTTCATTATACCAACAACTTGTTGCCATCCATTTATCCCACTTATCTTCCCTCTTCCGTAAGCAGATATATATATATATATATATATATATATATATATATATATATATATATATATATATATATTGATATTATTTCATTAACATTGCACCAAACTAGTCAAGTTCCTTTAATCAAATACTATATAAGCACTTTTCTTCTTAATATTTCTCAAATTGGTTTTTGTGCCCGAATTCTTTGTCGCATAATTCCACGAAAATATTTAAAGAGATATCAAAGACAATTTCTCAAAGAGTAACTGTTTTTTGCTCTCTTCTTCGACGTCCTCTTTTGTATACGCCATCGCCGCCATTCCCGTTTTTTTATGCTAGCTTTTTCAAAACACATTACTGGTTGCTGTCGCCCGCCTGCCACCTCCCTATTGCAATCCTGTCCTTCCCCTCAGCATCTCTTCCTCCTCGTCATTCTCCTCGTCATTCTCCTCCTCCTCGTCATTCTTCCCCTCGCCATTTTCCTTGCCACTCCCATCCTCGCGACTCCGCGCCGCCCCTCTTATACTCTCTCTCTCGGACCCAGTGGTAACCGCGTAGTGACTCTCCCCATTCACCTCCCTCCTCCTACCCCCCTCCGCCATCGCCCTCCCCCATCGCCCTCCCCCATCGCCCTCTCCCATCGCCCTCCCCATCAACCTCTCCCATCACCCTCCCCATCTCCCTCCCTCAACACCCTCCCCCAACACCATACCCAACACCCTCCACAACATCCTCCCCCAACACCCTCCCCGACACCCTCCCCAACACCCTCCCCCAACACCCTCCCCCATCAACCTCCCCCATCACCCTCCCCAACACCCTCTCCCAATACCCTCCCAACACCCTCCCCAACACCCTCCCCCAAAACCCTCCCCAAACACCGTCCACAACCCGCTCCCCGAACACCCACCCCCAACACCCACCCCAACACCCACCCCCATCACCCTCCCCAACACCCTCCCCCAACACCCATCCCAACACCCTCCCCCAACACCCTCCCCAACACGCTCCCCCATCACCCTCCCCATCACCCTCCCCCATCACCCTCCCCAACACCCTCCCCCAACACCCTCCCCCATCAACCTCCCCCATCACCCTCCCCAACACCCTCTCCCAACACCCTCCCAACACCCTCCCCAACACCCTCCCCAACACCCTCCCCAACACCCTCCCCCAAAACCCTCCCCAAACACCCTCCCCAACCCCCTCCCCCAACACCCACCCCCAACACCCACCCCCATCACCCTCCCCAACACCCTCCCCCAACACCCATCCCAACACCCTCCCCCAACACCCTCCCCAACACGCTCCCCCATCACCCTCCCCATCACCCTCCCCCATCACCCTCCCCAACACCCTCCCCCAACACCCTCCCCCAACACCCTCACCAACACCCTCCCCAACACCCTCTTCTATCACCCTCCCCAACACCCTCCACAATCACCCTCCCCAACGCCCTCCCCAACGCCCTCCCCCATCGCCCCCCCCCATCGCCCTCCCCCACCGCCCTCCCCCATCGCCCTCCCCCATCGCCCTCCCCCACCGCCCTCCCCCGCCGCCCTCCCACACCGCCCTCACCCACCGCCCTCCTCATCACCCTCCCTCTCATCACCCTCCCGTCCATTACTTGCCCTCTTAGTGTTGCCAATCTAGCGAGTTTGTAGCTAGATATAGCTACTTTACATTCACACTAGCTCCTAAAAAAAGGTCCTAGCGACTTCTTACAAATCTATCTCATCGATAAAAAAATCTAGCTATTTCTAGCGACTTCTTACAAATAGAGAGAATCGAGAAATACATCTAGCTATTTCTAGTGACTACCCAAAAATATCTTGTTTAAGCTGGAAATATTTAATCCCAGATAAGTTTTTGTTAGATTTAATAGTCAAAATGCTCTTTGTCCGCATCCATTTCTTATAGACGACCCTAAGAAATCGTCCCTTTGTAATATTATGGAAGGTTGGCACATTAATAACGTCTTTTTTTGCATTCGTATCATATAATGATCCTTCATCCTCCTCCACCCCTCCTCCATCCTCATTCCCCACCCCCTCCTCCATCCCCCTCCTCCATCCCCCTCCTCCATCCCCCTTCTCCATCTCCCTTCTCCATCCTCCTTTCACATCCTCCTTCCACATCCTCCTTCCCCATCCTCCTTTCACATCCTCCTTCCACATCCTCCTTCCACATACTCCTACCCCAACCTCATCCCCATCCTCCTCCCCCATCCTCCTCCCCATCCTCCTCCCCCATCCTCCTCCCCCATCCTCCTCCCAGTCCTCCTCCCCCCCATCCTCTTCCCCCGTCTTCCTCCCCCGTCCTCCTCTCCCGTCCTCCCCCCTCCTCTTCTCCCGTCCTTCTCCCTCATCCTCCTCCCACATCCTCCTCCCCCATCCTCCTCCCCCATCCTCCTCCCCCATCCTCTTCCACCATCCAACTCCCCCATCCTCCTCCCCCATCCTCCTCCCCATCCTCCTCCCCATCCTCCTCCCCCATCCTCCTCCCCCATCCTCCTCCCCCATCCTCCTCCCCCATCCTCCTCCCCCATCCTCCTCCCCCATCCTCCTCCCCCATCCTCCTCCTCCATCCTCCTCCCCCATCATCCTCCCCATCCTCCTCCCCCATCCTCCTCCCCATCCTCCTCCCCCGTCCTCCTCTCCCATCCTTCTACCCGTCCTACTCCCCATCCTCCTCCCGCATCCTCCTCCCCCATCCTCCTCCCCCATCCTCCTCCCCATCCTCCTCCCCATCCTCCTCCCCATCCTCCTCTCCCATCCCCCTCCTCCACCCTCATCCATCCCCCTCCTCCCGCCACCGCGCACTCTTTCGTCTCGACGGCGAAGGCGTCATGAATAGGACGAATCTTCTTCGCGCGCGCGTCAATTCCGAGTCGTCTGACGACCCTCTCTCCATTATTAATGTTGATCGGGCCTTATGCGGCCCACTCCCGTCCTCTGTCACAATACATCCGCGCCGTACGCAACTTTTCCTCCTCCTCCTCCCACTCTCCTCCCTCCCTCCTCCAACTCACCTCCCTCCCTCCCTCCTCCTCCTTCCTCCTCCTCCTCCCTCCCTCCTCCCTCCCTCCTCCCTCCCTCCTCCCTCCCTCCTCCCTCCCTCCTCCTCCATCCCTCCTCCTCCCTCCCTCCTCCTCCCTCTCTCCTCCTCCTCCCTCCTCCTCCCTCCCTCCCTCCTCCCTCCCTCCTCCTCCCTCCCTCCCCCCTCCCTCCTCCTCACTCCCTCCCCCCCTCCTCCCTCCCTCCCCTCCCCCCTCCTCCCTCCCTCCCTCCATCCTCCTCCCTCCTCCTCCCTCCCTCCCTCCCTCCTCCTCCCTCCCTCCCTCCCTCCTCCTCCTCCCTCCCTCCCTCCTCCTCCTCCCCTCCCTCCCTCCCTCTTAGGGTTAAATGTAAGAAGGGACTACATAGTCTCAATTTCGCCCTAATAAAGTCGTTTGTCTGTCTGTCTGTCCCTCCCTCCTCCTCCCTCCCTCCCTCCTCCCTCCCTCCCTCCTCCTCCCTCCTCCTCCCTCCCTCCCTCCCTCCCTCCTCCTCCCTCCCTTCCGCATCCTCCTCCCTCCTCTTCCTTCATCTTCATCCCTCCTCCTCCCTCATCCTCCTCCCCCGTCCTCCTCTCCTCAATTTCTCTCTCGATTCCTCTCCTCCTCCGGTCTTTTCCTCGTCTGAATACTTGCCTTTGCCCCGATGTCGCTCTTGCCACGCGCGCGCACTGCTCCCTTTTGCCCCATTACACCTTTAAAGTTATCTTTCACCCTTGTATATGCATCGCCCGCTTGTTTCCGTCTAAGTTCCCTTCAATTATAGACTCGGATCGATTGCGCTAAAATACATCTTTTTCGATATTGGGTAATTATTTTGATGCGCTCTTTAATGTGGACCGAGAATGCCATCTGTGACCTTATTCGGCTGAATAAGTTGAGTTTTTATATGATGATGCTATTGATTAATACGTAACTTGTGAATAAAACACTTGATTAAGTTTAAAGTTTCTGATAATCATTCTACTGAAAAATATCTATTTTTAAATCTGCCCCAAAATTCCATTTACCTCTTTAAATATATCTACCGTATTTATCCGACTATAAGACAACCCACCGTTACAAAGTTAACCGACGAAAATGTTCTGTAAAGTATTCTGAAGCAAATAAATTAACCGATTTTTTTAGTTATTTTTATTTAAATCTCTGAAAATTCTCCTCACACTCCAAATGTAAATGTTTTAAACCTTTCTGGGCTAGTCACTATTTTTATATATTTCTTTGTTCGCGATTGTAAGACGACTTCCGACCTTTCATTTAAAAAGAAAAACAGAAAAACGTCGTCTTATAGTCGGGTAAATATGGAAATTCGTGAGGAATATTTACGTTTTCATCTAACCAATATCCTATTAACGAGTTTTCATTGAGCATAGAAATCTTTTGAGTCATCGTTTAGGTATTAAGTGCGTTGACTTAATAAATTCTCGTCCATTGATTAATTACTTGGTTTCGTTGTAAAAGTTCATTAAATATGAAAAGTTCCAATTCTGACGTAGCGTTCTATGAAGTGGCCTACTTTTCTTTCATAGAGTAAATCTCCTCAAGAAATTTTACAAACTTGGAAAATGATAGTTATGTATAGCATGTTTGTATGAATAACACAAAGGAAAAAGAGGGAATATATAATTTGTCAACTAGTGGTTGAAAGGCAAATGGGAGACTAAAGTTTTAGATGCCCGAAAGCTTGAACAACAAGCCTTCCCCTGTCGCCGTGAACGTCCACACCAAGTAAGTGGTGTACTGGTTAGGACGTTGGTTGCTACGCGCCTGCTGCTCGAAATGGCAGCGGAAACTACCTAATCCTGCGAAAGGATTTTTTCCAAGGTCGCCCGGCCCCCCGTTTCTGTGGGTTGAGGAGACCGCGCAAAGTCAGCGTTCCGTCCTTCGGAAGGGATGTAAAGCCGTTGGCCTCCTTGGTGCGCTTCGTTAAGAGTAGGCTAATGCCGGCACCGGGTTTCCCCCCCTCCCGTGTGTGTTTGGTGTGGAAGGAGCTATGGCTATAATAATCCAAAAGGTTGATTAGCCAAAAAAATACACACACCAAGTAAGTGTCCACTGACTCCCTCCTATCCCTTTTAATCACTAGTTCCCAACACACATACATACATACATATATATATATATATATATATATATATATATATATATATATATATATATATATACACATACATACATACACGCACATATATATGTTAATTTGGATTGACAATTTGAGATACAAGAAATCGATTGTCGTTGGCCCATTCATTGATATGGGGTTGTATTTTGAACCTTTGGTCGGATAAATAATTATTATAGTCCAACAATAAACTGCAAGCTATATGGAGTTTGTTTAAACAGATTTTTCTGTATTTTATTCTCCTTAGAAAAAAATTCTATAGCTTTTAACTCAAAAATAGTTCCCATCGAAGGCCTTATCCTTACTCTTGTGGATCTGTTGAAAATATTACCGACTGTAGCCTCGTATTCTCTTTAGACGGGGTATCGTATGGTTTCTGTCATTGGAACGAATATGATATTTTTGCGTACAGAGATATAGCGGATATAGAATTTACTCAGATCTTAGTGATGCGTATTTCCAATCGGTATTTTTTCCTTTGTAAAACCATGGAATCTGTTTAAAATTGTAACCGAATATATATTTTTTCTTAAAATATCATTTAGAATTATTTCAATGTTTCTATTATCAAAAATGAAGCTCTTCACTTGTTTTCGATAACAACTGTTGTCATCACCACCGTCATGCATCGTTGTTCTATATTTAGACCGTAAAACCACTTTTCCTTTAAGTCTTGCCTATATTTCCTTGTGAAGCATCAACAAGACAGGCTTATTATTCTCGCTGTTAATGCTTATCCAGTTACAGGCAAAGAAATCTAAAACATTATGTTTTAAAAGTCGAAATTTTAAATGTATATTTTTATATCACCCAGTGGAAGTTAAAGGCTAACTGTGCATTCCTTAGAATGTATGAGTTTAACGTGTTTATCGTAACGTTTATGCTCAAATTTTCGTTTTCTGATATTGGCGTTACATTTGATATTCCCACCCACCTTGGCACTGTAGTTTTGCATGTACGCATAACGATTAGAGGGAAGCTTTAGTTTTGTCTATCAGTCGGCCAATACGTGATATTTCCATGGTTACTTCGCATATGACTACGAAAGAGGCATGTGAGTAAAATTTTCATTCAAATGTGGCGCTGCGATCTGGAGTGGATGCTGCAAGGTTGTAGCAGTAAGAAGTTTCCTAATCTTTCATCCGATTTTACCATCTATTTCTGGAAAATGAAACTGCTTTCGGTCTGTTAGTCGACAAATTATCTCTTCCTCAAAAAGTCCTACTCTGACCTGAATATGTACAGCAAGTTTTAAGTATAAAATCAAACCTGCATCCTTGAAATTTATAGTATTACGTAGAGTGGTATGTGTACACCATTCGCCATTCTTTCTTTCGTCAACAGTTTTCCGGACAAATTCTCTCTTTGCTGTTACTTATTTATAAACGAAGTTCGACTCTGTAACGATTCTTGGAAATGCAAATATGGCTTCCTAACTTTTCTTTATTATTGAAGTTTTCACGGTCAAGGAATCGTTGTGAAATTGAAACCTTTAAAGAAACTTATATTCATTACATGCCTCGAAATTGTTGAATCGAATAACCAGTAGAAATGCATTGAGATACATTTGTTGAATATTGCTCGTCGAGTGTAAATTATATTTGAAATTTCACTATTATTAAGTTGTTACGTTCAGCAGTGTTTTAAATATCATTGCAAAAGAGACCCTCAAGTAAAATTGAAATTATTTTCTCTGATCTCACTAAGCAAATAATTTCACAATAAGAATTTCTGTGCCAAATTATGTCATTATACTTTTGAAATTAAGAAATTTTATTACGTTGCCTTATGTATAAAATATTTTTAATCAAAATTTAAGATATCCTTCCCAATTGTAGTACCTGAAAAATACGTATTATTGCCGAATTATTTATGTATGTGAACAGTATATCACAGGTAGAAATTTAAAAAAAGTTTTACGTAATGCATATGCATCGAATGTATTTTAGTTTAAATGTTAGGATATTTTTTCTTTCGCTTTCTTATTATTTACTCAAATTTTCACGTATTACGCTCGATTTTTCGCTGTTCGATTGTTTTATTTTGCATATTTACCATGATTTTATTTAAGTTCAAAGATACTTTATTAATTACATGACGGCTAAAATAAAATAAAAAAGCAAAATTGTATACAATTTCGGACTTATCTTCCCTGCAAGCACAATCATTAAGAATTCACATTTTGGTGTGGTTTTCTAGCATAGCTTTGAGTAATCGATCCATGGTAAATAAAAAAATTGTAAAGTATGTATAATTGTTCTCTTCCTTATTAAAAGCGGCCTATATTTCAACACCTGCAGGTTATAATGCCCATTAAAGGCCAATTCTTGATAGTTTTATTTATTAGTGGGATTTTTACATATTTGTTGGTTAATTTTCTATTATTTCAGGATTATTTCCTGTGTCTAATTAGGTTTATTATTGGAGCAGTCATCTAAGTCGTCTTATTCTACATCTACATCAAAAATTCTATTTTGTCGACTTCGCTTTCTTGCCAAACTCTTTGTTAATTCATATATAATTCTGGGTACTCTTATAGTTTAATGCTTTTCAATCCGAAATCGTTCCGTTGAATGGTGTAATCTTATTACTATTTTTTGCAATTGTATATTCCCTGGTTACTCGATCTATATATATATATATATATATATATATATATATATATATATATATATATATATATATATACACACAGTGCAACTTTTATAATCCGAACTAATTAATGCAAGGGCGTGTTTGGATAATCGAGGTGTTCGGATTACTGGATTCATGTAAAATAACGAGGAACAAATCGATTATGTATTAAATTTCTTTAAATAAAACACCAATTAATGTACATACAGCTCACTAAAATGACTGTGAGAGATCCGCGTTGAAGGATGGGGAAATTGTACTCCACACTGGGCCGCGGCAGTAAAAATGAGCGATATAAGCACGGCCGGCCGTGCCGATATCGCTCGTTCCTTTTAAAACAATCATCTATTAAGCCGCAAGAGGCGTTAGTAGTGGACATCTGTGCCCGACTCTGTTACAAGATAAAAGCTTCAAATTTCACTTTCCGATGCTTGATTCGCTTAACTGACACTTTTCACCTGATGTTGAAAAACATTTCGGATTATAGAGGTTGCACTGTGTGTGTGTATATATATATATATGGATAGTTTATTGTTGTAGGAAGGATTTTTGAGTGCTATAAGAGTTGTAAAATTAATAATGATCATTGATTTCTACTGAATTGGATATGTAAATCTGTCTCCCGTTTTCACGGTTTTCACTTAATGCGTTGAGATTTTATTTTATTGCGCTGAATAATCTATTCAAAGAGGATCAAATCTTGCTACGTTTTCTTTTGTAAAAGTGATTACTAAATTCGATAATTTGAACTCTCTTGCATGAAATGTATTTTGAATCAGAACTTTCGTAAGAAGCTCTTAAGAGTTTTCTTCCCGACGTAGGTAATAATTAAAATCAAGAAATGAATGTGCTGGTGATCATATAGCGTTATATAAATGACTATCAAAAATTTACTCTAACCATTTTCCCATTTTCTTGGTATGCTAATCTTTCGTATCATTGCGATAAAAACGCGTTTTTCGTTCAATTGGTCATAGGAAATTTTGAATGTGTTTCTGTCTTTTAAATTTAGTAAATAGACTTCCAATGAACAAAACTCTAATTTCTTTGTTCGTTCTCTGGCAGTTCTTGCTTTTATTTGTATTATTCTTCGCATTACATTAGCCGATATTTAATCGTTGGACGGCTTTAAACATTTCGAGACTTAAGAAACGTTGATTTTCTTCTCTATCCTAATTTCTTTCCGGGGTAAGGAATATCTCTTAACTTTTCCGCCCAGAAAGCCTGCTAACACACACATGATTCTTGACTTGCTTACTTACAAAGCGATTTCTACGCGTTGGCCAACCGATTTGGAGAATATAATCCATGTGCAACAAATGAGTCTTCTAAATTAGATTCTTAAGAACCTCTGCAAGTATAATCGAGGATTTTTTCAGCTTTGCAGTGTATTTGGAATGACTCTGGTTATACAGGTCTACTCAATCATATTACGTATTTCTTCTTTTCTAATCTGTTTGCGAAATTCTTATCAATAAACGCGTCGCTGGTTAATTAGTGCCGTACGGCTTAAATATTCTTAATTTAAATCGCTTGTTAATGGGACTGGCGCTATTCATTTTCTTTTCGTTCGCCGAAGAAAACATCTGAGAAAATTTCACTTTTTTTATTAGTTTTTAGAGTAGAAATGCTTATCTTATACTTTTGGGTCGTTGGTACAAAACTATTTTAGTGTAGCATGTCTGTAATATAATCTAACTAAAATCTCTAATCATCTAACCGCTAATTGGAACGCTAAATTTTTTGCTGTGATTACAGGGAAATAGATTCTTGGAATTAATTTCACGTTACAAATTTTTGTTATCGCAACGATGTCTACTTTTCAGGTTGAAGCATCCGAACATCGTCCAGCTGTTGGAGACTTTCGAAGACAAGCACAAGGTTTACCTCATAATGGAACTGTAAGTAACAACTGAGAGTAATGCTATCTATATATTAATTTAAATCGCTTTTTTCCTGTGGTAGAATGTGTGAGACAACTGCAGCACCTAGGAATATGGTTGATGTGTCAAAAGAAAGGTCTTACCATGTAGATGTGCAGGCACTTAAAAATTTTGAGATCGGAGCGTTGGGTCGCCATTTATTGATGATATTTATCACATCAGAATTTCAATTGTGGGAATGGGGAACTAAGTCCAGGCGATAGCGCAAAAACGGCTCGACCGATTTTTACGAGACTTGCAACTTATCGAAAGGTCGATCCAACTTAGATCTTAGGCAACATATCATATCAAAATTTCAATCAGGAGGGGGTGGTTGTGGGGAGGGGACAACTAAAAAACCGGCGATAGTGCAAAAACGGCTGGATCGATTTGCACGAAACTTGCAACTTATCTTAAGGTCGATCCAACTTAGAACTTAGGCTACATGCAATATCAGAATTTCAATCAGGAAAGGGGGGGTGCGTTTCTATCGATATTTTGAATAGAGATAGAATTTCGATATAGGTTGCGGTGGGTGTATGAGTGACCCGATCTGAATGAAATTTGAAGTCTGTCAAAGGCCGCCAGGACGGTAGGAGGAGACAGGAAATTGGAGTGATGGATGGGTGATGTGTGTGTTTGTCACCACGCGTGGGAGCTGCGAGCCGGATCTCTGCAGTCGCTCTCTGCTAACCGACGGGTAACCCCTAGTTGGGTATATTTTGAGATCATGCGTTATCTTTTTAAGGCATTTATTGGTCAACTAAAGGCAATAGAAACGACATTTAACCTTTTATGTCACAAACTAATTTTTTTATAAAACAAATGCCTCTCAAAAAATTAAACAAATCTTTTTAAAAACATTGTTTAAATTTTATTTTGTCGAAAAACTTTTTATTCAAAACTTAATCGATGAAAAATTGACAAATGAGGTTGATGCATTGAATTTGACTATGAAGATACACTGGGCCATAGCGAGTTAAATTCCTCCATTTGTCTGCATATTTCAGCGGTGAATGCCGAAATGGATTTTGATGAAATTAGGCATTTAAGACATACTAACAACATCAAATGACGCTATAGTTTCTTTCATTATCAGGTCTACCAATAAACGTCTTTTAGGTAGAACTTGTCACGTACTACAAACAAGTTTGGAAAGTGTACAGTGCATCACAAATAAGCACGTTTCGTGTGCTGGAATATTTGACACTAAAGAATATACTTTAAACGAACGCACACCATAAAACGACGAAGCACCATGGCTCGATTATGTCTCCGTCTACTAAAAATCTCTTCTCTTCCCTAAGTTGGTGCATTAATAAACGTATTTACGCAATTTTAATATGACTAAATACTGCTAAACGATTTATCGGAAGTTATGCCGGGGAAATATTAAATTTTAATTTCCCGATATATTTTTAATGAGTTTTATTTAATAAAACAATCGAAAATTATTTAAAACATACCTCACTTGTGTTAAGTGTTTGTAATATTTACGTTTCTTTTGTCGTAGATATTCCATTTCCTTCTGCTTGCAAAATGCTGCATGCACACGTAATGGTATTAAACGTATTTTCGTAATTATAGCAGATCCTATTTACTGGGAAGACTATACCTTAACAACAATTACGTATCCATGCGTGGATTTTTTCAAATCCAAAGCGAATTACGATTTTCTTGTTTGATTTTGTGGAAATTGCTACTCCTACAATTAAAATGTAAAGAGCAAAATATACTGTAGGTATTTAGTTCAACAACTTTTATTTGAAGACATTTTCGATATGACTAATATTTTACGAGATATAAGGAAACGTTCTTTTTTGTCTCCAGTAAAGTGGTATCCCTTATTGTGGTATGTGAATCATTTATGCCATTTTCTTATTGTCTTTGCTCTAAAGTCCTAAATACCACATTTCATGAAAATCCATTTGGTAGAAGCTGAGCACGAACATACGTACGGACGAACGGGCAAACAGAGCGAAGCTAATAGGCCCTCACGTTGGAAACGAAACGCGCCTAAAAATGTGTTATATACAATTTTAGAACTAAACAAGAGCGGCAATTTACGATTTTTGCCTAAGAAATCTCTAGCTGGAAAAGCTATGAATAGAGGAAATATTGTTTTCTGTTGATATACTTAGCAGATAAATGAATTGTTTCAAAATAGTTCTCCATACGACGGGTGCGTTGAAAGATTTAACGATGATATGCGATAAAAATACTTTTATGGATCGCAATAATCTGATCATCTATGGCATTTGTTTAGTTCCTCAAAGAAAATTTCTTAAATTGTTTCGCGTTTTCATTAATGGAGCCTAAACCTTTATTTAAAAACAAATTTTCGGGGAAATTATAATCTTTGCCATCGAAATGAATATTTTTGTAAAATAATTGCATGGAGAATTTTCGGATATGAATAAATTGCACGATGGCATTGGCGTAGCTGCCAAACCTTATGTAAAAGAGAAAAATCAATAACCTTTATCTCCTGCCGAGAGTAAAATTGTGTTTTTATTGGAATGTCTGCAAGTCAAAAAAACAATAATTAGGAAATAATATTCGGACATTAAAAAATGACGTGCAGTGGAGTGGCTAAGTAAAAGTATCGATATGAAGCTTGACCGCTAAACAAATACATGTGGAGGAAAAAATGGTCAGATTGATTGAATATACAGGGTGAGGCATATGTAAGGAAACGGAGTTTTTAAAAAAATGTAAACAATGCTACATTTATTTTTATATTAGATGCTCATATCGTTCTCCTTCTACTTCTAAACACTTCCCAACACGCATTAGACAACTCCGATGAACGTTTTGCAGTACTTCAGGTGTAATCCACTGAAATTCCCGTATTACTCTTTCTTTTAATTAAGTTTATCCTATATCTCCAGATATATGCCACTCCCTGTACAAGGGGTATTCAACGTACAATAGACGCGTGTGGAATAAGCAGAAGAGATTGTAATTAACGGATAATCATAGAAGGAATATCTATCTGGGGATTGGTTGGGTAGCGATGGCTTGGATTGTTACGTAGATTCGATGGCTCACTATGCCATTTTCTCGTTCGATTGTCTCATTTTCACTAAATTACAGTCATGTAATGCCTCCATGTTTCCGTTTCCAATATAGTTTTCCAAACATCGATTTCACGCCGATAGGACTTAAATTGTTCATAGTGAATTCTGTAGCTATCATGCGTCATATTTTACGTTACTTGAATGGTCGTTAAAAGTGCATAACCAGAAATATTATACACTTAAAGGAAATTTCTTTATAATCTTTCTGGCCATAACGCTCAATAGTAATTTTCTATCGCTAGATGGCTGTGATAAAATTCAAGATTTTCGACGCTGTTTTGAAGTGTAAACAATATCTTGGTTACGATAAATAATACGACGGTAATGAAAATAAATACTAACTTTTTCATTGATGTTGTGTTAATGAATTCAACTATAGTTATTAAAATTGATGAATTTTTTAAGATCTTAGAGGTAATTTTTTGCAAAAACTGAAAAGATTTTAATCTTTGAATAAAACAACAAAAGTTAAAAAATTTATTTAATTGAAGTCACGTTTTTATACACTAAAAGATAAAAATAAGTAATAAATTCTCTTAATTGAATGTTATAACAAGTAAAAATAATTTTGGGCATATAATGGGTGTGTAGCGTAATGTTTAACAAATAAATATTCATCAATATTTCTTTGCCACGAAACTTTTAATTGCTGACAGCTATTTTTGTTTTCTGTAACATTCAATTACGTGAATTTTATATTTATTGCTTACTTTTTAGTACACATAAAAGTTGGTTTCATTAATTTTTTATTTACATTTTATTGTAACGTATAACTTAATTCACGCATACCCGTCATTTTTGGCGAGCAATAACGCTGATGAAATAATAATACAGCTGTAAATTGTCATTAAAATTGATCTAATCCACTTTAGATACCAGAGAATGGATTTCGTGGGAAGGAATGGACTTATTGTTAGTGCCAGCGGTGTGACTGAAACACTGGAAAACTTGCGCGCTCTCCTAACGACACCATTTTTCTGTGGCCATAGCTGCAATCGCGGTCAGAAATGAGAAGTTGAATAGAAATATGTCGTAATCTGGTTCCACTGTTATGAACTCGAAACCTTTAAATCTATCTCTCAACGTATTTTTCCGTCATCGTCCGTCCTCGTCCTTACTCCTGTTGCCCGCTCCGCCCACGTTCATTTCCTTCGCTTCCTCCGCCCCCCCCGCCTCCCCGCTCCCTTCCCCCTCGCCTCCACCCCCCTCCTTCCTTGCTTGCTTCCCGATTTACCAGCTCTCTCCTTATCCTCTCACCTCCTTCCTTATCCTCCATCTACCTTCTCGCTTCCAGCAAACCCTTCACTTTGCAAACCCTACCTCTCTCTCTCTCTCTGCTTACCCTCCCCTTCCTCTATTACCCTCCCCTTCCTCTATTACCCTCCCTCTCTCGGCTTACCCTTTCGCCCGTTGCATTTCATTTTTATTTCGTTTCCCTTGCAACTAATGTCGCAACTTCCTTCGTTGCCTCATCCATCCGAACATTATCCTGTTATTCACGTCACCTATTGTGTCCCGATGCTATAAATTCCTTTTTCAGATGCAAGCCCCGTGGCCCATTTGGATTTCCGACCAAAATCCGGCTTTAATAATCTTTGGTGCGTCATCCTTAATATCTCCATTCGTTGGTCATCGAACGTGTACCTTTATGCTATAATTCAGTTCTTCGATATATTTTTGGAATAAACTTCGCGAGAAAATGTAGTGTAACTGAGACGTGGTGATGAAATATTGACGGAAATGGGCGTTACTCCGCCTTTCCGTTTAATTTTAAAATCCGCGAGCAGTTTAACTAATGTTGACTTAAATTTTTTCGTTTAAATAATGTTGATCGTGTACAATTTTCATTTGCCTTATGCGCTCTCCTCTTCCGTTTGTAGTGTGCTTATTCTTTTTTTAATGGGGATTTTTAATGTGACCTAACATTTCAGTAGTTCTCTGTAGAGATAGGTATACATCTCGGGTAAGAAACAAGCGAATATGTTTTTGAATTCAAGTTTATGCTTCAGCTCAGTCTCGGGCTGGCCAAATTAAGCATCCGTTGCAATCACCGATTCAGGGACAGTTCCCTAAAATTTTTTCTTCAATAACAACATGTGATACCGACGTGATCCATGATACCGACAAGTACTTAAATAACGAAAATAAAATTTGCAAATACCATCATGCGTACAATTTTTAATTAACTTTAATTAAAAATTGAATCTCATGATGGTTGGGACAGATCTAATTGTCAGGCCAAAGGCCGTTGCATTCCACTACTGGATTTAATTCAAATAAATCATTTTCTTCGATTTAATTTTGATTTTGAATGATTACCGATAAATTTTATTGCCGCTCAGGTAAGCTATTTATCATGTAATACAATTGATGTTGTATTTTCTGATATATTAGTAGATACTTATTATGCAGTAATAATTATCATTTCGTCGTAGCATGGGCGCCCCGAAGTATTTAGGCGCATCGGGTGAGATAGTACTTTAGCAAAGGTTTGTTGAGACATTTTCAAAGTATATTTTAATTTATTCATCGCTCTGTAAAAGTTATTGATAAATAAAAAAGATGCTATCAAGATTACAACCTGTTCCGCTTTACAAATTGACATCCAATATATATTCACCTTTAAGTAAGGCATGGATAGATTATCGGAATGGAGCCCCCAAAACTTTTGCGCAGCTCATAATCAGATCGACCGTAACTCTGGCAGGCCCTATACGTATCTTATCAACGAAATGCAGCTTTCTTTTTCGCTTTTCTTTGGTGATTATGAAACTCGGACTAGCGTATTGCCATTATTGTTGTATTTGCGGTTTACATTCCGTGGTTTCCCCGCACTTTATCCATTCGTTCATTTCTCGAATATTACTTCTAATAAGTAAAGCAGAATGGAGTGAGAATTTCATCAACTAAACTACCGCGAAGAGTATTCACACTTAGAAGTTATTTTATTTTTGTAGATTCGGAAATTTGTGGCAGTTTTTAAGTGTGCGTGATTCTTTCTTGAATATTCTATCGCAAACCTTTGTTTGTGAAGTTAGAATGTGTCACTTGGATACTTTGAGACCAGGGAGTCTTCGTTAAGTGCCGCTCTTTACTAATGTTCGAAAGTTGTGACCCGCTATTAAATTCTTTATATCCCTAGCGTTTACGAACGGGAGGTTTACGAAATTGAAAGAAAAATAACGTTCTTTTAAAAATGTATTTTTTTGCAATTTTTCTGTGAATATTGGTGCTACGTAAAATCCGTTAATCTATTTGCGTGCCACTTTTCTTACGCGTGCAATAGGTCGCCGATCCCTGTTATAGGCATTACATTTCTCACTCGTCGAGAATAAATGGTAAATTCTCGTAAAATTTCACTATTTTATTTATTTATTTTTGTTTTAATTTTGTATAAGTCCGTTATTTTTTGTTTAATGTGACCTTTGCCTTTGTAAGTAGCCAGGAATAAGATTATTGTTAAATCGATCGAAATCTTATTAATTAGGGGACAATTTTTAATAGGACGAATTTAGGTTTTGAGTGTTTAATTATTTCATATCTTTATTTGGGTGTACCATGTTGTCCAAATTATTTTGTCTATTCTGGTACTGCTGCTATACGTAGTCATTAATATCCCAGATGAACTTGGTCAACTGAAAAATTATATAGTTTTAAAAATCGTTCAATATGTTCGTCCAGAGCCATTACATTTCCCTCTCAGCCCCCGTCGATCTGAAACAAAAAAGATGAGTCTACAGCAGGCATGTCAAACTTGAAAAGGCGTCCAGGCCGCACGAAGGCGATTAATGTTAGAGAAGTTGTTGTTGTTGTTTAAGGAGGGCCTGAGCTGGAATGATAGACTCTAGCTAAAAGATTGGACGTCCGTTTTTCTATTAAAAACAATAATTTAGAAAAGCGTTCTATTGTAATTCGGTAATCATGAACAAAAATCGTCTCCTTTTCGTTAAAATAAAGCATTTATATGAAATCTCACAGAATTCACTTGAGATAAAAATTAGCCATCCGGCCGCAGTTAGTCACAGAAAAGGCCGCATGCGGCCCGCGGTCCGCCAGTTTGACATTCCCGGTCTACAGCATCTTTAGTTAATCCCTTCTCAGGGATGCTTTATGCCTCAGTTGCTTTACACTATGAATATTTATTGTACCATTTGCTCTCTCTTAGTTTTTTCTATTGTCGAGGACGTTTTAGTGTTCACTACTATGTTTCATTTGCGATTCTTCTCAATCCCTTATTCTTATCTGTAGTTTAAAAAACTTTTATTCCTGGTTTTTCTTTCTCATTCCAAGAAAATTACTGGTGTTTCAATCTCACTCCTTTCCAATGAAGTTCTGAGCTTCCGAATGATTTTCTTTTTTATCCATTTCGTATATTTAATTTCTATTGGATAATTATCAAATGAAAACGAAGGTTTGACTGTCACTATCGTCAATCTATTTCTCATTTATACTAATGCTATGCTGTTGAAGTTAGCACTCTGCTTTATGAGACGAAGTTATTCGTGAGGCATTGAGACGCTGGCATCATTCTTGAGAGCAGCAGAAGTGTCCGTCAAGTATTTGTGGTATTCGAAAAGTTTTTATGACGTATGACATCCAATGCGTGCTACGAAAGGCGCATATTTTTCATCTTTGCTTTCCTATCGTAAATCGAATCTCTATCTTAGCGGCTTTCTCCGTATTCTCCGATTTTAATCGGTAGTTGTTTAAAAACCTTATACCCTACCGTTTTTAACAAAGGGAATTAAAATAGCAAAGAGAACCTCAAAAGCCCTCAGTTGTGTGTGGATAGATAATAATTCTAAACTTTTTTATAATGCGGTTCATATCTTATTATAATCGACTTTGTATGAATGCATAATTTTAATGAACAATTTTAGTTTGATGCGTCTGTGTCAGGATTGTTCGATTCCCTTTAGATAGGAACATTTCCATCCCTGTGGAAACTATTAGATTTCTCGAGCGAGTGACCTATCAATATCAGGTAAATAAAATCGGCATCTCGCTTTATGTTTACTACTCATTTTTTAACCGACCTAAATTGATTCCGCGGAAGTGGGCCAAATACCCATCGATTGGACTTTAATGGCAGCAATTCGAAGATGATATCTTATGGCGGCGGCCGTTCCTTCTTCCAAATTGGGGCCGGTGCTGGGGCAGAGGAAGCTCCGGTGTATCTTGAATAGAGATAGGGCTTTCTTAGTAGTATGTTCAACAGGGAACTATCGAGTTCGTCTTATAGCTGAAAAAAATCAAGAACAAGCCATTTTAAAAATATATATGCTTATCTCGGGTATCTCCAATAGCCACAACAGAGTTTAAAAAACCCTATACGCATTTTGCCTACAAAGTGAATTACCACTGAAGACGGCTGCTTTGTAGCCGAAATGCGCATATGGTTTTTTAAACATTGTTCTGGCTATTGGAGATACCTGAGGTAAGTATATTTTTTAAATTTCGTGTTCTCGAGTTAGTATGCTGCGCAGAAAAGAGAAGCAATTGGAATTTCAGGATTTATACCGTATTTACTCGCGTAAAAGCCACGCTTTTTCCCCTAGTTTTATATTTACAAAATGAATATGCCGATTATATGTGAGTAAAAATGAAATACCTTGTCTAAATGTGAGTTAATCGTTAAATTTCGCTAGGGCACCACTAAATGGCTCTCATGATTCAATATGCAGTATGTGACATATGAACCCATTGAAAAAAAATAAAAAAAGGAAATAAAAATTATAATTATTATTGATGACAGTGGAGAATAGATTTCAGTTTTTGCCGGCGATCGCAGCGAGAATCGGAAGGGGTTCGCGAGAAAGATACCGCAGTTCGTCGGATGTCAAGACATAGTCACAGTTTGATCTCTTATTCCGATAGTTCTAACTAGGAATACATTTTGGTGTTGTTTCCTTCGGGTTGTAAGTCGCTCTCATTTCTCTGTAGTTTCTCTGCACATTCAAGCTGCGCGTGTTGGCACTCTGACTGCGTGCCGCGTGTAAAGCCGTAAAATAAAAACCTTAATTATATTATTTGCGGGGAATTCTTATATTAACCTTTTAGCCGCGCATACCCTGTTTTCCGTGTGCAGCGGATTTGAGTAAAATACTGCGCATCCCGCGATTTTCGCGTGTTTGTATTCCTCCTTTGTATGCCGAGATATGGATCTAATGCTGGCGAATCCCACATAATTCACCGATTTGCTTTAACGTTGTAAGTAATAATAATATTTATATAAAGTCAATGGTATTTATTTGTGATTTTTATTTTTCCAGAATGTTTTATGTCTCATCGCGTTGTCTCTTCTTTTGTATTCCCTAGTTCATTATAGGTATTTTGGAGATAACCTCGATTCCCGTTCATATAATGCGACGAGTGTGATATGAAGATATTGAGCGACTCAGCAGCTTATTACGTCCTTCGCTCGCATTTCTGAAGTTGTTGGTTGTGAGGGGCGGTTATGAAGACTGGTGCAAAGCGAGGGGGTTGGGGGATGGAGTGTTGGATGCTGAGGGTAAGAGGGGAATTTGAAGAGACTAGAGTGGTTGGAGGAGAGGATAAAGAAAAGAGGGAATGCAAGAGTGGGATAGTGATGAAGTGTTATTAGCGATCGAAGGATACGACGTGGGGTAAATAATTTGAGAAAAGTAATCGAAGTAGAATTTAACTTTGAAAATATTTATCGCGAAATTAATTGACTCGGCTAAATTAGTTATGTACCCTAACACTGAGTTTAGAAGAGAAAGTTTTGTTTTTTATACCGTTTTCGCTGTTTTTGTTATCTAAGGCCTAGAGGCATGCTAATTGTCGTTATTCATTGCAAAATTATGGAACAACGTGGAAGTATATTTAAACGTCGTAATGAATTTGATTTGTGAAAACGGTGTATTACTAAAGATTTCATTCATGTATTGTTGCTTTAACTCGTGCCACATTTATTATCACTTATTTATTATCCTTAAAATTAATTCTGGACAAATTATTTCGAATTTAACTTTTTTTAAATACTTGTGTGCTCTGTTTAGCTTCTAATTGAATATTGCAATATCACCTATATTAATACTCATCACGTTTAAAGCCTTTCAGTTGGAAATTTTGGATTAATAATAGTAAATTAAGGAATAAATATAATTGAACTTGTTGATATTTTAAAAGCATTTATATATTTTTGTATCATGCAATATTTTCCACTATTTTAATATTTAGTTATTTTTTATTTTCAGAGTTACTGGAGGAGAACTATTTGACCGAATTGTAGAAAAGGGCTCTTACACAGAAAAAGATGCCTCTGACCTTATTCGGCAAGTTTTGGAGGCCGTTGACTACATGCATGAGCAGGGCGTGGTTCATCGAGATTTAAAAGTAATGAATGGCTACTCTATTTTTATTTGACAATTGATCCGCAATTTCTTAAAATCTAGGCTTGAGATAAATATGATGGATGTTGTTTCAAATTGATTTAATATTATTTTATAAAGCCAAATAATTTTGCGTTTTTAAATTATTGTGCCATTGTGGTATTACTGTTGTAACCATGTGCTATAATTTTGTTAAAGATGTGCTTATGTGTATTTTTTCAGCCTGAAAATCTTTTATACTATAGTCCAGATGAAGATAGCAAAATTATGATAAGTGATTTTGGATTGTCCAAAATGGAAGACTCTGGTGTAATGGCAACGGCTTGTGGAACTCCCGGATACGTAGGTGTGTTTTCTTAAGACTATTGTCCTCATCCAATTGAGGAAGTGAGTGCCACTACATTAATATCATAAGAATGTGCCGATTGACACCTGCTAAACGAATGTTATCTCCAGCAGACTACTTCACGATTAACAAAATGTATTCGATGTTCAGAAGGATTAAAATGAACAAAATACTCGAGTAGTTTTTATATAGTATTTATTTTATATTATAGTTATATTATGAAATTTTTACGTTATTTTTGCCTTTATTCGAGAATGAAGCTCTAATGATTAGATCACCACTTCGTGCGTACCTATAAGTTATTTTCTTTAATCAAGTATTAAAATAAGTATATCATTATACTAAAGTCACAAACATTTCATATTTTTCAGACTAATCGAGTAATTTATTATTATATAGGTACGTAATTAAACGTAACTTTAAATGATGTTTTTGTTCCTAACATTTTTCACATTTTCAATTACTGCACCTCTACTTTACTGTCTTGATTACCACCTACAATATTTATGTGGTTATTGAAAGAAATACTTTCCTTGAATTGTACTTTATTTGCTCTATTTAATCTTAGATTATGTATTTATAATAAAATGCATTTTCCCTTTTGTATAGCACCTGAAGTGTTAGCTCAAAAGCCTTATGGCAAGGCAGTGGATGTTTGGAGCATAGGTGTCATCTCGTACATTCTTCTCTGTGGTTATCCTCCTTTCTACGATGAAAACGATGCAAATCTATTTGCTCAGATATTAAAAGGTATAGTTGTAAATTATGTATTCCTTCAAACGTTAGCCTATAAGTAATAAAATTTATTTAAAGAGTATAAATCAGCCTCAATTTAGTCTTTTTGTGTGATGTATTTAAGATGCGTTTTTAATACTTAATGTAAAATCCCGTTTTTTTAGAATACCGTTTTAACGGAAATGCCGTTTTACCAAATTAAGGTAACTGATGGGGAAGGGCTGAAATATGTACTTTGATGCGCTATGTGCTGTAGCAACTCTATTTCAGTTCCGAAAATTCCATTCTAATTGTTAGAATCAGAAACTAACCTCTCTGTATTAATTATAAAGCGAAATTCATCGTTGAAGCAAATACCTCTTCAGGTACTGATCATCGAAGCTTCTAAGTGATGTGGGTGTCTAAGTCGAGTAGTAATGTAATTTCCTTAAAATCTTACCTATGGGCTTTTTAGATAAATTTAGAATAACATCCTCACAATAATTCCGATTTTTGTTTTTCCGGAAAATTTTTTTCTAAGTAATGAATTTTGTCACGACCCATTCCGACAAAAACGAAATTTTGCTGTATAGCTTTTCAGAAAAAATATTCCTTCTCCACTATCAAATGTCTGAATTTTCAAATAATTTTGTCTTAAAAATCCAGAAAATTATTTCTCACCCTCTCTTCGAGAAAGTAATGCTTAAATATTGTTTTTTCGTCAAAGTTATCAAATATAGTGCATCAAGAAATTAGGAAAGTCAACGGCTTATTATGTGTACATTAAAAAGTAAACGAGAAATTAACGAGGGCGTAGTTATTGTTTTCACCTTTGCGATCAAATTAGTTTTTCCGCAAGATGAAACTTTCCCGTAAAAATGGGGATATTATTGACTTTTAGATTGGGCTGGTCATTATTTAAAGGAAAATTTTTAGTTCATCCGATCAAAATACTCCTTTTAGAGCCTAAGACGACGTATATTCCAACCGCTAGTTTTTAAACGAAAGTATAATTTCTTTTTTAAAGTCTTAATTCCAAGCACTCACATTGCACTTTCATCCACTAGTTTGCGTATGCTTTGAGATTCTTTCGATTTGATAATCCTAACGAGGAACCGTTTAGTGAAATCTCTCTTAGCTCATATACTCGGCATTGGAATTGGTTGCTTAGCGATCGTATTTAAATATCGCCATAAAACTGCCCTGCGATTGTTATACCCTTGCCCGTTCATTCCAATTAACAAAAAATCTTAGTTGTGATTTTCTCGCCGAAACTATTGTCACCTCTCATAGAATCATTTTTCTATTCAATTACTTTCCAAATTACGATTTGAATCCTTTCTCACTTGCTACTAAGCGCAATTGATTACGTGCTGCCGAAGAAAGTCTGAGGAGTTGTTTGCTTTTTAAATTCAGGTTTCTTTTAAATGTTATAGTCCCATGCTGGAATTCAGAAAAGTAGTAATATCGCGACGTAAATTTCTATCTTGGCAGTAATTTTGTCATGCCACCACAGCTTGATGTTTGATTAGACCCATATATGCTCATTCTAGGAATAATTAGGGTTCATAATTGAAAAAATAAAATTTATTGTCGAAGCAGATGCAGGTAGAAGAAATGAAATTAGTTTCAGTTGTCTTTTACATCCGCACTAATTGAAAAAATCAATCTATTGGATCATGTAAATGAAGTTGCACATATGAGTTTGTGCAAAATCACCAAGAGAAAATATATTCGAAATTTACGGAGATTGTCGATGACATCATTTTAAGCAACTATACCCTTAGATAGCGATAGCTACAAATATTGAAATAGAAGTCGAGTAGATTAGCGCTCGGAGTAAAAAATACAATTCCCTACATATTCTTTAGAACAGGGTTTCTGAAACTGTGGTCCGCGGACCCCTGGGAGTCCGCGGATATATTTTAGAGGATCCACGAGTTAATACATAAACTTATAAAAAAATAATGAAATTTTAAAACCCTTTTATTACTGTCGGGACTCATAAGTCCCGATTCATAAAATGTCTTATATCTTTCCTCCCAGCACTAATATCCTGACGGGACGTACAAGTCCCGACCATTTACGTATCTTTAAGCCGCGAAACACGAAAGCGTTTCTCTCGCTTTGCTATTGTGTCTATGGCATCCAATGAACTTGGGGGTCCGCAAGAATTCTTTCCTATCAAAAGGGGTCCTTACGTTACTCAAGTTTGAGAACCACTGCTTTAGAAAATCATCTGCAAAAATGTTATTCTCTTTCATTGGACTCCTTTTTAAGTACTAATTGAAAGAAAGAAAATCAAGTGTTTCAGACAGACGCGTACTGTTAAAGAAATGTACCGGATCTTGACACAACCTGTCTCCACGTCATCGGCCCAACTAACCTCCCCTCCCCCCCTCGTCCTCTCCCCCTCCACCTCTCCCCATGCCCCCTCCCCTTTTCCCCTCTCTCCCTCTCCCCCTTTCCCCTCTCCCCCTCCCTCCCCATCTCCCCCCTCCCCTCTCCCCTTCCCCCTCCCCCCTCTTTTCCCCTCTCCCCTCCCAGGAGCCTCGTGACGTATGGCAGGGCTTCTCAACTTGAGTTACGCGGAACCCTAGGGGAATATGTCTCAATTTCAATATCAGTGGAACCTCTCTATGATTCCATAGAAAAACGATCCTTAAGAGGTCATAAAAGAGGGTAGCCGTTAGGAGCGGTTTCACTATATATTTAGATTGCAGGGCCCACAACTACTTAGCGCCAAGGACCCCCAAATGTTTAGCGCCATGGACCCCCCAATGTTTAGCGCCATGACCCCCAATGTTTAGCGCCAGGGACCCCAGGATGCGTAAATCCGCCACTGTCTATGATGCCATTTATTACGCTACCAGAAAATATTTGGAGAAATCGGTGGGCGGCAGTGGGCGCCTTCATATATTTCTAACTAGCTGCAAGTACCCGGCGTTGCCCGGGTGAAGTTAGCTGTCTCTACTTTGATTCAATACAGCACACTATAACGCTTATCTTTTATCAACATTTCTTCGGTGTCTCATACAGTAATCGCAAACACGTCAGATTCTGAAATCCAATTGGAAGTCGAATACGAATAAAAAAATGGTTGAAAGGACGTTAACATAACTTTACAGGCAGTGTCATTCTTCGCATTGATACTATTAGAGGGAAGCACAAATACTAAAATAATCGCTTATATGTAATTTCCTTAATCGCAGCCCCTAAACAGAAGGGATGTAAAACTAAAATAAAATACCCAAGGTGAACACCCTCAGGTTTCCCTAAGTACGCATGCCAAGTTTCAGCTTTCTAGGTTTCTTGGTTTTGAAGTTAGAGCGTTAACACCCAAACAAACAAATACACATTGTTTTGTATTTATATGACTAGCTGGAAGTACCCGGCGTTGCTCGGGTTTTAAGTCAAGACAAAAAATATTGAGTAGGCATTCAACGCACCCATTCCTTACGCATATAGTATAGGATTAAGGCGACAATTCAATATCGAGGTTTAACAATGACACGGTCAGCAAGGCAACATGTCGTTAAAAAGCTTCATGTTTTCAAATAAATATGACTTAAACGTAGAACTTGAGCGATTTTGTATCGTAGGCAAAATTTGACGATAAGAATAACAAACGTTCTTTTTTAAAAAATGCTCCAAGTCCGAAGATCGTAGGTATTTCTAATTTTAATTTTTAAAAGAGTAAAAGTCTAAGTCGAAAAATCGATTTTTACGTGTTATGGGAAATGGCACCCCCCCCCCTTTCCTCTCCTCCCACTAAAACTGGAAATTCTGGCCCCGAGGTGTACATCCTCATAGTCCTATTAGTAAGTGTACCAATTTTTAAGTCTCTACTTTTCTTGGTTTTGGAGTTACAGCGTTAACACACAAACAATCACACAAATATACATTTTCTTTTATTTATATGATTTATAAAGAGTTTTAAGTTTACAATTCCAAATAAACCTTAATAAATAAAACGCGCGTCAGCAGATGAAGCTCCAATTTTTAGGGTTTTATTTGGCGTCTTTGTTGAGTCCATAAATTATAAGTATTCCTGTTCTTAGCTGAGAATTCATTTTAAAGATAATTGTGTATCTGAGTCGGTGTATGTTTTAAGTTGCTTATTCTAATGAGTCTCGTTTATTAGTGAGATTACCATATCATATGATTGTGAAATTATCTAATCTTACCGTTCTTCCTCCGTGTTATAATTTATCTGTTGGTTCCTTTTCATTTTGTTTGCTGACATGCATTTGTCCATTGAATGGAATTTTCTGTTTATTTTTGTCTAATTCTTAAGGGTATGTGAAGGGAATTCTTTCTCCTGTCTTTCTCCAGCAAATTAGTATTTAATGTACATGTAAACGTTTAATAAGATTAGACAAAAACCTCTTCTCTCAAAAGTCACAAATTGGCTCAGTAGAGAACTTGAATATTATAAAATCGAAGAAGCATAAAAATTTACGCAGTGTCCACCGTCAAAGATAAATTGTACAAAAAGTTCAATGAAATATATTTAATCACAAATGTGGATAGAATTATCGCCTGGCGCCATTAACCAGGTGCTCCTCGTATGTAGATAAACTGTCACCAAGTGTATGGTCTATTCCGGATTAGAAACGTTAAGATTGAATTCGTTTCCCTTTTTGTTCTATTTCTGTTCAAAACTCAATTTTTCCGTGTTGATTCAGATGATTTTATGTTATTGAGTTACGATATCGTTTACCTTTAGTTATCCACTATTTACTTGTATACTATGTAAAGTTTGGTTGAAACTTAGGGATATGTGGAGGAAGATATTTTTTCATAGTTATACCGAAGATTTCGAATGGCATTGTATCCTTCCGTAGATTTTATTATTATGGACACGCTCACGTATAACAGTAAAAAAGTTTAATAGCATCCTTATCGTAAAATTTGGTACTACATACTTTGCAGTTCAAATTTGGCAAGCGAAATAGCAGTTTACTAATAAATTAAAATGATCCCTAGGATGTTTGTTTAAATATTTTATTTATAGGTCCCCGTATCTTTATGTACGGCTTGGAGGGACTTACCGGGCTTCCTTATGCGTCGAGTGTTTCGATGGTTTTAGAAAGAAATCGAAAGGTTTTTAATATCTTAAAGAGATTTCATTAAAAAATTTCACATATAATTCCATGTTAATCGAAAAGTTAATTGTGGCTTTTAGAAAGAGTTGCATTTTAAATGTATTTTGTTCTTCTCGAAACCGAATTTATAGTTGTAACTCCACATTCTAATACATTGGGAAATACGGATATTTGAATTTTGGCTTATATTCTTATTTCCTCGGATTTTCTCGATTTTTTCCAATTGAAATACTTTGACGTCACAGCACTTTCCTCTCCACGCCCTTTTTACTTTCACTCTCTTGTTGGCCTCTTCTTTTCTCGCAGCTTTCTCTCGCTTGTCTTCATTGGGATCTGTGCGACATTTTTGTGTTAATATTGGACAGTGGTTCCCAGTCTTTTTAAAAGATAAATGCAGTCTAAATCCAGTGAAAAATCTTCCGGTACGCTAAATTCATTAAAAATATTTCCTTGCGCGCAGTTTCGGAACCGCGTTCCAACAACAGCTTATCAACGTGAGATTTTATAGCACGTAACAGATTTTTCTTTGTTTTTAAAATAGCAAACCAACAGTAAACAAACGAGTGCCAACACATTTAATGAGAGAAATGGGAGTGAGGAATTTTATGTCATTAATTCGGAAGTGAATGGTAGACAAACATACTCGCATTTCTTTCTCAGTGCTCTTTATTCTCTCCCACTTCTTATTTTTTATCTCCTCTACTGCAGAGGACCCTAATTCACACAAATAAAATGTGGTAAAACTGCTTGAGAAACCAAGGAGTCTTGTTTCATATATTGGGATATTCCTGCTTGTTCATATCCAGAAGGCATATAGTGGTAGTTTCATGCCATTTAATTTCAATGTACAATTATTACGAATACCTTTCAATTCCAGTTCCTAAATAACATTAAGATTCACTTTGTTATTGGAAGATTTAACGATAACAATAAATAATGAAATGGTAGGCTAAAAGTGGTTTCGAACCAATATAATGTGACACTTAAATCTGCCGTAGCCATACAGTAAGTTTGCCGAGATAATTTCGCGTAATCCATGATTAGCAAAGAATATGCCGACAAAATATTCATTGAATCACGTAAAAAGCAAAAGAAAAGGAAGCATTAAAATTGGTGTGCACCAAAAAATGAACCCCAGTAACTTTTGTGTTCTGAAGGGCTCCTGCATGCACACTATCGCTGATGTTCTACTCATTTTTAGCCTAGTTTCCAGAATGGAAATAGGCTTATAGTTTTGTCGTTGTGTCTGTCTTTCCGTTCCCCCCTATTAACTTATGAACAAAAGACCGATTTTCGCGAGACTTGATGGAAATCTCTTGCTACTGAGGCCGAGCTCCCTAGGATAGTTTTTGTTGCGAAGATTGAAGTCCCGGGTTCGACTGCAGGAATTATACTTCTCTTTGATTTATATGAAAAATCTGAAATCCATCGTGCAGCTAATTTTCTATTGCACATTAAAATATCTTAGAATTGTAATATCGGAGAGAGTTTTGTACTATTCTCTGAAGAAAGGAATGGGTATTCTAATTTTTGTCGTACAATTTTGCTTATCGATTGTATTTATTCGAATTTCGCGTAAATACTGGCGTTTTTGCAGTTTTTATCACTCATTACGAGAGAGTTGCCATAGCAACAACTATTTTTGGACTCGGATTCGGTATAGTCTAATATAATACACACACGCGTTAATTTTGCCGCACAAATTCGCGTGACCAATTTAATATTCCGTTCGAATGTATTTGTAATATTTTATAACGCTAAATTATGAAATTTGGGAACACAAAAAGCAACATATCCGCGGCTATTAAAAGGAATGTAAGTATTAAATAAACGATTAAATGGAAAGTAGGCATTATAAGTTCCGTTTGAATCATCCTGTTCTTAATGTGCCGAACTGTTGACTCGTCCCATATTGTCTGCTCACTATGCCACACTCTGGCCCCTGGCAAATTTATTTAGCAACGCTTTTTCTCACTTTAAGTCAACGACATCATTTTGCTTCTGCTTCCTGTATTATCACTTGCTTTCCTCTTAGTAGACATTTTCGAAAAACGTGTTCACAACGTGATAAAAATACCTCGCAGATGGAGAACTTAATTTGTTTTGTGTTGTTCTTTTCACTTCAGATTGGCAGCAATAGTCGAAAAACCCGCGAAACTGCGAAGCACGCGAATTTGGAAGCCGCGAATTTGGGGGTTCTACTGTACAACCTAATAGGGTGTTCCGAAATTAATATATCAATAAGAAAGTTGAATAATTTTTTATTATTTGAGATAACAACAAAAGTAAAAATAAAACATCTTCTGAAGGCTTGTAAGCTTTATTTAATTGAGGTACCAAATTTCTAAATACATTTTCATCATTAGCTATAATCAGTATAATTCTGCGTTCAAATTCTGGAAACACATTTTCCAGCAGCTGTAGAAATTGATAAGACGGCATCACAGATTCGAAGTTTTAGTTTCTCAAGATCTTTTGATTTGTCATGGTAGACTTTTGTTTTCAAGAAGCTTCAAAGATAAAAGTTTAAAGGGTTTGTGAAATCGAGGGAACGAGCGGGCCAATTTATAGCTTCTCCGCCAATCCAACGCTCAAGAAAGGTATTGTTTAAATATGTAATAACATTTCGTGCCAAATGCGGAGGTGCTCCATCTTGTTGAAATAACGCCCATTGTAACAGGCCGGGAGTCTCTTGCAATTATGAAATAAAAACTCTCTTTGCATGCTTATGTGCGAATTGCTGGTCACAGTTTGCTCTTCAAAAAATAGGGTGAAAATGCCAACAACAATGTCAACATGAAAAACCATAATAAATATTGCAAGCAGTAATAATAATCGAATTACTATCAAAAGTTACAAGCCTTCGGATATTTTATTTTGAATTTTTTGTTATCTCTATTACTTTAAAATGTATTGAACGTTATTTTTTAAATATTCATTTACGAACACCCGGCACATAAACAAATAAGAAAAAGTACTAACTTGTTCAATAAAAAATTACGGGAATCGGAAAAATCTCGGAATATACATACTCCTAACAGTGTATACGGATATAGTATGTTTTGCTGATCCTATCTTTAAAACCACCTAGAGTGCGTAGAGAAAATCGGGTCTGGACAACTGTAGAGGCAGGAGGTAACGAGGGTAGACATCGCGCACATTGTTTTGTCATTTATCTGATCCATCGAATCTAAGGGCGGCACAGCATGAGGTAGCGGCAAGAGAAGTACGGATTTTGGAACGGAGTCTGAAATGACCTATTTTCACTTCGTCTATTGTCGGGGACCGAAAAATAAGGACAAAATAAATGACATTCTTGGTGTGTCTCAAAATTCGCGCCACCCTTTGTAGACGTCTACGGCACCCAGTTTGGAAACTACTGGTATAGGGCGACCAGATTTAAAAAAATGGGAAATCGAGCGGGTGAGGTGAGTTTAATGGGCAGGAGGTGGCCGGTGGGTTGGGAGAGGTGAGACCTGGGAAGGGGGTTGACGTGAAATTCGATGTGTTTATCTTCATTTAGTAAATTTCCAATTTACTGAAAATGATGGCGAGAAAGGAAGTGAATATAACCAAAACATCAGGTGGAATGTTATTTACGATTCATATTTCCCCATCACAATTCTGCCCTAGTTGTAAGCTTTCCCTCTCACAAAAAACCTATCGAGTTAATTAACTCTTACACCTTGGTTGAATTTTGACGTCTTTTCCTGAAGCTTGCATTTATAATTACTCTTTTTTACATGGTTCTGGTACAAAACTTGAAGTTTATCTCATGGCTTCCAAGTGTAATAAATACGTTTTTGTGAAATGAATTCTATCCTACTCGATATATTTTCAAAATAAAATTACTTACCTAGTGATATTCTGATAACCAGTGATAGTAACCGAAACATTCGAATAAGTCTAGTTTTTCGCCTTCTAACTCACTTCACGCAAATATGTCGAAAAAGTCCAAGCATGGAAGAAGCCAAACGTAGAAAATTAGGTCGTTATAACGACGTATAAAAGTTGAAAAAACCCTGACAGAAAGTCTCCTTCGAATTAATAATGTCAGCATCAAAATGTTAGAATGAGACGCGACAAATTTTCAGAGATAAGCAAAGACTACCGAATCACTCGGGAAAACTTTAGGTATTGAAAAATTAAGTACCGATTACGTACGAAATCAATGACTTGTACAGTTGACGCAGTAAAAATACAAAAAATCATTTGAGATTAAAATGTTAACTCTAAAAACTTAATTAAGCTTTGGTTTTCGTTGATATGGTACCTCAGAATCTATAGTTAACGTCCGATTTAAAGTTTAATCCGACCTGTCGAAGCATTGACAACTTGCAATGCGGTCCGCCGAAGAATTCGCAACCGCCAATGCGGCTCGCCACGCATAAAAGGTTGCCCACCACTGTTTTAAACCAGTGGTGCCCAACCTACGGCCCACGAAATGGTTTTCGTGCGTCCCGAGATGTTATCATGAAAAGCAATCCGAAAAATTTAACACAAATTCATAAATTTCAATGAAAATTTGGTTAGTAAAACTTAATATTTAAATATTAACCATAAAAACCTTGACTCATGTTAACTAGCTGAGACCACATCCGAAACTGACCACTGGACAGACCTCACAACCGTCATTAACTCGGATTATGAGTGCGGAACTCGAGGGTTCGAGTGGAAACCGCGCACAAGTATCTGCCCCCTTGCAGCAGGAGGTCTCGAGCCGACCAAATCATTTGCAATAAAATTTAAACTTTTCTATGTTGTTAAATTAGTTTGCATCTTCAGTGGAACTGAAGATGCCCACTTAGTGGTTGGAATGCATCGGGATTATTGGTAATTCTTTTATGGCTGAAGGAGTTCGTTACATTGATTAGAATTGAGCCATAAATCAACATAGCCACCAACATTTCTCGATATTTCAGTCATAAACTGTTTTCAATACAACCCCGCCCAGAAACTCTTAAAAGGTTGATATTCCTGGGTGTCAAGATTTCATATGAGCGTAACTATCTTATTATTTATCGTAGAATTACGTTTAAAAGACGCTCTTAATCAGCGCATGTACCGGATTCGACGTTTGAGTTACTTTATCACAAATTAAAAACATAAAAACGTTTAAATTTTATTGCAAATGATTTGGTCGGCTATGCGAGGTATGCGAACTCGGTTTCCACTCGAACCCTCGAGTTTCGCACTCATAATCCGAGTTAATGACAGTTGCGAGGTCTGTACAGCGGTCAGTTTCGGATGTGGTCCCAGCTAGTTAACGCGAGCCTAAACTTTATTTAGAATTGATTTTTACTTATATACCACCTCAGAACTTCCAATTTAAACTCTAATCCGGCTCGCCGAAGAATTGGCAACTTCCAATGAGGCCCGCCATGTTAAAATGGTGGCACCACTGTTTTAAACGGAATAAAGAAGTGATCGGAGGCGAATAGCTCTTTTCATCCGTACTCGTACCGTGAAAATATTTGCCCAATTTACATTCCTCCTATATTCAAGTGCGCGTATAAAATTTGTTAAAATAAGTTTCACCATTACCTACGAGTATAAATAAAATGGTATAGTTGATTTTTTAAAATTTTGATGAGCTAGACGTTTGACCGTCCTGGCAAATAGCATGAAAACAGGTGGCTTGTCGAATAATAACGAAAAATATTGGATTCGGCGCCTTGGGTTAGGTCCGCTGGGCACACTAGTAACACGCAGCGAGAAGAACGTTCTTTCGTGTCCCAACTGTGCAGGGATAAACTACATATATTCCCAAAGTGCCGATTTAATATAGTTCTGGATTTTATTGCATTGTTCAAAAATATTTAAGTTGAATATTTCTAAGGGATACATTTGAGTTCGGGCCGTATTAGAGTTTGAAGTATCTTGCATCGCGAGCCGAAATTCTCCTCGTAAGCCTCGTGTTTTAGACGACTGCATTAGATAATGTTGTTCCGTGTGGTCTTCGTTTGTGCAGGAATAGGCCGCAAAATATGATCGCCGCTTGCTCTCTCTGTTTGGCGCAATTAAAAGTACTTACAAATTATGGGGAAGGCCTGGTACATTTTGTCTTTCTCCTTTCACTAAGTTTAGAATTTTGACGATAATAGAAAAATTGTGACTTGTCGTGTTTCAGGAACTGTTATTCGCTTGATTTCATTAATCGCGTATTTTCTAGATAGCCTGTCTTCATTTATTCTACCTTGCCCTCCCTGATCTAAATTTTTTAATCAATCATGAGGCAGCGATTGCTGAGGCGCTGAAGGTAGTTTTTAGTTTTTTACCCTTTCTGGGTCTAATATAAAGAATTTCAACGGCTTTCAATGCAATTCTCAACTTGTTTTAGGCAATGGGATAGATAAACCTTGCTCTTTAGTAACGAATTGTGTACATATGATATCTTGTGCTCAATATATTAAATATTTATTATTAATAAGAACGTGTGTAAAAATGATAAAATTTTACAAGTTATCAAATTATTTTAAGAATTAGCTCTTAAACAAATACTTTTATGAGCCAGTTATTATCATTTAAATCAAATGAAGTAATTAATAATTGCATTCAATAATAAACAATTATAAATTGCATAAATTATTACTTTCACATACAGATTTGTTATATTAGTCTGCAGTAAAAATTTCACAAACTAAAAGTATTATGTATTTTTTCTGTAGATTTTCAAACATTTTGAGGACTTTCTTAACTATGAAAAACGATATTTTGTTAATTTTTTCAATAAAATTTCTTAAACATTATAATTGTTCTCTATTTTGTCTTCATAGGAGAATTCGAGTTTGATCCTCCTTATTGGGATGATATTAGTGATTCAGCCAAGGACTTCATTCGCCAGCTGATGTGTGTGGATGTGGAAAAGCGATACACATGCAGACAAGCACTTGCCCATCCATGGTAATCTCTTCAGCATTTATATCTCAGTATTACATACTCATGATTTATTTGCTAAAATAAATGTCATTGAAAAACCAAATGATTGTTGAGAAACTTTTCACCTATTTTATCTATTCACTAGATATAAATTTAATTGTATTAATTAACTTGAACCACACTACAAAAATGTGCGACAGATACTGCCCAATACTTTGTATTTTTCAAGTACAGTTTGTCAAAATCAATGGGAAAATATTTATATTAAAACTACTGAGAGGCTATTTATCCAAATGTGATATGATTTAGTTAGGAAAACTATGCTGCAGCATATGTGTCCATGAACATTTTAATGTTTGTTTAAATAACACATTCATTCCATAAAAGTTATTTTGGCTTATTTTGTAAATGTTGTGCAGGTTTTATTTATGAACGAAAAACTTAATGACAAAAATAAAATTATTTTGTACTGTAGGATATCAGGAAATGCTGCCAGTGACAAAAATATACATGGAACTGTTTCAGAACAACTCAAGAAGAATTTTGCTAAATCTCGGTGGAAGGTATGTCACTATTTAGTCTTTTCTATAGTCTGTCAGATGAAAACATGATCGTGTACCCATGAAATGAATTTTAATGATTAAATGGCATTCATCAAAAATTTACTGATTCATATTACATTTCATGCTTACTCAAGATATTTATTTTTTATGATTGGGAACTGTTAATGCATCATATCTTTCCAGGTGATGAGAACATAATTGTAAGAATATAGCAGTTGGTTATTCTTTCCCTTTTTACTCTTTTCTTAAACAGCATTTATTTTATATTTGCTTCATCATTGTACATATATGTTATGAACATAAGCATTTGTGCCGGTTCAAGTTTTGTCTACTCTGCCAAATAATGGTATAATGGGAGAAAGATGAAAGGTTATCTGCTCCATTCTGAACCCTCTTCCAGGTTCTGCTGAGGGAAGCTGCCCAACTCATCATGCCACTACCAAAAAAGTTGGTAGTGGGTATATAATTATTATAATTTTTATAATGCTCATTCATGAGTGAAGAGGGAAATTGTTCTGGAGTTTTTATGAAATTTATCTTATTTTTTCATTTGTAGGTTCAGTAATAAAGAATACTCTAACTCAGTGTTTCTCAATGAGTGGGACACAGATTTCATCTAGGTGGGATGCAATGGTTCCAAAATAATTATTGTACATTTTTTTCTCAACAAAATTATTGCGATATTTAATATCCTCAAAAATTCCCTCTGATAATTAAGATAATACTAAAATGCATTTTATATAAGAATCCACTTCTTGGAAATGATGGGCTTTTGTTTTTATCATGGTGGGACCTAGATTTTTTGACAAAATGGTTTGTGGGATGTAAGGTGCAAAAGGTTGAGAACCACTGGTCTGGCTCATAAAGGTGGCTCTGATTATAAGACCTTCCTCATATTAGCATTTTCCAATTTACTGAAAAAAATATTCATCCAGTGCTAGTAGTACACCCAGGCCCTGAGTAACATGATAGATGTGTTCTTAAAAAATTTTGTGCAAGGTGAAATCATGTTAGTCAGACACGAATTTCTCATAAGAAATAATGTAAATAGAGGGGAATGCGTTCCAGCATCCTAACCTAATTGACGTATTTTTAATTTTATTCCTTTATTATGACTATACTTTGGTTAATCTTTTGTGTTTTTTATTTGTTTATGTATATTTCATATATGTAGCTCATTTTTACAGAAAAGAAACAATTATAACGTGAATGGTTCATAGCGTTGCTTCATTAAGACCTGTATCACAAATGATATAATTTATTTTTTCATTGTTTTCATAGCATTTAAGTACATCTAGTTTTTGCTTTAGTGATATAACTTTTCTTGGTTTCTTACTCCCATTACCAATAAAATGTGAACTATAAACTCCAGCATATTTTTTTATGTAGATGACCGCCATTTTGAATCAGCTGTTCAACTGTTTGCCATTTATTTAGCAGACATTATTTAGAAGATTTGTAAAATGATAATTTTAAAGAACAAATGCCTAATAATTAAACATTTTTGTTTTAATACATGAAATGACTTTTCAAAAGATAACAACATACGATATAGAAAATTACAAAAATGGTGAAAGGATATTTTAAACACATTCAAGTATGGCATTTTTGTTTAAAATTAAAGTTTAAAAGTCATGAAATCTCTTGCCTTCTGCATCAGACTCATAGAAATTGTCAAATTTTTCCTCTGGATCAGATGTTATGGTAATGGGGTCATTGTCATCTGCAATTAATGAAGAGCAGGGCTAAAGTTTGTTTCCATTTCCACTTTCTAGACCTTTTTCACGATCATAGAGAAGTCGTGGAGAAAACATGTTAAAGCGAATGACCAGTCATGTTAATTGAAAACAAGCCCTACTTTAAAAATTGTGTTAAACCAAAATTGTGTTGGTAGAATTCATGTTAGTTAGGGACTGGGTGTACCTATTCTTGGGTCCACAAAATGTTTTTGCCATGTAAATGAGGTATTTCAGTTTTTCCTTTAACCTTTTTCAACATTGCACATTCATTTCATAAATGCTGCAATGTGGGACTGTAATGCTTTATTGTAAAAAGAATGATCCTTGTGGAGATATTTCATATTGCATGAGTATAATGTGACTTGTGGTTTATTAAATTTTATTATAAGAAAAAACTTGTCTTATATTAAGTTAAATATGGTATATTACCTGAAAATAGTATGAGATATAACATAACAATCTTTAGAATTCACCTAATAATTCATTACTGTTCAATTCATGTGTATATATTTGTATGCATTTTAGATGAGTTTTGACTAAAATGACTTGATCAAGATGTGTTTTCCTCAATTTGGAAAATTATGGAGTTTCATGGAAATAGAAAAATATCAGTGTAATGGATCAAATTCTTGTGTATTTTTGGGAAGTAAATATAAATGGCAGCACAACATATTATTTCCGTCAAGGATCAATTACTTATACCCTTAGTAATGATAATAAATTTCTTAATCTGGTTTTGGTCCATTAAAATATCAACATCTCCAAATTTTATCTTTTAAAATAAATTGACATATATAATATAACTTGCTTCTGATACCCATTCAGGTATGCAGTAGCAAAATTTGCTCATTGTTAAGTAGTACGGACTTGTGTACCATATTTTCATTGAGACAAGTAATTTCTTTCAGTATGTTATGTATAAAGTTTTTGGAAAAATTATTTATAACTCCAGATTTACTTTCTGCATTATGCTGTTTAATTGTTTGAAGAAAAATACAAAGATACATTATATTGACAGCTTACAGTTTACAGAAGAAGATAGATGAGTTTTTTGTTGCCTTGTTAATTGCTCCTCTTTTCCAACCTGCCAGAAATTTAGAAAGAAATAATATCTGGGAGCAATTATGAATTTTTCAAACAGTAGGAGGGTTTCCATATTACAGTTTGAAAATATGAGAGCCTCCTTATGCATTTCTCTTTTTCTTCCCACCTCTGTTTCAATTTAAGACATCTTTTTCTAATATGTAACATGCGTTTGTTTAGGTCTTCCCTTAAAACATATTAAGGAAATATTATAAACCATCCTCTGCAATTCCTCTTTTCTTCATTTTGTGCCTTGCTTTGGTAAGCATTGATATTAATTTTTTTTAAATATCTATGTACATATGAGTCGGATGGACCCATTAATGAAGATTTACTGCCAGACAACCTCTCAAAGTAAAAGAGTAATTTTTTTGTTTTTATTTCATTCCAAATACTTGGGAGCCATACAGTTATAACCTGTACAACCTTTTTATTAGAGATTCCAGTGATTGGAATAAGCATGTTTCATGTGTGATAAAGGTTAGGAAGCTTAGCTAACTTCTAAAGAGCCACAAGTACGTATGTACTCAAGGAGCCATATGCAGCTTCAGAGCTGCAGGTTGCCAATCCCTGGCCTATACACTCATTAAACCTTTAAATCCCATACCCGAGTATGCTCAGAGGGCAAGATGTTGTCTGCTGTCCAACAAACGAAATCTCTTCTTTTGAAGATTTTCCTGATATTTCACGCTTGAATTTACTCATGTCTTGGTGTTAATCCTTTCCGATGCTGAATGACTCCTTATACTCTGTTTCCATATATGATAGATTGCTACATCACTCTCAGGATATGACATTAGAACCAGCCAAAACATCAGGGATTTTTTTCTTTATTTTCAAGTCTATTCACATTATGTAACGTGAATACATTTAGTGCTGATAAATGCATTTTTGATGCTGATATTGAAAATATTTTTATCAATTTTTAAAATATGAAAAGGTATGATTAATAATTATATAGAATTATTGATGTCATCTAATGGCTTAAATCAATTTGATGCAATAGGTATCTACAATAACCATGAAATAATTGAGAAAAACAGATGAACATTTTGGCTGTGAAGCATCCATCATCTATAGCATTCACCAATAGTTGATTGAATACCAATGATAATGACTGCTCTGTAGCCAAAATGCTCATCTGGTTTTCATTACCTCTCTGTGCCCATCGGAGGCTCCTATTGTGTTAACTCATGATTGATGTAAAACATTTTCAAATGCTAATTGAAAATATTATTCCTGAATCTGAAGGTGTTATATCTTGGGACAAATACTAAGACAGATAATTTGGATTAGATTTGGAATGATAGTTATACATGGCATTGAGCATAAGTGCATCATGAGAGGACTTGGCTTGAAAACAAGGAGAGGTCCTAACTCAGACAAAAATTTTTGGGGTCTCACTCTTTTGGAAAATAAGTGAGGAAAAGAAGTGCACAGTTAAGGGATTGCATTCTTTGGAGCAAGGAATGCATTAGTGATAAAAACTCTTATAATCGAAATTTTTTTCCTGGGAACCTTATCCATGTTATACCATCTTCTATAGTTTGCTAAGCATAAAATATCTCTCAGTAAAAATGTTTTATAAGTTCTACACAAACTTCAAGAAGAATAGAAGCAGTTAATTTAACCTATAAGCTGTTGAAGTAAAATGCCATTTTTTTCATGAGCTGATTGGATTTTCTGGCATTTAAATCACTTTGTAACCCAGCAAGTGAGTCAACCAATTGGCTAACAATGTATAAGCTTCCACATCTGTAAAAGGTTAATATAGGCCATCCAAATATGCAAGAGCACTTAAAAGGAAGTAATAAATTTACAAGAAAATGTCTATGTACTTCATTAAGATAAAATTCATTGTATAACTAATCCACTCCTTATCACTTATAGCATGCAAGAAAGGCAGAATAAGTTATTTTAAAATCACATCTAGAATTTTTCAGACATACAATGCCAGGGTTAGACCCAGAAACTTCCAGAAGAGAAAAGAATTGAGGCATCCAAGTGCAGGAATCCTCCCCCTTTGATATAATAATCCAAGAGGTTGTTTAGCCAAAAATACACTCACATACACACCTCCCCCTATGATCTGCCACTTAAGAAAACTGATGTCTCTACACTCAAAGTAGCCCTTTCACTATCAGGACTTACTTTCTGTATTCAATAATATGTAATCTGTGGCACCAAATTGAGGAACTTTGTATGGGTTTGAATAGGTTTAAGAGTGAATTCAAAGAGGAGACCATTACACCTACACTTTCCCTCATATCTGCCATCATACAATATTTAGATGCATAGTAAATTAACAGAACAAGATAATTGTTAACCAAGGAAGGTTTCACATTGTAGAGCAGCATTATGTAAATGAAATCAAACTTACTATATAAATTTCCACTCTATATTTGTGACCGTAACAGTAGATGGTGCAGTTACTGTAAAGCCAGTCATGAATATAAAGTAAAGTGGAAATTTCCACTTTTTATTTCCACTTCCATAACAGTAACTACTGCATCCTCAGGTCTGATGATGCACTTATTAGTGTGAAACCAGTCACGAATATAAATTAAAGTGGAAATTTACATAATGAGTTTGATTCTGTTTGTAGAACAATGTAATACCATTCTTAAGTAATGATTACAGTATATTGGTTCCAACAAGTTGGCTTTTTATGTTAAGTCAAGTTTAATTGCAATAGCATAGACTGGCATATATTGTCCATTGGAAATATATCAAAACTAAATTTCGCTTTTGCAAATGATGTGGAAAATTAGGTTTTCCCAGTGGCGGTAGGCAAAATATTGAAAATTTTCATCAAATAGACTGTCCAAAAAGAGAATAAATTTCATTCAGGAGAAAGAGGTGTGTCCCACCAGTGTTATAGTTACTCAAAATAATTATGTAAATAATAATTCAAGAATTTCAAAACAGAGATGAACTCATGCTGACGTTTTTGTCCTATATAAGAGAATGTATGATTGACAGATGCATGAAAATGTAAAATGCAGGTTTGTGATGATTTCATAACAAAGTTTGTAAAAATAGCTTACTTGATAGGATGCCACATAGGTTAACACATTGGTCTGAGTGTTTCACTAGCAGGACACACCTCTCTCTTCCGCATGAAGTTTATTCTCTTTTTGGGGCATTTAATTGTTGAAAGTTTTCTTTATTTTCCTACAGCCTCAGAGAAGACCAATATTACTGCTATTTTATCCTTTTGCAATTCATCCTATAATATTTGTTTAGAAGCAATTTGTTCATTACATATTTTGTCCAGAGAAAGTTCGCCCTCCACATTTTTTGTCTGAAAATAATTTGTCAAATGCAATATTTTGTCTTAGTACATTATTTGTCCACAATTAGAATTTGTCCTACAAATTATTTATTGATATCTTTGTATCAGCTGAAAATTAAAACTTGCAAATAAAAGTCATTTAAAGAGGTAATAGCAGTTGATAATCTTAAAAGGTATTAAAATTTTGTAATTGTTATTAAATCACAGTTGAGTTCTACCTTGGAGCAGTGTTAAATTTCAGGTTATAACTGTTGGCTCTCAGATATCGTTCAAATTGCTGGTACTCTTTGAATTCCACATAGTTCTTCAGAGTATCTCCAATCTGTCACTGGCTTCTATTGTAACCTCTGTTTGTTGGTGGTTTAATGCAAATGTGGCAATGGAGCAATCTTGGAGATGTGGTCAACAAGTATCATATTGCTTCTTGATAATAACTGCAAGTTATCCTTGGTGCCAAATTGAATTATCTGGTCTTCATTGCCATGATCACTGTTGAATAGTAGGAATTATATTTGTGGGTTGTCGAATGATGTTGTTGTAGTTTGAGCATTTAACAACACTGCCAATATTTTAGCCATTGTTTGAATAATAGTGGCAGGTATATTCACTGAAGGACAAAAATGGATGTCTCATTTTACTCATGAGTAATTTTGATTGACCTCTTCTCCATGATTTTACAAGGTTAAAGTAATGCTAGTTGTTGCTAGTTAATGTTCTAGATTAATATCACATTGTTGTAAATTTTGATAAAGCTATGGATGAAATATTAATATTTTAACTCACTTTAAAATTATTGAATGAATTGTAATTTTGAGCAAATTGTAACTAAGGATGAATTATTTTTGGACAAAGTATTGTATTGGACAGATTGTCTTTGGACTAAATATTTTATTGGACAAATTGTCTCTGTGGGAATAATTTGAAAACAGGAGAAAAAAATCTGCCATGACTAAAGATCGAACCCTGGTCTTCCAATTGCCGAGCGGATATTCTACCCTGAAGTACAGGCATCCCTCACTTAGTGCTCTTAATTGGTTACTGAAAAACAGAGCACTATCTGAAACCACATTAAGTGAGGGAATTTTTCTCATGAAAACTAATGTAAATATATATTATCCATACTTCCAACTTACTATTAATGCTAATGAATTCCCAATATAAGGTATATTTTCGTGCTTAAATCAGAGAAACAACTAAAACATAAAGACATGCTTTTTATGAACATTTAATAACATGCAGCATTTTATCTTATCGTCGATTCTGCTAATTTCAAGGCTTTGCAAACATCAACTTGCCATTCTACACCTTCAATTTGTGGAATTACTTCAAGTTGCACTGAAAGTGACAAAGTTTCTCTTTGTTTCTTTACAGAAACCTCCTTAGCACATTTATTTCCATGCTTTTGATTCATTACAAATAATATGAGGGTTCAAAAAATAGAAAATAACTCCACCAACACACTAATCATGCGACTAATACCACATCAGGCAGAAGACTAAACAGGGGTGAAGAGAGTTTATGTTTGTTTCTCACGAGGATTTTTTTCTTGCTTAAGGTACTGGCCTCATAATGACCATAAACGAAAATCCCTTTCATGCAAGGATATTATTGCCAAATAATTCGTAACAAAGTGGAAGTTAAAGGAGAAGCTAATATAAGGATAAAAAATATATGAAGGCAACTTGTCGCAGTGATATCAGATAAGTAAGATTTAGTAATAGTTATATCAACAAAGTATAATGTAGATTAGCTGCCATTGAAATAGCACCAAGAAACTATAGAAGAGATTTCATTTTTCTTGATTGGATAGTTTAACGATTTTGAATTTAATGGTAACTTAACAACAAATATTAATTAATCATAATACAGGCAACTTCGGTTATACCGGCCTCGTTTATAACGGATCTTCGGATATAACGGATTTTTTTTCATTCCCCGGCCATTTTATTATGCTATATCACTGTAACTACCTCGGTTATATCGGTCTTCCGTATAGCGGATCTTCGGTTATAACGGATCTTCGGTTTTAACGGATCTTCGGTTATAACGGATTTCGGCGGCATTCCCTAACATTAATTTTCCACGGCTTTAACGTTTTTGGCACAGAAGTCGTGGAATTTTCCCGCATCCTTCTTCTCCAGCCTGACTCACCGACCTCCTCCTTTCTCCCCCCGCTTTTGTGCCGTCTCGCGCCCCACTACTTCGGCGCCTGCGGCATCCATCGAGAAGTTCTCGGGCTTCGCCGAGACGATGAATGGCCTCCAGAACACCTTAGAGGCGCAGGCCTTCGCTAGCCGAGCGCCTCCGCATCGGCCCCACGACTCCCGCGCGCGCTACGTGCGACGCGGGAGTAAATATGGAAAATATCACGCGAAATAGAGAGAGTTAGTTAGCGGAATGGATCAGCCGCCTCTCCAGAATGAGCGTGAGGTGTGTCCTCCGGAGAAGAGACAATTAAGCTGTCGGAGTGCGCCGCACACGTCGCACGTATAGATACCGTTTACCGATAGTACTTACTTAAACTTAAGTGCAAGATGAGATTTTAATTTAATGAGATAAATGATAAATGGAATGTATATGTAATAACAATACAGACGCTCAACTACTTTTCTTCTGCTACTCCTTTTGTGTACATAACGATTTTGATCGATACAGCAATACCAAACTTCCTTTGTTCTACTATCCATCATTTCCTTCTCTACTTGTGGCCATTTAAGACCAAGCTTACGAAGAATATGTTTCTCTTTTCTCGTCCGCTTCAGTTTTTCCTCGTTTTCGTCATTCACGGATTATTTTTTCTGTGGGAGGTGGACCGAAATCACGTGCTCATGCTCGGTTTCCGTGCGTTTTTGCATATTGAACCACCTGAAGGTTATAGGTAATAGACTGTTACTAATAATGTAGGCATATTTTTCTTTCTTGTAGCCATTGCAATCTCAATATACGTAACGTTATTTATCCTAGATATGTATAAAATATTTATGACATCTACACGAATTCTACTGGTCCGTGGCATTAATCGCGCTATTCAACGAGCTAATTAGGAATTAAAACATCGCAAACGCGCCGAAATTGTAATCACCGTGAGCGGACATGTATTAAAGCGTAATAATGAAAATTTGTCCTCGGAATTCACGTTGCATAAGGTATTGTTGCATATATTAACAACATTTTCACTATTAATTATAAATAATGTATATTTTAATATTTTTGCGACATATGACTGCCAATCATTCCATTTTGTTGATGTGTTCCTTAGTGTTAGTATTGAGAACAGTAATAATCTTACCTTAGGCGTATAAGACGCAAGCTGGTTTTGGGGGTAATTTTTCTGAAAAAAATGCGTCTTAGATGCCGGAAAATACGGTAATTTCACTTGAATCTCGGATATTTCGGACTTCGGTTATAACGGATATTTGCCGCCCTCCCCTGGCGATCTGTTATAACCATAGTTGACTGTATATATTATGAGAAAGTTATGTGCTTGTAATACGAGTATATAATAAAAACAATGTGTCAGTGATTCAGCATTTAGTGAGAGCAGTAGAGCAAAACTGCACTAAGAGAAGTGCACTATAATGAGGGATGCCTGTATTGTGGCAGACTAATTCTAACATTACAGAATGTGGATATTTTTCAAATTATTCCCCCATTCCAGCTTATGCCTGTCTGCATAGTGATGTTTGATTAATTCATTCTATCAATTTATATCTAAGGCAATCTCACCACTTGAGAGGGAGAAGTTTTTCTTTGATGTACCTCTTGGAGGACAAGCATTGAGGGCTGGTTTATACTTGCTTGACCCCAACTTAGAAAAGCATAACATCTGCGTTCTAAAACTGGTAAATTAGTCTGTCACGATAGTTCTGTAGTAGTATATCTGCCTAGCAAGTGAAAGACCAGGTTCAATTCCTAGTCATGGCAGAGATGCAATCAAGGGCATAAAGAATGGAGAAGTGGTTGGAATTGATGAAATCACAGTAGAAATATTCAAGGAAATGGGAAATCATATAAATAAAATCTTCACCAAGGAAGAAGAGCATACGTGAGTCATTGTCCTTTTGTACAGAATAGGTCACAAAGAAGATTTCAGTAACTCCTGCCAATCAGCCTACCTCTGACAGTCGAAAAATCACTTACAAAAATACTTGTGCAATCAAAATCATCTTAAGTCTGCCTTACACAGAGATCAAGCCTGATTTTGCAGCAAATATGATATGGTGGGCCATACCGAAGTTGTCAGAGAGATGATCAGCCACTATAATGACTATGAGTTACCTCTCCATGTTTGCTTTATTGACTATAAAAAGCATTTCACTCCATCCAAATGTCATCCATGCTAACTGAGCTGAAGAAATAAGGAATAAAGGAAACATATTAATGATACCTATAAAATTGCAACGTTACATATTCATCTGAAAAGGCTATGGCATAACTTGAGTACATCTCAAACCATGTTTATTTGGGTCAACTCATCACTACAGGCAGATAATTTTTTCAGAAATCAAGTGGAGGATCAAGTTGGTATAGAGTGCATTTGGATGAAATAGAATCCATCCAATTAATTTTTTCATCCCACTCAAGTATTGAGAATTACCATCCACTTCCACTCACCTAAATCATCATAAAATTCAGCTTATGATACTAACACCTTGATCAGAGAGGAAGTCATATCCCAATTGGTGTGGATTTTCTGTTGGTTTTCAAATATAACTATAGTTGGGAGCACGAACGACGGCAGGTGGCAACTGTATGTGCAAAGTGGAGTGTCACGCGGTTTCTCTTGCTCCTTGGCCAATCAGTGTCAGTCAGTTACAGTGGTTCTTGGCATGCAGTACATACATTAGCAGCGTGTTTTCTGTGTTTATTTGCATGTTTTACAATTGAGATTTAAATAGTACCATCTTGTGGTGTTCGAAAATGGAGGGTGAAGGAAATGTACAAACAAGCAAGAGAAATAGTATAGGGTGATCATTTTAAATGAGAACCCATAGAAAATTAAATAACTTCAAGTAAAAGAGTGTTAGACACATGAAACTAGTTGCAGCTTCCTAGGGGGGCCCCATTAACATGAAAATACTTCGTCGGGCCACGTTAGGGTTCACATCCGATGTTATTTGAGATAATGCGAGGGATCCTGTTAGTGAAAATTAATAATAAATAATATGTCATCCCCATAACATCACTGGAAAAGATTTTCTGGTCATAATTTTAAGTTACAGATATGAAATTATCTGGATTTTATATTATGGTTTGCTTTCATATTGGCATCGCAGGCCACATGTGGCCGTAGTTTGCCCACCCCTGTCCTATATCCTATGTAAGAAGCGGCTATTTATATTACTAGTAGAAGGTGCTTGCATTCTGCAAGGAATTTATCTCACCTTGAAAAAACATTAATTTTTCAGACAGATATTTCATCATTACTAATATTCTTTTATTTGTAAAGATTTCACCTCTGCAGCAATTTTCGTTTATCCCACATGTAAAAATAATAGTTTAAAACAATCCCCAAATGTTGCAATTTTAAACATTTTACACTTTCTCCATTATGGGGAACTAATGCTACACATTTTAGCCAAATTTTAAAGTTGTAGCACTTCTAGAAGTAAGATAATATTTTTCTAATTGTTTAAATTTAAATAATTTTTAACGGCCGCCGCATATCATATATGGTAAAATTGAAATGTTTATTTGTGTAAATTCACTACTCTGTAATTAATTTGAAAATTGCAGCTTCCTAGCTCATCTCGTAGTACCTAAACAGTTATCTATTTGTTTAAACTTTAAGAATTTTTAACTGCCAAACAAATTAAAATATCAAAATTTGTATAGTCCCTATTTCGTTTTTTTAAGAATTGTACTTGTAGAAAATATTTCAACTCCGTAGCACATGCGGAAATACATAATCCTTGAAAATTTGTTTAAACAATTGCGAACTTTTAGCTGCCGCATTGTTGCACTTTTTGAAGATTTTCGTTTTTTCTAGTCGGTTTTGCACAAAATCCTACCGAAGAAAAAAATTTCGAATCTCCAGCTCATCTGGAAGTGCCTAAACATTAGTATCCTCCTGTTATATGTTATATCCTCCTCCTCTGTAAGGAACGTCTATATATAATGATACATTAAAAAGCATTAATGTAAATAATACAAGGATTTTGTTTCCCAAATCATTGTACACTTTTCTATTTAAAAATGAAGGCCTATTTATATTTATTTTCTTAAAATTGAAATCACAATTTCGAATCTCCAGCACATCTGGAAGTGCCTAAACATTAGTATCCTCCTGTTATATGTTATATCCTCCTCCTCTGTAAGGAACGTCTATATATAATGATACATTAAAAAGCATTAATGTAAATAATACAAGGATTTTGTTTCCCAAATCATTGTACACTTTTCTATTTAAAAATGAAGGCCTATTTATATTTATTTTCTTAAAATTGAAATCACAATTGCGTCTTCATCCTCTTCTCATAAAATCTGCTACATATACCGTATTTTCTCATCAATAATGCACACTTGGTAAATAAAGTACATCTTAATATTTTTAACACTGGTTAATATGTATAGATACTGTGTATTCAAAATTTTCTGTTAAAAAAAATAATAAAATGCTTATAATCATGGTAAAACTAAGGACATGAGTGAAATGTTGCCATAAAGAATACACATTCTTTTGCCAACTGCTGATTTTTAATACGCGTCAAATTTGTCCGTAAGTCTCTTTTAAACTTGTAAATAATAAGTTTTTGGCTGTAAAAGAATCTTTCGCCGTTATCCGATTTCACCAAATTACGTACATTTTAGCTTTTAAGCAGGATGAGAGAAAATGTGGTTAATTTGAAGTCAAAAGGACATAAGAATCGAAGAATCATAATAATAAGAGTAATACAAATTGTTTTTGTCACTTTTAAAAAGTATTTACTTGCTTTCTATTTAAAAAATTTAAATTCGAGATAAACAAGCAAAATATTTTTAACAGATTTTCCATCGTTTTCCGCCATCAGAGTAGAAGGAAGTGTATGCCTTGGCATTTTGTTATTTATCCTCTCTAAATGCATAGCGATAATCGGAACTTCCTTGAGTGCTTTTTGCTAAAATTATATATTTTCGCTGAAGTTTTTGGGGCCTTTGTTCATTATTCGAAGGGGCCTATCAACCACCACAATTTCAGAAAAATCGGGAGCGGACACCTGAATACCTTTCTTTTTAAGAAAATATTAGATCTACTACATAATACAGTGGACGCATGTGTACGGAAAACATGGCGTGTTAAACAGTAACTCTATGAAAACAAAACTACAGCTCAGAGAATAGTCAGCATGCTAATTTCAAATTGGTACCTAGGGCATGAGCTCCGAATATAGCCAGATGTTTTATATGGACTTGTATAAAAGCAGTCATGCATACACCCATCCTCAGCAAGTATCTATGTCTACTGAAATAGATTTATTCTTTAGGGGTGTAGAGCAAATCACGGTATTTCTTTAAATTGTAGCATTAGTCATGAAAATTATATTGTATCAATTAAAATGTGTGTGAGTTTAAACATTGCAATCGGTTTTATTTAACTGAGTGTAGTTCTATGTAGGCCATGGAAATTATTTGAGGTATTGATGAAGGATAAGGCCAATTTATGGGCGATTACTTATATATATGGCTTTCACCATTCTATTATTGATAAATGTTCACAAAAATTATTGCTGTTTTTTTCTACTACTTCTTTTCAATAAATGTTATGGGTGGCTTGTTACCAGAATGTTGTGAAAAATGCTTTGTCGTACTCTCAGGTAATTCTTATTCAAGTAATTGGATTTTTCCATTCATCTGATACTTTCATGTTCTTTTTACAGCAATTAATGCACGCGATAGCTATGGTTCACAAGATGCAGAGATTAGCTCTTAATAATTCTAGTAGCATGGAAGTAGACGAATCTCACAAATGTACAACTATTCAGGAAGAGGCTGAGGGGGAAGAAGAAGGTACTATTGTGTCTAGTGCTGTGATGCAGTGCAGTGTTGTCTTCCCTTGTCATGTAATTTGGGTTTACAATAGAAGCTGCTCTGTACCTTGAAGATTGGCCAAATATCTGATGAATTGAAAACTTAATTAATTTAATCAGTTGACATATATGAATTAAATAATATATTTTTGCTTATGTAAAAAATTATCCAAACATTTCAAAGTACAGAATGAGCTCAAGCCACATAGCAAGCTATCAAGCTGATGCTTCTGTCCTTTATAAGAGGATACATTATGAAAATGCATGAGTATGCTGACATGCATGTTTGTGATGGTGCCATTGCAGCATTTACCAATTCAACGGACATCATGGTGTTCCACTTAGATTAAATCCTTTTCACACAAAATCAATTACGAAGAGGGAATTTTTTTGATGCTAGACGCAAAGTCTGTTAAGGAAACCACATTATAGACAATGCTTGTGCTTCACAAATGGGTGTGTAGAAACTAGTGAATACAATTACGTTGTATTTGTAGCTGCTTGCAAATGGAGCGGTTTCGCTGATCTAATTGTTCACTTATATAATTTTGTCATTATTAAGTTGTCATCATGTCTGTTCTTGCACCAAAATGTTTTCCACCATGTATCATGTTATTTAAGCTGTGTTAATCATATCTTTGTTTACACTCTTTTAGACATTTTTCCCAATTGAAATCCATATTCTTATTATACCCATTATTCCTGCTATTGGAGTTGAAAATTTTGTTACAGTTTTATCCCAGCTGCGATAAAATTAGAGAATCCTTTTTTTTTTGCAATTTTGATTGTCATCAACTTTGTATATACTAAGAGCTCTCCCAAAATGCCGCTCATTCCAACAATGAATGCTCAAAGTGAAATGAGAACAGTATTTTAATGTCTATCATTTTTCAATTTTTTTGTTGGCCATCGATGAAAATTTTATTCTTTTGCCATACTTCTTAGTATTTAGTCATGAAAACAACATTCGAATTGACCTAATATTACATAAAATTAAATACTATTGTAATTATAATTGTCAATTGTCTTTTTGGGAAATGAACACATCTCCATTTTAATCCTCTGCAATGCATTCTTTTCATACCGTTTTTTGAATTACAATAAAAAAATCTAATTCTTGATATAAAGTGTATGATATATTCCATATAATACTGTTGAGTACTATTTTTTTATTTCCTTTTTTATTGAAAAATAAAATTCATCCTCTGAAATCTCAAAATGATAAGTCAAATGAAATCATTTTAAAAACTTGAATATTATGGAACTTATTGTCTTTGGTCAGGATAATTTCTAAGTGAAAAATATTTTGTATATTTGAAAAATTGAAAGTTTTCCAGCATAATCGTCTTAATAATAGTGCAGTAGCTTACCTTAATTTTTGACAAGTTACTGTATAGCAGTAAGTTAAAAATCTTAGATATCTGAGAACTTCATAAAATTTTGAAAATTTCAGCTTTCATTCTAAAATACATGGTTTAGTTATTGTTATATTGTTTCTGGGCATTGACAAGCCATAAGTTATTGACAGAATGTAGGCTGTATGAATCTTCATTACTATGCACTAATCTACTTATGAATGATTTTAGTACTTTGTTTAAAGAAAAATTAATTTTATTTGATTAAAAAATTTGCTTTCTTGTAACATGCAGTAATGAATTAAAATGCTGGAAATACAGTACAGATACATTTGAATGCTGTCGCAAATGATGCTAATCAATGGGTTGAGCACTCTGTTATCTCACTGTACTTTATAAGCATGTAGTGCTCATGATATTTGTTAATGTAGTACTGTGATAACAATTTAAGATAATAGTGCTATTAGCTTAAAATATTATACCATTTAAAAAATTAGTTTAACCAATGTGAAATTTGTTGGCATGGCCTAAGCTGAGCTAAAGCACTTTCCTATTTTATGTGACACTCATTTTCTAATAGAAATTTTTGTTTGTGTATTTATTCAACAGGTTACATTAGAAAAACATAGAGAAATTAGATGAAATAGATCCTCAACTATTCATTTAACCATTGAAATCTTGCAGGCATATGACCTATATTAAATATCTTGAACTAAGAATGTTGAGGCATCCCACAAGTGGGTTGTAAACATTATAAAGGTGATTCATTGCTGATGTTCTACTAAAGATCATTTAATTATTTTGAAATGAAAACATTGCTTTGATATTTTAAGTATATTCTATTTCAAATTTTTGTATTTATTCAGCATTACTTTGAGTTGTCTTAATTGTGCCTCAACTTTGTTTATGGGGCTAACTAACTAACTTGGTATTTATATTCTCAGTCATTCAATGGAAGCTTGTATGCATTAAAGACTGCAATAAATACTACATTTTAAAAACAATGATGCCAGCCATAGACTTCCATTTTTAATCCATTATAACTTTTTCAGCAAGCTTACCATGCAGCCACAGTGATACGACAAATGCAACGGATGGCTCTGAGCAGCAGTAGCTCCAGGAGTCCTCTTCCAACTCGGAGTAATCTTGTTGAGGGCAGCCCTCAACAAAGTGCTGCTCTTAATGGGACTCCTCAAAACAACTAGCTCTTCAATCAGTGATATTATGAATGGACATTGCTTGAAATGTTACTGTGAGTAATCATATGTACAGTGTCTCTAACTTTCAAGGCCTTAAACTTTACTTTGTCTGTTTGAACAAATGAAGGACTGTGAATTCGTAAACACTGAGAACTCTGTTTGAAGTTAAAGATTTAGATGTATATGCTTTGTGTTTGGTTCCAACAGTTTTGCTGTATGCAGTCAGAATAATTCCAATGTTTGAGTGAAAATCATTTATGAAATTCCTACTATTTGGTTAATAACAATATAAGTGTCTCTTTCATAAATGATGGTTTTTGGTATTGAGAGAAATAATTTCAAGTCTATGGAATCACATTTCCTTGTAAATAACTCTGCTTTTTTAACATGAAATGGATTCTAACATATCTCGTGGAAAGTTATGTATAGTCATCAAATGTATAATACTCTTTCTGTGCTGCCATAAACTTATCATATCAGGGCCTCCATTCCGTTGAAGGCTTTTCATGTGATAGTTTATTTCACATGACTGTCCTAGCTAATGTACAGTAGGAAAACTTTGCCATTTTAAAAAAACATCTGAGTGTTAATTGCTAAAGAAATTTATTGTTCAATTCATTTTTGCCTTTCATCTGAAGTTAGGTGAAATTAACATCTATATTACCAGAATCATTTTTAAGGTTTGTGGGATCAAAGTGGAGGTAGGATCTGATTTTTTTCTGTCAGAGGAGTGGTGCTACATGAATTTCACAGGTAACTTTACAATTTTTATCCTGCACATCTGTAGTTTACCATTTGGTACCATGAGTATCTTTAGAAAAATACTCTTGTAGATATCCTTGTACTTTCATGAAAGAGATTTTTAATAACCTCCACTTTAAATGTGATCAAATATTCTATTTTAATACATGTTTTAATCATGGGTGTATTCAAAGTTGATTTTTCTTTTAAAGTTAGAGTAAGGTATTGACATTTTATGCAATCTCAATCATGCTGTAATTGAAATAATAATATTTTTAAATTTTTATTATTTTCATATTATTTTGCCAAAATTTATTGCATTTTTATCTTCCAAAGAGTTACACAGACAAAATGATTACATTCCATTATCAGGTTGTTTGTTTAATTTAATTACTGTCATTTAAAGAGTGTTATTTGTTTTCCTTATTTGTACTGATTGGACATTTTTGATTGGTCTTATATTCATCTGTGCATGAAATCTTAATTCCATATAATCAGTGTGTTAATAATGTTAATGTCCTTATCTGGGTGCCAATTATATAAAGTTTTGAGTAAATGAAAGTGCCATTGTAAATCAGCTCTAAGGCAATCTTGCTAATCATTTGGTAAAAGCAAAGATAATTTTAGGAATTTTTAGTTTGATCCAATACTTTCATGTTTCATTTCTAAGAAATAGCTAAATATGAACATTTAATTGAAGTGGTTATTTATCCCTTTCCCTTGTTAGCCTTTTGAGGCCATATAAAAATCCTTATAGTCTTGTATTTAAACATATAATTTATGGAGCATCACACTTCCTTTTCTATACATAAAGGATAATGTAAACAGCCTGAGGATTAGTCCATCCACATGATGTATCAAAATGTGTCGCAATTATGTACAGTTGCTATAAGTTTTAGGCATGAAGATTGATAATTTGCAATCAAAAATTTATCATTAATGAATTGGGGGTTTAACACTCCTAGATTATGTGCCTATAATAGTTTGCAATAATGTTATTTTGAGTCCCCTAATCTTGTATTCAAGATAAAATTATTTTTAAAAAATCACATTCTTAATTAGCCTCATATTGGTGTTATAATAAACTGTTATTATTGATATATAATATTCAGATGTTTACCCAAAAGTGGTTCTCTGATTTCTATGTAATGTGTGTGACCTTGTTGTACTCAATGCCTCTTATGTACTTCCTAATCATCATCATTGAAGCATTTGACTTAAAAGGGATTGGTAATCACTTTAAATTTCAATATGCTTTGTTCATATGCTATTAAATACTATTTCATGTACAGAGTGATGACTAACTTACATTTAAAAAATGCAAAACTGTTGCCTCTTGGTAAACAATAAAGAAACCATGACACAAATAGTAAAATGCTTTTAACTGATATGATAAAGTTTTTTAATATTGTTAACACATAAATGGATGCCTAACTGATTAAACTTTGAAATAAATTACCTTGTCACATTGAAACTACCTATCGAAATTTTCCAGATTTGTACTGCTCAACTAGTACATTAAGTGCTTGAATTAAAACTACATTTAAAGTAGCATAAACCCTGATTCACCAAGTCTATGATGGGGCATTCCACGTAAGTTGGAAATAAAGGACTTTTCTTTTGTTTGAACTTTTCTAAAGCATTTAACTCTGTGTATATTTAAACTTTTTACTAATTTGAAATGAGATTAAATCAAAATATGAGTAACTTTTTAGCAATACCTCTGTGACTGTTTAAAACCACAACTGATAATATTTGCTAGCCTTATTTTATAAGGTGTTGTGTAGTCTATGCATAATTTTGCATGCAAACTAATGTTGTTGGATTATATTATATGTTTAAAGTTTGACTGAATAAAGTAATTGCAACCAAAGCTTTAATATAGAGTGAAGAGGAAGTAAAGGCAAGATGGTATACAAATTAATGCTGGCATTAATCTTGAATTTAAATTTCTGATCTCCTTTCCTAAAATTTGTAGCTTCCTCTCTTCCGTCCTATAAACTCTCTGTTGACATAATTCCGAATTTTTGGCCTTCTATTATCAAGTGATGGATACCAGTGGAATTCTACAATTGGCCTTTGTCAAGGTACTATTGAGTTTATTATTTAAAGGAAAAGCGTACTATTTCCATGGTATCTTCTCATAAGGTTATCTGAGTATCAGCTTAGGTTTGCTTCCTAAGGGCAGTGGAGGTCTTCTAGTGTGTGTATATGTGCATTTGCAAAAAAGGTTGTGAACTGTGTCATAATTTGTAACGTCAAAATAATAGATCATTTTTTTAGCAACAATAAACAAAGAGACAGCATTAAATGTGGTGTCTATATTTGATTCATTGCAGTTTTAAATAATCTTTAATGAGCTGAAAGAAAAACTTTATTTGGTATTTCATTTTGTATAACATGTTAAAAGTGAAGTTTAATTAATTTCACAAAGGAACATAGGCACAAAGTGAGGGACTGTGTACCATGCAAGTTTTGATCAGAACTTTTGCATCTGTTCAGATTACAAATAGAATATTTTGTTGTGCTCATTGTTATGTACTTACAGTTTGTGGATACAAGTCATTCAATCATATACCTATACCTTAAAGAGATCCATGGTATCTTGCAATCACGTTCAAAAAGTGTAAATAAATATGCCTGTGTGAATTTATTGCATCATTTATTTTTTAAATAATTCTTCATTATTTCTTAACCAACAACCACTTTCAGGCACTTGCAGACTTTGTTGGAATTGATTTTATAATTAATGTCAAAGTGCTGTGTTATGATGTTAACTCCATTATTTATAAATTCTTCATACTGTTCCAGTAATAAGACAAGATGCAGTCAACCTAGTATGTGCTTGTTAAAGATTCAGAATTTTTTGCAAGAAGGGTTAACAAAATTTCATTAGATAATATTTTTTATTATTTTTAAGTATTACATGAACTGGGCTACTCGCTTATATTTTGGGATAAAATTGTATTAGAATTTCTATTAACATAAAAAATATATTAGAGCTGTTCTACTATTATTACTGTGGAATGCCCCAAATTGATTAAAATTTTATATTCCAGAAATTAAATTGAAAGACAACTCATTAACCATAAAATATATTAATAATAAAACATGATAAATACATCTCTCTCACTTTCTCTCATTGTGAAGCTCACATTAAAGTTAGATGGAAATAGCATGTTGATAATGTCTTCCAATATTTAATATATGTGATTAAGCCAAGGAAGCAGCATTGTTTAATTAAAAAGTCAGTGTTTAGTTTGACTTCATTTTTAAAGCACGAGCATCCCATCCTATCCTTATAGTATGTTTATGGTAAGGTGGAGACAATGTAAGTTCTAATAATTTTATATGAAAACTGTGAAATAGCCTTCCTCAAGCAATACATTTTATATTGTTGTGCACACAATGTTGCTTGATATAATGACCTTAATATATAAGAAAAATGACTTTTCTTGTAATTGTTGTATTGTATTTTAGCTTCACTAAATGTTTAATTACTGATGCGTATTGTCCATATGATAAGCCCAACATTATATATATTTATTTATAGGTACTTCTTCATTAGTGTATGTGTTTATATAACTACATGGACATAAGCATACCTAATACATGCACAGGGTATTTCTAATATCTGAAGAAATGAGATACAAAGAAAAATTAACTTAATGACAGCATAATATTACACATGGTGCTCAAATTGCTCATCCTGAACTCCCAGATATTCAAAGGACATTTCCAATATTTAGAAGCATATCTATTTCAGGACTTTGTTAAAAGTTAGAATCAGACACATCTGCTGATAAGTAAGGAGAGAGTTGGTATAACCTATATATATATATATATATATATATATATATATATATATATATATATATATATATATATATATATATATGCAAAGCATTTTGGTATTTGCCATTCATTATTCGTGAATTTAATAAGAGATATTCAGATAAGAAAGTCATTGCCAATATTGGAGGCCTTACTTTGGTGTTTTAGCAAAACTGGCTTTGGCATTGATCCATCATAAGCCCAACTCATGTCAAAAATCATGTATTGTGATCAGTGGCATACCGGAAAATATGTAGGCCTCCCCACCAAAACAAAATTGAAGTCCTGGAAGAAATTTCAGGCCCTCACAAGGAATAATTTTGCCCCATTGGCCATGGGTCTCCCTATCACATAACGGGTTGCTGAGTATCTGGTATGCCACTGATTCTGATCTAACATTTTACTCCAAGTCTTAGAGTGAACTGTTTTAGCACCTTTTATAATAATTGCTCACAAATTAAACATTTTCATTAAGTTTTATTTCTCTTTCTGTATATTTATAATATTGTCAGACATTCAAAGCAAAATGCATATAAATACATATGTGTGTGACAATATTTATTTAAAATAATTCTGGAAAAATTATATCTGTTAAATTCACTTCTTTATATTTCAGCTTTTTTCCAGTACCCACTTCTGAATGTTATACAATTATCCATCACTATTCTTTGATCTATATTTCCCAAGCTAATTTCCATACTCTGAAATAATAGAATCATGATCATTTTCCTTCATTGTGACAGGCCAATTAAACTGATGAAAATATAATGAGATTAACAGTGCTTTAAAATATACCAAGAAAATTTTATTTTTCTTTGAATAATGGAATGTCAAATATGCAAAAGAAGGGAGCTTAAAATAACCTTGTTTGAGTGATTTAATAAAAATAGCTCTAAATACATTATAGGAAGGATTATATTGTGACCTTCAACATTATTGTAGAGTTAATTATTACTTTTTAAGAGCATGGATTATATGTCAACAATATTCGAAGTTAAAAATTTGCTCACACTCATTCCTAAGCCATACCTCAGCCTAACATCGGAATACCCGAATAGAATTTTTAATTTCCTTTTTGACTGTGAATTCATCTTGGTCTATTTTATCAAGTTTCAAGGGATCCTTGCTCTGATGACCAGTGGTTCCCAAACGGAGTGCCAAAGCATGCTGGCATGCCTCAGCTGATTCATAGTGATGCCACAGAAAAGTTTGTTAAATAAATAAATCAATGATTTTGAAATGTTGGACAATCAATTCTGCTCTAAGAAACTGATAGTAATGTAGTACTAACAAATGAATGCGTCCTCAAGTTGTGATAACCGAATGTATAAATATATAAGATTCTTTTAAAGGTGGGGGAATCACAAAATACTGTTTATCTTTGAAAGGGCGCAGAACCTAAAAGATTGGGGACCACTGGTGTAGACAAACAAATTTCTTTCATATCATCAAAATTAGGTTTTACTATTGTTTCATTATTTAGATATCTGAAATCACCCTGAAGGGGTATGACTTCTACTTATCTACTTCATCACTCCTCCATAGACCTATTTTCAGGGCCAGTTAAGGAACTTAGGTGCCCTGGCACAATTTTTTGCAGTTCACCCCTCTCCATGCACAGACCAGAGCCTCCCCTGATCTTAGGGTCTTGCATCACTGTACCCTGGACAATCCAGCATTGCCTACATTGCATCCTTGCCTTTCTTTAGAACATCTTGCATGACATCTTACTATACAAGGCATGTTTTTTCCAGCTTTTAGTTACAGATATTTTTTATGCTGATGATGGTGCCTAAACCTAGGTCACAGTGCTGCATAAGTTTGTCAAATTAAACCAAGTTTATTCAGTAAAAATTTTATTTTCATTCCTTTATTTTTCTATGCTGCTCTTTGAATATGAAATAATTTCTATGGTTTATTGAATATATACTTTGGTATGCATAGTGCATGTATAAAACATATTTCATCATTGTACTCATTATTTTGATTTTCTAAATCAGTAGTCGCACATTACTTGCCTATAATCATCAAAGCACATGCTGAAAGGTTTATAAGGGCTCATAAGAATTTTAAAACCCTTATTCTAGAAAATCTGATTTCCAGGAGAACTCTGCATTCTAATTTATTTGAAAAATCTGTATTAATTTTTATATTGCATATGTGCAGCAGCTACAATTTTGAGAATAGAGGATTATATCCCCTTTCGTTCTTCACTGCTTCATTATATTCATATACATGAATACAGTATAATACGGAACGATCCTGTACATACGGATCCTCTGGTTTACAGGTATTAGGCCTTTAAGACTACGGGTTTGATCCCGCAGTCATATAGTCGCTTCTACATTTTAAATTCATTTTTAACCACTTCCGCGGACCGAATTTAGAACCTCCGTTTAAGCTGAAATTATTGCGCTTGGTATTGATTCCGTGAAACAGATACTGCACAGATAAAGAAGCTAATGCTTATCGGATATATCTATAAACGATCGATTTCGAAGCTCTTGGGAGGTAAAAAATATGTGCCCTCGACCTCTTAACGACCTGCGGCTAGATCATCGGGCGTACCATGTGGTCATGCATTTACAGAGACTTTCCCTTTCACTGGAAACCGTCACTTATTCTTCCGCTACTCACCTATCCCTTTCCTAATCCCTTCTATTGCTGCGCATATTCTCCCAGTCTTCTTCCGACGTTTCTCCCCCTCTGCGCTCTCCCTTGTTACCTCTCCCTATTCCTCTGTGGCCCTCCATTCGTCAGCAATTCTAACAAAAAACAAATATCTTCAGAGTGCAGATGTACTCGAAGCATTGCAGTTTTTTCAATGACGGACACGTTTGTGTCTAAGTGATCGAGAAAATGCTTCTTGGGTCACGATAACGCGAAATTTTTATCTGCGCTCTTGACGGCCGCCTCTGATTAAATATGACGATTTAGTTAAATTCCTTTCGCAAGAGGAAGAACTTTTCGTGGTTGAATCATTCAGAATTACATAAATATATAGCGTCCCCTAAGGAGTTGCATGAGCAACACTATGTTTATGGCGTACTTTGTGCGTTAAATATCATTCGAGACGCATGGTTTTATCGTTATTTGTATATCGCTATATTCAAGTGACCCTAAATTCTAATATTCATAAATATGTTACGTAAAAAAATTAATAATAGACCTGTACTTTTTTCGAATCGGCTAAATGTCACGTTTTCACGGCTTTGATGGTAGAATGCTTGCCGAGCAAAATCAATATGCATGTGAATAACAACTGAAGACTGTAAATTATTGCCTAAATAATTGATCTAATGATACGAATCCCTAAAGCAGGGGTTCCCAACCTGGTGCTCGTGAGCACCGCTGTGCTTTGGCAGCTTGATTGTGCTCTTCGGCAGCCTGGTTGTGCACTTTTGCAATGCTTAAAGAGCGTTTCCTAGCATCTTTAATTTAATATGATCAGTTTCTCTTTTTCCAAATGTATATAAGAGCATTAATAATACCATTGACGTTAGTTGGATTTTAGTATTATGATCATTATTATTGTTCGCAAAATTATATGGTGCTCCCTTGATATTCTAGGATATAGCCTGGTGCTCGCTTGATATAACCAGAATACAACTTAGTGCTCGTCACATGGAAAAGGTTGGGAACCCCTGCCCTAAAGAATGCGTAAGAATTTGGTCATCCTCATAGAAACAGGACCCAAAATAATCACGACCTTGAAGACATCCAGATTTCCTGATCAATGCTAACGTGATGTCTAACCCATAAAGAAAGGCGGTGTTGGTCAATACGTTATAAGCATTGACCTTGAATTAAGATAAATTTATCGTGTCCTTGAAAATCATTTTAATTTATCTCTATCAATATGACACGCTACGGGCTACCAGGAAAGGTACGTGGTGGGAGTCGATGATCTAGATTTAAAATCTATAGTCTAGTTTTGTTTCTCTTCATAGTTTTGAAATAGGTACCTACTTAGAAGTAATCGCTTCAACACTATCTACGGCCGAATTTACCCTCATTTTTAAAGATGCCAATATCATTAGTCGCGGGTTTGAATCCCGCCCAGGGTATGGATGTATGTGTTCGTCATAGTGGATTATATGTAAGAATGAACTAAATTGTCTAAATACCGCCCTAAAATAAAGTCGAATTATAATTATTAGTAAACCTTACAAATACATCTCATGGCTGAATTCTTGTGTTTTTAATTCTGTGTGTATAACTTTGACGCCAATTCCCTGACGGCTCAAGATGCAACTGCAACCGAAAATTGTATTAGAAAAATGAGAAATCTATGTGTGTATATACATATGTGTATATATATATATATATATATATATATATATATATACATACATACAAGTAGATGGTGCTTGCATTCTGCAAACATTTCATCTGACCTTAAAAAATTAATTATTTTTTAATAAAGATATTTCATTATTAGAAATATTTTTTTAATTCCAAAGATTTCATCTGTGCACCAATTTTCGTTCTTTACTTATGGAAAAATATTTTATTAAAACAATACCTAAAATTTGAAATTTTAAGAATATTATAATTTTGCCATTATGGTGCACTAATGCCACGCATTTCTTCTAAATTTTTAAGTTATAGCACATCTAGAAGTAAAAGAATATTTTTCTAATTGTTTAAATTTGAAATATTTTTAACGCCCGCAATAACAACTTCATGGTGGTTATCAAATGTTTGTTTGTGCATATGGACTAAGCTCTCTAGCTCGCCCCGTAATACCTAAACATTTACCTATTTATTTAAACTTTAAGAATTTTTAACAGCCAAACAAATTAACATAAAAATTTCTATTCTATTTAAAAATTCTACCTTTAAAAATATTTCAGCTTTGTAGCACATTTGGAAATACATAAACCTTAAAAATATATTTAAGCAATTGCGAATTTTTAGGGGTTGTATTGTTGAACTTTTTTAAATTTACCTTTTTATATATAATTTGCTACAAAATGTTTGCAAAAACTCGTACCTACAACTTATAGTTTCCAGGATAAAAATTTTTAAACTTTAATTTTCCGGGGAATCTGGGGTCGAACCCAGGACACTGCAAACAAAAGTGATAATATTTATAATAGATATTACGGCCATCTAGTAACACTGAAAATTTCATTTTTCTAGCTTATGGGCAAGCGCCCGAAATTAATTTACAAAAATGGCACAATGCTTTTCTTATGGGAAAAAACGCAACTTTCGGAAGTTCTGGTGTCGAATCCATGTCACCTAGATGAGAGTTTCCATTTATTCTGGAGATTTCTCTATGACCTCTACAAATTTTGAAAATTTCAGATCTCGAGCTCTTGTAGTTTGGGCTGGACATAGTATCCTCCTATATATATATATATATGTGTGTGTTATATCCTCCTCTGTAAGGGACGTCTATATATATATATATATATATATATATATATATATATATATACACACACACACACACACACACACACACACTTGCGTAATTGCCTGTCGAATATGACCGGTATGCGTGAATTAAGTATTAAGTTAAAATAAAACTGAAATAAAAATTAACGAAACCAACTTTTATATGCACTAAAAGTAATCAACAAATATGAAATTCGCATAATTGAGTGTTCCAGAGAGTAATAACAGTTTTGCGTAAATAGAAATTGTATGACAAAGAAATACATTACGCTATATAATTCTTATATGCCCAAAACTATTGTTAATTTGTGGAAAATTTAATTTCACTCTCTTTTCTTTCTTTCCTTTCTCTCTCTCTTTCTCTCTCTCTCCCTCTCTCTCTCTCCCTCTCTCTCTCGTATTAAAGCATCTTACAAGTATTTCAAAGATATTTGATTTCAATATGAAAAATCAGTAAAATTTGCTTTGAGCTGGTTTGCCTTTCATGCACAATCAAACCAGTGTTTTTGAAAGTTATCTTAGTATTAATTATATTGTTTGAATAATTATTACCAGACAGGAAAAATGATTATCCAAATATTTGCTTAGAATAAAAGAGAAATCCAAATAATAAGATACAATGTGAAAAATCAGCAGAAATTTACTTGAAATATTTGAGCAAATTATACGTAAGTTATTTAAAACTTATCGAATCTAACTTAACAATTGAATTATTTTACTAAGTCTTTTTTACGGGTGAAAACATAATAAAACGTAAATTAACAATTTACCATTAAAGAAAAATGTGTAGTAACTTAACATGAACTAAATACTTACATGAACTGCAATGAGTTCTAAATATATTTTTAAGATCGCAATTTTCTTTTTACTATATGAAGTAGTTTTGAAAATTTTTCAGAAAATTGGTTTAATTTAAAGAAAATTCATGTTATTTTTTCAATCTTATTAGAAATTCGGTTCTAAAAATTTACTGTATTATCATTTAAAGAAATACATTAAACATAACGTTATATTTAGCTTTATAAATTCCTACCATTTGTCAATGGCGCATTATTCGATTGTATATAATGTTTTACGATTAATTATAATTTATTTTTGTTATTTTTATACTGCTGCTCCTTTAAATTCTATACAAGAGCGACGCCCTCTTCCTCCATTTCTGCTCTTTCCCATTCTCTTTTCCTTCCTCCCTCTATCGACTGAATACATTCAGTAAATGTGTTATACCATCTTTAAAAGTCTGATCCGTATTAAAGCACTAAAATGGTGTATTTATTAAGCAAGAATATGAGGCCAAGAATATAATTCAACAACTGGGGCGACAATAGCCCAATATAAATAAAATGCGTGAAAAGGTGAAAAATCGTATAAAAACGTAATTTTTTGAGATTTACATTTTTTTCTCCGAATAACTAAGCTAAATATCTCACCATTGAGATGAATGAAAATGTTAACGAAAAAGGTCTGCATGTCAAGAAATGTATTTATGCGTGTTTCATATATGCGATGCGAATTTATAACTCCGGTAAATTCTAAGATGCACTGCAAAATAACTATAAAACTAACTATAAAAATAGTTAATTACAAAAAAACGTTGATGTGAAGTTTATTGAAAGGAAATTTATGAAAAACATGATTTCAATTATAAAATATTCGGGCGCCTTCTTTCTCTCTCTCTCGTACTAAATAATTCAAAGAACGCTTTCCTTACGCATATATTATAAGGACAGACGGAAATACAATCTCGAGGTTTAACAATGACACGGTCTGAAAGCAATACATCGTTAAAAAGCTTAAGATTTTCCAATAAATATGATTTAAACGTATAACTTGAGCGATTTCGAATCGTAGGCGAAATGTGACGAAAAGAATAAGGAACGTTACTTATTTTTCTTTAAAACGGGTTGAAGATCGTAGGTCAGTTATTTCTAGTTTTAATTTACAAAAGAGTAAAAGCCTGTACGCAGTGGTGAGCTGTAGTGGGCTCGCAAGAGCCCATTGTTAAATTGTTTTAAATTTCCAAGCTCATTATCATTATCATTTATTAGGCGTTCTTTACCAGCGAACCGGTAATAACGGAACGCCTTATGGGCACGTCTGGTCCGTCCGTCAGTGGTAACTTTCATCTCCTAAACCGCTTGACAGATTTTAATTAAATTAAGCTCGAGTGATCGTTATTAAAATTTATCGCCCAATTGTGATTTTGAACTGAATCCATCAATTAGAACTTCCACTATACATAATTACTTTAATCAGCTTATATTCGTATCTCGTTAAATGGCATCCGACAAGCAACAATGAAATACCAAAATATTCTCTCCCGAGGTCTTATATCAGGGGACGGCAAGCTTTTCTGCATGGCGGACCACATTTGCAGTTGTGAATGCTTCGGAGGGCCGCATTCGGAGTCAAGAAAGCCTCGGCGGGTCGGATGAGCGAATAAATCAGAAGTTTTCCAGAGATTCTGTGATTTCATATGAACTAAGTCAAGTCTACGTAATTTACTAGCGTTAAAACTTCACCCGAAAAGGCTTTGAGACCATAATTTTACTCAAAAAATATAAAATTGCCCGTGAGAAATTTTTCTAATCACTTTTTCATTACAGCTTTGCGGGCCGCATAAAGCCTTCTTGAGGGCCGCACGTGGCCCGCGGGCCGTAGTTTGCCGATCCCTGTATTATATGTTCTGTGAGGTGTAGATTAAAAAATGTATTCGGATAGAGAACAACATTTGCTACAAGAAAGTTCGCAAGACCACATACGAGTTATAGTTTCGGTGATAGAAATTCTAGAAAATACTGCACAAAACATCGCATATTTTGTTTACATCTCTTAAATTTTGTGGAGGTGTCAAAGTTGTTTCATTACATTTCATAATGAGCAAATTCAACAAGGTTGAGCCTGACTTTATTAATAATATCGTCTATTTTGTTTACATCGATTGCGAAGACGGTTCTCACAGCAAACAAGAATTAAAAATCCATATATTTTTCTCCAATGCTCTTATTTGATCCGTGAGGTATGGATTTAAAAAATTATTTGGATAGAGAACAACATTTACGACAAGATAGACCCCGAGACCGGATAGTTACGACTTAATTCAGAAATCGCCCAATCTTTCGATACCTTTTCATAGGTATTTCCCATTTAAGAACGCCTTTGAAATCTCTGTGTATTTCATTTATATAGTATACTTTTCCATCTTTTTAGGCGCGTTTCGCTTTCAGCATAAACGACTATTAGCGTCGGTTTGTCCGTCAGTCTGAATGTTCGTTCTCGGCTTCTACCGAACGGATTTTTATGAAATTTGATATTAAGGACTGACAGTCAAAAGACAATAAGAAAATCACAAAACTTAATCCCGTAAGCCAATCAGGGGTACCACTTTACTGGTGACAAAAAATAAACTTTCCGTTAAATCTCGTAAATATTTGGTCAAATTAAATTAGTTTTTAAATAAACTTGTAGAACTAGTAACGTAGTGTATTTCTTTTCCTCTACATTTCCTCTTCTATTTTAATTTGACCAAATATTTACGAGATATAAGAGAAAGTTCATTATTTGTCACCAGTAAAGTGGTACCCCTGATTGGACTACGTAATTTAGTTTTGTGATTTTCTTATTGTCTTTGACTGTCAGTCCTTAATATCAAATTTCATAAAAATCCGTTCTGTAGAAGCCGAGAACGAACATGCGGACGGACGGACAAACCTACGCAAATTGGCATAAAAAGGGGGGGTCGAAAAAAATGCGAGCCCATTGTTAAAATATTCATAGCTCACCATTGCCTGTACGTCGGTAAAATCGATTTTTACGTGTCACATTCCCCGTCGCCTCCAATCATCAACCTTTTCACATCACCCTGTCATCACCCACCCAGTGTGTCACCTTCAGTTACTCTCTCTCCTTTGCTGACGAAGGGCATATGCCCGAAAAGCTTACGTGTGTTTTCTCTTTACGCGTTTTAAGCCGATCCCACACCACTCGCGAGTATTCACGAGTATAGACATTCGTGAATACTCGCGAGTGGTGTGGGACTGGGATACTCGTACAACCTTGTAAATACTTTCCTCGTATTCGTAATCGCCCTTTTCCCATTGGTTGTCGGTAAATTTACCGCGAGTCAAAGGAAAATTAAATTGGTGTGTTTACTCGTTTCCGCACCCGTAGTAGCTCCCAGACCACTCAGGAATCCTCGGCATCGATACACAGCCAGTGAACGAATGATGTGAGATAGGGAACGGATAACGAGGTGAGTATACGGCAGGATGCAGGATTTCACGAGGAGAAGAGTTACAAGTATGCACGAGTGGTGTGGGAGGTCTGACTCCGCATGGGTCATTACTCGTACATACTCGGAATCGTGAATACGCGTGAGTAGTGTGGAACCGGCTTTACGTGCCTCTTCGACGCCCCCAGCAGCTTGCCAACTTGTTCCTCAACTTGGTAAGTGTCCACTGGGCTCCCTTCAACACCTTGTTGCCACTCTCATCGTATTCTCACACGCACGTACGCACACCTATGTACATACATACACACAGTGAGTCATAAGTCATGTAGATACAATAGAATTTTAAAGAGTTTTCAAATCTTAAAACACGTGTTCAAAATGTGCTCCTTTTAGTCGAGAACAAATGTTAATACGGCTGACAAAGCTGCCATTCATATCCTGGAGGATTTGTGATGTGATTGCTGCACATTCTATACGCACATTGTGTTCTACATCTTTCTAAGTTTTGGAGGTCCTTGCAGTGTGGGTGTTGAAAGTGGTCGGAGGCCACTTCCGGCCAGGCTGCCAGTTAAGCTATAAGCCTGTCAGATTTTGATGTTTGGTCAGGTTGGAAAGACATGTTTACGTTAATGACGGCTTTATGCCAGTCTTTGCCGCTTGGGCAGTGGAACAAACTCCTGAACCATGATGCCACTGGGCGCTTGAAGCGGTCCCAGGGCATCACTCTCGTCTGCGAGAGCTTCCATATCAGGTGATGTGTTGACGTTGCCGTCTTGCCGAAGAACGCCCTGGCCCTCCTTTCCAGGACGCGTTCTAGCGGTTCGACCCCTGTTGTCGCGTGGAGCTCTGTCACGCGTAAAAAGCTGTGCCAGGTCACCCTCAGAATCGCTCGTAGTGCAATATTTTGCACTACGGCGACATTTTTTATATAAGTTTTCGCCGCACTGAACCAGATAGGTGTGGCGTAGGTCAGGATTGGCAGTGCGCAGGCCCTATACAGTCTCACCTTGGTCTCCAGGATCACCTCCCTGGAGCGCAGGATAGGGCCGAGTCTGCGTACTGCACCTGTTCCGACCCATCAGGCCGGAAACATGTTGTCGCCAGGTCAGTCCTCTGTCCAAAGTTACTCCGAAATATTTAGCCTCGGGGGACCATGGGATGGCATGTCCCTGCAGGGTAAGGGCAACTGCCGGCTGGTTCCTGGGTCGTGCCCGAAACATGACGGTGACAGTTTTGGTGGCGCTAACTGCAATCCGCCACTTGCAGTACCAGGCGTTCACTTTTCCAGGGCTCTTTGTTGGTATTTTGCCGCCTGCGCCTCGCTAGCGGATTTGGCGAGGATGGCCGCGCCGTCGGCATAAAGGCCGACTATTACATGGTGGTGTACGTGGTCCCTCGGGAAGTCGTGGGTAAAGATGTTAAATAGTACTTGGCCTAGGACCGACACCTTCGGAACACCCTACCGGCGTCCGTATACGCGCATCTTTATATAGTCTTACAAGAAAAAGTCAAGGGAAGTTGGATTAGGGGACCATGGCAGCCATTCCACACGACCTCGACGTCCAATCCATTTCCTTGGAAAGGTCGTATCCAACCATTCATGCACAGGCCTCACAAAATGTATTGGCGTGCTTCCATTGGACATGACTAATGACTAACCCTGGGTATTACAGGTATTCTTCCAATTCCGGTAAAATGCCTTTACACTCTACATGGCACGAAAATAAGAACATTAGCGAACAGAATGGAAACGAAGTGAACCCTGAAAATGTTTTAAAATTGAATGTACGAAACATGTCAGACCGTTACAATCAGGGAAGTGCCGCAGCGACCTCACGCGGCCCTTGTTTTAAAGGTTGGCTGCTTTGGCGACCCTGTTGTCAAAATTTGAAGTGAAAAAATATTTTTTTATGGTTATTAAAATATATATCTAAGCTGAGATACTCAAATATCAATAATGAGGTCAGGCTCAACCCTGTGGAATTTACTCATCTTGTAAAAAAGAACTTAGTTACTTAGTTTATCACCAGATGATGCTACGATCGTAGTGAAACCGGTCTTTTAAAATTAAATTTGTGGAAGTAACTAAGTTCTTTTTTTCATGAGATACCCAATATCATGACTTTATTTATTTATAGACTACGTTAGTAATTGTAACACTTGAGTTCTAGACTTTGATTGTATCAAATCTCATCGTCCAAAATAGCTAAAATTGTGAACGGCATGGGCGGTATTAAGAATTCAAACAACTCATTGAGATTTTTACATTAGAAGGCCCGCTTGCATGGTCTGCAATGCGGGGGCCCGTCGGTGCGCTGAACCGGTTGAACCGAAGTTAAAAACTGGTGAACGGCCTTGCGTAAATACAGACATCCAATTATTATTCTATTGATACGATTATCTATTCTATAAAATGCCTGTCATTGTGACTTATTCACAGTCATTGTATACACCAATCTCTAAGATTGACGACGTTATTGTAAAAATGGAATGTTCGCGTCGTATTTACTAACTAGCTTATATCATAAAAGTTGAGCAATATATAATATGAATTATCTTTTTTCGTTCGCTCGTTCTACTACGCAAGTTACTTTTTATCCAATCCCTTACGAACAGTGATCCCATTTTTAGCCGATTGGCTACACTCATGACCACAATTACAGTGGTTTGTCATTTACCAAATATCCGTTTTCCATGGAATCGTTTTATTTGATGGCAGGTTTAGGGGACGAGAGAGGGATTATTTCCCATCAACTATTCTAGTAATGTTATCAAGACCACCGGCTTTTTCCTTTCTTGAAATATAATTACCAATAAAATAATTAATATCATTTGAAAGCATTTAAAACTTCATGTCTTAAGCAATTAAATAAGCTTAGAGAAACGCATGCATCTCACAAGTCGCAGGTCGCCGACCTATGTGCTATTTACCAGCTTTGTTGAGAATGATAAAGTTCCTGAAGCATGAAATATCGCTCATATTTTCAATGCAAATACGACTACTTCCTGCTATTCGCCAAATAACATGACCTCATAAGTGTCTTAATAAATCACGCGCAAAGAAGGCTGAGACGCAAGGCTGCCTGAATAGAAATTAAGGGTCAAAAGAGGATGCACGATAATAGATCCCATGCCAATCGATAGAAAATCATCAAACTCTAAAATAAACTTGGATTTTGCTCTTATATAAATTGTGATAAAAGATATAGCGGAGAAATGCAAATCTGATGAAATTACAGGCAACGCTACGCTACGCTACGCTACCTTAGTTTTTCTCTGCAAGAGAATAGAGAAATTATTAGGAATGATACATGCTCACAGGATAAATTTAACAATTGAAAATGGATTAAATTATTATGTTAAATAATTAATGGAACATTTAGCATCAATTATATCGTGGATGTTCATTTTATTCGACTAATAACGACTAATGAACGAAAGAAGCATTTGGGAAGATAGTGAATATGAGATGAAGCGCATTCAATAAAAAATATCCCAACATTGTTCTGACTAAATAGGTAAATTACATAAAAACCATCAACTTAGTCGTCGCTGCAGCCATCACGTAAATAAAAAATGGAACTGTTCATGCTTAGATGCTTAGATGTCAAAGTCCAAATTGGTTGGGCCTATTGATTGGCTGAAACATTGAAATAGCATTCGGTCGCACATATCACTGTCGATTGTTGAAATATCTCTAGGTTTGCTCCGAAAATGTCAGATAGGAAAATAAGACAAATTTGAAGGGAAGAAGAAGAAATTATAATAAAAATTTCTAGAATTACGTCTTGGAAGCGTTCCCGGAAACCACGGCGTTGCACGAAACAACGTAAAAGCGAAACCTATTACCACATAGATTTAAAGATATGCGTTGAGATTACATTCTGAGGATATTTTTGGCCTTAATCTGCAGAATTAATTAATTAATTAGTATCGAAGGTTATTTATTATAAAGATAATAACTAAAGGAATCAATTATAATCATAAATAAAAGTCTCTATGTTCATAAAAAACGGTTGGTATTTTGAGGACAGAATATGTGCGAGGGGAGAGAGGGGAAGGATTATGAAGACCAAGAATCAGGACGGTCTGTTTCTCACTTGAAGGTTACTCGCTCGCCACTGCTAGCTCAACACATTAGCCTCATTGAGGCACCAATAATTTATAACGCATTTTTAATTTGTAAATGATTTTTCCCATTGTGTGAACTATTTGGCGAGTAGGACAAATCGACATATTTTTTCGAAGGGGCCATAGAAGCTACATAACGCGTATACATAGGTTGTCCAAAAAGTCCCTTTACCCCCCTTATTTAGACCAAGAACTAAAAATAAAACACACTCCTCTATTTCAAACGAACTTTGGTCGCACATCTTCACTCTCAGAAAATCGAGAATTGAAAAAATGCACACCAAATTGCAATTGCAGCTCGCCACGCCCAGGGAGAAAGGGGCCTACAGGACCTCCAAACTGTTGTCCTTGATTATGGTAATTATGATGACTAAATAAACCATTAATACAAAAAATATAAAGTATGCGTTTCTTTTTCGGCGTGGTGTTCAATGCCCAATTTCCACTATGATGACTCTATCGAAGTATAACCTTAAAAACGGTGCTCATTCTCCGGAGGCTGGATTGCCCCTTGCCGTGGAAGTGGTTGGGAACAAGGCATTGAGGCAGAATATGCTAAGAATCATCGTAGGTTAAACACCCACTGTCGCTCATTCCCAACCTTGCACAATTCCTTTAACCTTAACGGAACAATTTTTATTGCCGGACTCTTTAGCAAAAATAAACTCTAAGAGCTTCAGGAAGAACTGGAGAACATCAATTAGGACGACCTCTATTTCTCCAGGAGCCTACACTTAGCTTTCAGTCTGCGATCTTCCAGTAATATCCTGTTCAAATCAAACCACTAAAATGCCTATTCTGTCTTTTGATCATTATCGCTGTAACGCTCTGCATCTCAGCCATTTTTAATTCAATCGACCTCAAATTTTGCCCATAGACTTTTATTATAGTCCTCACAAAACACAGATTTTGGGGCCACTCATAGTAGAAGGTCCTATTCCAGGACTCTCATTTTCGGGGTTTGGCGCCGTATGCGCCAGGGGCGAAGGCCCTAGTTCTTTAATGATGATGTTGCTCCTTACTTGTTGTCATACAATTGTTTTGCGAATCTAGCTGCTCTGCGTTGGACTCCTTCTAACTCAAGTATGTAGTTATCTTCATACGAATCACATATACTCGAGGCGTTTCGACCTGCGGTCTAATAAGTAATGAATAGCGCTTTTATCGTACTTTTCCGTATTATTCTGCCTATGATAGTCAATTTCTTGTTTGCTGCACATATAACCGGACCGAAATGCATGTCTCACGGAAGGTTACGACTTATAAATATTTAACAGTTTCAGCTACATGAATCTTCACTCCATCGATTTTATACTCTAAATCCATTTCTTTGTTCTTGTTTTTCCAGGAAGTTACTATGGAACATTTACGGTAATTAATTTCAAATTTGCAATTCTTTCACCACGCAGAAATAGCTTTAAAATCTTCCTACAGCGACTGATGGTTACCGTGGTTGTCTCTCACTTCTTTTGGAAGAATATCTGGAAACTCTACGATGGATATACTTCTTTCTTCATTTTCTTACTCATTGGCTGGTGGTTCTTCATACAGTTTGGAATAGAATTCTTTTTCTCGTTTTAGAACTAATTTCTTGTTTTGGATCATCGAACCACAGCCTACGGTTTAGCCCGACCACTCGGCTCCAAACCATAGCAGCGCAGTCCGTCCGAGGAACAATGCTACAGATGGAAAGCTGCACATCAGCACCAGACTCCTCTCGGACACGAGCAACCTCAGCGGCCAAGTCCTTAAAAGAGCTTAAAACCTCCTCGGAGCCGCGCTTCGAAGCGTCATTGGTACCAACATGGGCCACCGCCCGCAGCGAGGAGCAACCCGTGCCCGATACCGACACCCTGAACTCCTTCGTCACCTGGGGCACCAAACCTCCTGGTATACACCTGGAGAACACCCGCTCGTGAACTCCCTCCCGGCGGGCCCGTAACAGTAAAGGCGCTACCACACGCCGGATATTGGAGCTCCCTATCACTAACTAGATATAAAATAAATTATATGTCAGAAAGCGCAAAGGTTTTAGATATTAGTTGCACGGAGAGTAGTAGTTTCAAGTGTACGTAGTAGTAAAGTAGAATCAAGAGATCGAGGAGAGGCGAGTATTGTTGGCAAGATCACAAAAAGTGACTACTGCTACTACGAAGGAAACCTTAACAAAAACGTAAGATCAAATTTTTGTTGTTAACTGTCGAAGTATACAAAAGAAGCAGACTGATTTTACCATTTAGACATAAACCATTGTGTTGACGTCATGCTGAGAATTGAGATATGGGTGTCAGATGAAATCAATTCGAAGGAGATTTTTCCATCAGATCACGTGATGTATCGTAAAAATAAGGGGAAAAACCGGAGTGGGAGTTATTATCACCGTTGGAAATTGTTTATTAAGGCAATTTGAGGAACTTAACGTCAGCGAATATTGCGAAATGGTTTGGTGCTCAGTTCTTACGAGAAATAGTAAAAAGTAATTATTTTGCTCCTCTTACCATCCACCCGGCTCATGAGTCGACAACATAAGCAAGCTCAGTGGAAAATAATAAACGATCATGAGGAGAAATGGAGACGCTGCAATTACTTTTGGAGAATATTTTAATCCTTCCATCCATCGACGGGGAATCTGTAGCTTACGATTGTGGCGGGAAGGATTGAGAAGCTTCTCTGGGATAAATTGAAGCATATAATTCGTTAAGGTACCGACGCGAACTTTAGTTTAGAGTTTCTAGTTTATCAATGAATTATAAACTCTAAACTGATAGGAAAGTTCAGAATTTTCATTGAGATACTTGAATATTTTTGTTAAAATTCGAATTTTATTCCCCATTTCAACAAAATGTATATTTTATATCTTAGTGTTTTATTGTTCATATTTTCTCATGGCGCCATTTAGTTTAGCGTTATCTGTTAAATCAAGCTTTATATAGGTGGGGTAGCTGTATTGGCCCGCCGAAAAATTTTTGCCCATTTGTTGCCACGTCTGACCAATAGGTTGGCCACTCCTGTCGTAAACAGTTCCGCTGCTCACTGACGGCCGAGCCTGGAGAGAGGGTAGCAAAGGCGAAAGTGTAAACGACTCTTTTCTCAAGGTTACTTCGCCACTTCGAAAAGTGTTTAACCATCGACAATGGCCACTTTATTGAGTGCCCTGCGTATATAGATTCTAAAATGAGCGAACTGGAATCATCAGAAGATGGTATTCTGAATCTGATAAAGCTGGTTCATATATGGAAACCATCAGGGGCGGAAGCCATATCTGCATTCATTACTAATTTGTTTGCGGATGAAATATCTTCCTATATAAAGATCACATTCACAAAGTCATTATATGAGGAAGTAGTTCCTTTATTATGGAAAATAGCCCACGTTACCCCGTTGAGCAAAATGGAAAGTAAGTTAAAAACAGGAAATCACCCTGTCATTGACGTCCATTTTCTATGAGATTTTCGAACGCATTATCGGTAGCTCGATAATTCGATTTCATGAAGGCAGAGGTCTTAACAGGCGCTAACATAATTTCCGGAGACTAAGGTCTTGATAGACTTAACTCTTCTCACCCACGTTATTGTGAAAGTAGCAGACAACGGAGTAGGAGTAGAAGCAGAGTTTTTGGAATTTTACGAAGAGTATCGACAACGTATCTCATGCGAAAATATTATAAAAGATTACTGAAAGCTTATTGAAAGCTTTCTCATTTGAAAAGAGAATCGCAAATTGGGTTACCTAGGACCTTTGGAAGGAAATCTGTCGCCTGGGGCAAAAAGACAAAATTCTGCCCCAGTTCACGACACATAGGTGCTGATCGGCGGCGACACTGACTGAGATGATTCCGCCTCTAAAAAAATACCGTATGCGGCGGTCGCCCCTCAAGCTCACCTCACACAACGGCTTTGGGGTTACCTCCTCCATCTCAGATAGAACCCAGAGAGTAGTTCTTCACGGAGTTGTATAAGACGTCTTCAAAGTGACTTCCAGTGTGCCGTAGGAAATTGTAATTGGGTCGCTGTTGTTCTTGGTATGCAAAACTGATTTGGCAGATAATGCAAATAGTAATTTCTGTCTCTTTGCAGGCGATATCCTTGTGCAAGGGTCGGCAACCTGCGGTTCCTGAGCAGCATGCGGCTCTTTAAAGACTTGCGTGCGGCTCCCGAAAGCAACTACAAATAACTAAAAGAAGTTAACTTAGGAAATGACGAGGTGATACTACAAAGGGACCTTTATTGTTCACTATTTAGTTAATTGTGGCATTGCACCTAACTTTTCACTTCAACAACTGCGACAAATCTTTTACCTACTATAGAGCAAGGGTGTCCAACCTTTAGCGGCCGCGAGCCGAATTTATAATTCAAATTATCTGGCAAGCCACACACAAAATATAAAAAAGGCATGATACCAAAAATAATATACACATACACCATAATTATTAAAAAATTTTATAAAGTAATTTTTAAAATTTGATTTAACAATTGTAATATTTAATTATAAGTGTTGTAGCGAAATTCGTGTCTATTATGCATTTTTAATTGGAGGAATTAATAGAGATATCGGTTATAAAATAAATTCACTTATTTGAAAAATTTGCTGGAGATCTAAAAATCAGAAATATCCGCTAAATAAAACAAATACTAACTGCGGAAGGTATAAATGCTAGATTTTTTTAATGCTGTAGCAACATCAAAATGATAAGATTCCGGAGTTATGATTAGTTTCTCCATCACGTACCGAGAAACGTTCCTGCAACCTAATTCGCAACTTTATGAGTTATCGCATTTTTTATTCAATATGACGTCACGACAAGCTTTAGACCAATCCACGCAGCCACGCACGCATTACCGTACACGGCCACATACGGTACTCTTCTCTTTATGCGGGGGATGCGTTCCAGGAAATTTACACAAAAATATTTCGCGTAAACAGAACCAATATTTACATATAAAATATAGAATTATATAATGGAAATTTTGTTAAACAAAGAAACTAGCGCCTTCTAGCAAGGAACGTGCTTCGCGAAGATGAAAATCAGCTAAGTCAGGATGATGAACTTTATGAACGGCCACCCAAATACGAAAGGATAAAAATTCCGTTAAAAATTAAACGAAAATTTTTGCACAAAAACTTTTCTTTGTCTTCGATGAAAGGATTATTAGGCCTTCTCAGCGAAGCGGTAATCGCGGAACGCCTTATGGGCACCCTGGTCCGTCACCAAACAATTTCGGCTTCGTCGTCATTAATCTGTATTGGGTAACTTTCGAATTTATTGCTAACTGCTATAAAGACTCCACCTCCCGACCGGATACAGCGATCTTTTCTGAAGACGCTATAGTCACGAGGAAAGATCTTCTGACTGACTATGTCTGCCGTAAGCCAACTTTCTGTACCTATCACTACGTCAGCACGCAGACTACGAATAAAATGTTCATGTTCGGCCTCCTTCCTGCGAATGCTGCGACAGTTAAACGTGATGATTTTTAGTTTATCGCTATTACTACGTAACGATGCCTCGCGCGCTACTGAATTATTATTATTATTATTTACTGCCTCCTTGTCCTTCCTATTACGTCGACTATTTCTACGCTTAGAATGTATTCTACTGTTTACAGTGGTATGACGGTCGAACGTATTACTACTATTGACGTGCATCTCAACGCTTGGTGAATAATTAACATTCCTCAAATCTAACATAAAAAGCCCTAGCATGCTCGAACACCCTACGAGCTACCGCCTCCGCAGCATCAGCAGTGTAGTGCACACCAGGACCGTTTAGGGAAGCCCTACATGAGTTCAGGACCAGCCACAGGTCAACGAAGTCCACTCCATTGCCCATACAGAAGTCCCACAGCCTACGGTTCAGCCTGACCACTCGGCTTCAAACCATAGCAGCGCAGTCCGTCCGAGGAACAATGCTACAGATAGTAAGCCGCACATCAGTACCCGACTTCTCTCGGACATGAGCAACCTCAGTGGCCAAGTCCTTAAAAGAACTTAAAACACCTCCTCGGAGCCGCGCTTCGGAGCGTCGTTAGTGCCAACATGGGCCACCACCAGCAGCGAGGAGCAACCCGTGCCCAATACCGACGCCCTGAACTCCTTCGTCACCTGGGACACCGAACCTCATGGAGAACGCCAGCTCATGAACTCCCACCCGGCGAGCCCTTGACAGTAAAGGCGCTACCACAAGCCGGGCGTTGGAGTTCCCTATCATTAACAGCCCCCTCTTTCCCCCCGAGCTCCCCTTGGGCCCGGTCCCCACCGAGGAGGCGGGGGCGGGTGCGGGCGTAACGGCAGTGGAGTCGTCCTCCGGCAACACCGCAAACCGATTACTAACAGGATGAGGGTCCACCGGAGCGTTCCCAGCTACCTGCCTCCGCAGCACCACCCCACGATCCCCCCGAGTGGACACCACACACCACTCATCGGGCTTCCGGACCGGAGGACCCTCAACCTGCGAAGAGGAGCCAGGAGCCTCCCGGATCGCTCTGCCGGCTTCCGCACCCAGGCGAACCCGAGCCGCCATTTTGGCGCGGTTTGCTCTAAGGGAAGAACCCGCACCCCTCCCACGCGCCAAGGCTGCCTCAGACCTTTCCACCCTCTGAAGGAGGTCCGCAACCACCCTCTCCAGCTCCGTGATCCGAGACCTCATGACCTCGTAACCAGCGTCGCGCAAGAAGGAGGAAACAGGAGTCCTCGGAGATTCCATCCTATCCTCTAAACTAATCTGTACTACCTATAAATTTTATTTAAACTAACGTAAATACGCGGTTTGCTACTTCGTTGACTGGCCTCAAGTTTAAAATCTAGGGTCGAACGCAGGTAAGAAGTGAACAGCGTTAGTAAACAGGCAAGAATGTTTAGCACAAGAGGAACGTAGATCTAGGAACTAAAGAAATACGAACGCATGGACAAATAGTTAATAACGGAGAAGGTAATAAGCTACTATAAGTCAATTACAAAAGAATGCGGATGGAGTGGTTGGGAGAAGTTATTAGCTACTACGATATGGCAAGAGAAGGATGAGTATAGCGTTTCGTTCAGAGATCAATTAACTAAACTATAACACAAATAACGTAATAAGACGATAAAAATAATAAAAATAGGTAATTAAAATAAATAAGGAAAGAAATACTGGTTCTACTTAACACAACACTACGGCTACTGCTAAACTACTGCTATTACTGCAGGTGCCACTCGCAGGCTGGTCAGCGCTCGCAGGAGGTAGTGAAAGGCACGTCCGTCCTCTTCGAGAGCCAGGCAAAGAATCGAAGTAGCAACGAAAAAGTGAAGGAAATATGTTAGTTATTCTTGGTTCGACCGCAGGTCGAATATTCGTCAGCTGTTTGGGATCCTTACGAAAATTGACTCTAAAGAGAAAGAAAAGGCGCAGCGCAGGGCAGTTAGGTTCTTAAAGAAAACCTTCGATAATAAACAAAGCGTAACGCCGTTAATTGAAAATCTGAATTGGGTTTCGTTAGAGGAACGTAGACTGCAGGATAGATTTAAAGTGCTAGTCAATGGAGAGGAGATAGAGGTGGAAGGGTTAAGAGAGGAGAGGTTAGAGGTTTTTAGCAAGAGAGAAGGGAAATTATAGCTTGAGGCTGGATGGTCATGTTCTTAAGGTACGTTTTCACTGGAACAGGCGGCTGCCACTGCTGACTGCCGCAGCTGTAGGCGGAAGTTGGCAGTCACCACTGACTGCTTTCACTGGCGCTGCTAACGGTTGCGTCTGGACGATACCGACAAGTATTTGGCGGGAGTTGCCCCTTTGATTCCTTATATCACGTGTGGAAGTAAAATTATGTTATGAATGACGATCTTATTTTGCAAACTATATTAGTAGACAAAGAAGAAGGTGATGAAATGCTACCGAGTCTGCTAAGCGTCAGGCCCGATAAAAACCAGATATACAAAACGCGGAAGGACGAAGGATACTAGAATATTGCTTAAATTATCATTTTAGTTAAACCGATTGTATTAAAAAATATTTAATTTAAAGTGAAAAATATTTTAACTTTATAAATGCCGCTTCCTAAGTCCATTGTAAATCTAACTTTTAACCGGGATCGTGTGACGCTATCTAGCGAGTGTGATTTTCATATAAGCGATCGCACTGTTTTGTTTTGTGTTCGAGGTTGTATTGAAAGGTGTTGTGTCATCTTGTGATAATAAAACATTTATTAGTGTGTAAATTAGAGCATTTTCATATTTTAATAATAAGCCTAAAATAACGGATTTTTTATCGCCCGTCTCGAAACGGAAGAAATATGATGATACGGAAGAAATGATTAACACGTTTGAATCAATTGTTACAGTTTCAGCATCAGCATCGTAATTTTCTAGTGAACAAATTGCAAATGTGTGGCCTTCATGTTGGAGTTTGGAACAAAAGAATGAATTCTGTGGTAAAAAAAGTTTGGCTATATATTAAAAACATAAAACTTGTTTGGAGTGTCTGCCGTAAATTTGGAACTCTTGGAAGCGAGGTAAAAATGGGTATGAAGATATCGAAAGAATGGACCAATAATTAAATCAGTCACTTTGGTATAACACGGGAACAGCAGTTAACATCTTTACAGACCAAAATATTTAAACACAAAGAAAGTTCTGGTCACAAAACTGCCATGAAAATCTTCGAAGAGGTCAAGAAAGAGACGCTAGAGAAGGTGTGTACGAGGTCCCCCTCTCTCCAAAAAGATGTTACTGCAAAAATATTTCGCACGGCCTATAAAGTTGCAAAGTTGAATCAATCATTTAATAATTTTGAAATGGAAATAAACTTACAAGAACTTAATAGTGTTGATATGGGACGAATACTACACTCAAGACATGCTTGTATTTAACATTATTAATCACATCAGCAAGGAAATGAAAAATAACTTGATCCACAAAATCATATCTTCCAAATCAAAAATATCATTAATCATTGATGAAGCAACAACTCTTAGACAAAAGTCTACATTAATTTTGTATATTCGTGTATTGATTTCTGGTAGTGAAATGATCGCGCCAGTAAATCTATTTGTTGGCTCGATTGAATTACATGACTGGCGACTGGGATTATGTCTTCTTTGATTCGTCATCTTCAATCTATCGGTATGACAGGGAATACCTGAACGATTGCTTAGTTTCTGTTGCTTGTGATGGTGCAGCGGTAATGTTTGGATCTCGTGGTGAAGTTAAGAAATTACTTAAAGACAAATTTCTGTCAATAATTTTATGGCACTGTGCCAATCATAGACTGGAATTAGCCGTTTATGATGCTGTCAAGGCAGTTGCAGGAATTAACAGATTCAAATCATTTATTGACAAGTTATATATGTTGTACCATGCATCGCCAAAAAATAGTAGAGAACCTGCGCTAATTCATTGGAAATGCAACTTTTGAAAATTCGACGAGTATTAAGCACTCGTTAGGTAGCACCCAGCTTTTGTTCCGTTTCTTCAGCATGGCATGATTATAGTACACTGGTGCGTCAATTTACAAATGCTAAGAATGGTTGCTGCAGAGACAAGAAAGATATGAGTATGCATCGACATCTACATTATACTCTGCAAGTCACCTTTTTGGTGGATGGCAGGGGGTGCAGTGCACCAAGGGTCCATAGTTTTCCTACGTAATCTTTTCCTATTCTGGTCTCTTATCGTCCTAGGGAAAAACGATCCTCTATATCGCTCCGTTCTACAGTCGATCTCGCGAATCTTATCCTCACTGTCCTGCCATCCGAGATACTTCGGGCTTCTGATAAGTCCTACTACCTCATTCGCTGGTCCCTCCGACATAAATTTTTCCAGTAGTTTAAATCTAGCCTGCAGCCTACGTTCCTCTATTTCAGATTTTCTATTAATGATGTTACGCTTTCTTTACTATCGTAATTCCTCTTTACAAATCAAGCTGCCCTGCGCTGAACCTTTTCTATCTCGTTAGTGAGTCCCTTTTCGAAGGGATCCCACACAGCTGAAGCATATTCGACCTGCGGTCGAACTAAGGATAAATAACATAATTCTTTCACTTTTTCGGAGCTATTTCGAACTATTCTCCCTATAAAGGCCAGCTTTTTGTTAGCGACACCTATAAATCGGCGAATGTGGGTGCCTCACGAGAGATCACGATGGATCGTGACTCCGAGATATTTTGTCGAGTCAGAAACTGGAATCTCTACTCCGTTCAACGAATAATTATTATCCAACGAGATACTCTTGGTTCTCCAGAAGTTGATGACGCAGCTTTTCTTTTGGTTTATCTCTAACCGCCATTCCTTACACCATGTAGAAATAGCTTCTAGGTCATTTTGGAGATACTGGTGGTCTTCCGGATTGCTTATTTCTCTATAGATGACGGCGTTGTCCGCGAAAAACCTAATTTTACTTCTGACTACTGAGCTGATATCGTTTATATAAATTAGAAATAATAACGGACCAATTACACTACCCTGCGGAACGTCAGAGACAACCTCCACTAAGTTCGAAGATTTCCCATCTATAACAACCTTCTGCTTTCTATGATTTAAAATTCACGGATCCAACTAACGATTTTAGAATTAACGCCTAAGGTCTCTAATTTCGTTATTAACTTCCTGTGAGGTACCTTAGCAAAGGCTTTCCTAAAATCTAAGAAGATGGCATCGACCTGCGTATTCTTTTCTCCGCTTCTCAGTATACAATTAACAAAAAGACCGAGCTGAGTATCACATGACCTACCTTTCCTGAAGCCGTGTTGACATTCATCTAACAATAAATTACTATCAAGAAATCGCATTATGTTGTTAACAAGTATATGCTCGAGAATCTTACACGATATCGAAATTAAAGAAATCGGCCTGTAATTTTCTGGGTTCTCCTTGTCGCCGCCCTTATGAATTGGGGTAACGTGCGTTAACCTCCAGTAGCTAGGGACCTCTGCGTAAGAAATGGATTTCTCGAAGATTATCCGAAGAAAAGGTGCTATTTCATCAGCTAATTCTTTTAAAACGCGAGCAGGAATTTCCTCGGGGCCAGTGGCTTTGTTATGTCTGATGCAACTTAATTGCTTTGCTATTCTCACCTCAGAAAATACTATATCGTCCATCAGGTTCCTACTTATTGCGGGTGCATAATGTACGCAATGGCCGCTGACGGCTGTAAATGCTTTTACAAAATGACCGTTTAATAAGTTGGCTTTCTTTACGCTATCATGAATAACGGCACCCGAGTCATTACGCAGGGAAGGTATGGTAGGGCCTCTACCTTGGACCTCTCTCAAATAGGCTTTAGGGTCCTCCTTCAAATAATTATTTAATACCTTATTCCGGAAGTGAGTAAAAGCCTCGCGCATTGTATTTCCCGCTTTACGCGGGATTCCTTATACGTCTGAACTTTAGTTGCTCTATATTCATCGGATGATGTAGACGGCATATTTTTTATTTTCGCGTGGCTTATTTTCTGACGCCTAAGCGCACTCCTAACTTGTTTATTGTACCAACGTGGCTCTTTATTGTCGACCTTCAATTTAATTGGAATGTACTTATCGATACCCTCTAGCATTATATCCTTGAATAATATCCATGACGACTCAGCACCTGATCGTTCGGTCATGTCACGGAAGCCAAGGTAGTATTTCTCGTACATCTACATCTACATATTACCCTGCAAGTCACCTTGACGGTGGATGGCAGGGAGTGCCGCGCACCAAGTTCCTAACTAATTATTATTCACTTCTCTATTGTGGTCACGTATTGTCCTAGGGAAAAAGGACTCCTTGTACCTCTCCGTCCTCCTATCTATTTCGCGAATCTTGTCCTCATTATCCCTCCGCCCGATATACGTTGGTTGTCGAATAATATCCTTCATTTCATTTACGAATATCTCCGACCTATATTTATCTAGAAGTTTAAGTCTCGCCTGTAATCTACGATCTTTCAACGATGGCCAATTCAACTCTTCAATGAGTAACGTAACGCTGTTTTATATCGTAATTCTTTTTCACGAATCTAGCTGCTCGCCGGTGTATTTTTTCTAAATCCTTTATGAGTCCCCTCTGATATGAATCCCAAACCGCTGCTGCGTATTCCAATTGAGGTCTAACCAAGAATAAATAACAGGATTCTCTCACCTTTTCCGTGCTTTTCCTGACTATTTTACGCACAAAAGCCAACTTCTTATTTGCCGCACCCATCACTCGTCTTATGTGTGTGTCCCAAGACAGGTCACGATTCAAGGTTACCCCGAGGTATTTCACGGATTCCGAAACAGGTATGCTCTCACCATTTATCGAGTAGGTATATACATCTGGAGAAGACCCGCTCTTCAACTTCCTCCCGGCGGGCACTGGATAACAGGGGTGCCATCACACGCCGAACGTTAAAGCTACCTAACACTAACAACCCCCCCTTGGGCCCGGCCTCCATCGAGTAGACGGGAGTGGGTACGGGCGCAATGGCCGTGGAGTCGTCCTCCGACAACACCTCGAACCCATTACTGACAGGAAGAGGGTCCGCCGAAGCATTCCCGACTCCCTGCCTCCGCAGCACCACCCCACGATCTCCCCGAGTGGACACCACTCTCCACTCATCCGATTTCCCAGCCCGAGGACCCTCAGCCCGTGGTGAGGAGTCAGAGGCAACCCCGATCGCTCTACCGGCTACCGCACCCAGGCGAACCCGAGCCGCCAGTTTGGCGCGGCGAGCTTTCAGGGATGACCCCGCACCCCCCACACGAACCAAGGCTGCCTCGGACCTTTCCACCCTCTGAATGAGGTCCGCAACCACCCTCTCCAGCTCCGTGATTCGAGCCCTCATGGCCTCGCAACCAGCGGCGCACAAGAAGGAGGAAACGGGAGTCCTCAGTGAAGCCATCCTTAACTCTTACCTAATTTATATACTAACGCAAAAGAGTTACAGTACAAAAACAGAAGCTGAAATGGGATAAGGCTAAAGAATTTGGTCTGTTTTAACGCGGGGACGCTCTTCGTGTAGCGTACGAGAAAGGGTCAAACGCAGGTATAAAGTGAAAGGCGTAAACAACACAAAAAAGGTTAGATCACGCACAGGAGATGATAGTACACAACAATGAAAAATATAAATACTATGGAGCGTAAAAATAAAACAACCTTACAAATGTAACGAGAATATGGTAATACACAATAACTACTATGATATAAATATTATTTTCTAAAGGGGAGAATGAAATTTCTAACAAAAAACTACGAAACTTAAGAGTTAACTATTACGGTAGAGAAAATAAAAACTATAACGTAGATGTTATAACAAAACTAATTAGATAACTTAAACGAATGTTAAATAAAATTACCGAGGGATAACAATAGAATAAAGTAAATTGTTAGTTCTACTTAACACTACAGCTACTCTAATGCTACTGCTACTCTAGTCGCTCGAGGCTAAGTAGGAGCTCGCAAGAGCAAGTGAAAGGCACCTCCATTCACATCAACAGCCAGGTAAAGAATGTATGAAGGATTGTTAAAGAAAATTACAAGTGGAGTTTGTTTTAGATCTAGGATTGATGTGCGACGCACTTCAAGAGATCTCTGAGCTAAGCTTGGAATTGTAAGAATGCAACATAAATCTCTACAATGCCAACAATAAAATTAAACGTCTTGCTCAAGTACTTGAAGAGAGGCGAGTATATCCTGGGCAATATTACATATAATCCACCGATGCCGCCATTTGCCTAATTTTCCAGGGGATCCCTATTTGCAAAAAAGATAGAAAAGAGGATCCACTGATCTGTCCAAATTCATTTTATGAAAACCTGAACATTTCAATAGAAAAGAGATTGCTTGAAGATGAAGAAGCTGATTTACTGAAATGGGCCCGAATACTAGATCCGAAACAGTGACCAGAAGATACTCAAAACATTTGACATTTGGCGAGACAGAAATATGAAATTATTCTAAAAGATTTAGTTTGAATGAAAGAGAGATGATACAGAGTTTCCGAGAATGCGTGGAGGTGAGAAAAATTTCGGACAAATTATATAAATTAATCCAAAATCTTGACATAATCCTCAGGTGAATGTGAAAGGGGTTTTTCACAGATGAACCTCATTGTAACTCCACTAAGATCCTCCTTGTTGACTAAAACAATATCGGCAGTGATGTTCATCAAGGTTATTGCCCCCCCCCTAAGTCTGTTCAATCCAACAAAATTTGTTGAATCTTGGCTGCTTTTTGGACATCGTTCAGCAATAGACACAAACAGCAAAGGACGAAATCGACATATTGAACCTCCTTCAGATTTGGAATTTGTTATAAAATTTTTACAAAGGCGATTTCGTTAAGTTATAGAATATAATTTTAATAACCTTATATTTGTTTTAACTTTCTAGTAAATAAAATTATATTTAAATATATTGTTTAAATTCTCTCCCATATTGCCAGTTTGAGACGCGAAATATTAATGCAAATCAAGACGGGCGCAACCCTCCCTTCTTCATACTCCTTTGCTCACGAAGAACTTCGCTACACCGTTTACTTTTCGACAACATTGACTTGCTTCAATTGCAAAGAAGAAGGACATCTTTCAGCCAAATGCCCCGCGCGAAATAGAGACGAGACTACGCACAGAGAAAATTCAAATACCACCAAAAACCAAGAAAACACCGAAGACATACCTGAGGCGGCCGTCCCTAATGCCCCTGCTGGAAGTGAGTTAATTTCTGCCGATTCTTCCCCCACTAAAGTGACCTTAGATACGGCTGGTAAAATTGAGGAAGCAACATCCCCTCTAATCGACCTCCTAAAACATTCAACCCAGCAAACCAAAGAACCTTTCTTCCCACTACTACCTGAACGTTCACCAGCTAAACGACCCCACTCTCCTGTAAAGATAACAACACCAGGGCAAGGGAAGTCGTACAAGGAGGCGATAGAAGAATCCCTGCTCAAATACCCACAAATTGGATCTGATACATTCCACAATCCGGCAACCATAAATTGCGAGCTTCCTCTCAATGAGGGGATGACCGAGATTACCTCTTCAAACACCACCTTGTTCCGTGAAAATACGAAGAAAAATAACAGGCCAACTAGCATAGAAGAAGACAATTCGATTGCAGAACTATCCGACACAAAATCCGACATTTCTGAATGTTCGAATATGAGCCACACACTAGTGCCCGAAAACGCCTTTAGTGAGAGTGATCCCTTGAACCACTCCCAACTCAACCGCCTTCTAAAAGAGACCTACAACAAAAGAAGGAAAAGGGTAAAAATGTGCCAATCGTTCACAGAAGACTTACCTGCCTTAAGCCAGCAGTTAAAAAGACACCAAAATTTTCTCAAGGAAGAAAACCCGGAAAAATCTAATCTGATTCTTCGGATGAACCGTCTCATTTCCGATATAGAAAAACACATCACTGCTTGTACAAAATACTCATCGCTTTATTAATCTTTCGTAGTTTATGATGGAATTAAAACTTTTAACGTTAAACGTTGGTGGGATTGCGTCCGAAATAGATCGTCAAGTTTTACTGGATTTTTTACGTAAATACAAACCCGATTTAGCTCTCATCCAGGAAACAAACATCAAATATCCTGAATCACTCGACTGGAGAGAGTGGAAGAAGAATTTCATTATTTTCCACTCACCCGGGAGCGCTAGAGGCTCCGGCCTTATGTTTGTCGTATCAAAAGCTGCCTTCTGCGTAGATTTTTCCCTGTTGGAAATAGAACCAGGCCAACTTGCCGCCCTAAAATTCACATTAAGTGGAAACAAATATATGTTGTGCAACATCCATTGTCCTAATCACCCAGAGCGTGCAGAAAGGACACTTAATGATTTGCTGTCGAACCTGAACTCCTGGACTAACGTAATACCCATTATTGGAGGGGATTTTAATACAACGCTTAATCCGCTTCTGGACCGCCAATCAAAGAGAGAGCATAACACACGTGCTTCCAGCCGACTGCCCCACATTTGCCATCGACACATACTAATAGACTCGTGGAGGAACCTACATCCAAATCAAATTGAATATACACGCTTTGGATCACGACTAAACCAAATAACGGCTTCTCGAATAGATCACATTTTTCTACATAAGAGACAAAAAAGTAATCTTCTCGACAGCACCCCATATGTGGCTTCACAGACCACTCCGCTGTCTTGACGAGAATCAACATAGAAGAAAGAAGAAGAAGGTCCGCATATTGGACCTTCCCGAACTACTTGCTTAAAGACGAATCTTTTAAGAAGTATTTGAAACATTTCTGGAATTTTTGGAAATCTCAGGAAGATGAATTTGCCCTGCTCTCCTCCTGGTGGGATGTTGGAAAGGTTGAAACCAAATAGCTAGTAACCGAATACATAAAAGCTAACAAAAATGAGTCGTCTCACTTTCACCCCAAAAAGAAGAGAGACGAAGTTGACCACCTCTCCAAAGAAATAGCAGAAAACCCTCTACTGAGCCCTCTACTAATAGAAAGAAAAGCCGAACTCGGAGCAATCGAAAGACGTTTGGCATCCAAAAGTATCCTCGAAAAACGCAGCCGGTTTTTGAAAGAAGGCGATGCGCCCAGTGCTTTCTTTTTCTCACTAGAAATAGGAAACAACATTAACAAAGATTACATAAGCATTTTTACAACACCTGATGGAAATAAAATATGCGACGAGAAAGCCATAGACGAATACTTGAGAGAGCATTTCAGACAAAATTATGATAAGGATATTTTAGAAGGAGCCGATAATTTCCATGCTCAAGCGCAAATCCCTTCTCTTCGTGAGGAAAGAAAAACTGAGCTTGACCCTCTAATTACAATGGATGAACTAAAATCTGCAGAGATGTCCTTTCCTTGCTCACTAGCCCACCCTATCCTATGGACTGGCCATCACTCCACAAGTCTGTCTGTATGGCATGGAACAATCTGTGGAAAAAATTTACCTGAGAAAAATCAGTTCAATTCCTTACTGAGATGAAGAAATCCGATCTCTATCAAGCATCATTAGACTTGGATAAAAAGATATCTGATGTAAACGACTGGAAACTCAAGTGGTCAAACATCGGGTGGTTCACTGATCAGAGAGTTCTTAACACCCGACTTCTGTATAGCATTCCTTCAATCAAAAAGGATTCGAATATCTCCTTCAAACTTTTTCATCACGGTATAATCCACCCAAGACAGGCCGTACATATAGACTCGACAGCATCTCCTCACTGTAGAGCATGTGGAGGAGATGGATCACTGCCTCACCGTTTCTTTGACTGCCCTAAAATAGCCTTGTTACTAAAACTGGTGGATCAATTGTGTCAACGACTAGATCCCAACTTCAAGCTTAACAGAGAAAACTTTTTGATAGGTCCAAATGAGAAAACAAAAAATTCTTCTGCAATATCGTTTCTCCTCTCGACATCTATCTCGACATCCATTCCATCCACGAAGAACGACCGCCGTACCCCATCTCCTCCATCAGGCTGCTAAATGTCTTCAGTGGACGCATAAAATGGAGAATTATTACAGACTACCATTTTTCTAAAGGAAACGAGCAAGAAATGGCCAACTTCAAGATCACTTGGAGCTCTTCTTCTAATCCCTTCTTTGTCCTATGTCAAGACACCCTCATATGGCAATTCTAAAATTATTCCTCCTTCCCTTTTCCACATCGAACCCGTCCTTCGTCCCTTACTTCCTACCAATCATTCCGTCACCGAATCATCCAAGTAAAAGGAAACCCAACTACATGGTTACCTTAAAATGCCTAAAAGTCGAGCTTTTTCAGTATATGAATAATGTTTGGCTTGTAAGGCGACATTAAAAATGTCAATGAGTAGTATGCACAGCTGTAATTGTTAAAATCGTTCAGCACTGCAAGGCTTATGACAAACAAAAACATATATATATATATATATATATATATACATAATTTTAGTTATCACTATTTCATTTTGAATATATTTTGTGCTTACAACTTAATTCCGCGGTGTTGGATATGCGATACATTTCATTTTGCGGTCGACACATTGGGCAGCATTTTTATAGCTGTGGGATGTCTCTTTTCTTATTCCCATATTTTATCAAATAACGCACTTCCTTCGTCCAATTGTCATCTTTTCTGAGGGAAATTTCCTTTCATGAAGTGAACCTCGTTGCATCATCAACTGTTTGGGGGAAAACCCTTGTGAAAATGTTTTTTAGGTGGTGAGAGAGGATAGATTTTCTTGCGTAACTCGCATTTGTTTTTTGCTCCCTTTACATTTACGAACAGCTTTTACAGTGGCGTTATTCAATTGTTTGCTGTAGCAGGGCGTAAGTAAACTGAAATTACCCTGAAACTGTCAAAATCGTCATTCGGAAACCAATATACCCGGCAAACGCTGATTTCCTCCGTCATCTTCGACAATATACTTTTAATATCGCTTCCAAAATTTCGAAAGAATACGACATGTAGGTGCACACGTAACATTGGAAGTAGCGTTTAAGGTACAGCTTACCATGCATTAAAACCCATTACGTAGCTCAAATATTTTTATTACTTCATTATTGTAATTAATAATAATAATAATAATAATAAGTTCTTTAACACAAGCAGGTTACCCCAATTACATGTGTTGTAATAGATTTATGACAAGTACATGCGACCATTCCCTTGGCAGGGTTCGAACCCACGACCCTTGCATTAGGAGTAAGACACGCTAACAACTCCTCTACAAAGGTATGTTTAAATAACATTCCGTGCAGTTCAATTGTTTATTTTCACATCTACCAATCTAAAACACTTATTAATATGAAGAGGCTTAACGTAAGGGCAGGGCCGGCGGAACGGGGTAGCAAAACAGGCAACAGCCTAGGGCGCCATGAAGAGCCAATGTTTTGATTTCACGGCACTGTATATGTGTGTCTGTATTCTTTTTTTAAAGTAATATATACTTATCTTTCATCTTGTATTGTTTCATTTTGTTATTTTTTCACGTGCATTTGTGTTGTATAAACCTTTATAGTGAAAATGATTTCAATTCCTTTCAATGCCGTGCACTACCCCAATCCTAAAAGTATAAGAACTAGCGTTCTGAAGATGTTGACGTATCAACTAACTTACGAGCCTAAAGTTATGATTTGCTTAATCTCTTGATAAAAATATTCTTTTTAATACCCATTTTACTGCTATTACTTACCATAAAGCTTTTTAATGTGGAAAAACATTGTTTTTAGTAATTATGAAGAAAAAAATATTTAATAAAAACAATCTTTTATTAATATAATATTTAAGTAATACCGGTTCTTATAGATGCCATTGTGTTACTACTATTAAAAATAATTTTCATCTATTAGATTTTTAGTATCATTTAGATTGGAGTAGGGCCCCAAAAAAATGTTTGCCTAGGGCGCCAAACTGCCTTGCAGCGGCCCTGCGTAAAAGTTATGTAACTCCTGTAATCCGGAAAATTTCCTTGCTCCGTTCTGTTCTCAAGGTTACCGGATTCGACTGTATAATAATGTTCCTAAAGTAATACTCTTGGGTAGGGTGACCAGATGCCGATGGTCACAGCCGGGACAAAGTGAGTTTTGAAAGAGAAAATCTGGGGTATTTTCCAAAAAAAAAACGGGACAATGGGAATTGTGATATTATTTTACCGTATTCTCTAAATTTCGAATAAATATGTTTACAAAAGAAAAAGCTAACTTTTATTTATTATAATAACAGACAAATTTACATATTTCCTGAATAATTAAGCTGTATTACGATAAAACATTTTAGGAGCCAATGGTGTTTTTAGTCATATTCTAAAGTACTTCCGCCTGCCTTGATCAAATTTTGATCATTTTTAATCTTCTCATAAAAATATTTACAGGTCATATTTAAGTTGTATTTACAAAGGAAAGGAAAATGGTGACCAGCTGTCATCATTTTCTTAGAATGGACTCTTAGTAAACTTCCATGGGTCTTTGGTTTCTCCAGCACTTGAAATACGAATGACTTTAATGAAATCATATTTGGAAGATGGAGTTAGACGTTAAAATTGATTTCGAATAAACGGAGATAAAAACTGCTGGATAGACCATCACGATTACAAGAAAAACAACCGATACATTTATGCGTCCTGAAAAAATATTCGGGACAGCGGGACAAAACTCCGAAAACCGGAACAAATCCCGGGAAACCGGGACGCCTGGTCATCCTACTCTTGAATGATAATATTTCGTGAATGTGATGTCCATTTTTATATTTTACTTATCAACTACATATTGCCAAGAGTTTTAAATAACCTTCACTCATACTCATCATAAAATCTTTAACTACGTAGAATTATCAATCCACGAAATAAAACTTCAATCATCATTTGACGTCATTATTCGTCACATCCCTTGTTACTGGACCCATTACTTTATTCATCAGTATGGTCCGTAAATCATCGATCTTCCCATTCTAATTTTGCCGAATCACTTATCTTCGAATGACAGCATAATCTGAGCTTAATGACGACGTCGATTTTACTGCGAGTCAGGAAAATTTGAAGCAATTTCAATCGATTTTCACGTTTTTGATTTGAGTCTTTTTAGCAGTGTCGAAAATACCCAAAAAATAGGCTGAACTCGAGCGTTGCATCATACGATTTGTTTGGGAATTCCAATGAGATATCAAAAAGTGATGTCCGGCAAATCGCACCAATGTAATGGCGAGAAAAAGTTTCACAAATGAAATTACTGTGTCCTTTTGCAAGTACCGCACGTCACTAAAGATATCGGCAAGGTTATTGGGCGCACGCTTAGTACAAAGAAAAAAGACAAATGCTGGGAGCGGACAGTGGATTATACTTTGAAAACCACTTATAACTAACGCGGAAATGAGATAACGAATACAACGGGTATTTTTTGAGAGAAAGCCTTGAAATAGCAACAGCTTGGCATAAAATTTATTGAATGGAACGCCCTTACGGTAATAACGACAAAATAAATATTTGAAATCGCAGTTATGCATTTCCGCCGATATGCTAAAAAACCGTAATCATTTTCTTATTAGTTACTGGCGAAACGGTTGACGCTATCTTGCAATTAGGGTTTATTCTTTTCGCTTTCTTGAAAGACAACTGTCCTCATCCGCTCCAACACACTAGCCTAGTCTCCTAAGCATTTGAACATCTTTCTCGGATGAGCAATGTTGACGAGGTCCTCCAAAGTTCCCGCACAAGTCTTTCAACATGGTATTTCCTTGTACCACAATCGCTCATCCCATGTCCACGTATACTTTTCTGTTAGACTAATGATCTGAAGTTACGTTTATTTTGTAGGTTTAGAAGAGAAAAAAAGTGTGTGAAAAGGGTTTTAATCTTTTACTTGACAATATTGTTGAAGAATAGAGATTTAGTTGCATAAAAATTCATAAACAGTTTTAAAGACAGTAAAAAACTGCAAATCATCTTTAAACACTGCATAGATGACACTCTTCATCGCCGGCGGGTGTACTTTACGATGTGGCCAAATTTTAAAATCCAAATACTGGAAAAGTCTTATACAAGAAAATCACGTCCTGCAGCAAGTGAGCTTATGGGATCAAAAATAGACGCGACATTTTGTGTCGTGAAGAAAGTGGAGAAACTGCACGTTAACATAAGTGAAATGGTGAAAAAATCTTAAAAGTGCCTGGCTTTGCAGTCGCTTGATTTTTGTTAACACCGAAGGTGCTTTTTCTTTTGTAAATTAACACTTGATATGACTATAAAATTAAAAAAATTAAGATTGCGCTGTGAACATGTTTTTCATAAACCAGCTAATCTTTCTTATATGAGCAAACATAGCTGGTGGGGAAAAGCGAAAACTGCTGATTATTGGCAAAAAGTTAAAGCTACGATGTCTGAACGTCATGCAGAGACTACCCGTCGACTACACGTTTTGTTTTAACTACGAAAATAAGTTTAACGTAACACTAAAAATTTAAAGTGCAAATACAGAGGTATGCAAATAAATATTGAAAATTTCTTTAAGCAAAAGATCATGTGTTTAGAATTAAAAAAGTACCCTAGATATAGATCCATTCCGGGTCTGTTTTATTTAGCTTTTCCTTTTCCTGAATATTGCGGGGAAATTTTCGTCCCCGAGTTCTCAGAATTACCAAGTTCAACCAAAAAAAATCAATCCGAATTCTCAAACCTAATGCCTTCCTATAAACGCTTCTCTTGCCATCAGCCATTATCTCCAGGAAATCTCTTTTGCTGCACCTAATTATTTGACACGAATTTCCTATAAATAACATTATAGAATATCAAAATCTCTTCTTCTGTCATCGCTGCTTCCTTATCTCCTTCCTTCCTCGTACCCAGTACTCTAAATGGACCATATCCTTGTTCCGTGGCCTATAAATAAAAATCCTTCCAAAATCGTTGTTTCGTTTCATTTTTTGGTCAAAGTTGAATTAATTTATACGCATATTGAGTAAGTCCGTCAAATATGCTTTTGATTCGCATTATATCATTCATTCGACCACTGCGACTCTTCCACAATTTATTGGGAGTTATGCCAAGGAAAAACACATTACTTATTACAATTGGAATGTTTTCATTCGGTCTCGATCCATTAAATTGGGTTAACATTATGATTTTGTTTGCATAATGAAATTTAATTAATTTCAGGTATAAATATCAAAACCTAGGCGATTATATTCAGTAAAATGAAGTGTTTGAGTTATGTATAATCACAATGCGTGAGTGAATAATCTTCATGAAAGCCGACAATGGGAAAATGATACCCGTGCAGAAACACAATTTCCACCGTTGCGGTGTTACATTCGGAAAACATTCGTGAAAATAATTAATAGACTGCGGATAGCCAACGGTCCCGAGTTCGAATATGGACGTGGACTTTTGCCATGGTGAGTCAGATCCAACATTAATCTTGGTTCGTTACAATGCGATCGCAGTGTCCAAAGAATAAAAAAGCGGAGCTATCGCCTCGCTCCATTCGCCGCCATGGGAGTTATTCGCCCCCTCTCGTCCTCTCTCCCTCCTCTTCCCCCTTTTTCCCTTCGGGTACGGCTAAAAGTCCTAAGGTCCCGCCGCGGCCGACCACCGCCTTTGCCGCGGCGTGCGCCTTTCCTCATTTCCTACTGTGGTGATCTTCGTGCCGGAATATTCCGTCGAAGCGACACGTTCAATGTCCCGCCTCCGAGCGCCCATTCCGCCGTCCCTCTTGCTGCTCCTCTGTCTTCTGCTTTCCCTAGCGATTCCTCTGCATGCCGTCTCCAACATCCTGGACCGTCGTTCGAGCTCCCACCACCGCCACCTGGCGGAGGCGTGGTCCTCCATCTTCTCCGGTCCGGCGCCTTCCGACGGCGGCGGTCCCTCGACTTTCGCGCCCCTTCCCCGCACCCTACCCGCGTCGTCCGCGCCCCCCGCCGCCGACGAGCGGTGTACGGGGTGCGTGGACCGGCGCGCTGCGCTAGAGAGAAGCGCCGGCGAGTCGCGGCTGGCGGCGCTTCGGATCGAGTTCATCAAGCAGCAGATCCTGAAGAAACTCCGTCTAAAAGAAGCGCCCACGGGTGTGCACCCTAGGGCGGCGCTGCCTGAACCCCTTTCCACCGGTACGATCCTTCAAAAGGGACAGAAACACTGGGACAATGACGACTTCTACGCCAAGACGGACCGAGTGATTCTCTTTCCCGACAACGGTGAGTTGGTGTCGTCGCCACTTGCGTGACCCTATGACTACGTCGGTGACTTTCAGGTGTGGCTTCTGTCGATGGGCGCTTTGCATGCCCGAGATGAGGTTTGATTTTCGTTAGTTGCTCTCCGATTCTCATCGACTCACAGAATCACGAGTTTTAATTAAAAACTTTTTGTCCCGGAATTTATCTTGTACTTTTAAATTCATTCGATATCTTAGATTCCTTTCTTCCGATGATTCTTTGAAATAATTTTATAGCAACTGCGACGTTAGTCCTATTTTAGCGCGAGTGTCGACATTTGGCGTGGAATTATTCAATGCCGGCTTAAAATATCTCGCGTATTAACTCACACCCCTGTTTGTCAAACAATTAGTCGCTATTCTTATCTTTACCCACTCCCAAATCGACTTTCTCAATAGCTTTCTGTTATCCTGAGAATGCGAGCATTTCGTGATAGGTTGACCTTTGGAGCTGTTAATTGCTTAATGACCTTTTGAATTAATACTGATATTATTTTTTGAGATATTGATCATATCAGTGCTATTCAAATAATCATAAACGCTTTTTCCAGAAAGCAACAAATCACTCGTCGATAATATAATGCAAAAGTACAAAGAGATAGTTAAGAAAATGGATTATTCATTACATCAAAAGATAATCTGCATTACCAACCGAGATACGCCGGTGAAAAAAATCCTGTAACAAACATCATCCTTATTTTAATACCTTTTCCTGGATGTACTTTGGTATTCGATTTTCTACAGTGTATTTCACTTTGCCCAGCGACCACAAGATTCATTATAAATGTACTTTGGCTCAGAAATGCAAATGCCAGCAACTTTTCGATGTTTTTCACGAGAATTGTGAGATCGATGGGAGTTCCTAAAAATCCGGTCCATGCGAATAAAACTCTACGTTTAATTAGTGGGCAATCGTGATAGAAAAGAAGACAAAGTTTCATTCAATTTACACTTTTATCTCGCTTAAGAGCCTCGATCCAAATCTCGAAATTAGTACTCCAATTTTCGTATAGCTTTTCTTACTTTGAATCGCGTGATTCTTGAAGGCGACTCCTCTCGATATCCAAGATGGCATTAGAATCCAAAATAATTTATCCTATTTCTTTGCAGTAAGCCGTGTATCTTTAATACGGATCGTTCCGTGAATATACCTGAGATTTTATGCAATTTATGCATTTATGCAACAGAATACAGTATTTTTCCTTGCCTTTTCCACTACCAGCATAGCATACACCCGTAAAACGAAAATTATATCTGTTATCTATTTTTCGTCTTTGGAAAAATCATGTTTCTCCAAGAGCCATAGAAAACTTTAAATTCTTCCCCGGGAATCTACTACAGGTGAATCATCGCTTACGAAGTCTCCTTTGTGTCCGAAATTTGGATTTATTTTTCTTAAGTTTTTATGGCTTTTGGAGAAACATTCTTCTTAAATTTTGATTTCAACCTTAAGCCGAGTTCCATAATTCTTTATCTAATATTTATGTTTTTCACTACTTTTCATTGATTTTCAAAGTATCGGCTCCTTCTATATAAATGAACACTGGGAGACTGCCATCCTACTATTAACTTTACGTAAAGCAGAAATTTTAAAGATGTTAGAACGGTGAATCAGAATAAGAGATGAAAGAGTGACTTGAGATAGATTTAGAATGATCATGAACTTATCCTCGATCAAATGCACAAATTAATTTAAAACTTTAATTGGATACACTTTGAATCAATAAAGCGGTTCTTTTCCATCGTTTCAACCGATAAGTCATTTACATCACTGTGTATTTAAAGGCTCCGTATGCTATTTATTGGCTCTTGGAATAATAGCAACTTAGCGCTGAATTTGTGTTTGGTATCACCAAATAACGAACGTAGTAGCGATACATATAAATTTCAAAATGATGGAGAAAAAGAGCACTTCCGAGTATTTTTTATTGTCGGTACTATATATATACTCTGATAGAGAACATTGAGATGTAATATCGGGGCTCGAATTTACCCTCTGTTTCCATTTTAAGTTCGATTTTTGGCCTTATATCCGAATACTAAGCCTTGGGCTAATGTGATTTTCGATTATAAATGTATAAATTTTATTTTCAGTGAAACAACGCTACATGAAATATTTTTAAGTTTGAAAATGATGAACGTGAGCGCATGCACATTTACGCATTAATGTGTGAGTGCGCGCGTGCGTTAGTACGCGTAACTGTATAAATATCCTTTTGCATTCAATCTGTTAATTAGCAACACCAATGTTTATGAATATATGATTGAAATATGTTAATTCTTGAAAGCAGGAATTTTCAAAAAACGTGTACTTTAATAATAGATAATGAAAGTCACAAAATATGCTGCTGATGTTAAAACACAAATAATGCAACTACGCCTCGGTTCTGGAGATTGAATTATCAAACTCTTATATTTGAGAATAAGTTTCTATCAACAAGTCTACTAAAGACCGAATCGCAAGTAAAAATATAGATGAAAATATTGAAATCTTCTTTTGTGTTGTTTTCGCTGGATTTAGCATCATAAAAGGTTGTTGCATTTAATTTCATTGTATTATTAGTATTATGACTTCCTTTTAACTGTAAAGGGCTCGAATTTCCCTTTTTCTATCTCTTGGTAAGACACGTGACGCTCCGATCGCTGTCTAAAATAGCCGACGCAACTCTTAAGTTTTCCTTGAAAAAACGACCTTTCAGACCCTTGAGCGTGATTATTCGCCTTGGTAGGCTATTAAAGAGCAGGGAAGTATACTTATCATCTCCTCTTACTATACCACCCGTTGGCAGATAATATGCTACTGGATTTAATAAATTGCTCCTATTAGGCTGCAGTATGTTTTCTCTCGTCTACATACTCAATTTGTGTATATATGTAATCTTAAATGTTTTATGATGTTTTATGATAACTATGATGTCTCAGAATGACTTTTTATTTATTTTATTGATAAAGTATATATAATGCTAGGGAGATGCCCATTGAAATTCAACGGAAAAGTTTTTAAAATGAAATTTCGTGGATAGATGCGACGTAATACTATTATCCGAGTCAATGGTACCCAATTACACGAAACCGGCAACAATGCGAATCACTAAGAATGCATCAAATTCTCGCGTTAAAAACTGTTCTGTTGATCAATTCGACGCGTATTAAAAAATCGATGTAAGGAAAACAAACTTTCGTTATTTTACGCGTTCGTAGTTTCAATCCTTGAACTGTTACAATCATTTTAAGTAATTTTAATATGCGAATGATTAATGTTTTACATTCACATGTATTCCTTCCTGTAAATAACGCAAAGAATTTTGTTTACATCCGTTGCTATGAAAGTCATTTCCCACTCCTTCCCTCTCTCTTTCTCGTATTAAAAGCATTCAAAGCATGCTTTCATCTAACAATAGGAATTCGAAGTTTAGCAATGTAATGGGTTGGCAAGGCAACATCCTGTTAAAATGGAAAGATTTCCCCATCATATGTGAATTAAATGTTTTACATGAGGAATGTCAAACTGTAGGCGAAAAAAGATGAACAGAATGAGAAGCTTCATAATTATTTCTTTAAAATGATTCAGATCCGAAGATCGTAGGTTAATTCTTTGTCATTTAGATCTCAAAAAGAATAAAAGCCTGCACGTCAACAAGCCTATTTTTACGCGTTATCTTATGAGAAATGGAAATGTCTTCCTTTGAGTCGAACCCAGGACATTTTTCAAGATTATTTTCGTCATCACCTTAAAATATACGAATCCAGCATTCCTGCCAAATTTCTAAACTATCTCTCGACCTTTTATCGAGTAATTCGCATTTTTATAGAGTGACAGAGGGAGCCATAAAGGGACAAAGGGATAGAAGTAGACTTTTATAGATTTTGGATTACGTGTACACTTTATTTTAGCGCTGAATCTGCAGACCTTATATTTTTATAAAAACTAAATTAGCCATTATTGAATGTTAATATATTTTTAGAAATTTCTCCTAGCCAAGAATGAGGCTAGGTTTCGGATGGATTTTCTGGCTAATTAACCTCTTGGATAGGACTACGATTAGGGTAGAATTAGGTGTGTGTGTGCGTATATATATATATATATATATATATATATATATATATATATATATATATATATATATCTTGTGCTGACGAAGGGATCACCCCCGAAAGCTTCAATCTACGTGTTTAAATGTGTTTCTCCGACTCACCCCAGAGGGTAAGTGGCAAGTGTTCATTGTTCCTTTCCTCAAAAACTTGTTGCCGTCTATTTATCCGTTTATCCTATTTACCTCTCCTGTTCCATAAGCATCTATATATGTATATATACTCATAAGGTTTTTGAGTGCATTAAATGTAAGACAACATAGAAGAGGGAGGAGAACGATTACACGCGCGAGCATAGGGTTACTTAGGAGTACATGTTGGGAAATAACTCACTAACTATCACGCGTTTTGTGGCAACTTGCAGTGGATGACATAAATGATAATCTACCAATTCTCTCTCATTTATTAGTTATTTATCGGCGACTGAACAACAGCGCTCGATCCAATTGCATTGACCGCTCAATCATTCTCCTTTCTATCCCTCCTCCCTCCGGCAACTCTATCTTACGAATGCATATCGACCTTTTTCTCTCTTCATTTCTTATATGCTTCCTCGTGTCTTACATTGAAACTTTATTTCACATAATGAAGCCTATAAATTCCGATTAGAATATTCTTTGAATTTCAGTAATATGTGCATAACATTTGTACTAAATTACCGCTTCCGCGTTTATACGATACGTCGGTGAAATATTTTCACTTTGCGCATATTATTATTTTCAGGTGAATACATTAAAAAGCTCTTTGTTGGAATTGCGCATATGGATATTGCTATCATCCGTTCGATTTCTAATTACTGCGTATGCAAATTATTTTATCATAAAAATATGTCGTCTCAATACATTGCTCAACTTAATCATTGGACGGGCGAGTCAGCATTCCCTTGCTGGCTGTGTTTGCTGACATCCATCATCATTTTTATTCGGCTCTTACGAAGACTTTTTAAGCCCAAAGAGTGTTTCATTGCGATGTCTTATCACTACATAGACAAAAAATAATATGACCGCTTATTAAAGAAACTTCGTATTAAACTTACAAACTAAGATAAATAATTAGGTTAGAGCTAAGTGCATGTTTTGTAGTAATCGACTATTAATATAAATTTAGCGTATTTATGAAATGCGCAATTGAAAGGGTATTATAATTAAATAAGTTGCGGTAAGGTGCTAAAGAGTTTTACAGACCTACACTTCGTTCCTTTATTTCCCTTACTTTTTAAACAATCATTATTTCTGATAATTAATTATTATATCGCATAATTATATATATATATATATGACACAAGATTATTTTCTTTCTCTTGTGTTTAAGTAACATATTCCTACACAATTTCTATATGCTACATTTACGTCTACACTTTACATTGCTGAGAATAAAATATCTGAAGTTATTGTTGGACAGAATTTTTCTCTCATTTCCTTAAATTATTATTCCAACCTTTTTCTCTAATGTGCCACATATTATCTCTAATATTTGTCGCGTTCCACCCAGTGGATCCAAGGGTGCGCGATCCCCCCTCTCTCCTCCCCGGATACATCTTAAAACCTACTCCACATCTTGATATTTATTAGCAGCATAACTTTATATTTCAATATTTGATATTGAACTTTCGAAATTATATGATGTTCACTTTCGAAATTATATGATAATTAAATTTTATATGGGTTACTTGACCTGTAATTATTAAAAAATATCAGGATCGCCCCCTTGAGGAAAATCGCCGTCGCCTTGGGAAGTTTTTTGATCCGCTCCTGCTGCCACCTAATATTTACGCCAACTACGTAAAGAATTACATGCTCCATATATATATATATATATATATTATTTTATTATTTGCTATTACTATTTTGAAAATCACTTTCATAATATTTTAGTTATTTTTTCCACATCGGGTGGCGTGCCAATGCCAAGAGCTTTGCGTGCTACTAGTGGCACGCGTGCCGCAGGTTGGCACCCTTGATCTAAGGAATCTTGCTGGACGCTGATTTTCCATCGAGTATGAAATCACTATCAGCCTAAATTATTTTACCTCCGCCAAAAGCAAAATTAGACATGTTTCGCAGGAGTATGCGCCAAAACATTAAGCGTCCTCCTTAAGAAATAAATCTAAGAATAATGGCTAGCGCATGTTCTGGATAAGAAAAGTAGAAATTTATTACGTAAAAAACACTAATATAGTCAGGAAACCCGCGTTCATAATATAAAATGAGCTCTCGATTAACCGGGGCAAATTGTACGGTTTGAGAATTATCCAAACATACCACAGTTGCTTCTCGTTATTCGTTGGCCCGTTGTTTGTCATTTTATTATTTTGTCATTTGAAAATAAATTTTTGTAAGTTATGCATAATTAATAAGCAATACTTAATTGATATTTTAATTAAAGTTTGTTTTAAAGGTCGTCTTCACAATCAGGACACACGAAAAGTTTAATGTCTTTAGAGCATAAACCAACACACTCTTCGTTCACGTATTTGTTGCAGCTGACACATAGGCGCATGTCTGCAACCCGATCCTCCTGGCAAAGACTACAGAACCATGATTCTTTTGCCTTAATTTGCTTTTGGGTGCCACAAGGTCCTGGTCAATAGTGATCGTCCAATGTGCATAACTCAAAACTTATATGCTTAATACAAATTTGCGAATTTTTAATATTGAGTATTTTTACTAAAAACCCAACTACACTGCACAACATGTAAGCTTCTTTAAGAGGCGTTTAAACAAAAAGCTCAATAAATTTCGGCGGTTTTTCTTCTGAAAGAGAAAATCTTTATTACATCAAATATATTAGTAGTCTGTCAAGCGCTGAGTATAACATTAATCAGCGAGTTCTCGAATGGGACAATAATATTTCATATTCAACATCTACAAAAGACCAAAATTCTTTCAATTGCTCGGTTCGAACTGTATAACTTGAAAATATAGCATTTTCATAGCTATGACCTCCTCATCACAAAACAATCTCTCAGCTCCAGATTGCATTACATTATGCAAGGCATAAGATGAGCATCTAACCTCCTGTAAATTGGCATTAATTTTTTTGTGTATTTTATAAAACACGTTTTCTTAGCAATCCCTCAAATTTTTGTTTGCATTATCCCCCTCATAATAAATACGTTTATTTACACGTACATTATATTCGTAGCCCTCCCTAAGGACTGCATAACCTTACAGAGGTGGGAGGGTTTGTGTACTCTTATGAACCAAAGAGCTATGCCGGCGGGACATAATTCTCCTGGTAGGACCATCCAAGCCGGAAAGGTCTGAGGGGAAGAGTCAGACTAAAAAGCAGTCTTGGGGGTTTTACATCCCCTGTGCAAGGGCAGCAACTTGCACAGTACCTCTGTAGGTGGTGATCATGTGGATCTGAACAGCTACAGATGGGTAATCACTCTGTGAAACTGCGATGAGAAAAGCAAGGGGAAACTACCTCATTATATTTCCCATGATAGGCTGAAAAGCTGCAAATACCTCTATGGATCTCTCTGGGGTAAAATATTCCGGAGGTAAAATAGTCCCCCAATCGGATCTCCGGGTGGGGACTACCCTAGGGGATGCACAGAGGAAATGTAACATTAATAAGAAAGCAAGTAGTGAGAAATTAAGAAAAGGCACATGGAATGTTAGGACTAGGAATTCAGGGGGTAAACTAGAGAACTTAAAAAGGGAAATGAGAAGGAATAATGTAGGTATAGTAGGTCTTAGTGAAGTTCGGCGGGAAGGAGAAGGAGAGATAAAATCAGACGAATTTAAGATTATTTACTCGGGAGGAGAGAAAAAGGAAAGGGGAGTGGGGATTATGATGATAAAAGAGATAGATGAAAGAATTAGCAAGGTAGTGACAGTTAATGATAGATTAAAAGCCGTAAAACTTCAGATGGAGCCAGTGGAAATGCTTATAATTCAACTGTATATGCCAACAACTAATGCTGGTGATGGCGAAGTAGATGCAATGTATGAACAGATTACGGAGATATTGGAGGAGGAGGGAAAAGAAAGGATCACCACCATAGTAATGGGAAACTGGAACAGTGTAGTCGAGGGACAGTAAGTAGTGGGAAAATATGGACTAGGGAAGAGAAATGAAAGAGGGGATAAACTTGTGGAATTCTGCCATAGAAATAGATTGATTGTAACTAATACATGGTTTAAGCATCACCAGCAGAGACTTTACACATGGAGAAGCCCAGGAGAACAGAGACGATACCAGATAGATTACATACTAGTCAATGAAAGATTTAGAAATAGCATTAAAAATGTGAAAACACTACCAGGGGCAGATATCGATTCCGACCGCAACATTTTGGTGGCAAATACACAATGTAGACTGAAGAGCATTAAGAGAAACAGAAGAGTTAACAAGAAATGTGACTTAGAGGAACTCCTTAAAAACAAGGAGGCTCTCATTACTGAGCTGGAGGAAAGGTTGGGATAGAGAGCTGAAGAAAATAGGAAGAACGTAGATGAGGAATGGAGATACATCCATAGCAACATTAAAGAGGTAATGGAAAAGAAGGTAGGAAAGATAACGGGCGAAAGAAACAAAAAACCGTGGGTCACAGCAGCCATGCTGCAAAAATGGAAGAGCGGAGAAAGTGGAAGAGCATAAACATTGAAGAAGGCCAAAGAAAGTACAAGGAGTTAAATAATGCTTTAAGAAGGGAAACAGATAAAGCCAGAGAACAGTGGATAAATGAGAAATGCGAGGAGATTGTTGAGTGTGAAAGAATTTGTGGAACAGACCTCATGTATAGCAAAGCAAGGGAACTATTCAAGAAAAAGGCAAGAAAGATAGGACGTAAAGGAATCATGAACAAAAGTGGTAAAATAGTCTCGGAGCCAGACAATGTAAAAAATGTCTGGAAAGAATACATTGAGGTGCTGTATGACAAAGAAGGAAAGCCAAAAAATATTGAAATAAATGAAAAAGAGGATGTGGAAAAAGACCAGCTAGGACCAAGTATTCTCGAGTCGGAAGTTAAAAGAGCAATTGACATGAAAAGAAGGAAGGCTGTTGGGAGTGATGATATACCAGTGGACGTTCTTAAGGTTTTGGGGCTGAAAGCAGTTAAGCAACTAACAAAATTTCTTAACCAAGTATATGATACTGGCATATGGCCTGAAAATTTTTTAGATGTTGTTATGGTACCACTGGAGAAAAAGAATAATGCAAAATGTTGTAAGGATTACAGAACTATTAGTTTAATTTCTCATACAGCTAAAGTTCTAACCAGAATAATAACTAAAAGAATTGAATGTAAAATAGAAAAGGAGCTGCAAGATAATCAGTTTGGTTTTAGAAGAGGAAGAGGGACTAGAGATGCTATAGGATGTATGAGGATGATGATAGAAAGAGCGCTAGAAGTCAATAAAGGTATGTATTTTTGTTTTGTAGATTGGGAGAAAGCTTTTGACCGAGTGAAATGGGATAAAATGCTGGGTATTTTAAACAAAATAGGAATAGATTGGAAAGATAAAAGACTGCTTAAAAACCTTTACTTTGATCAAAAGATTAGAGTCAGGGTTGAAGGAGAAGAAACAGAAAGTACTTCAATAAGGAGGGGAGTGAGGCAGGGATGTCCTATTTCACCAGCGATATTTAATATTTATGCAGAAACAATAACAGAAGAAGCGTTGATGGAAGAGAAAGGATTTAAGATAGGAGGTGAAAGTATTACCACCATTAAATACGCAGATGATCAGGGCTTAATAGCAGAAGGCGAGAAAGAGCTGCAGAGGATGACAGACAGGCTAGTGGAGGTTGGCCAACAATATGGAATGAAGATCAATGCAGAAAAAACGAAAGTCATGGTGGTTTCAAAGGAACATAAAGAATTAAATATAATGGTAAATGGCTAAAAATTGGAACAAATAAGTAGTTTCGAATATCTTGGCAATATTTTAGCGCAGGATGGAAGTAGTACACAGGACATCAGAAGTAGGATTGCAATGGCAAAAGCAGCATTTAACAAGAAGGAGCTTCTCACAAGCAAGAAAATAAATTTAGAAACAAGGAAGAAATTAGCAAAATGCTGCATATGGAGCAAAGCTCTTTATGGTGCAGAGACGTGGACGGTAGGGAGAAAGGAGAAAAAATATTTAGAAAGTTTTGAGATGTGGGTATGGAGGAGATTGATGAAAGTGAAATGGACAGAGAGGAAGAGAAAGGAAGAAGTATTACAAATGGTGGGAGAAGAAAGGATGCTAATAAAAACAATCAGGAAAAGAAAACAAATTGAATAGGGCACATATTGAGAATACAGTGTTTACAAAGGACGATCTTAGAAGGAAAAATTAGTGGAAGAAGAGGAAAAGGTAGAAAAAGAATAGGAATATTAGAGAATATAAAGCAGGGATATAATACTTACACAGGTATAAAAGAGGCTTCTAGGGAGAGAGAGAGAAATGGAGGCAGCGATTCAGTTAAAACCTGTCTTCGGACAGAAGCATGATGATGATATATTCGTAGAATATATAAATAATTTAATTGACAATGCTTTCTGAAGTTCCATTTTGTAGAGATTCAATTTTAAGTACTTTAATTTTAATTCCATTTTATTTATAAAAATAATTAACAACTAGTGGAAATAATTGTTTGTGATTAATATCATCTGTGAATATTCCAAAAAAGCATATTTTGTAAATAGTTAATAATAATAATTAATTTAGAAAAATTTTGTAATACAATTGTAATGTAGTTTAATAATTTTAATTTTTAATTGACTGATCAAAAGGTCTGATGATGTTTAAGAAGCTATAGTATATTTTACAATGAAAGCTAATTTGGGACAATTATAAGTCCCAAAAAACATTTTCGGGACAGAGGGACATAGCGCTGAAAACTGGGACAAATCCCGGAAAACTGGGACTTTTGGTCTGGGACTTCATTGATGAAAATAAATGAAAACCGAATCACTTGTTCTTTGAACGGCCGAAAAAATTGCAACTGATAGAAAAGAGATGTATTCACATAGAATTACGAAGCTTGATAGAGTAATCAGCTTAAAGGGCATTTCGATGGTTGCTGAAACGTTGCCCTTCCACGCAGCGGTCCCTGGCTCTATTCCGGCCGAAATCAGATTTTTCAAACTGGGATCTTTCCGTCCCATACTTGGTTTGAGTCAGCGCTCTGTCCTTCGGAAGGGACGTTAAGCAATTGGCTCCCTTGTGCTCTTCATAAAGGGTAGGCTAATGCCTGCACCGATATTCTCTCCTCCCTTCTGTGTGTTTGGTGTGGAAGGAGTTATGATTATAGCAGTCCAAGAGGTTGATTAGTCAAAAAATATAAACAAAAAAACAATAAAAAATAGATGACGCAAATCATTGAAAAGTTGTACACGGTGCCGTAACTAGGATGTGGCGAAAGTGGTATATGCCATAGAGCAGGGTTTGTCAAAGTATGGGCTTAGGCCCAATGGTGGGCCGCGAAATGTTGAAAATGGGTCGCAATGCCCTTTCCCACAAAGTTTATAGTGCCTCGATAGGTAAAATGGTTATTACCAAATCAGCCGAATATCTTCCTTACAAAATTTCCCACCAATTCCCGCTGTTAGGGCACTTGTCATTGCTTTATGCCTTTCTTAAAACCTGACCTACTGCAGCACCCCCGCGTAGCAAGGGAACACCATCTCCTTCCTCACTAATTATTTCCCTGGAAAATGCAAAGCGTATTTTCCGAAGTTTTATTCTCGATAATCTTATATCTGAGGATAAATTGCCTTGAAGTTATATTTCCCGAAACCAATCTTTAGTTCAAAGAAAAAGTAATATCAGAGCACTATGGTTAATTACAACTAATGCAAAATGGAGAAACCTCCTAAGATCCATAAAAATAATGAAAAGGAAGTACATACACGCCGCTTTAGGAGAAATTACTCCACGCCAGGGACCTAGCACACGCAATCTCACACACACTCCGAGTTTAGGTGAAACTACTCCATTCCAGAGACATTTTCTCACACATGCACAAAACATAAAATCCTTCAGTGGCCACATGAAATATTTTGATGATATCGATATTGTCCATAACTTGTCTGAAGAAACATTTACTAAACAAGAACTCAATCTCTTGTGCGAAGGACAACTTTAGTTTCCATTACAAAGAACATCTTTTGGAGGATATTATAGCCATTGAATCATCCATTAAAAACCTATATGATGCAACTAAAAATCACGTAAGGCTTCTTTGAAAAATATAACTGGAACACACTATAAAAATACACCATAAATCACCTTCCCTGTCCCGATTACAAACTCATCGAAATTTTAAAATTAAAGGACTTTTTATTTAAAAGACGGTAAAGGAAATTCCGTTGCCATCGTGTCATAAATCAGCATGATTATTTTGATAAAGTTGAACAATTATTTGAAACGGACCTTACTCACTTCTCACAAGAAATTCTTTTAATAAAATGATTTTTTTCTACCAAGGACACCATAAAATAAAAAACTGCCCAAATCTCAGGAGAGGTCTTACGTTATAATATTACCGTTTCAAATCCTACCATCTCAATATTATATTGTTTACCTGAAGTCCACAAACCTGGAATTTTTGAGACCTATTGTGTCATGTATTGATTTCCACACTTATCTACTTTCTTAATTGACAGTTGACGAATTTAACAACCTATCTAAAATGCTGAAGATTCATTGAAAATGCCAAAAACTTAATACTAAGTAATTTCCAAGCGTTAGTTTCTTTCAATGTCACGTCTCTCTTTACTAGTATCGTAATAAATACTAGGTACACTTAGTTTTCTCAAAGATTGGCTCACTAATATATGTGTTTCCCCCGACATATCCGTTAAATGAATTAACCTTTCTAAACTTTGTATGAAACACTTTTTTCCTATTCAATAAAAATTTTACAAGCATCAAGATAGGACAGCCATTGGGAACCCACTTTCACCTTTTTAGGCCAATTTATTCATGAACCTCTTTGAAAAAATACACAATGTTTCCAATAGGAACCCAGAGAGTGTAATTGCATGAGTGTTTGGTCTCTGGCGCGGAGTAATTTCCCCTACACCGGCGTGTGAGCAGTTCCTTTTTATTATTTTTATGGTTATTAGGAGGATTTTCCATTTTTCATTAGTGCCAATCTTTAGTGCTTCTCTTTTACCCCAACCTCCTGCACTGCCTTTCATAGTTTCTTTAGTTACGACTATAAGGCAAAAGTCTTACAATCACTTTGTTTTGGGAGGTCGTCCAATTAATACCATAGTCTGCTTTCTCGTGTGAAAAGAGGAAGGAAAGTGATTTGTCAATATATTTCTTCTCTTTGGTGACAAGAACGGAAAACATCTGCGCGCATATACAGCATCTGACAACCAAGTGGTAATTCTTTATATTCTACCATATTTGCCAGATAATTTTCGCCATCATGTAATTTTCAACCCTGCTTTGCGATAAGATAAACAGGATTTTTATTTTCCTTGCGTAATTTATAATTCATTTTTCGAATACCGTTTCCTAAATATACAGGGTGTTTCAAAATTATGTATACAGAATTTAAAAATTTATATTTCGTGAACCAAATATACAATTTGCACAATTTTTCTTTTATTTTAAAGAAAAATAAATTAATTATTTTAACAATGTTTGATTATTTACAAATATCCATGGAAACGATGAAGAACATGCAGATGAGTTTCAATGAGAGAAAGTTAATTCTGAAATGGTATTGGAAATTTGAAAACGTCACAGACGTTCAGCGTGCATGGGAAAGGAAATATGGAACAAAAGCACCAACTCGTCTAACGATTACGTCTGCGTGATAAATTTGAGGAACATGGAACTGTGAACAATATCAACAAGACATGCTGTGGGCGAAAAAGAACGTCAAGAAATATCGAAAATGTTGAAGCTGACAGAGGTGCAATTACCCGCTCCCCAAGGAAGTCTACAAGACAGTGTTCACGTGAGCTACAATTGAGCCATACAAGTGTTTTTAGAATCCTAAAGGATATAAAATTGAAGGCATTTATAACCTCAATTACTGCATTCAATCTAAGAAGATGATCCAGATCGACGAACACATTTTGTGGGTGGTACATTCGAAGAAATGGTGAAATCGATGCTTTTAAAGATTCAATTGTATGGTAAGACGAAGCCACGTTCAAGCTGAATGGCCATGTGAATCGTCATAACTGCGTTTACTGGGCAGGTAAAAATCCACACTTCACACTGGAGAAAGATGTCAATCTACCAGGTTTTACTGTGTGGATGGGACGCTCCTCTCGTGGAATAATCGGACGTTACAGATTCAATGGCACTGTTAATGGAGAAAGTTACCTTGATATGTCAAAAAATCATGCGGTACCTAATATCAGAAACATGTTTCCGGATACATTGGTGTATTTTCAACAGAATGGTGCACCCCCACATTTTCATACAACTGTGCGGTAGTACCTGGACAATGTATTTCCTGAGCAATGGATAGGTCGCAGGGGCAGTGCTTTTGAATGCCCTCCAAGGTCTCCAGACCTCACTCCTTTAGATTTTTTGCATGGGGATACTTGAAAGATAAAGTTTACGGCCAGAAACCACAAACATTGGAGGATCTGTGGATGGCAATACAGCAAGAAGCACACAGAATTTCTACTGACTTGTGCACTGTAGTATGTAATTCTGTTAAAGAGAGATGTCGCTTATGTATCAGTGCTGGTGGTGGAAATTTTGAACATCTTACTTGAGTTTTGTTCATTGCAAGCATTATTATGCATTGAAGCTTTAAAATACAAGAAAAATTGTACATTTGGTTCACGAAATATAATTTTTTAAATTGTGTATACATAATTTTGAAACACCCTGTAGTTTTGATTAATAAGTTATAAATAAATATTCAGTTAGTACCATAAGGATTATTTTATTATACAGAGTAGTTATTGATTGTTTCAGTTGGGCATTGACAAAAATTTCTTGCATATTTTTCGCCTCAGCTTTAAAAATAATTTGTTGGCGTAAATAGTGTGGTAATTAGGTAGTATATAACTTTTTTATTAATATCTAATGAGTTTCAAATAAAATCAGTGCCATGTTTCATTGGAAAAGGAATTAATTATTTAATTTTTCTGGTATTAAATTGCGCGCATTCCTTGGATGATTCCATTTTCCGGCTTAAATATAGTACTATATTCAGTAACATGCAGATTCATTTTTAAGATGTAAATTTAGTTATGCATTTCTGGTTTAAAGCAGCGCACATATATTCTTTGTATGTAATATTACTTTTTGAACAATATGTACAAAAGATTTAATTAATTTACGCTATTTCGTGTCGCAGATTCGCTAATTATTAATTTATGTGTAGTAATTTATGAATACAAATTTTTATGGGCCGCAACATATATTTTCTCATTTTACTGAGCCGCAGGAAAAAAAGTCTACAAAAAAGATATCATAAAACATTATTTCGTTTAAATAACTAGTTGGTATACAAATTTTACGTGTTTTAAGTTAGAATAAAATTGTTTTTTATCAAATCCCTAGACAAATATTATTGTACAAAATTATTTTTTGGAAATTTCGCTATTAAACTTAGCTATAGGCACTGAATATTCCAGCTATAGCTCTTTTCTGAATCGAATCAATTTGTTGAACAAAATGTAAAAAAGACTATAAATTTTGACTCAATCCTGAATTCAAGCTATGTAAATATTTCCCACTGATGAGGAAAATTTTTGAATTTCCATAAAAGGTATAATTGAATGTTGAATGATATAAAACACTCAGTAGTAGTGAATAACTATCCTTATGATAATCATTATTCGTCGAAACCAGTTCTATATTTTTGTTATTCTGAAATATTAATAAATTGTCTACTGCTGCGTGTTTTATTTTATTTAACATACAATTGTTAATATTTTTATTCTTATTACAGTACAATGTCCAAAACTCAGCAATATTGAGACTTGAAGGTTGCCGGTTTTCGGATTTTTCCGGTTTCCGGACAAAGTATGTGTGTAAAGCCTAAGTATGAGTTATCAAATAAAGTTCATGCGGGGTAACAAGAACAAGATAAATATGATATAGTGTTTAATTTAATTACTAAAACTTATCCTTCTTCTCCACTTAATAATACTAAGCTACACAGCCAAGCGCTGTGTGATAATAATTCACTTCTCGTCGTCTTTGGAGGCCGAGCTCATAGAGATCAGATTTTCGATTGAATATGATTTTTCTGCACTATTTAAACTATAATTTTTTCAAATCGAATTTGATTTCAATTGTTTTATGTGCTTGAGCTTTTCTGAAATAGGTATTTCTTGAATTTTATAAATTATCGGTTTTCGGACAGCCAGTGCTTGGACTTTGTACTGTATTAACGATTCGGCAATAAATGGCGCTATGGAAGAGTAAAGAATTTCTGTCCAGCTATTTTTATACATAAATTTCAAGAGAGAGACTGTACGGGAAGTGGTCTTAAAAGGAAAATTATGGAACAAAGAACCTGGCGATATCCTAGGAGGCGTGATTATTCTCTCGGAAGCTATTTCAAAATTATATTGTCATTTGATATGTCAGTTTTTTCTTAACAATGTAAAAAATTTTAAGTACAAGGAATCCGATCTTTTATATTAGAATAACAGAACTAGAATAGCTGCAATTGGAGTGAACACAGAATCATAAGTAAAACTTTATCATAAACATAGCGTTTGCAAATGGTGTTCAGGGCCGACGTATCAGAGTATGCAATTTTTATGTTATGAACAGGGGACCCCGAAAAGAGGGGGCACCAAAAAAGAGCTTTAAAATGCCCTCTCATCGTTTTTGATAACCGATTTACATTAATCATACTTCCACATCACATATTATGATTAACTATAAAAAGTGTGATTTCTATGGCATTGTCACTTGGAACTTGTTAAATGCCAGGTGTTCATATATCCTATGAAGACACACTAAAATGTGATTCTTGTTTCATCATTCTTATGAAGTGTATTAATTTAAAACTCACTTATCTTAGCTAAGTACTTGTTATCATAAAGTTTGCGTAAAATTTACGCAAAATTAAACTACCCGTTCAATAAAATCATCTCTCACAATATTTGAGGCTTTAACTATTTCTTTTTAGCATTATAAGGGTAATTCTCCTAAACTTTTTCTTGTATGCAGGCTACGATAAGGCCCTGATTTAGATAAACATAACTTGCGTTTTTTATGGGTGAAGATCATTAGAAAATGTACTCTGTATATTTCACTCTTAAAATTTAAAATGACCTTTTTCATCATTATTTAATTTTAAAAAGTGTTAAACTTCTGTCTTTTTAAACGTAACTGTATAAAAATTCTCAGCATTAATGATGATACTAGCTGTTTTAAAGACACAGGCATATTGCTTTTGATTATAAAAACAGTAAACAATTTTTGCCTGAAAATAAGCTATTTCTCCTTGAATCTTTTATTTATGAGGCAATTGCAGTAATTTTGATAATTTCCATAATGAGTATCTGTACTATTCAAGCAAGACAATTACAAATGGATGGACTTGATTGAAATGCATACATTTGAATGATATAAAAAAATATCACTCACCTAATGTAATAACTGTCTATAATGTAAGGTGGCTAGACGTACTCCTTTCGTGAGTACAGTACTCCTTTCAGCGACTTTGTACTCCTGAAAAATCATGCACTCATTTGTACTCCTTTAAAAGGATTTGTACTCCTTTGCAAACTCGCAATATATTGTTTCGCAATGTATACTCCACATAGAGGTGCCGATATCGATTCTTTTAAAAGCAATATTTATTTAGTTTTTATACTGAATTGGCCTACAAGTTATCGAAATCTCTCAACATAATCATGCAAAGCAGGATAGTGTGGAGGACATTGTTACAAAATTGAAGTGATTCAAGCGGCAAATTTCTGGGTACTTCCTAACTCTATAGTTCCAGCAATATATTCTCAAAGAATTTATCTAAACGATGCGAAATCGTCACTGAATTGTGTTCAGTGAAGTTTTCCTCTAACCTACATCATTACGATATGTTTTATTTCTTTCTCTGACGAATTATATTATGTATATTCAATGCAAGTTTATGTTTAAATTATGTATACTATATATATTTATTTTTTAATTTTATTAATTCTAAAGAATTCCAAGTTCGAAGCAGTTATGAATGTTCTTATATAATCTTCAGTGAATACTCTCCTGAGTTAATATATCCACTGGATCTTTCAAAAAAGCGCTAGGTCATGCTTCTCAGAATGTAAATTGTTTTTTTCATGCAGTATTTATCATTAAACCCTTTACTTCTGAAATAAAGGACAATTTATCAATAAGGTACGTTTTCTTCTTTTTATGAAAAATTATTTTTAATTTCTCATATATGTATTACTATATAAAGAAATTATAGTATTAGAACAAAATGAAAACCAATATTTTGTTCTAATTTTTATGTAGAAGCCCCTATCTTCAAATTACTCTAGGCTCTCTTATAAAAAAGTAAAAATTCACTTGAGCAGGGGGGGAAGGGAAGGGAGGAGGAGTTAGGATTCAACACCCCTGTCCTAGTATAATCCTTTCAATTTTTTTAATCTGGTCCCCTTACTATAATGGAATAAAAGAAAGATACCAATTATATTTCAGATAATGTGTGCTGCATACCAGCCAGCCAAGACCCATCAGCATGTTTTACCTTTAGGCTGCCAGCAGAGTTGGAAGCTGAGGATGTAACTACTGCTCAGTTATGGATTTACAAAGAGAGAGACCGTTTAGACAGTCACAACAAAACTCTTGTCATATCAGAAGTAGCACTTTGGGATTGTAATAGAAGCTTTCAAATGACCGAACTTCTTACAATTGAAGTTAATTCAGTCAAAGGTAATTTTATTACCTCTATTCTTCTTGTACCATATTTCTGGACTAGTTTCTGAGAGTTATGATGTGATATTATTTGTAAAAAATGAAGCTATATATCAGACTAAATGAGCTATTTATATGATGAAAAATTATATTTTCCAAAATGAATAAATCAGTAGCATAAAGCATGTCCATATGGCCACATTAAAATTTTGTATTCATTTCTTGTAATATCATTCCACATTCTGCATTCTCTGTTTATTAATATTTCAATTATGTATACTTTGCCGAATTTTTTTTTATTGTTGTTAGCGTAAATTATTTTAGTTTGAGTCACTTAATGTACTTTTCTCATAAGGTACATATAAAATTATATGAGTATTCATTTTACCTATGAAGAGTATTTATAATATTTATAAATTTTAGTCTCATCCATACCAGATAGTAACGTACGAGATTATTTTAGTTTTAAATAAAATTACCTTTCAATTAAATTACCGTGTTTACCCGAATCCAAGACGAGATTTTTTTCCGAATTTCAGCTTGTGAAAATCAAGGGCCGTCTTAAATTCGAGTACGAAGTGGTATACCGTCAGTACATCGCGGTCAATTCATCTCGCATCAATTCGTCAAACTGCAAACTCGTCGCGCATCAATGTATCGCACGACAAATTCATCGCATGTCAATCCATCGCCATGGGCGTCCGCTGTAACTTTTCCAGGGGGGCAAGGGTATAGGCAAACTCCCACAGTCGGGTTTGGTGGGCTTAATATTTTAGTGGTTAGTTTCGAGCATGTTGCAGGGGGTCACTAACTGCTTGCCTGACTCAGAAAAATTACCGCGTTAATCCCCTGACCTGACATCAATAGTTGTTTTTCCTTGACACAGGCACGATCCAGAGTGAGGCAACTGTCCCCCTTATCCTCCCCCTCCCCCCAGCGGGCGCCCATGTTCATCGCTCGACAAATTCATTTCGAGACATATTCGTCGCGAGACAATTTCGTTGCGAGAGAAATACGAAAGCGAGACATAATGACTGGTGTATGACAGGGGGATGCACTTGTTGGGTTGGGTTGCCATACGCCATCCAATGTGTCACAGCTTGCGTAATTTGCCAAGAGAATTGCGATTCATTCTGGTATTATCGAAATATAAAGAAAAATTTTCATGTGGAAAAGTGTATTCCCCTTCCATACACCAGTCATGGTGTCTTGCCATCCAATTTGTCTCGTGACAAATTTTTAGTTATACGCACTGACCGCGACGAATTGACGCGCGACGAGCAGACCGCGATGAGTTCTCGTAGAATCGTAGGAAGTATGGTTACGCGTTTAATCGATGTTTTTTAAACAAGTGAAACATAAGATAAAATACTTGTATCTACTGAGCTTTTTCGTTGCAAACTTATGATCCAGATTTCAATTAATACAGTATTAATTTTTTTAACACGTTAAAAAAAATTCGTTTTTTTTTCTCAAACAAAACTTTGTAACAAACCATTTCAATTAATTAGGGAATGAGCTCGTAACTTATACTGAATACGTGTGTTCGAAATATATGCTTAATGAGAAATTAGATCATAAAATCTTTTTTCTGTTTTGACAGCCGGCTAAAAGGAGGGGGGGGGGGGTCTTATATTCAGGGTCATCATCGATTCAGATAAATACGATATTAGCTCATAATAATTTAGTTGGCTTATTTTTAAAAACCTATTGTTATATTCATTACCCCTTTTGAAATTCAGTTTACATCCAGATAACATTTTTGATGCTAATCGGTTGGGTAGAGGATAGCGTGCTGTAGTACCAATCCAAGGTTCGGTGTTTGAACCTTAGGTGTGGTGGTTTTTCAAAAAGATATCAATCACACTTCCTATTTGTACATTTGGCAGTAGGTAGCAGAGCTGTCAGAAGCTAATAGAGTCAAAAGCAAATGTTGGTTGTGTCTATGGCTGAAATAACTGTCAGGGTGACTAGAAATGCTACAGTAGTGTGATGTGGAAAGCATGGAGAAAATACCACATTATCATTTAGTGGAATTGATTGTATAGTTAGACATAATGATTTCTCCCAAAGTAGGATAATGTAGAGAACTCTGTATAACATAAAGTAATGGACTGGTTTGCAGACAGAATTCTAATAATAAATAATAAATTTTCTTTTGTAATATTTTTCAGAGGGCTGGGTGAAAATCAATTTATTATGGGTAGTAAAACAATGGCTAGAGTACTCAGAATCACCTCATGTCATTCATGTTGCTTGTAAAAGCTGTGGAATGGAAGTATCAAAATCACCTGTCTCTTTGCTTCCAGAAAATAAACCATTCCTAGTTATTAACACAAACTCTAACAGCATGGTAAGCAAGCAGCTTTGTTGGATCAAAATTATTAGTTCTTTCAAAAATGATGAAGTTACCAAAAATTTGTCCACATATTTTCATCATATAATTATTTAAGAATTCACTCTTTTACAGTTAAGACGACCTCCACGTAATGTTAACTGTGTGCCAGGTTTAACAGAATGTTGTCGTGAAAGTCTCTATGTCTCATTTGCTGAAATTGGCTGGGATGACTGGATTCTCCAGCCACCAGGATATCATGCATATTTCTGCCATGGCTCATGCACAAATGCAGCTTCACTTACTCAAAGTGGGTCTCATTATAGTTCCATCATGCAGGTGAGATGTAGTGTATTGCAAACAAAAATTAGAATAGATATACCATCACATTAACAATATGGATTTAATCTTACAAGCTTTGTCAGTGATTGCTAATGCAATAATTGTATTTTACATTGACACAGCATAGTTTGAATTATATTGATAGCTCTTGCAAATTTTCATCATATGATTTTTTTCTGGTCATTTGGTATTTAGAAAATTAAGAAATCAAGATGAATTACATTATTAAGATTGTATTTAATAAACCAATTAACAGAGATGCACAACTGTCATGCAAATTGATTCACTACAGCAAAACACCAACTATTGGTGACATTAGAGATTTAAAACGGAGAGAAACCAAAAGTTTGGAGGGAAAATACAGGTCAGATAAAATGGAAATTTTCATGCATATATGTTTAGGACAATATGAATCTTACATTGCTGATATGCAGTTAAATTTTTAGAATTACTTCAGAAACTCTAAAGATGTGCTAATATAAAATTATTACTCCAGTTATAAAATATCATCATCATCCCTTTTCAATCCATTAACGGATGAAGGCCTCCCATAGACTCTTCAAGTTTTCCCTATCAACTGCCTACCTCCTCCAAGTTGGCCCTAAGAACTTCACAAGTTCTCAGTCCCATGTATCTTTCAGTCTTCTTTTTGTATCTTGATGTTTCTTGGATCCATTCTATGACAATAGGCATTCAACACCGGTCATTTCTTCTAGCAATATGACCTGCCCACTGCCAATTAAACACCTTTACTCTTCTAAATATGTCAAAGACTTGCATCATCTTTCTTACCCAGTCGTTCCTTTTGCAGTCTCTTCAGGTGATCCCCAGCATACCTGTGCTCCTCTGTGTTGTTTGCAGGCGCTGGATTATTCTGGCATTCATGGCTCACATTTTGCATCCATAGGTCAAAACAGGCAGAACACATTGGTCATACAATCTCTTTTACAGAAAGATTGGGATATTTGATTTGAAGATGCTTGCATTACAGCCAAAAGCACTCCATGCCATTTTCACTCTTCAGTTGATCTCCCCAAGAAGTGATCCATCAGTAGTGATGAGTTGACCCAAGTATATGTAACTTGTTACTTCTTTGAGTTCTGCTCTGTTGATAGATATCTTCTTGGGATTTGTGAATGAGTTGTACATGACCTTTGTTTTATTATGATTCATTAAGCACAGCTTCTTGTCTTGCCTGCTCCAGTTCCTCAGTTTTTCTACAGAGCTCTTCTGAGTTTCTTGCAAACATTATGATGTCATCAGCAAATCGCAAGTGACTCATATATTCTTCATTTACCTTTATACTATTTTCTTCCTAGTCTAGCGTTCTGAATACTTTCTCTAGAGTTGCTGTGAATAATTTAGGAGGCATGGTATCTCCTTGCCTCACTCTTTTTTCGGTCTTAAAGGCACTTGTTTCTTCATGCAACTGGACAGACGCGTTTTATAGATATTCTTGATTAAAATAATGTACGTTTCTTCTACCCCATGTTTATTCAGCGCATTCAACATCGAAGAAATTCGAATAGAGTCGAATGCTTTCCCGTAGTCGATGAAGCACATACAGAGGGGGAACTCGTACTCATTAGTTCGATTAATTAATTAATGAGCCAAGATGGCGTCACTTCATGATGGCGTTCAATGTAGCTCGTGCCAAAAAGTTATAAATCCGCAAGAAAAAGTAATTTCTTGTGGTATTTGTTTGAAAATTCATCATCTTAAGTGTGCAAACTTGAGTGAGCTATGTTCTAAAGCGGTCATCGAATCGCCATTCATCTTCTGGATGTGTCTTTTCTGCCGGCATGATAGAAGTAGACTCATTTTCAACATGGCGACGGAGATCGCTGAATTAAAAATGGAAATGTGCTTATTGAAAGACACCGTAGCCTCTCCTCTCCACCCCAAAAAACCTTGTGATAGCTTCTCTGAGGTCCTAGTACGTCAGTTAAATGTGAAAAATATTGAAAAGTCCCCTGAAGTGACCAATCTTCCAACTATCATATCCCAAACGAGTGTACGTGAAGCTCCCTTGGCAAATAAACACCCTACTCCGTGTCAAAAACACTGTGATAATTTTCATTTGAGCAAGAAATCGACAGATCAATTTGCGTCAAGTTCTAGTGCCATTCCTTTGAAGGGTAGCTTATCTGATACCGATGGCTTTTCCATGGTTCGACGCCGCCGTAGTTATTGGACAAAATTGTGACATCCATAAAGGTAATTTTAGTGGGGTTCAGCGACGTGCATGGCTACACCTAAAACGTGTAACACCTTTAACGCAATGCGATGACATTATCAATTATATGAAAACGAAATTCAGAACCGAAGATGTTGTGTGTGAAAAACTTTACGCCGGTGAGAAGAGCAGCTATTTCAAAATTGGAGCAGATTTTTCCCTCTTGAATGATCTTATAAAGTGTGAAAATTGGCCTAATGGAGTGTTTATCTCCCGTTTCCGTTTCCTTAAAGTGTTTAATGCTAGTGTAAGTGATCTTAATGTGCCAGTAGTTGCACCCCCAGATGTTTCCCCAGGCATACCCCCAGTTGTGAGCTTTCCAATCACCAACTCAGTGAGTACCCTTGAACCACAAGTCACCCACTCAGATAGGGTGACACGATCACTAACTGGATCCCTTAAGCCTAAGTCCATGTGACTAGATGACTCAGGCTCTAGTAAGCTAACAGTATTATTAATTAATATTCAGTGTCTAAGTAATAAATTATCAGAGCTTGAAATTTTATCACACGATGAAAATCCAGATGTATTATGTATTTGTGAACATTGGATGTGTCATGTTTCTATCTCCATTCCAGGGTATACTTGTGCTAGTTCTTATTGTCGAACAGTACATAAACATGGTGGTGTTGTTATTTTGGTGAAAAACAGTATCAATTTAAGTGATTTTTCTTTTGACTTAACGCTTTTAAACCAAGAACTATCCTTTGAGTGTGCAGCTATCAGTTTCAGCTACACAAACCTCAACTTTCTTGTTATCGTAGTTTATCGTTCGCCTATCGGCTGCCTAGATTATTTCTGTGACAAACTTGATAATCTTCTCTTTTCAATAACAAACCATGCTAAGAGGCCATTTTTAATAATTGCAGGCGATTTCAATGTTAATCTCTTGCTTAACAGCACAAATGAAAAAAAACTTAGAAACATTTTTAATTTGTACAACATGAAGGCTCTTGTGAGCAATCCAACTAGGATTACACCCACATCTCAGACACTCCTTGACAACATATTCACTAACTATGATGTCTCTAAAATATACACCTCAGTTTTTGATCCCTTATTATCCGACCACCAAGCTATTCTTTCTAAGTTCTTCTTAGAGGAAACTGTGTCAAACCCCAGTCCTCCTCCAAGCATTCGATTGTTCTGTGACTCCAAATTCCAACTCTTCTCTTATCTTCTAAGCAGCCAAGATTGGTCTGTTATTTTTAATGCTAATTATTTTAATGACAGCTTTAATTTATTTTATGACAAATTCTTGTACCTTTTCAATGTTACATTTCCAATAGTTCCAGCTAAACCAAAGCCAAATTCTACACATGATTGGATCTCGCCTGAAATTCGTATGTTATCTGGCAACATCAAAAGACTTTTCTACAATGATAAGTATCTTGGTAATGAGGAAACCCACAGGCTGTATTCTGCTCTCAAAAAGCAGTACAGGAATCTCATCAAAATTAGTAAAAGAACCTTTAATGACTCAAAAATTATGAATGCACCCAATCATACCAAGGCAGCTTGGAAAATTATAAATGAAGTTACTGGTTCCACAAAATTGATGTCCTTGCCAGTGATAAAAGGCATTGACTCAGATGAAATTACAGACCCTTTACTCTTAGAAAATATTATCAACAGATTCTTCCTTGATTTACCTCTCACACCTACTCCTGATGGCACAACTCGACATAATCCAGTCATAAGAACAAACTTCTCAAATACTGAGTCTATGTACCTCCGACCCTGTAATGAACTGGAATTATCGACTTACCTCTACAAAGTTGGCCTCAAGAACTCTGCTGGATTAGATGATATCCCAGGTAAACTACTTAAAGAATGTCGAAAAACAATTATATCTCCACTTTTGTTCCTAATTAACCAGTCATTAAATCAAGGAATTTTCCCAGAAATTTTAAAAATCTCTAAGGTAATTCCCATCTATAAAAACAAGGGTGATAAAACCCAAATAAATAACTACAGACCTATATCCCTTGTATCACAATTTTTCAAAATATTTGAATATGTTTTCTGTGCTAGACTACTGGAATTTCTTGAAAAATGTAACATCCTGTCAAGCTGCCAATTTGGATTTAGGAAAGGGAAATCCACAGAGCAGGCTCTATTTTCTGCTATTAACTGCATCATAGAACAACTGAATATGAGAAATAGTACTCTGGGGGTTTTCTTTGATCTCAGTAAAGCCTTTGATTCAGTTAATCATGATCTCCTATTGGCTAAGTGTGATAAGTTAGGTGTTAGAGGTGTGGCCTACAACTGGCTAAAATCTTACTTAAAAAATCGTCAGCAAACTGTCTCCATTTTCAAGGAAGGCAAAAAATATTTCTCTGACCCTAGTCTAGTACTCTCTGGTGTGCCACAGGGGTCCATTTTAGGCCCTGTCCTCTTCCTAATTTTTATTAATGACTTACCAGAGAACCTTATGAATAAAGTGTGTAATAATGTTATTATGTGTGCCGATGACGTGAATGTTTTAGTTTCCAATCCTATTGACAAAACACTAGTAGACAGTAGCAGGGTGGTTTTGCAGGCAATGTCTGAGTGGTGTAAGGGCAATAGACTCTCCTTAAATGAAAGTAAAACACTGGCTATGTTTTTCTCCTCCTCGCATAAATGGTGCCGAAATTTATACTCCTGCCTTGACCAAGATATGATGAGTTCTACTGAGGAGTTCAAATTTCTAGGTGTCTATATTGACCCTCTACTGAAATGGTCTCATCATACTGACAAGTTATGTAAAAAGCTAAACTCTGTGTATTATTTACTATCTGTCTTGAAGCACTCACTTAGTATCAAGGTATTAAAAAAAATATATTTTGCTTATTTCTATTCATGTGTTGCCTATGGCATTGTCCTCTGGGGCTCCTCCTCCCAATTAATTGAGGTTTTTAAGATCCAGAAAAAGATTGTCAGGTCAATGTGCAATGCACAATTCAGAGCACACTGCAGGCCCCTATTCAGAAGTTTAGGACTCTTGACTGTTCCCTCTATTTATATATATAATGCTGTATTGTATGTGAGGCAAAACATGTCTGAATATGAGAAAAACAGTAATTTCCATAATTACAACACAAGAAGAAACGATGATCTCCATGTTATACAACAAAACTTAAAAGTTTGCTCTCAAGGTCCAAAAGCAAGATGCATTAAATTTTATAATGCTCTGCCTGCTGCAATCAAAGAAGTTTGCTCACTCCAGTCATTCAAGAAGCATGTTCATGAGCTCCTTGTGACTAATTGTCTTTACAATATTAGCGATTTTACGTCTGGTGCTTGAGATAGTTTGTGTTTTTGTCCCCTTTTTAATGTTTTTGACGTGTTCTATGCATTATTTTGTAATGTCTTTATGAACAAATAAACTTATCTTAACTTATCTTATCTGACGATTTGAATGTGGTCCATCGTATTACGTATAACCAATGCGAAATCCAGCTTGTTCTCTGTGTTGGCATAATCAAGATACTTTTGAAGACGCGTAGTAAGAATTTTTGTGAATATTTTGTGGACTGCCGGGAGCAGGCTGATTGGCTAATAGTTATTCAAATCAAATTCAAATCGATTGCCGAGTTCAAGCTGAAATTATTGTTTTCGCTCTTTTAGCACTCGTGAGTTGATGATAGGCTTTGGCTTCCTTATCAACTTTCGTCTTTCCGACTTACAATTGAATTTTATTCTGCATCGCACCAATCGATGGTCGCTTCCAGTTTTAAACTGGTTGAGTACAGAACATTCTTCTATTGCATGCCTTTTATTGACTAGTATGCAGTCAATTTCATTTTTTATGTCATTGGATCCTTTCCAGGTCCATTTTATGTTGGGGCTCTTCTATGAAGGTTCATTATGTATATGCTGGTACATTTGGCAAAGTCGGTCTCCTCGTTCGTTTTTGTCTCCATAGCCCCATTTTCCAACTGCACTGTCATCTTCCTTTTATTCTCGTACATTTGCGTTGAAATCACCTATGACCACTTTTTTACATCTACAGTTTACCCTGCAAGCCACCGCAAGGGTGTGTGGCAGGGGGTGTATTAACACCAAGGGGAAAACTCCAAAATTAGGCCTTGGTTTACGCCACTACGCGAGGTTACTTTTGATCGCAAGTTTTATTCTGCTCAGCTATCGTTCTGGGGAAAAATGAGCCCTTGTATCTCTCTGTCCTACAGGCTATCTCTCTTATTTTACGAGGATGGTCCATTCTACCGATATAGGTGGGAGTTCTTATTATTTCTTCGACGTCGCTGGAGAAAGTACTCGTTCTAAATCTTTCAAGAAGTTTTAACCTAGCACGTGATCGGCGCTCAGCTAGTGATTCCCATCCTAAGTCCTGTATCAAGCCTGTAACGCTTTTATTTCTATCATAACAATTTTTGACGAATCTAGCAGCTTTTCGCTGCACTTTCTCTAACTCGGCGATTAATCCTTTCTCGTACGGATCCCATATGCTCGACGCATATTCTAGCAGCGGTCTAACTAAAGAAAAGATGTCTCTTTGACTTTTTCTTCGCTTTTACCTACGAACTTTTAGATCTTCCTTCGATTGATTGGATTATAATTGCTTTCAACCCGGTGGCAGAGAACGTGAATCATGCGAAACTTTAATTGAAAATTTCGGTACGCACTCCTTATGTCAACTCGTGACACTTCCAACGAGGTCTAAAAATATATTAGATTTATTGGCTACAAACTACCCGGAGCGTATGAATAATGTGTCAATAGTTGAGGGAATAACCGATCATAAGGGAGTGTACGCCGAGTTGAAATTAAAAATTGAGAAACAGATAAAGCCAAAAAGGAAGCTTTATTTGTTCGCCAAAGCCGATAGTGCAGGCGCGGAAGAATCTTGGTGCATATTCAGAGATATGATGCGAGAGTGTGCAGACAAATTTGTTTCAAGTAAACTAAAGCGTGATAATGCAGAACCTAAATGGTCCAACGAAGAAGTTAGGAGCGCTCTTAGACGACAAAGAAAAATCCACTCTCGCGTAATTAATACATCTTCGACAGCCACGGTAACGATAAAGCAGCTATACAAAGAGGCGCAAACAAGAGCTAGAGCAGTGATGCGTAGTGCATTTAATGATTACAAAAGAAGGTCTTACAATTTAATTGAGAACCCAAAAGCATTTTGGTCGTATGTCAGAGAAATCCAAGGTAGAGGTCCCACTATTGCGTCACCGAGAACAGAAACAAGAAACGTAGTTCATGAGAGTGAGGAGAGAGTAAACCTGCTTATCGAACATTTTCAGAAAGCTTTTACTGCGATTAGTGATGAATATGGACCTATTCCTATGCATCAAGGCGACTCGATCGAGGATTTGGTCCGTTCGGTAGAAGGTATAGCTCACCAACTTCGCTCGATTAAACAAAATAAATCTCCCGGGACGGAGAAAATATCCACGCGAGTACTAAAGAAATGGCCTCTGAAATTGCACCGTATTTGAAAACAATATTCGAGAAATCAATTGCGCAAGGTGTCGTTCCTAAAGACTGTAGTGCACGTTACCCCATCCATAAAGGTGGCGACAAAGAGAATCTTGATAATTACAGGTCGGTTTTGTTGACATCATTATCGTGCAAAATACTCGAGTTTATTATATTTAGCTCTGTTATGCGTTACTTAGCCGTTCATCTCTTAGCGGATACCAGCACAGATTTCGGCAAGGCAGATATGTGATACGCAACTCGGTCTTTTCGTGAATGATTTATTGCGATGCGGAGAGAAAAATATTCAGGTTAATGCTATTTTCATTGACTTCAGGAAGACATATGATAAGGTCCCTCATCATAAATGAATAGCGAAGCTCGTAAAATACGGTATCAACTCGAAACTTGTGAAATGAGTGAGAGACTTACTCGGGAATAGAGAACAGAGAGTGACCATTGATGGAATGCACTCGTCCCTCGATCAAGTCACGTCAGGTGTTTCTCAGGTCCTCTATTAAAGTTTTTTCAAACTTTTTGTGTCGCGATCCAATGGAATGTCTCTCGACCCAGTCGAAGGAACGGAACAAGGAGAAAATATGTTCTGAATTCAGTTTTCATTAATTCTCGTTAAAAAAGCAACACATACTAAAAGATTGGTGTTTGTATAATGAGGACATTAAGTTTTCCGTCATTTTTGATACATTTCAGCTGGTTATGCGTTGAGTGTTTAGATTTCCTCCTGATCCTCGGGACCCAGTAATGGGTCGCAACCACAAGTTTGAAAAAGACTGCTCTACTACTTCTTATTTAGGTAAATGATATTTTTTCGGTGGTAGATAGTAAAATCAGACTTTTCGCAGATGACACCGTCATATATAAGAAGATACTCGACCGAGATGATCATCAGTCACTGCAGGAAGACTTAAACTCCATTTCCGCGAGGTGTAAGGAATGAAAAATTGAAATTAATTTCAGTAAATGTGCCGCAGTATCGTTCTGGAGAAGTTAGAATAAAGAAATAGGTTTCGAGTACGAAATCGATACAAGGAATATTCGAGCAGCTGAACATGTAAAATATTTAGGAGTTACCATTTGTCGTGACCTTTCATGGGACACGCAAATTCGTCTTGTTAGAGACGCAGATAACAAGAAACTAGCGTTCATAGGCAGAATATTGTGGAATAGAACATAGAAAGTACGCAAAGCATGTTATTTTTCAATAATTAGACCGCAGGTGGAATATTACTCTAGTAAATATAATGGGATCCGTATGAGAAGGGCCATATAATTAAGTTAGAGAGAGTACAGCGGAGAGCAGCCAGATTCGTTAAACAAAAGTATGAACATATGAAAAGCGTCACATTATCGAAGGACTTAAAATGGAGATCTCTAGAAGATCGTAGAAAGTGCTCAAGGTTAAGGCTCCTAGAGAAATAGAGATCAGAATGACTAGCAGAGGATGCAGTGGGAATAAATGAGGCTCAAACGTACATATGTAGAAACGATCATGGCGATAAGATACGTGAGATCGATTGTAGGACGGAGCGTTACAGAGGCTCATTCTTTCCGAGAGCAATACGAGACCATAACAGGAAAGACAAATCTGCGAGTAATAACTTTTAGGTAGGCCTCGGTGCATTGCAACCCTTGCCACCCACTAGATTGGCGAACTGCAGAGTAACATGGACTAGATGTAGATGGAAACTTCCTTTATAATGCAATTCTCTAATTTCTTGGTAGAAATCTTCTGCTTCCTCATCCGAGTATGTTGACGTTGACGCGACTTGGGCTATTTGCAATTGATACCTCTTAATTATTTGAATCACTAGTCGAGCTGCTCGCTCGGATGAGCTTTCTATTTCTACGATGTGGCTTTTCAAGTTTTTTTTTACGATGAATCCAACTCCCGCTGTTTTTCCTGTGTCAGTTCCCCTGTAATAAAAAGATGTCCACTCTTTAGTTCCAGTAGGCCTTCTTTTCTTCTTATGCTAAGTCCTAAAATCTCTCACTTGATCTTCTCCAGTTCTTCTTGAAGCTCCTGACTGCTGGACAAAGCCCGGTAATTGAAGGTAGTTAGGTTTAGGTTAAAGGGATTGGGTAAGAAAGAGAAAGAGTGGCAGTTGGTGTTTAACCTCCAGGGATCCTTAGCATGCTCTGCTTTCATGTCTTGATCCTGACCACTGCCACGGTCAGGGGCAATCCAGTCTCAGGAGAATGAGGGCTGCTTTTTTAATGTTGCACATCATAGGGAGGTTTGATCCATAAAACATCACACTGGACCAGAGTGGGTTGGTGAGTTCCTCTTTCACTTTAGCCAGAGATATTGCAGAAAGACTTCACAGCATGGTTGGACCTACCAGCATCCTAGGACATCACTGCCCTTTAGCCTCTATTTGCACCCTTCTGCCAACTTTGAGGCAGTAAACCGAGGCAGTTGGAAGGGCTTATGACATATATTAACATGGATATTAAAAAAAAATATTAGACTGATCAAAGTTGGTACAGATACCAGACCTCTTATCTGGGAAGCTTGGGAGCCAAGCCAGATTTCTGGATTTCTGGTCCTAGGCCTAGCATGTTCTTAAAATCCAAAATTATTTTGGAAAATTCATCCAAATATGCCTCTGCAGTTTCATGGTTGACAGAAGTCTTTACCCCACACACTTTCAGCAAACGAGGGGCATGTCATTGCTTAAATCTGTTGAACGACCCAGAAGAATATTTACATGAAGTTGATAGGCTTAATTCCTCACGAAACACTTATGCTTGGCCCATGACAATGGAGTGATCAAGTGAAAATGTTTCGTTCCATTGATGCCTAATCCATTCAAGCAACACTTTGTCCAAATCAGCAATCTTGGTGTAAAGTTTTTTGATTGTCCATTAATTTAGGTACATCACTGCCAGAATAAAATTTAATGACTGTTCTGTCTGTTACTTAAGATCATATATAGTAGATGTACCTACCCCAAACTTTTCAGTTAATCATTTAATGGAAGCACCTTCCTCTAATTTCATATGTAATGCCACCTTCTTCTTTACACTTAGAGAAAAATACTTTCTTTTAGCCCTTCCACTAGGCAGTGGACTTCCTATTGGCCTTTTAGACATCTTTGATAAAAAAATATTGGTAAATAACAATAATCTCAGAGAAACAAGTGTACACAGAAAAGGATAGGCTTGAACTGAGGAGGGCTGCATGCCATTCTAACAGAGCAGACAGCCGGTAAACTACTCAGTCATTACCACCAACCTACCAGTTTCAAAAATAGCTGGATTTCTTGTCCTCCCAGATTTCTGGACACCGGAGTAGAGGTTCAGTACCTGTAATATGTTGGCATCACTAGGCTTTCTGTATATGTGAAACCCTCATGACAGCTGTGGAACAAGTTCTATTTAAAATTCATAATCTTCTCTCAATGAGTTATAATTTTTAACAAGCACTCTTTTTTAAATCAAAAACACATTTTAGAATTTAGGTTGAAGCAAATGAGTTGGAGGTCTTCTGAAGTATTGCTGACATTTAAATGCCTTAATTTAAAAAATGATTGATTTTCATTGAATTGTTTTTGCTTGATCTTTTGACTTGACCAAATATTAAACATTTTAGATCTTACACTTTCAGAAAATAATGACAACATTGAATTCTCTACATATTTACATTAACATTGCTACCCTGCAAGTTACTGATAGCAATTGGCACAAGGTACCATTGCACCAAACATATACTTTATTAAGTCTCTAGTGGCTTGTATTATCATGTCTGGAAAAAATGATCTGCAGTATCTCTCAATTCTGGCAACAATTTTGACATATTTTCTGATGCACTCTGATCTAGCCCTACTCTCACTAGCGCTGGCGGATATAACTATGCAGAACACATCCTCAACGAATTTGTAGCTATTTAACTTTTTAAACAGTTTTTGCTTATATCTCGTTCTTTTACTGTTCATTGTCTGAAGGAAAGATAAAACTCCAACCAAAAACAAGTGGTATTAGCCCGATGCATTTCGCCCACTAAGTGGGCATTTTCAAGGGCCATGTTCCTTCGACAGCGACCAGGGTCGACTGTGCCGGAGTGGAGAGACCAAGGGTGGAGAAAGAACAAAAGGCAAAAGAAAGACGAAAACACGGGTGGAGTAAGAACAAAAGAAAAACGAAAACAGAGGCGCGTGTGTATTATCTCAGGTCAATAAGTCTGTAAAGTGTCTTGTTGAAGTCAGTGTCACTGTTCATCAATGTATCTCGATTTTTGTAAATGTGAAGGTTTTCTAGGGAATTTACAGAACTATTAGATGAGATTACCAGTTGTAAGTCCTTTAATTGAATGCTGTGGCCGGTTTCAAAAATGTGATTAGTGACACTGGATTTCTACACAACCTCGATGCATTCCTCCATCAACTTAACAACATATATCCCTCCATAAATTTACTTATGAAGTACAACAAGATAACACTTTACCGTTTTTAGACTTATTAATTATAAATAACCAGCATCAATTAGAGTTCGACATCTTCAGGAAAACAACACACACAGATAACTTCATCCCCCACAACTCCTTTCACCCTTCCAACCATAAAACAGCTGTTTTCCAGTTTTTAACCCACAGACTTGTTAATGTTCCACTTAACAAAACGAGATACGAGAAAGAACTTAAATATATTAAGGAAACAGCATCCAAATTAGGGTACCATCAGAATCTCATCAACAAGCTGGTTCAAAAACATGCCTCCAAAAAATTAATTTTAGACTCCACCACCCACACAAAAGATAATAAAAAGGAAAACAAATATATTAAATTGCCTTATTTTCCTTCACTTAATAGGGGTTTGGACAGAATTTTCAGGAAAAAGGATATTACAATAGCTTACTTGAGTCAACACAGTTTGAAAAATTCTCTGGGCAACACGAAAGACAAAAGGGAAATTTTAGACAAGTCAGCAATTTACAAAATTCAATGCTCGCATTGCCCCAAACAGTACATAGGCCAAACTAGGAGAAAGCTGGTCACTCGTTTTAAGGAGCACTTAGCCCACTATAAATACAACCGATTTGAGAAATCCAGTGTCGCTAATCACATTTTTGAAACCGGCCACAGCACAGACCCTGTCGAAGGAACATCGCCCTTGAAAATGCCCACTTAGTGGGCGAAATGCATCGGGCTAATACCACTTGTTTTTGGCTGGAGTTTTATCTTTCCTTCAGTTTACGCCAAAAGTGTTTTGAGCCATCTTTGAGTATTCATTGTCTGCATCTCATGTCTCTCAAAGCTTTGTTTCACTTGCATCGTATCAATTCTCACTCTTTAAAAACTGAGTCTGTTCAGGCTTGTAATTGTTCTCTTTTATGAATTTAAAGACTTTGCTGGATAGTTCTCTGCTACTGTATAATCTGCATACACCAATTCATTAGCTACTTAAATTATGAGCTGAAACTTCTCTTAAATTACTCGAATCATCCCTTATTCCCACCAAATGGCATGGAACTAGTAATACTTATCTCCTTCATCACCAGACTTTGCACTATAAGGTCATGCAAGGTTTGACTTCTTGCATATGATATGGTTGCTCAATCCATAAGCTTAAGGCATTTTCTTTACAGATCATGAGTATAAGAGGAAGTTTTTGTACTTTGTGGAGTACTTGATGTCATACTAGCCCTTTATGCTTTGTTTTTTCCTAATGTAGTGTCATCTCATTAATTCAATAATGCCTGCCTAATGATGCTGCACTCTCACCACAAGCAAGCCTATTCAGTAACTCAATTTTCTCCTTTAAATTCATCACCTTTCTCTTTAATTCAAGTGCTGCCCTATAACTTACTTTCCACTTAGGTGCCACGATTAAGAGCAATAATAAACAATAATTGCAGCAAATATTGATTGTTTATGGAATGGAAAGAATGTAAATGCAGCATTGCTTTGAGTAGGGAGATAACAGTGCTGCAGCATCAGCAAACTGAATACGTGAAACTGTGATGTTTGCACCCATAAATATTGAGGGTTTACCATACTTAACTATCAACAGGTAAAACATTTGGTAAAAGGTCATTTTATACAAAACAAATTCAAGTATTTCTCCAAATTATTTATGTATATGCATCAACAGAATTTTGGAGTGTGTGCAAGGCATACAGTTATACATCTTCCATGATCTTACTTACATTTGTTATACTGTCATAAAATAGTTTGGTAATTATGTATTAATGCCAGGACCCTTACTGTGTGAAGGTTGATTTTTCTCCAACTGGGTTAGGTTAGGTTATTTGGTTGGTTCATTTTATTTCCTATCCCCGGGTTAGATTTAGTTATGGAATTGGGTTGGGTAGGTAAACATATTGAAATGCAGTTGTCAAAAGAAAGAAACAACTGCACTTGTGCACTTTACACCCCTGGACAGAATCTTGCAATTTTTGATCTTCTTTTGTTCACTACAAGGAAAATATTCTGGAGATTGAACTAGTGCTGGGCACCTGCTAAATGAATATAAATTTCTCCATGCCAGTGGAGATTGGGTGCCTGAACAGTGATGTATACTATTTATCCCTTTGAGTATTATGTATTTATGTATTAATGGAGGACGAACCCACCAACCAACCTGATTGGAGAACCTCCTCTACTTGTGGTCATTTAAAACCAACCTTACGAAGACTATGTTTCTCTTATCCCATCAGCTTCAGTTTTTCCTTGTTTTCATCATTCACGGATCATTTTTTTCAGTGGGAGGTGGACTGAAATGACACCCTGCTAATTAGTTTCCATGCATTTTTGTGTATTGAATCACCTGAAGCTTATAGGTAATAGTGTAGGCATATCTTTTCATTCTTGTCCCAATGCTATCTCAATATATGTAACATTATTTATCCTAGATATGTGTAAAATATATGACATCTACATGTTCCATGGCAAACTGCACTATTCAACAGGCTCATTAGGAACTAAAACATCGAAAACCTGCCGAAATTGTAATCACTCTATTAAAGCGTAATAAAGAAAATGCGTCCTCAGAATTCACGTTGCATAAGGTATTACTGAATATATTATTAAATTTTTCACTATTTATCATTAATAATGTATATTTAATTTTTTTTGCGACGAATGACTGCCAATTATTCCATTTTTGGGATGAGTGTGTTCATTAGCGTCAGTATTTAAAATAGTAATAATCTTACCTTCGGCGTTTAAGATGCAGGCTGATTTTGGGGGTCATTTTTATGGAAAAAGTGTGTCTTATATGCCAAAAAATATGGTAATTTTATGCTTATGACCAAGAGCCTAACTTGGGGATTGCAGTGCATGGGGACCTCAAACTTCTTGGGTCCCCTGAAAATAATGCTTAGAAGACTTACTAAATTGAATGAACAAGAAATGAAACAATATTCACAAAGGTTTATTGACCAAGGCCTTTGTGATGAACTTCTTTAACTATCAACAAACACTTATTTGCAAGATGAGATTAAAAAGTATATGAACACCAAGCAACTATTGGATTTAATAATGATTACATGCAGACCAGCATCTAGCTATAGCAATTTACTTGCAGCTTTGATGATATATTTGACATTGCCAGTAACTGTTGTCAAATGAAAGATTTTTTTCCAAATTAAAGTTAATATAAAGCTAGCTACACACTTGTATGTCCAGAAGTAGATTAAAGCATTTATCGCTTCTTTCAGAAACACCCAAATTTAAAACTTACCAGTTGATAGAAAAATTTTTAGAATTGAAATTAAAAAATTAAAATCATATAAAATAATTTTATAACGATTTTTTACACATATGGTTGCCCAAAAAATTTTACTTGCATAGAGGCTCTAAAATTGTAGTTGTGCCCCTGCTAATGATATTAAAGTAAAGTATAGTATAACCTACTGGAATACTGTAACCTATTGTGTTTCAGAATAATATTGCTTGCAAAAATCTTCATTCAAGAACAAGTGATTTAAAAAATATACTTGCCTCAAGTATCTCTAATACCCACAAGGTTAAAAAAACCATATGCACATTATGGCTACAAAGCAGCTGTCATCAGTGGTAATTCACCTTGTTGTGGTTATTGGAGATAACTGAGGCAAGTATATTTTTTAAATTGCTTGTTCTTGAAATTTTTTCAGACATAAGATGAGCCTTCTCTGTTGCAAAAATCTTGTTAGGAATTATTCTATTTTATTGAAGTTCCATGACATTTCTTGTTACAGAGAGTATTGCATCAGCCAGGGAGTAAAGGGAAACCAGAATTTGTACCCTGCTGCACTGCAACACGGCTGTCGCCAATACAACTGATATATATGGACAATAAAAAAACTATAACCCAAAAGACTTTGCCAAACATGGCAGTAGAAGCCTGTGGTTGCATGTGATATAGAGATTGTCATAGAAGATCAAAAATGTACCATGTGGAATAATAAGAATGGAAGATATAGGCAGTCTCAAGCTTAAAATATTATGTTTCCAAACAGTATTCATTGATGCCCTTGAGAGAAAATTTTAGCTTGGGACAAGGAATATATTTACTTAAATTTACTTTCAGAGCAAAGTGGCTGTGGATCATAATGTCACTATCAATTTGATCTCCCGTACAAAGTAAAGTACAACCAAAGAAGTAACATAATTTACTCTAGTAGGTTAATATATAAACTCAGTTGAAATACTGTACTATTTTTCCTAGTGGAAAAATCTACCTACATAAGGCAAAATGCATTGAAGATAAAAATCCTAATTTAATTTTTTTATAAAAATTATGTTTAAATTTTTAAAGCATGTGACTTAAAACTACTAAATTTGCTATAATTCTTATTAAGGTAATTGCTCTAATAAATATAATTACAAATAAAAAATAACTAGTAAGATAAATTAGAATGCAAGCATACAAAAATTTCTAATTAAAATAAAATTTTACTTTGTAAATACAGAATTCCAGCAAAAAGAGATTATCCACAGGTTACTTTGGTTGACTTTTTAATGATTGTTGTTAATGAGAACAGATTTATTTTGACTGCTGAAAATTAAAAATAACATCTTGAAATAAAGTGATAAAATTTGCTTAATGCTGAAGATGGTTGAAAGATATATCTGCAACATCTCTGTAGCTTTTGAGATGCAATATTAAAATGTTTGAGAGAACAAACAGGTTCTTGAAAATAAATGGAAAGACAACCTTGTATATTTTTTAGAGCACAAATTAACTTTGAGGAAAATTCATTTTTGTTGCAAGATGATATTTTAGGGAAAATTTTCTCTGAACATAAATTGATCTATAACCAAATTTTCTTATAGCAAATTAATTCGGCATAATTGACACTGCTTTCATTTAGATCTGTCAATATAATTTATATTCAGTACATATAATAGACATCTACTAAATCTTCCTTGGTTAGATACGGTGAACTTGGGTCTTAATTATTTCATAAATAAATATTAACAAATTTTATCATTTTGATTGGTTAATTTCTAATTTTTATTTCAAAACAAAATAAATTAAATTCTAAGGTTACACAAAAAGGAAAGGAATTTTTTATTTATTCATACTTGAAAAATTTTCACTTACACTAATACACGCTTCATGGCTATTTATTATAATTTCCGTAAACTGTTTCCTTTTATTCTGTTGTTATACAAGTTTTGGATTAAAATTTATAATGAAATATTAATTCTATCCAGTTTGCCTAGTTTACCCCTTACTTTTTTAAAAATCACCCTCGGAGAAACTTTTTACCATTTAATATATTTGTATGGAAATGTTTTGTAGATGCGGTCTGACCAAACAATTGTAGCATATTTAGGTAAAACAAAGGGAATTTTCTTAATCCAATAACATCATAAAAATTTTTCTTATGCTTATATCCATGACTATGTACATTAACAAACTGCTCGTTCACTTAACTATAATTTACAAGTTAGATATGGATAATTATTATATAAATTCTTGATAACAACAATACATTGAGAAATAGCACCACATTTGTTGTAAAACAGTCAGCCACTTGTGTGTCATGTGGTATGTTGAAAAATCTTGTTGAAAATATTCTCAACTTTTTGGAATTTCATAATGAGACATTGAGATATTTTAAAAAGTATTTTAATACAACTTCTAAAAGTTGTGTATGTAGTTTAAAATACAACAATTGTTATATAAATTTTACAGTAATACAGATAATGAAATAAAGGCAACAAAATTAGAAATTTAATTAAATGATTCTTTGTTGGAATTGCCATGAGAGAATTAAGAATCAGCATGAGCATTTATAAAATTGAATAAACAATAATTTATTAATCTAGCCGAGAGGATTTGATATGCATATTTTCTACATTGTATTTTGTGTTGTTGATATAATGAAAATTGTTGAATTTGTTAGTTTTAGTTGCAAATCTCTTTGCTATATGACAATAATTATCCAATTTTGTTGAATTAACTTTGGTCTAAGAGATTACCATCTTATTTATTTTTACTATGGATGCTTTCTCCCCTTGCTAATTTGACAACATAACATTATATTTCTCTAAATTTTCTGATGTTATAGTCTTAATGCAAAAACTAACATGTCAATTTCATGTTTGTGCCAATTTAAAGGGTAAATGATAACTATACTCAAGGAGTTGCTCAGTCTGCTATGGCCATCACCACAGTAATTTTTTAAATAGCAACTCTTTACAATTATCAGCTGATATTAAACTTTTTCTATTAGTTCTATCAATAGCTTGAAGGAAAACTTGAACAATCAATAGAAAACTGCAAATATTTGAAATACTATTGAATTACAATAAAATATGAGGGAACTAATTTACGACTATTACCTACATTTTAGGGAGCAATAGGAATCAAAACCCATTAATATATCATTTATTTTAAATGTATTAATTTCATATGAAAAATCTTATAACTTGGTATTTTATAATGTTCAAAAATTTCTTTGTGAAATATTTCCATGTAAATTTCAATTAATGTATTGTAAAATTACTGTGTACATACATAATTCATTTTATTTATGAATGTAAAGTATCATTAATTTATTGTTTTTCTAAACAATAAAGTAGAAAATAATATAATATGAAACAATAAAATCATAATAAAAATGAAATGTAAAGTTTAATTAAAACCTTCAATTAATGAAATGTAATTGAAATAGCCTATATCTCCATGTCCTTTGTTTTGCTAAAATTACTCTGTTTTGGACCATTCTGCATAAAATAAATGCTATAAAACTTTAAATTGGCCAACCTTTTTATGAAGCAGGCTGAATTAAAAGTTGTGCTTTAATGGAGTTTGAGTTCAAATAACAAGTTGATTATATATTTCCATTCATGTAAAAGATAAGCTAAACCAGTTTTTAGAAATAAAAGCACTCGGAAAGATTTTATGGTAATTTAAAAAAAATCAAATATCAGAGTGCATAAGTTGATTTTTAACACTCGGAGTACGGACCTCGGGTCTCAGGAGACCCGAAAGGTATATTTTCGAAAATATTTCTTTAAAATTTTTTTTGCTGAAATTGATACTTTATGTATTCCTAGTGGAACATGTTGGGAGTTTAAAATCAGTAATAAAATTATATTGTAATTTAATTAAGTCATCGAAATCACGGAATGTATAAATGTGAGGGTCTTCGGGGACCCGGCTCCGTACTCTACGTCGTGTAACTTTTATATCTCTTATGACCAGGCAGATCAAACTCCGGACAAAATTAGTTCGCTCAGCATGACATTGTAATACATGTTCGTTATTATCGAAGTCTCGATTTCCAGTTTTCTCTTGTGTCTCCGTTATTCACATCGTTCTGTTTGCCTCCCGAATCATTTTGTAATATCCTTTTTATTTTTTGTGACTCTATTATTCTAAAATGGGAGATAGAATATTTAGGCTTTGGAGTTACGTTGCTCCACAACCTGCAAGAACAAGACCCGAAAATATAGTTCGAAATATTAGTTAAGTTATTATGTATTAATTTCACTTCCAACTCAGATGAATCAAACTAACATAAGATTAACTGAATCAAACTGACTGAATTTACCTTCAAAAATAATTTTTTTGGTATTGATAAATGTTATCCTTGAAAAAGAAAATTATTTCATTTTTATTTATATGAGTAATTATGTATTTAGTTTTGCAAATATATACCATTATTACACTATTTATTGTATAAATCATTATCCTTATTCAATTTTCATTCATTGATTACTTGGATGTTAAATATTATTGTGAGAAAATGATTTTAGAAGCTGGGTCCTCTAGGACCCGGGTCCGGACTTGGTGTGAAACCACTAAGGTCCGTACTCTGAGTGTTAAAGCTATAAAGAATCTTAGAAAAAAACTAGGGTCCACTTATAAGTAGGATGACCATATGTCCCGGTTTAGCTGGGACAGTCCTGGATTTTAGATGTTGTTCCGGTGCCCCGTCCAGTTTGGTATTTGTCCCAGTTAAAAATTCTTTTTATATTTTATTTCATAAATATGGAATAAATGAATCACATTCCACCAGTTATATGTTATTACACATGCAATCCATTTATTACAACAACAACAACACACCTTGACGCTTTCCCTTGCGGGGTAAGCCATGCCATATGTTCAATTATTCGATTTACTCCATGCAGGTTACCAATCTGAAGTTTACATATGTTGTACTGTGAAAGTCATCCATTTAAAATTTCTTTGTGGAGTGATTTGAGTGTACGTGGAGAACTTTGGACTATGGTTATGCTTTTGTTCTTTAAGATTACCTCCGTAAAGACATTTACCATTTATTGTATCCAGGGACAAAAACCTCTTGTAAAATTCACAGAAAATATTAGATGTAGATTCATATTGTAACAATGAGTTAAATTTACATTTTTGTGCATTATCAAATAATAAAAAAATAAATATTACAATGGAAAAGAGGTACAACTATCCATATGGTGCTCTATGAAATTGCCTAGTTTGTTTATACCATGCAGCTGGCCCTGATTGTATCACATAATTATGAGAATGAAAGAGAAGCATGTGCATATGGTGTTCACAATTAAATATAAACTTGAAATAATACACAAATTATCTTTACAACTTTAATCTGAAATACAAAAATATAGAAGCAACCTACACATACAGGGTTTGCATCATCTGTGAGAGAAACTCATAAAGTTTAACTGAAACTTTAAACACATTTACCATGTACTATCGGATGCAAAAGTAAATGCAAGGGCTATGCGGGATTGCCTATCTGACACCCTGCGAAATCACCGGTATGAGAAATTTTGAAGTCAAGCAAATCATCTGCCATTTCCTTAGCTCCGAACACACGCTGTGAACGCATTGCATGCCTGGTGGTATTATACACCACTTCATAGCTCTGTATTGTTATGGATATCAGGAATAATAACGTATTTATAATTGAAGTAAAGCAGTGTTTTAAGCTATGCTTTACTTAATCGCTATGATTACAGTTTTTCACTCTAGCACTAGCGCAGCATAAGTTGCCGCGCTCGTCTGAGCACAAGTCTCGTATTCACAGAGAGGCGGATATGGAGTTCGAGTCCCGGCATATGATTTTAATTGTTTTTTTATTAAATGTATTTGATTTTCTCTTGGGACTCTTATTAAATTTTAGTGCAAACCTGTTATGTGTAGATCATTTCCATATTTTTGTATTTCAGATTAAAGGTAAAGATAATTTTTGTACATCCTGGGCATAAAATTGAAGATGGTTAAAGAAGATTGGTTCTTCAAAATAACTTTCTATGATTAATTTTTGCCCACCACGTCCTTCGCTACTGAATGTACAGATGTTTCACTTTTTTAAGTGCAGTGTTTTGTTTGCTCATTAGAAGTATTGTAAACTCTCAGAATGTCTGACTCACTGATATTCAAATGTAAGTACAAAAATGTTTGCCACAGCTATATTTAAAAGATTTTTGGGTTATCTGCAGTTTTTTATATTTCTAGCTATTGTTTGCTATCATTACTGTGGATAATCAGTAGCCATCTGTAGATAAAATAATTTGTCAAATACATAAATGATGCATGCACAATGTGTTGGATGGTGGATAACTGGTGAAACTTTTTAGAAAATTTTACAACTTTTAGCTTATTTCCAATTTTGCAAGCAGAGCCATGATGTAGTTAGTAATTAGAGTTACCATCTTGCACTGCGCTCTAGCCTTGAGATTTTGGACCCAAACCCAGAGGTTTTAAAGAAAACCCCTAACAGTTTTAACTCAAACCCGAAGATTTTTAAACCCAAGTATTATATTTTTGAACTAGAGAAATTTAAAAGTACATATGAAGTGTGATTGTAAGGAAATATATTTCCTATTTTCAAGATATAGGAAGTTCCTATACAATACACTTACCCTGAGATATTGAGGAGAGAAAAATCATTAAAATAACTATTTGAAAGTTAACATTTTTTATTTTCATAATTAATTAAAAAAACAATAATAGATGCTATTATTAAAAAGTAAGAATAATTAATTTTATAATGGTAATATTTCCACTTTCTGATTATTTTTATTTCCACTAGTATTTTTCATTTCTCACCGCACTTATGAGTAATTCAACTTGCTTGAGGCTACTAATGAATTTATAAAATTCCTGGCAGGTCATGCCAAAATTCACTTTAGTGCAAATTTCTGCCTTAACAAGCTCTACCCTCATTCTATTCTTCCTGTTGCTCTATGTATTTCCCATAAGGAAAAAATTCTTTCTACTTGAGCATTACTAATAATAATAGATAAAATTTTGGCTAAAAGTTTTGGCAATTCATTGAATTCTTTGCAATTGGAGAAAATTCGAACCAACTTTTTGTCAATGGTCACCAGGGCTGGTCTTAAAGTTTTGGCAGCCCTAGGCAAAAGTTCTTTTGGCAGCCGCAGGTGAAAGAATTTTCTTTGAGGTCGCATTGTTGTAAGAAATTTGTAAATTTTTACCTCTTAATCATAAAATAAAAGATATAGTTAGTATAAAAAACATTCAAAATTTATTGAAAAGATTATCATATACAAATAAATAGGTAATATATAATTACAAAATGTGAACAAAATAATTTTATTTATTCAATATAGCCATTTTTCTTGCTTTTTCGCTCACAAAGTCTGACATTATTTCACTATAGTTTAAAGGTTGACAAAGTTCATTTTCAATTGAAATAATCAGAAGGTCTACCAATCTTTCTTGAGTCATTGTAGACCTCTTAAACAGATTTAATCAGTTTTAGCTTAGAAAAACTACGTTCACCAGATGCTTTATTTGGCAATACTGTCTAATAAACTCCATATCCAAGTAAGCAAGCACAATGTAAAGGAGAGATTAGAGCAGAGGTTCTCAACATGGTGCCTGCTGAGGTATTTCTAGGTTTTGGCCACACTTCACTCTCCCGTCTCCCTCACAATAGTCTTGAGTTCGTTTGTTTTGGTTGTTCATTGCATGGTGCATCGCTGCATTTAGTTAATAGTGTTTTCTTTTTCAAATAGTGTTGACATTGGTGTTTCTCATTAATTACCTTAATAATTTCTCCTTTGCTTATTGTGAAAAATGAATCCAGAAAATGATTTAGTATGTAATTTGACTCCTTTTTCTCCTGTTTAAAAAGAATAAGGATTTACTTAAGGAGCACTATTTTGCAACAAAGATTATCGTCGCTAGCTAATACGGCAATACAAAGAGAACTTCTATTCAAACTTGTGGATAAACATCCTTTCTTCGATGACATCATCGACCGTTATACTGCCTTAAAAGATAAGAAAATTTATCTGAAGTAGGGTGTTTCTTTTATGGATTTTCATGTTGTAACACTTCACCTACATTTCAAGTCACAAGCTGCCACTGACTATTATTTTATTTATTTTTATGTTTTCCTCAGAATTCTATTTAAAATATTCAATTTTGTTTTTTTATGGTTGCGCCCGCCTCCCAGAATGTGGTGACTGCCCACTGGAGATAAAAGGTTAAGAATCTCTGGGTGAGAGGATCTGGCTCCTAATGCTAAAGTCACAGGTTAGAATCATACCTAGGGCACAGACGTGATTGTATTTGCTATCATATTTCACTACACCACAAGGCGACCATTTAGTCTCTCATTGTCTTTTATGCTGTGCGTATTAGTATTACAGTAAAAGAGATGAGAGTGGAGTGGATATTGTAGAGTGGAGATGAGATGGAGATTTTGTGTGATACTGATTGAACACACTTGAGAAGTTTTGTCCCCATTGCCTGTGGAACTTGCGTTGGGCCAAGACAACCCTCCAGCACTTTAAGTCTCCACTATTATGTAACTCACAACAGCCACCACTTGTGCACGTCTGCTTCCTTTTATTGGCGAATATAATTTAGTGCTAATTGTTTTAAGTTTGTATTTAGTGCATCAGAAGTCATTATGGAGCGAATGAAGAGTCTTGGAGGGGAGTTTGGATTGCTTGTGGAATGTATCCCTATCTTTTACATGTAAATATGGGTTTTATGCGAATTCGCTTTATGCGTCACTTTCCCGGAACGCAACCCCTGCATAAAAAGGGAAAGCCTGTAATTTTTTATTTGAGTTTTGAAAACGACCTTTCAGCCAGTCACTGGCATTGTAGGAATAATTCTATAGAGTATTTCGGTTTTTGGATATACTTTCTGCCATCTTTTATGCAGAAAATTCAAATTGTCATTTACACTATTATTTTCTGGCACAACTGTTGATAACATTCTTAGCTCTTCACTGAGTTCTATTCCATCTATGACACAATCTGAACTTGTTTCATCCTTCAAAAATGTCTGTATATTGCAGCAGGCTTTCTGTAAGTTTAGTACATCCCAATTTATAATTTGGCCTATGTTGTGCATGAACCCAAATCTAAAAATATACTCAGTGTATTGATGAAAATGCCACGATAGAGAATTTAATGCCACATCTATGCCCCATAAAAAGAAATCCATTCTAAATTGCTCCTTCATGTTTTCCAATGTATCATTCTCACTTCCGCAATCAGAATGTCTCCTTTTTCCCTTTTTAAAAAACTCGGTACTGATAGACATATCATTAGTGGGTTGTTCAGCTACTTGTATGGTTTGATTAAATTCTTTATATCCGTCCTAAGAAAAGCCCATTATTTGGAGTGTAATGAACTACTGCTACCGAAAAAAGGTAAGTTATGGCGAGCTAGATAAAGTATTACATATATCAATAATTTTTCTAAAACATATGCCAATGCTGTTTCTCTTTTTGGTGTAAAACTCAGTTTATGCAATCAATAAAACTCCCCTGCTGTTTTCTCTGCACATATTCCTGCCTCTCTTGGAAACTTTTTATATGTGCAAGGATTTACCATGCTCACTTAACTTGTGTCCTATATGTTTCCAGTGACTAAACCCCTCAGACACCAATGCTGACTTTGACTCTGAAGATGGGAACAACCTACAGCACAAACAACAAATGACATTTTTTTCTTCAGAATAAACCATCCATGCTCTTTTTACCTGCTCCCCATTTTTCAGAATTCTATGAAAATGGTAGTAAGAAAAACAACTATTCTCTGAATTGCGTGGATAATCGCTCATTTTTTCGTCAATATTCTTTGGACCCATCCCCACTAAAAGATCCCTAAGAGATGGTGCAATAAATTAAGGCCAGGTGCTGGGGTCTGATGTTAAATTTAAACTTTTAGTGCTTTCAGCAAGTTCAGTTCACTAATATTTATAGAAATGTTATTCACAGCATCGGAAGAAAATGATGACCTACTTGGGTGTGATATCACAATGAAATTCGTGTGTTCAGCAACTGATTGTTGCTTACTATTACTAATTGTTGACATGTCAATCTCCAAATCTGAAGAAACGGGTGGTTTACTTTCACTTTTACATGATATGACTCCACTTATCACTTGAAAGTTTTTGATCAACTTTTTTACGACTCCATTATGTTTTTTCAATTTTTCAAATGCTTCATTTCCCTTTCTTATTTTTTGATGCAGTTTCTTTCTATATCTCTCTCCCTGGAGGCACTCATTTTTTTGTGATGGGATACTAATGAATTTTAAATATGAAAATTTTATTTAAATAAGTACGTAACTAGGATATCCGCATTTATTATATTAAAATAATTAAGAGATATTGACGCTATCCTATTTAACTAAAATGCTGCACTGATTCTCTAGGCTATGTCCATAAGTTTCCAAGAGTAAAATGCACACTATTTAACAGAGATATATTAAAAATTAATTTAAATGGCATATGAGTAGGCACAGTGAAATATTAATTATTATAAATGATTACACTAGCCTGCTATATTTGCTGCTAAATTCACAAAATGCCCAAGAAAAAATGATAGTAATCCATGATGCTCTTTTGTCTGCAGAACTCATACACATGCCATGAGGAAACTCTCACATGGTTTACGTTCCTTCGACGGCAGTTTCAGTAGAACTGAAGAGGAGTGAGCATTGCGCTATTTTAAAAAATTCCAACATGTAACACTAGTGGTAGGCAAGGGCAGATTCTTTGAAAAACAGTTCACCGAAAGTCAATTCTTTGTGTCTTTGCGTGGTAATTTATACTTTCTCCATCTGGATGCTGTGGAGGACCCAGAAGCGTTTTGTTTCAAATGGAGAGAGATGACCTCTAGCGAGCCTTCACTTGCTCTATGCAGTGTGTCTTCTGGTCCCCATTCCAAAAGAATTTAGGAAGGGCATTTTCTGGATCATCCGACTTATAGCTTCAGCTTTTTAGCCATTCATGGATAATATAACAATTACTCAGAATTTTGAGCACTTGAAACTTACCAGATAAAGCCAAAATGTTAATTAATGCACTAGTTTTCCAGCCATCTATGCAATTTCCTGCTAATTGAGTAAAGATTTATTAAGTTAAAACCTAACTCACAGCACTTTGCCTTATCATATGTCCCTCAAACAGACGCAACTGAGTGTGAGTGTATGAGGAAACAAAGAGGTACTAGAGGAGGGAGGGTCCAAGGCATTAAAGCCTACCCTCTCAATGTCTTCCGTGCATTCTATGATAGTTTGAGACCTTACATGGCAGAGTAAAGGAAAGGAGAGGCAAAGAATGGGTTGGTCAAGCAAAAGGCATTAATGAGTTTGTCATAGAAAAATAAGTGGAAGCCCCCAGGGTAAGTCCTCCTCTTAAGACGGGCCTGAGGTTACATTCCTGACTAATCCTGTGGCTGGCAAGGGTCAGGGCTTATGGGAAATTGAAGGTTAAGGGGAGTGATCCCTAAGAGACATATCTCAAGTTCTTTATGTACACTTTAATACTAAAAATAAGTATGCTATACTTAATTTAAAAAAATGTTAATTATATAATAATGCAAAAGAAATTATGCTTCAAGTACAAATAAGTACAGTACATAAATAATGTAATGGCAGAGCAGCCTCTGCTGATGCAGCTTGCCTGACCTTATGCTTCAAAGAATGATGGTAAAACCAATGCTTCCCTGAAATTCCTCAAACCTCTACCTCCTGACTAACTCATGGTCTTATTGGAATCTAAAAATCATCTTTCCTAAGTCTCTCCTTCTGGTAAAGATTAGAAGTAGGTATGTAGCTTCTTCAGTAGCCTAAATTTAAACATTCATAACTTGACATAGCTGTGCAGAGAACTGGAGATGCTTCAGACTGGACACCTTAGTGCAAAAATTTTTCAACTGTAGATACTCGAATCCATGGTTGACAAAACAGCAGTTGGCAAGGGACTCCTGTATTGCTATATAGCCCAAATAATCCATAATTACTGTTGAGTGACACTTCCAGGCCAGAAGTTGCCTGATCCTGGCAACAAGGTCTTTCCATTGAAGAATTAATCACTGCCTTATTGTCTTTCCTTATGGGATATCTGATTGCAATGCTATCTCTCAGAAATTCAGTTTAAATACTTTTGGATCTTACTTTATAATGGATATCTACTTTGTATCTTCAAGAAACATTTTTCTAAGAGAATTTTCTATTTGAATAAATTCTTTAATGTTTAAAATACAATAAGACATGAAATTCTTCAATAAAATTGAATTATATGAATTAAAAAACGGTTTTTTTTATTTACCAGAAAAAATCATTTTCTATTACTAAAAAGAAAAAAAAACAATTAAAAAATCAGCTTTTATAATGTACTCAAAGGCAAAAAATAAACATGGGGATAGAAGAATCACACTAATTAATCAGAAACTCTAAATTTGTAACAAAAAATATTCTAAAAGTTTAAAAGTCATCTTCTAAAAACTGTATTGGTTATTAATGACTAACTTAAGGCACATACAATTTGCTACAAGACACTAAGCCATAGAACATTCATTCATTGCTTCTTGCATTGAGAGAACTTGGTTGAACTGGACTTTCAATTAGAGCTTCACTTGATTCTGAAGGATGCAATCTTTGTTGTGAACTTAATCAAGGTAAGGAAACTAAATTCTGAACCGGTGGGAAGAAATGCAATCAGTGCACCAGCACTTGCTCTATCACTCAGTAGTCTACTGGCTTTCACATGGAAAAATCCTTTCACAAGTTATGCAGCTCAAAACAGGAATTTTTCTGAGCGAGAAAATCAGATGTTGATTGCTACTTCAAGGATGAAGCCTGGCTGGCAAATCTGGCTTACTTGAATGACATTTTCCAACACTTGAATGTGTTGAACACTGAAATGCAGAGGTGAAATCAGACAGGGTCAGCCAAAAGGGGTGTGTGCAGATGTGCGGCATCTGGGCCCCCCTGAAGTATAGAGATTTCAATTATTAAAGTATCGAGCATAAAGTTTAGATAAACTTTTGCTAAAAACATTTGCCAGGCTGATTTTCTATTAAACTACTCCAAAATAGTTATCATTTTAAAGCTGAGTTTCTATAAATGACAGAATTGTTGTTTACTGTAATGTTTGTTGTTTACTTACAGCTTAATAGTGTAGGGTAGGGTGAACACTGAATTTCAAAGTATTTCCAATGTCTTGCAATGAAATTTGTCCAATGCCGATCAAGATTATTTGTTTGGGGTAAATTTGAATTTCTGAGTATTTTTGTTTCAATTAATTTTTTCTTGCATGTGCCTAAATGACTCTTTTGTAGGTATGTGATTAAATAAGCATCATCAGTGGTTCAATGTACATTTGCATGTTTTAAAACATTAAAAAAATTTTGAACCTGAAATTTCCTTTCGATTTGTTTTAATTTTAAATAATGGATAAAGTAAATGAATAATCATCAAATAAATATAATTACACACACATTTTTGGGTTGCAGCAAAAAAGTTTGGGTACCACTGAACTAGAAGATGCTAATCGGCCTTCCAAGGCTAAATACACTCATATCTGACATTTCTACTATTGAAAGGCTCATTTGAGAAAACCAATGTTTTCAACTGTAAGAATTGGGCAAGGATCTCAATATGAGCATCAGAGCTGTTTATCATATTCTTCAGGATGTACTTCGAGTCAATAAAATCTGAGCAAGACGGATTTTTTGGCACCTTATACATGAACTGAAATCACAAGTTGCTGCATGATCAGTGTAGCTAACTCAACATGAAGATAAAGTGGATATTTCCTATGCCATTGTTTTCCAAAGTATGGGATATGACCCAGTAATGGGTCTCAAGTCTCATGAGAAAAATGTGAGCATGAAACGTAAAACCAGCTGAGATATACCTAAAATGATAGGAAATGAAATGCCCCTATTAGATAAACTCCAGCACTATCGTATATTTTACTTTTATTGCGAGTTAATGAAAAAATCATGTCATAACATATATTTCTTAATGTTGTCTCCCCTTCCAGTAGGTCATGAGAAATTCCAATGGATTGTGAGACAAAATGTTAGAAAAACAGTCATAGGCAATAAAGTGACTGAGATAAGTCATGGAAGGAACGCCTTCAGCCTGAAAGTAATCAAACCAGTAAAGAGTGGTGTCATTTAAGCTCATCAAAGTCCAAAGCCTAAGAAAATCAGTGCCAACACCTTCCACATAAATGGAGATGCAAACCATATTTTGGAATAAAAATGGGGTTATTTTGGAAAGTTACAAGAAGGGGACAACTATCAACAGTGATTTGTTCTGCAATATGCTTAAGAACCAACTGAAGCCTGCCATCTGGGCCAAATGTCAACGGTTGATCTCGAAAGTGGTTAGTTTACCACATAAAAATGCTCATCCTCACACTGCCTAGGCAACTTTCGACACCATTGAACATCTGCATTTTGAAGTGGTACTCACCTTATTCTCCTTAGCTCCTACTATTATATTTTTGGGCCACTCCAAAAGGGTTTCCCTGGAAAGAAGCTTCGAACATCAGTGAACGAGAGGTTCAAAAAGCAACCAATGAAATTCCATTCCGACAAATTCAAGGCAATAGTTTTACCATTTAAAGAGCAGGAAATTTTGTTGAAAAGTGTAGCTCCTTAACCTAGGCTTCAATAGATAACTTTTAATGCGTTTGATTTTTTCATTTGAACCACCCTCCTACGTAAAATTTGAACCATCGATTCTCTTTAGTAAATTTGTTGTATTTTGGCGAATGTATTCGACCCTGCTCTATGTCCAAACACGATAAATATTGAGAAAAACGTCATAAAGTTTTCATGATTAAAAGTTATGGAAAGTTAATGTTAGTAAATAAGACAACATTAGGTAAATTAACGAAAATGCGTTTGTTTGCTACTGTCTTCCGAAGCTCATGTACGGAGAGTTAATGCTATACCGAAGTTTGCACGAAGAAAGATCCAGCAAGTTTACATATTCAAATAAAAAAACTACAGATATACATACATTAAAGTAGAAATCATGGGAACACAAAATGAATAAATATAAAAACTAAATTTAGGAAGTAAAGCATCATATATGGAATATTTATCGACTAAAAAAACATCTCACCCTATCTAATGTAATTCAACTACTTATGAAATTAAATAGGAATTCAAACGGCCCAAATGAATAAATCAGTTTTTCAGATTAATTTAAATGGAAATGTAGACTATATCAGGCAAATAAAAACTTATCAGACATGTTTTTTTCCTTGTAGTATTCGATTTTCATTTCGCGGCGTACAGCGAGCCCCTACGCGAGCATTGGTAGATGATCAACCAATGTGATGGAAGAGATTCTTCATCATCACTAACCACCCGCTTCCATTGATGTGTTGTCCGGAGTTGGACAAAAATACTGTGTATCGTGATATTAAAAGCTTTACTGTCGTCAGTTTGTGCATCTTTCCTAGACATCTCTTTTGAAGATTTCGATAGTTGCCTCCTATCTTAGTCCAGCCTCTCAGTATGAGAATATTTGATATTCCATTTGTTATGAAGTATATATCATATGGTAAATGATTGACTTATCAACAAGTTTACATTAATTTAAAAGGAAGAATTAAAATTTATCTGTTTCGTTTTTTATTGTCATAGTTTTATGTTCATGACTACATCGATACAATATCTGTCCATCATCTGTTTACGGTATAGTTAATGAAAGTAAGATGGCATATTCACTGTCACAGTTCTTAAAGGATGTATGATCGTTTTGTTTATAAGTGCCTGTTTTTGTTTTCTTCATTGGACAAGTTAAAATTTATGTTACAACCATTCCTTATTATCGACGTACGAAAACTTTTGTTGAAAACAAGTGTGAGCCTTGTGTTGATGTGGAAGCGGATGTAGTTTCAAGTGTTACAAACGTTCGAATTACAAGTGTTAAGTGCACAATGACAAGCTATTTAGTGAAGGTTTTAAAATGAAGTTTACTGTCATAGAAAATATATGGCTAATTGTGTGGATTTTTAAAGGAGATTTTGGTTGCCGTAGAACTACATTACTGTAAGCATTATTATTTTCTACACCGTTTATTACTTTTAGTTAATTAAGTTGCCATATCTTAACTCTATTTACTATTTAATAACTGCAGCTGAATTGGTCGAATGTTGTGACTAGAATTACTTAATTACTTAACCCTTGATCGGGCAGAAAGTGAAATTATGATAAAATTCATTGAAGAAATAGAATTTTTATAATATTGAGAGAACAAGCTTTCATGTTTTCCCTTTTTATATCAAGTCTTCATAATGCGTGTATCTTGACAGATTTGTAGCCCATTATGATTAAGAGAACCTGGATTATCTTATTATGTTTTATTAAGGCAACGTATCTCGCAGGATACGCTAACAAATAAGGGTTAAATAATTAAGCGCAGTATAAAGAAACAGATTTTTTAACGGTAACAGACTTGTTCTTTTACTTTGCTTTACAATTTCAATTAGTTAATAAGTGAAATTATGACGCTTCGGTATTAATTTCAGGTCAAAATCACGAGTTTTGATGATCATAGACAACTGTATTCAATATTATCTACAAATCCCACCCTGGCCATGTCGAGAAGTAACCACAAAGACAAAAGCGAGGCCCATAACAGGAGGGTTCATTCCATCATGAATCAAGATGATATAGCCTCGGGAAAGAGATCAAATTGGTCTGAGCTAGAAATATCCGGTGAGATTTTTTCATTATTATATTCAAGTTAATTTAAAATTTGCTTGTTTTTTAATATTTCTCTGATGATTTTCAAGAGTGTTGTCACTCAAACCAATGTATTCTGATGTAGCTGTATGTTAATTCTTTTATGCATTTGTGAAATTGTGGTCATTAGTTACTGGTAGTAGTAGTGGTCATTTGTTACTGGTAGTAATATTTCCTAATTTTCTGATTCTAAAACTTTTTTGCCGTCATCTACCACTGTTTATGGTATATTCTGCATAGCATTTATCTGTATTTATTGTTGAATTAAATTACTATAAAATGTTTACTAAAGTAACTTTATATTTTTTGCATTAAGTGTAGATTTGGGAGGCAAAGTTAACTTGAGCACTTTTCCATCCAAATCCAAACATGTTTCCTTTGCAATAATGGCAGATGACCATATTAATCACATAGTAACCCAAAATTTCATTTTACTAGAAAGCTGTTGCACTAAGTTTATGTCATTCATTGAATTGAAATGCATCCTGTTGAAAACTTGGGGATAAATTATTGGAATAAAAATTAATAGTGTTAAATTCACTGTATTAGTAGTATAATAATTAAGTAAATATTTCCTCAAGGAATGAGAAATTCTCTTTCCCTAATGCACTCAGGTGATAAATGGAAATATCATCTATTGTTAATTTCCAACTGTGCCAGTGTAAATTCGTAATGCTAGTGCAATTGCACTAGCATAAGTGAAACATTAAGCTAATAGAATTCAACGTTCATTTCAATTAAGTACTTAATTACCTACAAGTATTTCTAAGTATACAATAAGGCTTAACCAAGTGTTAATATGCCAAGTGTGAACAAATTTAATAAAAGTGTAACATATCTTTGTTTTCAAGTGGTCAGATATCAGACCCATATGACTCTTGTTAACACCAATAGACTAAGTGCTTTCTCAATTATTTTAATAAACAAAATGAGTTTGAGTTAAATCAGTGATTGCATTAAATTTACTATTGGGATATATGTCTTTTAAAGCATGGGTCTGCAACCTGGTGCTCGTGAGCACTGCCATGCTCTTTAGCAGTGTTATTATATGCTTCTACAATACTTAAAATCCCCTTTTCTAGCAGTGGTAATTTAATTTGTTCTTCTGTTCTCTTTCTAAAAGTACTGAATGACGTTTTGGTACTATTGCAATAACTGGGAGAAGGTCATGACAGCGACGCCAGCACTGACAGCCATAAAAATGAACTACTACTCCATTGGAACTCGGTTGGACCAGGGAAGGGAAATTTGAACATGAAGGAATATTGTACTCTGCCCCACCAGGCTGGGTAAGTTAGGTGAAGTGTTTTTGGTTCCTTCCCACATTCACTGTGTTCCCCCCCTCAGGTTGGGTTGTGTAGCGTTCATCTTAATATATATCAATCACAGAAACTGAATGCACACTTCTTCGCCGACTGGCAATTCATGGTACTTTAGAAGCATTTTGATTGATATATGTTAAGATGAATGCAACCCAACCCTAGGGGGGAACACAGTGAACATGGGAAGGAACCAAAAACACTTCACCTAACTTACCCAACCCGGTGGGGCCTAGTACAATGTTCCTTCATGTTCAAATTTCCCTTCCCTGGTCCAACCGAGTTCCAATGGAATAGTAGTTCAATTTTTTGTCTCTGTCAGCACTGACGTCGCTGTCATGACCTTCTCCCAATCATTGCCATATTTAACAAACTTGCCATTGGTTTGATTTTATTTAAGATCGTTCCTATTTTTGAAAAAGTGTAGTGGTGCTTGCTGGATGTTTTAGAAAGTAACTTGCTGCTTGCCACATTGAAAAGGTTGCAGATTGTGTGAATAGCTTTCAGTGATTAGCATTGAGTGTAAAACATTTCCTGTCAGTATATGTATAGTATAGATATGTTGTAGTCTAACTAATTTACCTTTTTCTGCTTCAACAAATGCTTCATTAATGTTAGCTTTCATTATAATGGTGTGATTAGTAACAGTTTAGAAAAAGAGCTTTTTGTGTTTCTGATGGCATGGATATTGTATTTTATAATTTTTGTGTGGAGCAGTACAATACTGGGCCATTATTTGTATAGTCACAAGAATTTATGAAGAGGATATATTTTCTTGATTCAATTTTATTGAGGGTTCAGTAAGGGACTTTGATGAAAGTTGGATAATGTTATTGCCATGTAAACATTTTTGTTCCATTTAATGCTAATAAAATATTTCTGAAAGAACTGTATAGATTTCTTCATCTTGCATTCTTTAAACTTGTAGTTAATTTAGTATTTTGTTTATCAATTAAAAAAACAATATCTTTAATTACCCAGTATTGTTTGAATACATTTTATGAATTACCTTAACAAGTGAAATTGTTTTAAATTTCAAGAGTTTCATTTTTTTTACATTGACTATGAAATTAATCAATATGTTGTTCCGAGCATTCTCCATTATGCTTAATATTTGAAATTAATTGCTGTTACATGTACTAATTAAAATATCTATGCAATTTGTAAGTAATGGTTTGTATTGCATCAGTTAGCTTCCCTTGAGTTAATGGTAAATATCATAGAATTATGCCGTGGATTTGTGGAAAATGTGATGGGTTGCATAGAGCAGCATTTCCCAAATTTTATGCATCTGTGACCCACTCTTGCGGCGGCCGACCTTATCGTGACCTTCTTAACCTCATATATCAACAAATAAATGTAAGATTAAATTCAAAATATAATAAATATGTATTTTATTTGTGCAAACTTTTGTTTTATTCTAAATATATCTATGTATAAAATTTAAATAGAAAAAATATAATTCCATTTTTGTGGCATTTTGATAACCTTTTGTGAACCCCCTGAAAAACTTTTGTGACCCCCAGTTTGGGAACCACTAACATAGAGAGTGGGATTTACATCCAGTTTTTAAAAAGAATGTCTTGAATATTTTTTTTCATTGTAATGGTTATGCCATTTCCTCCAGGTCTTTTTATAATAATAACTAATATTATTTCTTACATTAATGTGTCATCAAAAATATGAATTTATCAATAAAATATCTAAAATTTATGATAATGCAATATTAAATGAGAAATGTTGTAGTATTTAGTTTTGTAGAAATATTGTGCTAGTTATTTCTTAAAGTCCTTGTGAATGCCACATTTTAAAAGTAGGGTATGCTTTTATTAATTCTGAATGCAAAAATTTAGCTAAAAGACTGTGACCTTACACAAAAATATTATTTATTTTAATGCAGCATTTTTGGTTCTGTCTTTTCTATTAATTTCCCTTTCCTTTTGTTGTGAAATAACAATCATTTTTTTCTACCTATAAAAGTTTCTAAACCACAGTATTTTATTTTCAAATTGTTTCAGCATTTCATTCTCATACATGTTGATTCTGCATAAACAGCGCAGCTTATTAATTTTTTAATCTGCATCACAGTTCATTCCAATGTCTGTTCACCCTACATATAATAACGTTAGCAAAGATTTAGACCTTTATGCATAAAATTTAGTAGAAATGTGCAAATGCTGACTGAAAGCTTTCCTTTCGGGCATTATATTTTTCCTTTAGAAAGATGTTACTTTGAAAAAAAAATGTTTTATTTATAAATTAATGTTTCTCAGTCTTTGTTTTATCCCTTTTAAATGATGTTTTTAACCAAAACATTCTATTTAAATTGTCCTTATTTTTTCAGGTACCATTCGGAATCTAAGTCCCCATCTATGGAGACTTTCTCACCTGACTGTTCTTTATTTAAATAATAACTGTCTGTCTCGAATACCAGCTGATATTGGCAAATTACATAATCTTCAACATCTTGATTTATCAAATAATAAGTTACGCAGCCTACCATCTGAGCTAGGAGATCTTATATGTCTCAGGTAAACTAACAATTAACTATACACCATGTATTTCTTGTAGTTGATTGCAATGGAGCTTGAAAATTATTTTAGCAAATTTAAAAACTGTATTTATTGTGGATATGATGCCACACAAGACTGATTTTACATTACAGTCTCCTAAGAAAATTTTTATGCCAATGTTGGTGAATGGTAACTTCGCAATTTTAGGCAGTAGTTATTCTTTATTATTGGAGTTTTTTGTATGCCCAAGTTATTTTATAAGCAATGAACATTTTAGAGTTTATGTATGTGCGTGTTATGTATATTGCTATTAACCTGAGGAATACCTCAGAGGCCCACAACTTTACTTTGTCTATTTAGCTTTAATAAAATTTATGAAAGTTTTTCAAAATTAATACATTGTCCATAGCCTTGTTATAAGTAAGCAGACATAGTTTTCTATTGAATTTACACACATTCCTAGTTTGTAGAATTATTTTTGGCAATGGTCTCATGGTATGTTGAACAGGTGGCTGAAATTAGATTGTGTCAAGTGTGATGTGTCAGATGATTTGGAGTGAAACGTTTTTGTAGTTAATTTGTAATAATTTCTGCTAATCGGAGAGTAGTCTGTTCTCTTATTGTGATAGAAATCTGAGCATGCAAACATAGTGTGAATAAATGTTAAAAAAAGTTCTGTGAAATTCTAGTTTTGATCTCATCCGTACATTTTGCCTCTCGTGTTATGATACTTCCAAGGTATTTATATTCTGAAACTTGTTCTAATGGCTTTCCCCCAATAGTAATGTTCAGATTCTCTTCTTTACCCGATATTCGAATGACCTTGGATTTTTCTGTATTTATTTCCATACCGTATTTTCTACCTGTTATCACTAGTCTATTTATCATTTTTTGTAGCTCCTCTTCCTTTCTTGCTAGAAGTACTTGATCATCTGCGTATTTTACTGTTCTTATAATCCTTCCTCCAATTTTGAAATCCCCTGTGCCTTCTAAAGCTTCTTGCATTAGACTTTCTCCATATATATTGAATAGGGTTGGCGATAGGCAGCAGCCTTGTCTTACTCCTCTACCGATATTTATTCCGCAGGTGTCCACATTCTCAAACCTGACCTTTACAACTTGATTCTCATATAGATTCCTAATCAGTCTCCTGTCTTTCCAGTCTACACCTATATCCTTTAATATCTTCATCAACTTTACCCAATTTACTCTATCAAAGGCCTTCTGCCAGTCTACGAAACATGCGCAGATATCTTGACTGTATTCTATTGCCCTTTCTGATATGATTCTAACTACTCCAATAGCATCTCTAATTCCTCGTCCTTTTCTGAAACCGAATTGATCATCCCCTATTATTTCTTCTGCCTTTTTCTCCAGCCTTTTATTAAGAATCCTCGTGATGATCTTCGATGTGTGTGACAGAAGGCTTATAGTTCTGTAATCTTTACACTGCATTGCCTTTGGTTTCTTCTTTAGAGGGATCATTGTTACTTCTAGGAAATCCTGAGGCCACTCTCCCGTGTCGTAAATCTTATTAATTAATTTCGTGATCGCTTTTAGTCCTTCTGATCCTATGACTTTAAGTATGTCAGCCGGTATTCCATCGCTGCCCGTGGCTTTCCCCTTCTTTAGTTCCACTATCGCCTTTTCCACTTCGCTGTCCATAATACTTGGTCCTAAGTTGTCTTCTTCAATGTTTTCCTCATTTTCCAGTTCTATTTTTGCCGCTCCTGCCTGTTTGCTGTATAATTCCTTAATGTATTCTTCCCATACCTGTGCTACATCCTTTGTTTCTGAGACTATCTTCCCATCCGTATTCATAATTCCTTTACCACAAATTCCATTAGTCTTCTTATCTTCTAATTCCAGTGCCCTAGCGTACATCATATCGTACCGTCCTAACTTCTCCATTTGTTCTATTTCATCACATTTTCCTTTTATCAAATTTTCTCTAGCTTTATCTGTTACCCTTCTCAACTCATTGTTTATACGCCTATAGTTGGCTCTACCTTCTTCACTGTTAACGTTTTTCCATTTTCGTCTCTCATCCATTTTCTCCAGCATTTCCTTCGTGATCCATGGTTTTCTGATTTTCTTCTCTTGTTTTCCAATCTTTTTATCCAAGGTATCCTTGATACTGGTTTTAATTTCATTCCATTCTATATCAACGGTCTTCGGTTTGTTTTCCAATTTTCTTAGGTTATCTTCCAACTTCATGCTGATTACATCCTGCCTTTCTTTCAGTTTTTCTAGGTCCCAGGTCTGTCTTTCTCTTCTCGTTTTTCTTATTTGTTTGAGCTTTGTACTCACGTCAACTATTAGAAGGCTGTGATCTGAATCAATGTCTGCTCCTTGCAATGCCTTGGCATTCTTTATGCTGTTCCTGAATCTTTGTTTTACAAGGATGTAATCTATTTGGCATCTCATTCTATCTCCTGGGCTTTTCCATGTGTATAACCTTCGTTTATGGTTTTTGAATCATGTATTAGTCACTACAAGGTCATTATTGATGCAGAATTCTACGAGTTTCTCCCCTCCTCGATTTCTCTTCCCAAGTCCGTATTGCCCGACAACATTTTCTTCCTGTCCTTCTCCGACTATGCTGTTCCAATCTCCCATTATTATGCAGTTTACCTTTCCTCTTCCGTCTTCTTCGTAAATTTCATTAATTTGCTCATAGATCTCATCTATTTCTTCATCGTCATGAGCTGACGTTGGCATATATACCTGGATTATCAGCATGTCCACTGGGACTGCTTTTAGCTTTATTGCCATCAGTCTATCGTTCGTTGCTATTATCTTTGTCACGCTTTTCATCATATCTTTCCTAAGTACCAGAGTTACTCCCCTTTCCCCACTATTTCCTCCAGAATAAACTACCGTGAATTCTTCCGAGTCGAACTGTCCTTCTCCCTCCCATCTAGTTTCACTTAGCCCTATAATGTCAACTCTATTTCTTCTCATTTCTTCTTTCAAGTTCTCTAGCTTTCCTGCCTTTCTCATAGTTCTTACGTTCCAAGTCCCTATTCGTAATTTACTTTCGACAAATGATTTCCTCAAGGCAGTCCCCGCCCGGAGATCCGATTGGGGGACTATTTTACCTCCGGATTACTTTACCTCGAGAGAACTCATATTGTCCAACCATATAATCTTTACTAGGGATTGTAATGTGGTAGTTTCCCTCTTGCTTTCCACATCGCAGTACTGTAGCCGTTCAAATCGTCCTGATCACACCTACAGCTGTATTGGATATAGACCCAACCAGCATCATTTGTTTTCGGCTCTATACCATACTGGCAGTACTGCTGCCTACTGCCAGGCACTGATGATATTTTTTTTTAAAATAAAACCTCCATTCGAAGGGTTTGAACCCCCGAACTTTGCAATAGAAAGCCGACACGCTAACCACTACACCACCAGTGCATATAGTATAATATTTAAAAAACGTTACTATGACTTTTTATTAAATCTTAGACTGTGAGCCTCTGAGCTCCTCCTCCCTCCCCTGGTAATCCAAGGGACTGAAAATAGTTTGGTATTCCTGGGGTTCATATCAATTCAACGATTTTTTTATTAATATCTTATTTTTGTCAAGAAATGAAATGTATTTTCATGAACATCAAATAAATAGGAAAAGTAACTCATAAGTAAAGTTTTTTCATGGCAATGTTCACATTTAATGAAGCCATTCTATAATATTCTATGAGGTTGATTAGCCAGAAATTCCATACCATGAAGCCATCATTATTGTGATTTGTTTATGCTGAAGGCAGAGAATAAATTAATCTTATAGTTGACTTTAATTATTACTTGCAAAATTGTTTTTAAAAATTGTAAAATTTCTTCACGTAGTTTGATTCAATCACAGATGCTTAATTGTTGATTAAAACTGCTAGGTTATATGCTGAATTCCTTAACCCTTTTAAAACTAACTTTTATGGTAGCTTAAAATAAGTAGAGACTCTTTGCTGGAGAGAAGTGATATGCACATCGATCTGTTATCTATCCAGTGCAACCCACAATTTCATATAGTAATCAATATCGTGAAAACTATAGAAGTTATTGGCATGCAACCTTCTTCAAAGATAAGTTTAAATTATTCTAAACATTTTATGTGCTGCATGTATCCCTCTAAACCAGTGGTTCTTAACCTGGGGTGCATGCACCCCCAGGGGGTGCGAGGCACTGTTTCTAGGGGTGCGAGGTGTTGATCTAGAGATTAAAAAAAAAATTAATTTAAATAGAAACAAAATAAAATATACAACAAAACATTTTGGAGAAATGTCATTTAATTTGTCACAGCCTTTGAATAAACGCAAGTCATTATAAATGAGACGATTATATGTTCATGTCTTCGAAGGAAACATTTGCGTAAATGAAAGATATTTTTTCGGGGGTGCGAAAGCTTATTCTGAAGAACCACTGCTCTAAACCAATCAGGGAAAAAGTTTCCCTCAGTTAAACTTTTTCATGTCTCGACTGAAAATTTTAGTTAAATGTTACAATAGTTATTTTTTTAAAAGGCAGTTCATATTTTTTATATACTCTTGAGTAACTTTTTGTTATTTGGAATCATTATATAAGTCACATAAGAACATTCTCTTTTATTCAATAGAAGCTGAAATATGACGTTTTATGTATACTTGCAAGGAAGGAATTGCGTGACTAGAATAAAAAATATTCACAAAATTTCAACTCTTTTAAAAAAGAAGAAATACAATGGAATCTGATGAATAAAATATAATTATTAAGGACAAAACTTCCTCTTTTAAAATATACCAAGGTTTTTAAAATAGAATAATTTCCAGCGCATCAAAAAATAAATATAGCTAGCTATGATGCTCGATGTACTAATATGTCGGACAGCAGCATGTGAAGTTTTCGCTTGATGTAATGACACGTCGGATGGTGTTGAGGGGTTAAATTGGCCTTACTTCGCTTGCAATGCAAGTTTTCTTTTTGTATCTTATATTGTAGGCATATTTGGCAGTATTACATCTCTGCATTCATATAAGCATATTATTTGGCTCATGTTAGCGGGGACCACATTCAAAACTGACTGCTCCACAGACCTCCTGACCATCATTAGGAGTTTGAAACTCCAGGTCCAGACCTGAAACTGAGCTCATGTACTTGTCCCCTCGTAGTAGGGAGTCATTAGATGATCATGTTATTTGCAATAAAATTTTGTTATTAATTTAGTGAGAAAGTAACTCAGGCATTGAATCCGGGTAAATGAGCTGATTAAGAGCATCTTTTGTACTTAATTCTATGGTAAATAATAAGTAATCTATGCTCGCAAGTAATCTTGATGGTCAGGAATACCAACCTGTTAGGAATATTTGGAATGGGATTGTATTGAAAACAGCTTGACTAGTTGTAGGAACAGTTCTTGCCCATTGAAGATATAGTGGTTATGAGAGTCATCTGCTATGAAGGCAACATACATTAACAGAATGGGCCAGAATTGTTCCTATGACTAGTCATAAACTGTATGATGGCATTGAGGGTTTAATGAATTAACCACCTTTAAATGAAAAAAGAAACTTGTAAATTTCCACTGAAAAGTTTAATAACCGACTGGTTTCACCTGTTACAGCATCATCATTACCTGATGATGCTGTAACAGGCAAAACTGGTCGGTTATTAAACTTTTTAGTGGAAATTTACAAGTTTCTTTTTTCATTTAAATGGAATCATTCCACAAAGTAGAGCCTTCCCAAGTGGACTTTGTTAAACCACCTTTATGTAAATCACATTCAGAAATAATACTTAAATGCATAATTTTCATTTAAATGAAATCTTTCCACAAAGTAGAGCCTTCCCAAGCGGACTTTGTTAAACCACCTTTATGTAAATCACATTCAGGAATATCACTTAAATGCATAATTTTCATTTAAATGAAATCTTTCCACAAAGTAGAGCCTTCCCAAGTGGACTTGGTTAAACCACCTTTATGTAAATCACATTCAGAAATATTACTTAAATGCATAATTTTCTTGTAATCATTGACAATTTTGTAGATGGGTAAGAAAATAATAAATTTAACTTCATAATGCATAAAAACTTGTCTGTAATACTCACTCTGAAGCAGAATGTCACACAAACAAGACACACTTGTGTGCTGTCATAAAAGTAAAGGAAAGAGGCTTGCATTTGGTTAGGTAGAATGTCGGAAAGCTTTTTGCAAAATGTTTAGCTATGTATAAGTCATGTTCCCCGAAAATTTTAGATAGAGGCAAAGTATTCAAGCAAGAATGTGTACAGTCAGTTCAATGTAACATTTTTTCCAAAATATTTTGGCTCATTTCTGGGAAATTGCTAAAAAATATTTCATAGTTATGATAATTTTTTAATGGATCAAGTCCTGGAGATCGTGGTCATGAAAAAAAAGGAAAATATTTTTGAGACCAAAATCTGATGCTCTGACAAACTTTTGTCAGCTTCAATTTTCAAAATGGTGTTCTTCAAAAATCTCCTTTTCATTTTCTCTTCGGCAAGTCTAAGTTATTTAATTCCAAGCTTTTTCAGTTAGAAAATCTCTCCAAATCTTCATATTGGGTGTATTCTCAAATTGTCATGGTCACTCAAGTTGCTTGCTTCAAAAACAAACTTTTGTTGGTCGCACATGCTCTACCTGCCTGCATACTGCTTTCACATGGGAAAAAGACTTAAAGATATGCTTGCATTTTAAAATAATTTGCAATTAAATTTTTTGGTTTAAAAAAAGGTCATGTGGAGGGTAATTAACGGATTTTATTATTTTTCAAAAATTTGGATAAAATGGGGTTTAAACAAAAAACTTGTTTTAAAATTTTTGGGTGTTATTTTGTGTTTTATAATTCACACACAACAAAATCTGCCTGGCTAATGTTCCTTCAGTATTATTACTCCTTTCCGGCATTTGCAAATGGCTAAATGAATGCTCAGCATCATAACTCTATTGGAATTCATAGCAGTGTTAAGGCAAACTTTTTAAAATTAGGGTATCAGGCACCAGCACCAATCCAAAACTTAACATTATCCAAATATTTGTTTCGAGTTTAGGGCTCGAAAATACAGACTGCAAGTTAGAATTTAATCTGCTCTCTCACATCTCTATATATTCTGGAAAATTCGATGTGATCTTTAACATCTAGGGCATGCATAGATTTATTAAAAGGACCTCATATGGATGCATTTCTTCAGACATGTAATGGATGTGCAAATATTTCTATGGATTGTAGCAATCCATTTCGAAGTTAGAATTTTTGAAAGCTCTTTTATAGCTGTATTAATTGCTGTTGTGTTAGGAAGTGTTTTCATAACAGTGACATACATACCTATTTTAACTATTTACAGAGTAGTTCCATTTGCTTCTTTAAGCGTATGTTGACAATGTGCTCAAATCGATGTAGTATTTAAGTTTTACTTTTAAGTTGTTTTTGCAAATTAAGAATTTGTGCCAATCATAAGAGTATAATATAAGAGTAAAGTGTATTTTTAACTGAAAGATTTAATTATGTCATTGATGTATACTTTTTTTACTATTTATTTATTCATATACAATTGGCTTACAGCACTAGGCCCATTACAGCTGATCAATTTAACAATATAGAAATAACAGTAGCAACAACAACAAAGACAATCGCAAACAACCATGACCAAGGCGGGACTTGAACCCGTGGCCCTAGCATTGGGAACAGAGTAGTAAAAGTATATTCGTTTAGGATTGTGTAACGTAAAAAGAACCCAAATAAATGCAGTTATGGTAAAATGTGATTTGAGTATGTCATGAATTACAAGACAGTCTAACAGAATGGGTTTGTATTTAATGAAAAATATATTCAGTTCAGTTGTTTATTTCTCTTACATCACCTTTTCTATGAGAATGAACTCTGTCTGACACATCCTTTTACATAGAATATTTACATTTACTATTGACAGCTGGCAAAGGTTTTTTAAATACCTGATAAATATTGTGTTTATTATATTATACCATGCATTTTTGAAAAATACCTTGGTTAAAAATCGAGGAAATAAAATGCACGGCATATTGCATCTACCAAAAAAGTGCCTTTTCACTAGAGATGTATGAACTGTTCTAAATTTTGAACCGAGTCGAGTTTTAAAATAAAACTCGACTCGGTTTGGGCTGAAATAAAAGTTCGAAAATTTTGAACTATCAAAAAAATGCATTTTCAAAAAATGATGCCTTCATGATCATTAAAAAATTATTTCATTAGATTTACCGTATCTGCCTGAATATAAGCCAATGTTTTTGTCAAAATCTATTATGAAAATGCACTGCTCTGCTTAAATGAGAGTCCGAAAAAAAATTTGGGGTTAGGGTTAAGTCTTTTAGTCACCCATAGATGGCAGTGCATTTCTCATTGCTGTTACGTTCAGATGATATTACTATATTTTTCGTAAAGTAAATATTTGGCCTACGATGAATATTAATGATAAATAATAAAGCTAGAATATTGAATTTAGCAGTACTCATGTTTTGTTGCCTTTGTCAACTGTTTTTTCATTTCTAAATGATATTGGATATTTTCTTTCGTTTCTCAGGGCTATGCATATGTATCATTAAAAATAATTAGGAATTTGTATTATTTTTCATTATGTATTAAAAGAAGTTCCTATTAGTTTTACTTGACTATTGTAGTTATTGCTATAGCCATTGTAATGTTTGTATGCATGTTAAAACCTCATTCAAGGGATCTATTAAAATTGTGTACATTGACTACGCAGTCAATTATGCAAAGTACGGTGATGGCTTTTGATGCTCAACTGTTTGAATTTCGGTAAAACTTTACATTGAACGTGCATAATTATAAAAATGCAATTTCTTAGGGCAATGTAAATGCTAATTTAATTGGAAATAGACTTGGATTAAAAATTATCTTGGGGAGGTCGCTATTGCTTTATTTGACCTTTTGTGAAAATGAAGATGAATGAAATTATCCTCACTGAAAGTGGAACATTATTCAACAATGCAAAATTATTAATTGGAGTAATATATCAAATGTTCACAACTAAACCATTTCCCACTCTTTTCTTCAATCTCGAATAATGTATTCTAGGCCCGACACACTTCAGCAAAAAATCTACGAATTTACTTTTTGTCAAAAAATGTTAGAAATTTTTGGGGGGTCGGCTTTTATTCAGGTAGATATGGTATTAAGTTACAACTATTGAAGTGGCATCTGAATTTAATTCTTTATCATTGGTTGATTTAGATCAGTGGTGTAAAAACTTTTTCTATCAAGGGGCCGGAGAATTTATTTTTCTGAGCTGGAGATCAGCTTCGTCGATTATACCAATTCTGCCAGGCTTACTAGATTAAATGAAAATATGTCCATTACGAAAAAGTGAATTATGAATTTTTATTAAGAATAAATCTAAGTGGATATAAAAAATCCAACCCTAACAACAAAATCGTTTTAAATTAATCTTTTTTACATATTTCTCAATATTTGGATACTTAAATTATGGCTGTTGACCGTAAAAAAACGTTTTGTGGGCCGTATGCAGCCCGCAAGTTGCTTTAAATGGAAACGCGTTTTTTGTAAACATAACTTTCCTGAAAGTTTAGTTTATTTATTTATTTTCTAATAAAATTCCAAAAATTTGCTTAGTATTTTTTTAAAACAATGCCAACACGACAGGAAATTTGTCTTATTTTACTTACAACTATCGATGTCGCTATCAATAGTTTACACTTGTCCGCAGTTGCTATAGATGCAAAAATTTGTTTATAGACATATTAGTATTGAAACTTTAGTTTGTTTACCCATTAATCTCCCCCATTAATCTCATTAATGGGGGACTGTCAAATATCGTGAATTACCGAAAATTTTATGAAGTTGTATTGTATGGCTATTGTTATAGGCAAATATAAAGTTTTTTCGTTAAATTTTTAACAGATATTTATATAAAAAGCAATTTAAAACAGACGAGTTAATGCCAAACCCGATCACATCTGATTGGTAGCCTAAGTTTGCCGAGTGTTTAGTGACGTCAGTGAATGCCACAAGCATGTGAGTTGATGCTAGCCATGCTAGAATCCATTGTGCCGATATAGAAGTAGTAGCTTGAAAGACAATTCTGTTGTTTTCTTCTATACTCCATCTTAGAAGAAATATTGGTAGAAGTACTGCACCTTCCTGCATTTATTTCGCTTTGTGTTTTGCAAAATGGCATATAAAGGGTTTTGTGTAGCCAGATCTGATAGTTTGCCCAATGTTGATTCGTACATGCTTTTGCAGTTCATTGGAAGTCGTAGGGAGCAATATTCAGATTTTGAAATGCTTGCAGTTATGGCGGACAGGTTTGTATTACATTTAATTGATAAAACAAGTTCGATGTAGCGCTTTTATTTTCAGTTATTTTAATGGTACTATCATTTTGACTGAAACGCAGAAGACATGTAAAAGATAGATTGATGTCTTAAAACAGCTTTCCCATTCTAAATGAATACTGTAAATACCCGCGTATAATATGCATTATGCACACTTTTTTCGAAATATTTGAGTTAAAAATTAGGGTGCGTGTTATGCGAGGGTACATAATCTTCCTATTTTCATTTGACCCCATATTTCCACAATTTCGGCACATCAATTACTGCCCAGGTATCCTCATAATTTTATTGGTGATTTTTACGAAAAGTAAGATAGATAATAGTTAAAATTTATTTACTAATTCTATAAACATACATTAATTAGATATGAAAAGAATGAATTCAGTATTTGTTCATTTAAAAGCCAAGAAATTCTTCGTCACTGGACCATTCTTCTTCGATGTTGTTATCGAAATTGTCATCTTACGCATGACGTCACCCTACACCAGTGCCCCGCCTGGTGGTGAGGTACTGGTACTACTTACAATTAGAAACAATGGCAGCTGATGCCTTTGAGTATGCTGGGAGTTGATGTTTCTTGTAGAACTAAATCAAGTTTTCGTTTCCTACTTTTCTCTCAGCATTCATACGTGGTTTATTCTTGATTCTTAATGTCTGTAGTTAATTATGATTATTTGCTATCGTTTTTACGTGCTCCAGAGTGTTCTAATAAGGTTAAAACTGAAGGTTGGGCAAACCCATCCACCTCAGGCATGACTAAAACGTATGTAAAAAACTTCGACATAGGATTATCGTCATTCCTTCAATTTATTAGCTCAAACAATGTCATATGCAATACTATGAAATGAATATAATTGGATTATTGTGTATATCCTAATATCACCTTGTAAGTAAACAGAGTATGTAGTGATTGAGTTAGCTGACGTCCTTTTGGAACATTATTCGAAAATGTCATTTCGTACCTTCATTATGTTACCAACACATAATACCAATAATTCGATCATTGCTTTAGACCGCAAAACACCATCCACTTTATTCTGGAATGGTAACTCTAAAAAAAATCTGTTCGTGCTATACGCGGGTATATAGAAAAATCATAGTTTACGAGGCTGAAGACCCCCCTGCGCGTTATACAAGGGTGCACATTAGATGCAGGTATTTACGGTAAAACAACTAGTTTTAACTAATATTATAGAATATTAATTTATATATTGTTTCCCATGCTCTCCTAGTATCTAGTAAGTAAAATATAGTTAGATAAGTATACAAAAGTAATGGATGGTTGAGACTTTGTGGAATTCCAGAATAAAATAACATGAACAATGCTAGATAGTATTTTTTTTTTATATTAAACTTTTGTTATTTCCACAAAATATATTAAGTAAAACACGACAGGTTTCAGTGAATAATCACCATCATCTGCCTTAACGAATCATCGGGTCAAATATTGACAAATATACAAAATTAATGTGAATAAACCTAGTTTCCGTGTGTCTTGTCTATAGGAAATGTGGTGAAGTTGGTTGTTTTAAGTGTCTATCTTCCTTAGTTTTTACCTATACTTGTGAAAAGAAAAACTGTAGAAATGTTTGTCATAACTGCATGTCTCTTTTGTATATGTCGTGAATTTCATTGTTGCTTTTATGGCTTTTTTCTCCTTTTGAGGTCAATGAGGAAAGACTGTTAGTTATGCTGTTGGATTTGTTAAACTGAAGCGAGAAGGAAAAATTTGTATTGTTAAAGGCAAGATTTGCCCTGAACACAGAATAAGATAAAGAGGTTATGAAGTGAGTGTAGTTGTAGATGAAGAAGAAGATTTAGTCATGTCTGTGGAGTGTCATGACTGCCCTTATTTAGCAAAACACGGTCCTTCAAAATACCATGCTGTTGTGGATATTATGTGAACAAATTTATTAAAATATTTAAATTACAGAACTAACTTAATATGTAACAGTTGTAAAAGTAATTGCTTAAAAACTTGGTACTTAAATATATGCACTGCAATAGTGATTATTTGCTTAATAAACCCATAGCCCAACGTTTTCCGTGAGTTTGATCTTAGGTATTTAGAATAGGTATATTACATTATGGAGGTTTTGTTAAAATATATATGCAAATCTTTGAAACATAAAAATATAATTTACTCTTTCAATGTTCTCCAGAAATATATGCATCATGTCAATGTAATGCCGACATAAGTCATAAACTAATATACGAAGCAATAAAATTACATACATACATATAACTAGTACTTAGATTAAATGATCTTCGCAGACAAATGCAGTTGTACGTTCCGATATATCAGATGGGTATCTCCTCATGACTTTCAACCACAATATTCTCCACTTCTTATTTCTTCCCAAGGAGCTCGGTAGCGTGAAGAACAATTTTCTCGGGGTTTTAAATGTTGTATTTAAGCAGTGAGGTACCAGACAATACTTATAACCCTTCTTAACTTCCATATTTTCCATTTTAGCTATGATATCAGGAAAAGCAACAGGACGAAGTACCAAAACTGCATACCCCTTGCTACTCTCTCTTCAACCAGCATGCCGTTTTTGCGGGATATTTAAGAGAGTTATTTTAAATATTTTTTTAATATTTATTTTTAATAAAGATGATATAACAAAGGAATGTTCACAGGGAGTAATTAAGTCAATTACAAAGAATTAAAAAAAACAAATGTTTTGACAATCCCCCATTGTGGCATTATCTGAAAATTGTCAAATGAGTATTTTGATGACTTAATCATTTAGTATTAATATTTTATCATCGTAAATACCCCATAAAATGTCTGAAAGTTAAAACACCTACTGAGGTGAGTGAAAAAAGTTCTTCGATATGGAAATATTTCACGAAAATTTCATCTAACAATGAAGCAGAGTGTAATAGATTTTTAAAAAGTTTGATCGATCTTGCTTAATTTTTCAATTCTAAGTTTGTATTCGTTGTTATGAATCAATAAAAATTAAGAATAATTAACATTGAGTTAAAAAAGGCCTGTAAAGCACTTTTATTGTACCTAACCAAATCATTAAATATATCTTTGAACATAAGACTCGACTCGAAACTCGAATTTTTCAACAATTTTCGACTCAAGTTGAAAATTTGGTGTTTGCACATCCCTACTTTCCATGCCAGGCGCACAATATTGAGTAGCGTTTTGTGGGTGGCCTACCCCCAACAGATGAATGGGCAAATCTTGTGTAATGTCAGCAACCCCCTTTTTTGATGAGAACTTTTTGGGAAAAAAGTGTGGGTATTACACAAGTAAATAAGGCACTACAGTAAAACCCTTTATTCACATTTTTCTAGGGACTAAGGAAAAAACATAAATAGTAAGAAAGTGTAAATTGCAGGAAATTAATAAATTACTGTATTTTTTGGGCTATAAGATGCACCTCACATTTTTAGATTTTTTATGAAAGAATATATTTTGGTTCACCAAAGCATTTAGGAAGGGCCACATTGTGTATCATTTCTAGCCATGATTAAGTCCGTATCTGGCAACATTTAAAGAAAATATTATGGTGCAATAACAGTTAAATATAATGTTTTAGATAAACTTCATTCATGAAAGTAAATAGGAATGATCTAAAGCATAAATAATTGCTTTGAAACTTGTAAATGTGCCCTGCATGCACTTGGCAGGCCTGTTAATTAAGCTGTTGAATTGCACCCCTTATGTCCCACATTCCTTACTGATAGTACTCTCTTGAACTCAAGTGCAAGATGAGATTTTAATACCTAAATACCTCTGTTGTGTTATTTATTTTTTCACTTGTCTAATTGTGGCCATTCAGGACCAAGCTTATGAAGGCTATGTTTCTATTTTCCGATCACCTTCACTTTTTCCTCCTGATTTATCCATTCACAGATCATTTTTTCTATGGGACATAGACCAAAATGATGTTCTACTGCTCAGTTTCCATGCAATTTTGTGTATTGAATCACCTGAAGCTTATAGCTAATAATGTAAGCAAATCTTTTCACTCCTGTAGCCATTGTGATTTCATTACATGAAACAGTATTTAACCTAGATATTTATAAAAAAATTTATTACATCTACTGGAATTCTGTTTATCGGCATTAGTCATGCTACTCAACATGATCATTAGGAACTAAAACATATGACTAATATTGCAAAAGCATAGAAATTGCAATCACTGCGAGCAGATATGCAATAATGAAAATGCATTGTCGAAATTCATGCTGCATAAGGTTTTACTGTATACAGAGTGAGTCACCTAACATTACCACCTCAAATATTTCCTAAAAAAAGAAAGATATTGAAATACCGTTTTCACAGGTATGAAGCCAAGAGAGGGGCTCACAAAATTAGAGGATACAAACTCTCAAACAATCTGAGGAAGTAATAATAATAATAAATTGTAAAGCTATTTTGCTTACAAATTTATTAAATACACTGTTTCTTCCGAATCACTATTTAAAGTTCTAATTTTATTTAATATCATTGTTCATCTTTCAACCCTGCGCAGTGTCCTATGCCATGTGTTTGATAGACACGCGAATGAACTGCAGAGGTGCATCTCACTTACTGTATCTCGACCTTCAACATTTACATTGTAATATCTCTGGAAGTATTTGGTCTAGGAAAGTGTAACGAACGCCGTTATAAATGCGTTTCCCTCTAGTTTCAATTTCGCTAGAAATAATAGGGGGTTTCCATTTTGAAAATATAACTTTTTGTTGAAATTATTACTTCCTCAGATTGTTCGAGTTTTCGATTTTTAAGGTGCAAAATTATTTTTTTCATTCATCAAAATACATAAATATGGACCAATTTTCTGTTTTTATTTTATTCAATGGCTAAAATTATAAAATATCTTATTTATGTTTAGATGTTACATGGAAGAATTTCTCAGAAACACGCATTTATTTTCGAAATTGTATGACTTTTTCGTACTCTTTCCGGGTGTAGCCAAGGCGACCTGCATTGTTGCCTCTGATTGAATTATCGCCTTTTAAGTCTTCAAATAGACAAAGGAATTGCGTTATTTACTATGCGCTTTTTATGAAGCATCGAAATAATAATTGTAGCAATATCAAACAATATATTGCAATGTTAATATAATTGCAGTTAATTATTATTCAGTAACCTGGGTATGGACTGGGGGCATTTTTAATGATTGACTTCTTTCTTTATTTCAATACAGGAATATTACCTTTTTCGTAAGTAAAATCATTATATTTTATATATTTAATGTTTATTTATTCAAATTGGTCTACGCATCAGTTTGAAATTTGATGATAAGGAGAATTTGGGCTATTATTATTAAATGAAAAATAACACATTATGAAGTACAAAAAAAGTTTTGTTAATATTTTCTGAGTAAAAATTGAAATAAATGGTTGAATTAATTGTATAAAATAATTGCATATATTTCAATAAAAAGAAACAATTTTAAAGTATTAATAACATAAAACTTTGAAAATAATTGCTCTCTATCATTATTTTCCTCTCTAAGATGAATTTCAAACATTCAGATTTATGACTGACTAGCAGAAGTACCCGGATGTTGCTTGGGTTTAAGGCTAAGAACAAATAATCAATCCAGAGTATACAGAAACAAATTTTCAAGGTTTATGTATTTACGAATGTGCTACGGAGCTGAAATTTGTTTTAGAGGTAGGATTTGTAAAAAAACGAAATAGGGATTATGGAAATTCTGATATTTTAATTTGTGTTGCCGTTAAAAATTCTTAAAGTTTAAACAAATAGATAAATGTTTAGGTACCACGGGATAAGCTTGGAAGCTGAAATTTTCAAGGTATTCACAGAGTAGTGCATTTACACAAATAAACATTTGAATCTCTCCATAAATATATTGCGTCGGCCGCTAAAAATGTTTAAAATTTAAACAATTAGAGAAATATTATTTCACTTCTAGAAGTGCTAAAACTTTAATATTTGGCAGAAATGTGTAGCATTAGTACCCCATAATGGAGAAAGTATAAAATTCTTAAAATTTAAAAGTTTGGGGATTGTTTTAATCTATTATTTTTACATAAGGGAAAAACGAAAATCGCTGCAGAGGTGAAATCTTTAGAATTAAAAAAATATTTGTAATGGTGAAATATCTGTCTGAAAAATGAATTTTTTTTCAAGGTGAGATGAAATGCTTGTAAGCAAGCAAGCCAGCACCTTTTACTAGTATGTTACATGTATGTTATATCCTCTGTAAGGAACGTCTATATATAATGATATAGGAGGATACTAATGTTGAGGCACTTCCAATAGAGATGAAGATTCGAAATTTTTACATAGGTAGAACTATGTACAAAACCTACTAGAAAAAACGAAAATCCTGAAAAAGTTTAACAATGTGTCCGCTAAAAATTCGTTATTGTTGAAACAAAATTTCAAGGTTTATATATTTCCGAATGTGCTACACAGCTGAAATTTTTTTAAAAGGTAGAATTTGTAAAAATACGAAATAGGGATTATAGAAATTTTGATATTTTATTTTGTTAAGCTGTTAAAAATTCTTAAAGTTTAAACAAATAGGTAAATTTTTAAGTACTATGGGACAAGCTAGGAAGCTGAAATGTTAAAGTTACGTAGAGCTTAGTGCGGTGAAACAAGCCAACATTTGAAAATCTCCAGCAAAGTGTTATTGCGGCCATTAAAATTTTTTTTAATTTAAACAATTCAAAAAATATTATTTCACTTCTAGATGTGCTACAACTTCAAAGTTTGACGTAAATTTGTGGAATTAGTACCTTACATTGGGTAAAGTATAATATTCTTAAGATTGCAAATTTAATGCATTAATCAAATATTATTCCATAATGAAAGATCGAAATTGGGTGCAGAGATGAAATCTTTTTAATTAAAAAAATATTTCCAATAATGTTATATCTCTCTGAAAAATTAATGTTGATCTGGGTTAGATTAAATGCTTGTAGAATGCAAGCACCAACTACTTGTATATAATGAGCATGCTTTTCGAAGTTTAGTATACTTATTTTTTACCTTCATGTGTACAATGTAGGACTTAAAGTATGTCTCTCAGGGATCACTCCTCCTAACTCCTAATTTCCGTTTAACCCTGTCCCTTGTTAATCATGGTTTTGTCAAGTCAGGAACAAACCCCCATGGTTGGCAAGGAGGTTCAGATCCGGTAGAGGTCGGATTTTTCAACCCCTACTTGTGTGATTACATGAGACCGTGAAAGTCAGTGCTTCATCTTTCGGAAGGGATGTTAAGCAGTTGGGCCCATTGGCACTGGGTTTCCCCCCTCCCTTGTTTGTGTGTTCAGTGTGGAAGGAGTAATGGCTATAATAATCCATGAAGTTGATTAGCCGGAAATGCCATACAAACAAATGGTTGGTAAGGGTCAACCGTATAGCTCCGTTGAAAGTTTATGGACAATGCGCAGAAACCCATTTTAGTCTGGAAGTCTATTATCAAAATGCAGGCTGCGTGGAAGAGAGGGTAAATTTCTACATCATTCTCTGCTGAGATTCCACGTAGAGCTGAATCCCAAGGTCATTCATTTCCTCTTCACTTTCCCTCCCCTTAAACATCTTCCTCCACAACATGCGGCAGTTCGTGCATTTAGGGACCATAAGCTTTCAATACACCTATACTATTTTCTGGTTTTCTTAGGAAAGTGTTTCTAATGTTAATCAAGGGAAATGCTTATTTTGTTTCTAGAAAAAATACAACATAAATTGGAATTCCCTTACCAAGGTTAGAGGATATATTTAGCTACATTAAGGAGATTAAGTAGATACTAGGCATCATTGTAGATAGGTGCTGCAGCACAATGTAGTGCCGCAGGGATGGAGAAAACATTCGGTAACGAAGTACTATGGAAACGACATAAAGCGGAAGGACAAATTGAGGACTTACTGTATCGTGGATTTTTCTTGGAATACTGATGTGAAAGAGGAAGAGAGGATTTTCTGATACTATTTAATGCTGGAACAGTGTGAAATACTCCTGGCTTAGATGGCTACTCACAAGAGAGAAGTACCCTATTAACCTGAAAGGAAGACTAGGTTTTTTTCCAAAATTTTCGACAAAAAAATTAGGAATCGTCTTAATATCGAGTAAAAAGTTTTTAAAGCAGCATGGAACACCCCCACGCTGATTCTATGTCCACAAATGTGCATTTATTTATGCATACAATACATTACATTTAATTTATTAATACAGTACATTTATTAGGTGTTTTATACCAGTGCAGTGGTAGTAGCCGAACACCTTATGGGCTCATCACCTCCATCTGTCTGTCTGCATGTTTAATCTCTGAAAGTACTGGGCAGATTTTAATTAAGTATTAGTGATCCTTATTAAAATTTATTGCATAATTTTGATTTTGAATTGAATCCGTCAATTGGAACTTCCACTTTACATAAGTAGTTAAATAAATGTATACTCATTTCTCGTTAAATGGAATCTATCAAGCAACAATTAAATACTATATTTTCTCTCCCTAGATCTTATTTGATCTGTAAGGTATCAATTAAAAAATTTATTCGGATAGAGGACAACATTTACCACAAAAACGTCAGCGAGACCACATAATTAAAACATATAGTTTCAGAGATAATTTTTTAAAATCCCCAGCAAAACATCATGTTTTGTTTTCATCAGTCGATATGATGATTCTATCAGTAAACAACGATTAAAATCCATATTTTTCTATCCCATGATCTTATATGATCCATGAAGTATATATTTTTAAAAAACTATTCAAATTGAAGACAGTATTTACCCCAAAAAAGTCTGTAAAACCATATAAATACAATTATATTTTCAGAGATAAAAAGTCAAGAACCATTTAAACTTTGTATACAGTTTTATACGTATTTCCCATAAAAAATGTCTTTGAAATCTCTGTGTATTCCGTTTTTGGAGTATATTTTTCCTTCTTCATACTCTTGAAGTTCACAATGTGCAAATAAGTGGCTTTCAACTTTGTTGGTACTGGTGGAAGATGAGTATTGACAAACATATGACAGAACTTTTAATCTGCTGGGTAGTAAATTTGATACATTAGGTGTTGAAACTGTTTACACTAAGATTGCTGGGGTTTTATGTGTGTCTTGTTACAATTTAAAGATATTTCTTATTTTTTGATTGGTGTGCCAGCGGCGACAAGTACACCTGCAGTTTGAAGAGCACGTGATTGGTACAAACTTGGCTAGGTTTTAACGTGAAGTGAGAACTAGTTATGTTTTTAGCAGTGTTAAATAAATTACCCCAAATTTGACGTCGGAAATGACAGATCAGTTAGAGAAGAAAGGCATCTCTGTAAAAGGGAATGTATCACAAGGTATAAGATGAAGTTTTGATAGAAATATTAAGTTAATGGTGGTGTGTGAAGAATGTTGAATAGAAGAGTAGGGTTGAACTTGAGAATGATAAAGATAGAGTAAGGAAAATGGTGAAGAGAGAGATAGTGAGTAATGGAGACATCAAGTATAATGATTTTTATTGATATGAAAGAAAAATATGGGGGTCGAGAAGTTTAAGGGAAAATGTTTCCATAAATTTTTTTAGCAATTTTAATGTTTGCAGGAATCACAGGGACTTGGGTCATAAATTTTTTTTGATATACAATCTTAAAAGTGAGGGATCTTGGATTATTGGGGAAATACAGTAAGGGAAATTTTTTTACCATCACTGTACTTTATGATACAGTGGAGCATCAACTATTTGAGTCACTGGCATAGCAAAGCGATGCTGGGTCCTGGTTCGAGATTTTGTTATTGGCCCCATGTTATTTTGGAAAAAGATTTAACAGGATGTTTTTTAATAAGTGAGTGAATTCCTTAAGCCAAAACCAAGGGATTGTGAATAAGCCCAATGCATTTTGCCCACCAAGTGAGCATCCTCGGGGGCAACCTGAACACGACAGCGATTTGAAGTCAACTGTTGACTAGGATAGGCCTAAATACAGGTGTACCATTCCTGATCAAACCTCTCATTGCTCAATTTATTTGTTCAATGTGGAATGGTTCATAGATTTTGTTTAGATAAACTTCTTATGCTATCTGCAATCCCAGTGAAATAAATGATTTCACTTTTCTCTTTATACATGTATCAAACAGTTTCCTCTTAACATTTCCTGGATAAGTACAAATTCAGTTTTGCTTTATTCATGTTCATTTTTGAAGTTTATGGGTGACATGCTAGACTGTTTCTTTTAATATCTCATAAATAATCCTTGTATGGCTGCATAAATTACATGAATCACCAAAAGGCGGATGATTTTATTTACAACCCTTTTAATTCTCAATTTGGAAATTTTTATAACCATTCAACCTTCAAGAATTCAAATCTCTGTTCAGATTCTGATTGGGCAACAATTCTTTTGACATTTCATAATTAGCCTACCTTTAGGGAATATATTTCAAACAAGAAGAAATTCTTCTATGTCCAGGAATTGATTCCAGGTCTTCCAATGGCTGAGCGGATATTCTACCATTGAACTATTGTAGCAGATTAATTCTCTCGTTTCTGAATGAGGATGTTTTCTTAGTTCAGTGGTAGAATATCTACATGGCAAGTGGAAGACCCAGGTTCAATTCCTGGTCATAGCAGAATTTTTTCTCATTTAGAAAATAATCCCAACTTTTCAGTTAATGCCAGTCTGCATAGGATTTTAAGACCTTTTTATTTCATCAGTTTAATAGCCTACTTCTAATTGAAAATATTTTTTTGCTTGTGCAATTTTTAAGTTCAATCTGTAATGCTCTGTATCTTAATCTATTATAATTTGTCATTTGTCTGTCAGAAGCCTTTTTCAATTTTAAGCCAATGCTGCCACCAGAAAAAATCTTACATTTGCAGGATTCGAATCCGCTCAGGCTAGTACTGCTCGTTTATGCGGAATAGGATGAGACATTTTGGCTACAGAGAACTTATCGTAGATTTAGGGAAATTATCATTATAACTTACACATAACTATTTACTTACTAATATTTTAATTGTATTTTGTGCACTTGAATATATACTGTATTGTCCCGAGTATAACCTGATGTTTTTTCCCAAAAAATGAAATTTTAAAAGTTGCCCCTGCATTATATTCGAGTACTAGTGATTTTAAAAGATCATAAAATCATGTTTTGAAAAACCACCGTACATTCTGCATGTCTGTTTACAAGATACATGTTACATTGTAGACACTAGGCGTATGTTAGATTGTACTTGAAAAGCATCCAAGGCGAGAATAGATTGAGTTTAATCGGCGGCTGAACCCCTCGATTGAATTGAAGCTATAAATGCGTCGGCGTATTCTTTGTAACTACCTTAGCGAGTTTTTACCTATCTGTTATTTTAACAATGGGTGACAAAAAGGGTGTTGATCATGTTGAGAAAAAAGGTTCTTCCAAATCCGAGGTTAACAGAGAATTCGATAAAATTATGACATGAATTTTAAAATAGTCATAGCTAAATCAGTGTTGTTAAACTCCACTGGAAATGATAAATCAAGGATAACTGTTATACTTGGAGTCATGGCCAACTGGCAAAAACTGACTCCCTACGTAATTTTAAATCGTAAAAGGATGCCAAAGGTAAAGTTACTATCAGGTGTAATCTTTCATGTGCAGGAGAAGGGGTGGATGAACAAGGAACTTGTGTTAGATTGGCTGAAGGTTTTTTGGGCTCATGTTATATTCGAGGTTTAGTTTTTTCTTGAAAACTTTCCAAAAATCTTAGGGTCATGTTATATTCGAGGTCGCTTTATATTCAGGACAATACGGTATATCCAGACCATTATAAAATAAAGCAACTTTCCATTTTAAAGGGATGTTGCCTTGCCAACCAATTACCTTGTTAAACCTCGAAATCCTATCGTTATTTCAATCCTTATGGATGAAAGTGTTCTTTGCTTTTAATATGAGAGAGAGAGAAGGAAGGATAGGGAAACATTCGTAAATAAACAAAAGTTACTCTAAATAAATCATGGCAGAAAAAAGAAAATTGAGTGAAGGCAATAAAAAAGCAGGAAATAACCCTGAATTAGCATGGTAAAGCACAAATCTTGAAGAAAAGCTTAAAGTGATTCAGTGTTTCAACGAAGGTGAATGTCAGAGCGATGTTGCTTGTAACTTCACAACTCCTACAATTCATGCAATTATGTTAAAGGCAAAATAAATAGTTTATTGAATCAGTCACTTCAATAACTACAAAGAAACATACAATCACATAGTAATTTGTTAAAAAAATGGAGCAACTGCTAATTTTGTGGTATGATGCTAAACATTCCGAGTATTGCATGTCCCTTAGTCAAGCGGTCATTTACAATAAAGCCCTTTCTTTATTAGAACATTTAAAGTAAGAAGAGAGTGGCGATTCTTCTGAAACATTTAATACCAGTTCCGGTTGGTTTCAAAATTTTGTTTTAAAATGAAATATTTACAATATGGTTCCAAAAAATTCAGTGTCAGTGCTATTCGAAGTAATATAAAAATAAAAGGCAAACAGTAAGCTTATCTGTAAAAATTCATATAAGGGTCGGAAGGAGGTATGGGATCCACAGCATTTGCGTGTGATTTGGTTTTGAGTGAATAAACTGGACCACCATTTGCAGAGTATATCTTGTTAATTTTTATTCATTATTATTATTATTTAATTCTATTTAACTGGTAATATTCCTTAAATTTATAAAAAATAGTTGAAAATTACTTGACAGAAATACCTATCCCTACATAAAACATATTTTAAGCCCTGATATACGTATCTTTTCCAGGGACAAAGTCTTCGCGTATATTGGTGCATTCTTGTACTATGTTATAAACTGTTTGTTTAGTGCAAGTTTGGTTAGGGCAAAGATATTTCAGAATGCATCCTTTTTGCTAAACGAGTCATGACTAATCACATTTTTCAATTTATACACCATTAATCACAATTATTGAATTGGAGATTAATATCAGGCAATATAAAGAACATTCTCTTGAATCAGATGTCAAACCACTAGTTTACTTCGAAAAATATTTATTTGAATACATAAATCAATATGTAGGTTGAATATAATTCCATTGCCACTTTTCCAGTCATGCAGTGTTTATTTTTCAGCCAAGTTCACAAAACTGTGCATACCTTATATTAGGGAAATGTGGGTATTATTGAGGAAGATGGGTTTGGCCAACTCCCTCTTAACTAAAAGTCAGTGTAAAGTTCTCCCTTCCCACATTATAGAAGGCCTCATAATCAGTGATATGGTTTTTCTCAGTGCTCACTTAATGATAAGCGGTTGCTGCTTTCTTTTTTCTCCATAAACTATTTGTGATGTAACCATGAACATGCCCTTCCTTTTGTTTTTATACTGAACATTTTTTCATTGACTTGAGCACTTCACTTCATGCTCCTTCATGTGACTTCGTAGCCTTTCTATACCAGACATCTATGTTATTCTTTTGGTACTAATATGTTCGTAATGTCATGTTTTATTTCGCTTAAAATGATTCACTGGATATGTTAGCTATTGTGGTAGTATTGTTTCTTTGTGGAATGTTTGTATATTATAAATCTTACCCCAGATGTTAGGTGTGTCAATAGTTTCTTACAAAGAATTATCTCATTTCATGTGTTTATCCAAGTTCTGCATCAATCTCGATGGGAGTTTTTGTTACAGGCAATGATATGTATATATTTGTCCAAGTTGTTTTATGTATCATATCTGTTTTTCTGTATCACTATGTTTTTCATTGTTCATTGGTGGTATTATAAAAGTGCATTTTTATATGTTTGTGCTGTTTGTTTTTATAGGGAGCTGCAACTTAACAACAATGTTCTGAGAGTACTCCCATACGAAATAGGAAAATTATTTCAGCTACAAATATTAGGTCTTAAAGGAAATCCTCTTACAAAAGAAATACTGAATATTTATGGGGATGGCATGGGAACATCTAAATTATTGGCTTATATGCTTGACAACCTCACTGGTATGTATTTTTCCATATTTTTGTCATCTCCAGAATTATAAAAACTAAAATAGATTAAATTTATTTCGCAAATCAATGTTGTATAACAAAAACTCGTGCAAAATAAGCAGTTTGTATTGAACTTGAATAAATTAGTTCTCTAGAGTTTTGTTAATATGATAATAAAAATTGCATTTTTTGTTTCATATTTTATTTATTTTTTTCATTGTACTTTTTCTACTCAGAATAAGAATACGAAAAGTTTTGTTTGTTATAATTTTTTCCACGATTAGTTCTTTTATTTTTACACATCTTTTTACTGACAAATAACAATTTTATTATGCATAAGGATTGCTTAGATGATGAGATCCATTACTTTCCTGATTCACTTTGGTGACATGAGCTCTGGGGTATATTCCATTTAATTTTTAATTTAGTTCCACGAGTTAAATATGAAGTTACTTATGTTTGCAAGTTTTGCCTTAACTGGTAATATTGCCGTTTGCCTTTTCCGTTGTTGATCTTAATATACAGGTAAGCCTCGTGTAGCCCATGTTTGTTTAGCACAACTGGCATGTCAATTTTAATTTTTTGAAAAATTAAAAATAGAGTTCCTAAGAGGCTATGGTCTGTTATTGCAGTCAGTAGTGGATTTGAAATAAGGCCAAAGTAGGCAATGACCTAAGGGTGGTGAGGTTTTGGAGTGGCAATAATAACTATTTCAGGGCAGAAATAAAGAAAATTTATTATACACAGACTTTTGATGAATTTAACTATTATGATCTGCAGACAAACGGGTGGACAGACAAACTATATACGCGAGTGATTATTTTAGAAAAAACCCAGTAAGGGGGCAGAAAAATAATTTGCCCTAGAGGCGGGAAATTTCCAAATCTGCCACTGATTACGTTTCCAACTTTTTTCTTACTACCTTAATTTCTCTGTTCCAATGATACTCAGTTATGTTTTACACAATAATTAAAAACAAATTTGCTCATATTTATATACTTATTGGCTTTATGTATGTCTATTTCACTTGTTCACTTTTACTATATTTTTACTTTCTCATGTACATAGTATATTGAGAAAGTATTGTTATTGTGAAAAAATTCGACTTCAAGATTTTGATGGAAATACACGTTTTAGGTGTGCCTGAGTCCTTAAAAGTGGCTTTTGCCATGCCGTCTGTCCATCTGTCTGTCCGTCTGTCTTAAATTAAATGTAAGAATGGACCTTATGGTCTAAATTTCGCCCAAATAAAGACGATTATCTATCTATCTATCTATCTGTCTGCCTGCCTGCCTGTCATCTGTTCGCCGATCTAGGGCCCAAATGCGTACATGAAATCGAATGATATTTCATATTTGTGCAATATATTATCTTTTGCAGACCCTTTTTTCATAAAAATGATATTGCGCAAAAATTAAGGGTAGTTAATTCTTGGCGATTTTTAGAAAACTTTTAGTTACTCAAAAATGACTCCAGAGAATTTGATTAAAATCAATCCAATTGTAGAGCCTAATGACACAAATAATACTAATAATACTATGTAAAACATATATCTCTTGAAATCACTATATGGCATCCAGTGGCATTACAATGTACGCTAAGCTACGTTACCCAAGCCCTATGATGTCACGCCTCTGCCGCATTCAACTAAAAATCTTATTATAACCTAAACGGTTAAACTGAATAGAACGAGATCTCATATTTGTGGATAATATCATTCATAATAGACACACTGAAGAGATGAATGATATTGCACAACAATTAAGGGTACTTTATTCTTGGATATTTTGACACAAAATTCGATTTACTCAATAATGGCTATAAGGATTTTGACTAAAATCAATCCATTTGTACAGTCTGATGCTACAAATAATACTTACTAAGCCATATGTCATATGAGAAAGTTTGTGCAATGTATATTGCACTGTTTATTTTATATTGTTCTGCCGCGATTCTAGTCTTTTGCAGTGATGCGAGCATTGGAAATTTTGTATTTGTTAACGTTACTGTTGGGATAGGTAGGGTTGGGTAGTGATGCGAGCATTGGAAATTTTGTATTTGTTAACGTTACTGTTGGGATAGGTAGGGTTGGGTTCGTTTTGGGTGGGTTTTTGCTTTGGGTTAGGCTAGGCTCGTGTCTGAGTTTCAACTTTCATAATCGGTATTCGTTCTGTTATTCTAATGTTATTTTACTGTTGGTACCTATGTTACATTTCCTTGCCTGACGAGCTGTCACTGGAATGTAATTACAGACCTGTTCTTTTTGTTACCACTTCAAAAAATTGCTTATGTTTTCACTTCGTCCGTCAGTGTGCAAAGTTTTCAAGTTAAGAGAAGAGCAGGGAAGCTAAGATTCTCAGGATGGTTTCAAATGGTAACATACATGAACGCTATTGATTTTGGAGCCCATTCGTCTGCTTGTTTGCCTTTAAGCAGGATTCAATAAAACCCATATGAACTATTTATTTGTCCGTTACTATAATCGAGTTTCGTTTTCTTTACGTTGTTACAAAAGCAAAGCAAAAATGCATTCAATTTACTTTCAAAATGGATTAAAAATCATATTACAACTACTTAACTGTGGTGAGGTATCTTTTAAATAACTTTTGATTGATTTCAGATTTTGCGTTTTGTTTTTAGTGTTATGTTTCTAATAGAAATATAATGTTATGTTATAATATTGCAGTTTGATTGCTAAATCTGAATTTGTTGACTCATGAATGTACGTTAAGTATTCCGAAAATTTACGTGAATATTCTATAAAAGCCCTTTTGAAATTGTGGGTCTTTTTGAACTTGTTTACTTTTGCCCTGCCTAATCACCATCCATGGTCTTCAGTTCAATTGTAATATGCCATAGTTATTTTGCTTCATTTCTAGTGCCAAATAAATATTTAACATTAATTAATGGAAAGGTAATTTAAATGAATAAATAATAATAATAAATTTTAAGTAAATATTAATAAAATAACATTATTTTGAATAATATTCATGTTTATTTAAACATTTTTAGTTAATTTAAAAACATCAAACTGTGCGCTGTCATGAGCCGATCCTATTAATCCTAGAAGCAGCAACTCTATTTTTTGACATTTAGGCTACCACTCTAATGGCAAGTGTCTATTTGTTAACACTTACGAAATCATTTAATCCTTATTTTTGCATACAGGTAGTATTATATGCTAGTATTGGAGATCTTAGTGGATATATGAAGTATGTGTAGCATTTTCGTTCTTCTCCAGTTTGGCTTTGCTGGCTTTTAGTTGATGTAAAGATACATATTGGTTAAGCTTTTTATTAATCAAGGTGATGTAGTGTATTGATATTTAATTTAATTTATACCAGAAACATTTTGTGTATCTCACTTTATTGTAACGGAATTTCTAGCAAATGTTATGAGGAAATTGATTTTCATTATCCATCATGAAGAATTAGTTTTTTGCACTTGTTATACAGCATTATGTTCACAATAAATAATTATTTAACAACAATCATCATAAACTGTGTTTTCTTGGCTTTAAAATGGTATATAAAATGCCACCTCCTTATTAAAGTTACGAGATAAAATGAGTAAAATTTCTGACTAGTAAAACTCAATTGGGTTAAGTACTGTTATAAACTTTGGTTAGGGCAATGACCTCTCTGAATGCATCCCTTACCTGTACTAATTTTTCAAGCTCAAATTGTTGTAGTGGATTGAATTTTACGTAGCTGATTTTGACTTGTGATATTCAATTTCGATATGGAATTATATCAAAACGAAGACAATGAAATTTTAATTGTGACAATAATTATTTTTACTAACTCATGGTGTATGCACAGTGGAACTTCTATAAGTTGAACTTCAAAGGAAACAAATATTCGAGCTATAGAAAATTCGACTTATAGAAATGCGTTTTTCTCCTAGGGATTTTGCCCAATAGAATTATTTCAGTTCAAGTTATGGAAAATTTCATTTATAGACATTAGGGTTATAAAAATTCCACTCTATTTTGAGGTGGATTAATTTTCCCATATTGAGGTGTTTGCCCATGCAGAGGTAAGTAACTTAGGACTTGTAAATTTATCTACCACATTTACAAATGTTCATGTGTCTTAATGTTCGTTCCTATGATTTATATTTGTTTGTTTGTTGGCTTAGGGCTGTGTCAAATCAGTCTTGCTACTGCTTTTATTAAGTCTTCATCACCGAAAGCATTTTTTTTACCCTTAATATTGGAGTTTGTGTTTGTATATACATATGTGTATACACACACACACACACACACACACACACACACACACACATATATATATATATATATATATATATATATATATATATATATATATATATACACACACACTAGCAGAAGGTGCTTGCATGCTGCAAGCATTTCATCTCACCTTGAAAAAAAATTCATTTTTCAGGGAGATATTTCATCATGGGAAATATTTCTTTAATTCATAAGGTTTCTCTTCTGGACCGATTTTCGTTTTTTATTTATGGAACAATAATAGAGTAAATCAATCACTAATTTTTACAATTTTAGGAATATTATAAATTTTCCACTTTGGGTAAATAATGCCACAGATTTCTGCCAAATTTTAAAATTGTAACACATTTAGAAGTAAAATAATATTTATCAAATTGTTTAAAATAAAATAATTGTTAACGGCCGCAATAACGATTTCATGGATACACTGAAATGTTTATTTGTTAGTTTGAAATATTCTCTAAATAACATAAAAATTGCAACTCCCTATCTCGCTCCATAGTATCTAAACATTTACCTATTTGTTTAAACTTTAAGAATTTTTAACTGCCAAACAAAGTTAAATATCAAAATTTGTATAATCCCTATTTAGTTTGTTTACAAATTCTACCTATAAAAAAATATTTAGCTCCGTAGCACATGCAGAAATACATAAACCTTGAAAATTTGTTTAAACAATTGCGAATATTTAGCGGCCGCATTGTTGCACTTTTTCAAGATTTTCATTTTTTCTAGTAGGTTTTGCACAAAATCCTACCTACGAAAATAATTTCGAATCTCCAGCTCATCTGTAAGTGCCTAAACATTAGTATCCTCCTATATGTATGTTATATCCTCCTCCTCTGTAAGGAACGTCTATATATAATGACAAGTAGTTGGTGCTTGCATACTGCAATCATTTCATCTCACTTTGAAAAAACATCCATTTTTTAGACAGATATTTCATCATTACAAATAGTCTTTTAATTCTAAAGATTTCACCTCCGCAGTGATTTTAGTTTTTCCCAGATGTAAATATAATAGTTTAAAACAATCCCCAAATGTTGCAATTTTAAAAATTTTATACTGTCTTCATTATAAAGTACTAATGCTACACATTTTAGCCAAATTTTAAAGTTGTAGCACTTCTTGAAGTAAAATACTATTTTTCTAGTTGTTTAAATTTAAATAATTTTTAATTTCATATATGGTGAAATTGAAATGTTTAATTGTGCAAATTCACTACTCTGTAAATAATTTTGAAAATTTCAGCTTCCTAGCTCATACTGTAGTACCTAAACAGTTATCAATTTGTTTAAACTTTTAGAATTTTTAACTGCAAAACAAATTAAAATATCAAAATTTATATAATCCCTATTTCGTTTTTTTAAGAATTCTACTTATAAAAAAATTTCAACTCCGTGGCACATTCGGAAATACATAAACCTTGAATTGTTTTTTAAACAATTGCGAATTTTTAGCGGCCGCATTGTTGCACTTTTTCAAGATTTTCGTTTTTTCTAGTCGGTTTTGCACAAAATCCTACCTAAGAAAAAAATTTTGAATCTCCAGCTCCTCTGGAAGTGCCTATACATTAGTATCCTCCTATATGTATGCGGGGTGCGGATAAAGGAGACAAGAGAACTTATGTCGGATAAATTTTATTATCCTTCAAGACACTGAGCACACTGGTAAACTTCCGTCGTACACACACCGTCCATTCTGCTACTCAGCTACATTCACGTCGTCGTCCCACTTTCACTCGCACCAACCTCTCGCCATCTTCCAACTCTCTCACTCCCCCAGCATCCACTCTGAACAACTGACGATCACCACCCGCCACAAACAAGCGAGGATCACCACCTGTACACCATCTCAGTCCCACAACTCGGCCATCCTATTAATCGTCCGTCCAGGACGATGACAGGTCATCCTCCATGTCTCGGTAGAACCCTCTCCATGGCTTCATGTTCTCTGCTATGGCAGAAGTGTGTCCTGGACCTTCATGGCTACCAACCTTCTCCACATCATAGCGGTCCTTAGGGTACACTTTTGTGATTCGGTAAGGTCCCAGGAACTTGTTCCTCAACTTCAGGCCTCCTCCAAACTGCGTCCTCTTCACCGCCACTATGTCACCCACCTCATACTTTGTGGCCTCCTTGCGTCGACGATTGAAGCTCCGTCTATTCTCCTCCTGGACCCTTGCAATGGCTTCCTTGGCCCGCTTACGCAGGTCGTTCCTTGCCCCTGTAAAAGAAGTACGCATCTCCTCCTCAATTATCTCCTGCAGTTCGACATCCTCTGGATTCCTCATCGTCGTCCCCATTAAAAGTTCAAATGGGATGGTGCCAATGGACCGTTGGGGTGTGCTGTTTACTGCCCGCTGCACCTTACTTATAGACTTGAACCACTTCAGTGGCTTCTCTGCAGACAGCTTCGCGAAGACTGCCACCAGGATACTCTGCATCCTCTCTACCCGACCATTCCCTCTTGGCACACCTGTCGTAATGGTGAAATGTTTAATATTACCCTCCTGGCAATATTGCTCAAACTCCCCAGCCATAAATGCCTTGTTGCGATCCGTAATGATCCGCCTTGGATTACCAAAAGTTTGATGGTGGACCCTCAGATTCTCTAGCACCTCTGCTGTTTCCAACGTCTTAGTCGCAAAGAGCCAGGCAAACTTAGTAAATGCATCCACAAGCACAAGGAGGTACTTGTAGCACTTTTTAGTTGATGGCAATGGCCCCAAATGATCTATATGTAACGTGTCTAAAGGGAGGTCTTCTTTAGGAATGGGGTTCAGGAAACCCTCTGCCTTTCCCTGCTTTCTATCCGCCAATATGCATGGAATGCAGTTTTGGATATACTTCTCTATCTTTTTCTCCGTCTTATTCATCCAGTACTGCCTCCCAATCACTCTCATTGTCTTCTTGATGCCCAAGTGTCCTGTGTCATGGGACCTCTGAATAATCTCCCACTCCATACCTTTCGGGATGACTAGTCTCTGTACTCCACCTTCCTTGTAAAGTAAATCTCCCCTCAGCAAAAAATCATAAAATGTTCCACCTCCATGTAGGACCACCTTAATTGCCTTTAGTCCTTTGTCCCCATTCTGCACCCTGTCTACTCGGTCCAGCAGCACATCCCGTAAAGCAAGCACATAGGGATATCTGCTCAGGGCATCAACATGCCTCATTCTTGTCCTAGCCCGGTGCTCGACCTCGTAATCGAACTGTTCTAGCTCCATTATCCATCTTGCGACCTTAGGTGCTAGGCTGTCCTTCTTAAGGGTTTGTTCAAATGCCTCACAGTCTGTGATGATCTTAAAGTGGATTCCAAGCAAATACACCCGGAACTTCTGCACTGCTTTTACCACAGCCAACACCTCCAACTGGTAGCTGTGAAGCTTCTTCTCTGCTTCTGATGTCTTCCTGCTCATGTAGTAGACCGGGTGGAGCGGGTTATCATCCTTGGACCTCTGTAGGAGAATCGTCTCTAAGCCATCCATGGATGCATCTGTGTGAAGCTCGGTCTCCAGCCTTGGATTGTAAATCCGCAGCACAGGCTCAGCTGCCATTGCCCTCTTCAGCATCAGGAATGCTTGATGTTCATCCTTACCCATCAGAACTTTTCTCCTGCTCTTCAGAAGATCACTAAGTGGCTTGGCAATCTTGGCATAGCCTTGCACATATTTGCGGAAGTAACCTGCCAATCCCAAGAAACTCCGTAGTTGTCTCTCTGTCCTCGGCTCGGGAAAATTGACAAGGGCAGCTACTTTGTCCGGCGATGGCTGAACTCTACTATTCTCCACAACATGTCCTAAGAATTCAATTCGTCTATGCAGCAGTTGGCATTTCCTCCAGTTCATCTCTAATCCATATCTGCTTGCGATTTCTAGCACTTCCCTCAATCTATCCACTGCCTCACTCTCGCTTTCAGCCACAATTATTATGTCATCCAAATACATCCCACAATCCCACGCTTCACCAGCTCCCGAAAAACAAATGAAATGAATCTCTGAAACACAGCTGGGGAATTGCACAACCCAAATGGGACCCTAGTGAACTCGTACTGTCCTGTAGGTGTCACAAAGGCGGTATATTTTCTGCTCCCTTCTGCTACTTGCACATGAAAGAAACCATCTTTTAAGTCCAGCATAATAAACACCTTTGCCTCCACTAACCTATCCAAAATGTTCTCTATCAAAGGCAGGGGGAAATGCTGTCTAACCATGACCTTGTTAATCGGTTTGTAGTTCACACATATTCTTGCACTCCCATCTTTCTTCCTGGCCACAACCACCTGGCTAGCGAACTCAGAATGGCTGGTCGTGATTATCCCCTTTTCCAACCACTCTTCCACCTGCTCGTCAACTTCGGCTGACTCCTTAGGTGATAACCGCCGTGGTCTCTGGCTAATGGGCGTCTCATTCTTTAGGACTATCTTCATCTTAATCGGCACCTCCTCCATCTTCTTAGGCTGGTAATCCCCGACTAATTCTCTAACCTTGCTGCCTAATTCTGGGTCTAAATGACTGCACTGGTCGTCGTCTGCGGCGATAAGCAGCATACAGCCCTCTTCTGGCCATATCTGAGCCTCGCTCCTGCTTAACTTCACTGAAGCATGGTTCAACAGTTCATCACCTAAGAGAGCTCTCACGTAAGGAATGGTTCCAGCAGGCACTACCGAGTACAACAGTGGATATGGGACTCCGTCGATAACAGTCGTCGTCTTAAGTCGGCCCAGCGTCTTGATCATCCCCCCACCTGCGGCTTCTAGAACCTGCTCGTGCCTTTCAAAGTCCAGTTCACCTAACTCCTTGCAAAGGTCTTCGGCAATGATATTGTAGTCACTCCCACTATCAATTAGACAGTCCACATTGACTGTTAATTTTCACAGTCTTAATCCTATTTTTCCGGCCCTCTGACCGCAACTGGAACAAACCTGCTCTATCAGTGCTCTTTTCTACATGGAAAGCATCCCGTTGACCACCACTCGAAGGCGAACCTGGGCATTTCGTGGCAATATGCCCGAACCCGAGGCACTTGAAGCACTTTCGTAATATATCGTCTCGTCTTTCGTAAAATAACGTCTCGTATTTCATAAGATAACGTCTCGTCTTTGGTAAAATAACGTCTAGTCTTTCGTAAAATACCGTCTCGTCTTTCATAAGATAACGTCTCGTCTTTCGTCTATTCGTCTTACATATAAACTTCTATTCGTCTTATAAATACACTAAAATTCGTCCTACTGGTTTCATGGCGGGTCTTCATCTCATGTTTCTTTCCACATCCCGGACGAGCCCCCAAAAGTTGTGGGGTGCGGATAAAGGAGACGAGAGAACTTATGTCGGATAAATTTTATTATCCTTCAAGACACTGGGCACACTGGTAAACTTCCGTCGTTCACACACCGTCCATTCTGCTACTCAGCTACATTCACGTCGTCGTCCCACTTTCACTCGCGCCAACCTCTCGCCATCTTCCAACTCTCTCGCTCCCCCAGCATCCACTCTGAACAACTGACGATCACCACCCGTCACAAACAAGCGAGGATCACCACCCGTACACCATCTCAGTCCCACATGTATGTTATCATTATATATCGACGACTCTTACAGAGGAGGATATAACATCATTCTATATAGACGTTCCTTACAGAGGAGGAGGATATAACATACTAGTAGTTGGTGCTTGCATACTGCAAGCATTTCATCTCACATTAAAGGAACATTCATTTTTCAGACAGAAATTTCAACATTACAAATAGTCTTTTAATTCTAAAGATTTCATTTCTGCAGCGATTTTCGTTTTTTCCACATGTAAGAATAATAGTTTAAAACAATCTCCAAATGTCGCAATTTTAAAATTTTTACACTTTCTTCATTATAAGGTTCTAATGCTACACATTTTAGCCAAATTTTAAAGTTGTAGCACTTCTAGAAATAAAATAATATTTTTCTAATTAATTGTTTAAACAAATTTTCAAGGTTTATATATTTCCAAATGTGCCACGGAGTTGAATTTTTTTTTATAAGTAGGATTCTTAAAAAAACGAAATAGGGATTATACAAATTTTGATATTTTAATTTGTTTGGCAGTTAAAAATTCTTCAAGTTTAAACAAATAGATAGCTGTTTAGGTACTATGGGATGAGCTAGGAAGCTGAAATTTTCAAATTATTATCGTTTTTTCCCACATGTAAAAATAATAGTTTAAAACAAACACCAAATGTTGCAATTTTAAAAATTTTACACTTTCTCCATTATGGGGTACTAATGCTACACATTTTAGCCAAATTTTTAATTTGTAGCATTTCTAGAAGTAAAATAATAGCACCAACTACTAGTAATATATATAGACGTTTCTTACAGAGGAGGAGGAGGATATAGGAGGATACTAATGTTAAGGCACTTCCAGATGAGCTAAAGATTTGAATTTTTTTTCATAGATAGGATTTTGTGCAAAACCGGCTAAAAAAAACGAAAATCTTAGAAAAGTGCAACAATGCGGCCGCTAAAAATTCGCAATTGTTTAAACTAATTTTCGAGGATTATGTATTTCTGCATGTGCTATGGAGTTGAATTTTTTTATAAGTAGAATTCTTAAAAAAACGAAATATATATATATATATATATATATATATATATATATATATATATATATATATAAACTTAAGGAAAATAAAAGGTAGTGATGAGGGTGGCAACAAGGTGTTGAAGGAAGCCCAGTGGACACTTACCAAGTTGAGGATCAAGTTGGCAGGCTGCTGGGGGTGTCGAAGAGACAGAAAACACGCGTAAGCTTTTTAGGCATATGCCCTTCTTCAGCGATGGAGATAGAGTAACAGAAAGTGACACACTTGGTGGGGAATGACATGGTGATGTGAGAAGGTTGATTGGAGGAGGCGGGGAGTGTGAAGGGTTGATATATATATATATATATATATATATATATATATATATATATATATATATATATATATATATATATACACACACACACACACACACACATATGGAGGAGGATCATATCTGTTATAAGGTAGCTGTACCCAATATGGCCTTTCCCCCAATATGGTCTAATCCCCATATCGAATGTACTACGTGACAAAATTGATTGATGGTGGTTGCAGTATGTCAGTAGACTGCCAACAACTGTGTTTATATGGAATTCCACTGGATGTGCTCAGTTGGCTGAATTTGCTGGAGTGTTTTGTTTGAGACCAATATTTGTGGTTACATGCATCTAATTTTTAGATGTTTGTTAAGTCATTGTTTGTACAGTTAAAAGTTAATTAATTAATTTGACCTCATGCATTCTACAAGATAATTGTCTCTACTATTATTGTTGTGATTGGTTTGGCAATTCATTGAGATATCATGTGGTTCCAATGGAATATGTTTTACTAGTTCAAGTCTCCCCATTACTGCCTATGTAGGCTATATTGCCCACTTTGTGAGTCTTAAATAACGACAATGAATTTTTTGAATGATTTTAGATCTCATTCCGTTGTTCATTTCTTTATTTAAATTAAATTTTGACCTTGTGCCTAAATCTTTGGTTGCACAATTTTACAATTTTGACCCGTGTAAAATTAGAATCTTGACTTTTAGTCTCTTATTTTTTAGTTATTTTTGCCTACCGACAATTTATTGTGACCATTTTTGAGCGATCAAGCATTAGAATTTTGTTACAAGTACTTGATAAATATTTCAGATTCTTGTTCTCTTATTTTTTGAACAATAACTAAATAGGCCATATTGAGATCATTTGTTTCTAATATGGTCTAACAGCAAGGTTTTGCAAAAATGCTAACCAGTAATTCCATGTTGAAGTGTTATAGTTGTAGCATTTTTTTCTGTTTACTTAAATAAACTGTCTAAGAGTACATTATATTAGTTTTACTTTCAGCATTTGGGAAAGTTGCTTAAAAAGTTAATAAAGCTTAGCTAGGCCATATTGGGTAGTTACCTTGTATAGACGCTTCTTACTTATGATATAACATTAGGATACTAATGTTTAGGCACTTCCAGTTGAGCTGAAGATTTGTAATTTTTTGTGTGGGTAGCACTATGTGCAAACCGAAAAGAAACATCAAAAATCTCAAAAAAGTTGAACAATGCGGCCGCTAAAAATTTGCAAATATTTAAACAAAATTTTTAGGTTTATGTATTTCTGAATGTGTTATGAAGCTGAAATTTTTTATAAAGGTAGAATTTGTAAAAAATAACGAAGTACATATTATAGAAATTTTGATATTTTAATTTGTTTGGCTGTTAAAAATTCTTCAAGTTTAAACAAATATATAAATGTATAGGTACTACGGGGCGAACTAGGGAGTTGAAATTTCAAAGTTATTTATAGGTTAGTGCAAATGCACAAATAAACATTCGAATATCTCCACGAAGTTGTTATTGCGGCCGTTAAAATTTTTTAAATTTTAAACAATTAGATAAATGTTATTTCCCTTCTAGATGTGCCACAACTTTAAAATTTGAAAATTTGGCATAAATGTATGGCATTAGTACCGCACAATGGAACAAGTGTAATATTCTTAAAATGGCATATTTTAGGGATTGTTTTACTCCAACATTGTTCCATAAGGAAAGAACAAACGAAATGCTTGCAGAATACAAGCACCAACTACTTTTGTGTGTGTATATCTATATGTATGTATGTATATATGTATGTATGTATGTATGTATGTATGTATGTATGTATGTATGCATGCATGCATGTGTGTGTGTGTGTGTGTGTGTGTGTGTGTGTGTGTGTATGTATGTATGTATATATATTTCTCCACTCAAATGTTCGTGACGGATCCGTTTTGAAATGCGGCGAAGGCGGTGTTGCTCGTGTGGCAGGGAGGAAGATCCCGTGCACTCCCTAAGGCTCTCTCTCTCGCTCCTATTCTTCCTACCCCGTACCTTTCTCCTCGCACCTCCATTTCCCCCGCTCCTCCCTCCCACTCACTCTACCTCCCTTCATTCACCCCCGCTCTAAATCGCTCGATCCGGCGAGAGTGGCGTGCTCAGTCCGGAGCCTCGCAGTATTCCGTTTTCCGTGACCGGTTTGCGTCCGCGAAATAGCCCCTTTAGCGTCCTCCTTTCCGCCTTCGCTCCTCCCGTTCGCCCCATCCCTTCTCGCCCTCTTAACCTCTCGACCTCGCTCCGCCCCTCCCCTCCATCCGTCTCACCTGGATTCGGATTCGGGCCACGACGGCCGAGGGGCTGCTACTGCGGCCGCCGTTCTAGAGAGCTTGAACGCGGCCGCTGCGACGTCAGTTCGTCTCCTCGCCTCGCTCTCTCGCTTTCCTTCTCCGATGAGCGTCCTCGTCTGCTCTCGGGCATCGGGTGCTGCGGCTCACGTGCTATGAAGAATCATCGCCTCTCCGGGACACCGTCGTGACGGTGTACTCGGCCGCGAGTGCCATGAGCGCGCGAGGAAGTTATTACGTCGGCAGTTGTCTAATATCGTCGCGGGGCAAAGGCGGGAACCGTCGACCTCCCGGCACTTCGGTGCCGCCGCAGCGTAAGCCTCCCAAAGCCGGCGTCCGGGAAGAAGGCATGAGAAACGGAGGCGAGGGTAGCGTGGAGGCGGCACGCGCCTACGGATCGTCGGTTCCCCGTCGCCGCGGTTCCCACGACGCCGAAAGACCCTCGCCTCCGTCGGGTTTAGAGTGCCCGCGCGCCCTCGGCGCGGACGGCGGTTGGGCGGGGGGCGTGCCGCTCATATCCGTGGCCTTCGCGAGGGGCGCCAATCTTCCTCCGTGCTCGCGGCTCGCCTTCCGCGGCGCCCCTCTCATCCTCTCGTCCCGCGAAGGCGGGCGGCTGCCCCCTCGCGCCCCCCGACGCCTCCGGAGCACGGAGGAGGGCGTGCGGGGGACGCGCTCGCGACCTCGCCCCCGAGAAGGAGCCGCCGCCCCTCGCCGCCGCTTACCGGGGCAGCGACAGCGTGAGCGTGGCAAGCGACGAGGGCAGCTCGTCGGTGAACTCGGAGAGCGGTCTCCCACGGATCATCAAACCGAGGAAACGGAGGAAGAAAGAGCGGAGGCCGGCGAAAGCGAGGGAAGCGACGGCCCCCGCGCCGCCTTCCGAGCCGGAGGCGTCGGTAGCTCGCGTCGAAGACGTCGGTGGGCGGGAGAAGGAGCCGACGGTCGGAATCATCGGTTTGGGTGCCGTCGAATCGGAGGAAGCTGACGACTCTCCGGCATCTTCGTGTCATTGTCGACTGTGCGATCCCGTCGGTTTTATTTGGGGCGTGGACCGAAGCTGTTACTCGCCGTTTCTCACGCCGGCACCGACTCCGCTCCCCACGTACTCCGCGTATCGGTCATCTCTCGTCCGTCCGTTCCTCGGCTCCCTCGCGGAGTCGAAGGATGCGACGGCGTGGGGAGCGGGGAGCGTGGAGCAGAGGTCTCCGGTCGGAAGCGCGTCGAAGCCGGATGCGTCGGCCGTGGAGACTCGGGAGGACGGGGAAAGAGCGTGGTCTGGGAGGAACTTGGAGGTTTCCACCGAAATTGTCACTTCGCACAACGGTCACAGGGATTTGGAGATTAAATTCTACTCCACTTTATCGTCCGACCCGAAGGACGATCACGATGGAAGTTTTTCGCGAAATGGCTTGTGGAACGCGTACCCGTTTGATTTGGCCTCTGCAGCAGAGGAGTGAATTTTCGTTCCTCTATGTCGATTCGTAAACGGTGGAATTGGTGTCGTGGGACTCGGTGGTGGTTATGTTTGGGTTACTGTTCTTTGATCTCGTTGGTGAACTGTGTTTAGGAGATATCTTTTTCAGGGTAGTTGTTGGGCTGTTATTTAAATGTGTAGGCTACATTTTCTATAACCACTTTTGCCCGAGTGATTGTGCCCATATTTTGATAGGCTGTGCTCGTGTGGTTATCATTTGAAAGTATAAATAGTGATCGAGGAACCTCGATTTTCTTTTGATTTAACGATTTTGTTGATCTAGTATGTTGTTACGAAAATTTCAATAAATCGATGTTTTTTCAATCAGTGGCTTCTTAAATATTATTCCTACCTACTTTTATTCAGTATAGGTGAATGCGTCTTTAAAAGTCATTATTGTACAACTAATTGATGGTTAGCAGTTGTACCTAATTTCAAAATTCACCTATTTTACTTATAGGGAGGGTCTGATAACTACTCATTGGTCAGAGCCTCGTTACATTATAAATTTTAAAAATTTCTCACGTGTTGGGATGCATTGACAGTTTTTAGAATTTCTTTTCAAAAATTACTTGTACGATTTCCACCATTTTAAATCGGTGGAAATCGTACACAGTTTTATTAACTTGGAATTAAATTCCACATAGTAAAAACCTTTTTTGGTGATTTTTTTCTTTTCAAACGGCTGAATGTATGAATTGATCGAATACCATCATTTTAGTGATGGTACAATATTTCCAATTGAAGGGACTGCTGATATATATATATATATATATATATATATATATATATATATATATATATATATATATATATATATATATATATATATATATATATACATACATACATACATACATACATACATACATATACACACACATATACATACATACATGCATACATATAGGCAGTGGCTAAGGAGCTAAGGAGAAGGGGGGGTCAAAACCCTCCCCCCTTGGCAAAGGCAAAATATTTTGTGCCCTAATTATTTCATACCTATATGTTCCTATGCAAATTCGAGACTACCAAACTGCAGCCTCTGTAAGATGACAGGATATTATTTCATTTGTTTTCTCTCTGCACCATTCTCTTCCAGGATCCCCTGTCCCCCACTTATAATCCTGCTCACACTACTGTATTAAGGATCACGACAGCGATTGGTTGGAAAAAAGATTTCAGTCCTTCCCGGCGGATGTATGAGATGAAGCGTTCAACCGGGTGATAACGTAGCTGTTTTCCGGCGTTTCGGCCTCTATCTCAGACGCCATCGTCAGGGATTCCTGAGTGATGGCGTCTGAGACACGCCGAAACGTCAGAAAACAGCTACGGTATCACCCGGTTGAAAACCCGAGAACGCTTCATTTCTCACTTTTTTAAGTTTAAAATCCTAATTTGCATTATTTTGTCTTAAAATATTTCTCTTATACCCATTGGTATTAATAAATTGATAAATTTAGTTAAAATTTATAATTTATTTTGCTCGCTTTTTCCATCAGTCTCACTTAATTTCACTTTCACGTATTAATTACACACATTGTACACTCCATCGGATCTCCGAAAGGCAACTTTCAATGCAATTTTAATTTATGGAATGAAAATAAGTAAAGAATTTTAGTGTTTCATTGCAAGCGAAATGTGTATGATGTTAGATCGTAGAATTAAAAAATCAATTTCAATTTTCTCTATTTTGAATATCACTCCCCTTCCTTAAGTTCTGCGCCAACTTAGCATGCAAATTCATTTACTGGGATCATTTAAAATGAATTTTTTCTTAAAAACCGTAAAATCCTCCACAGTTGCCTAAATTGTGTTTCTATAAAATGTAGCTTTATGGTAGGAACTATTACTCTAATAGCGAGGTCGGATAACATTGTTCTTAATAAAGTTTTAAATGGTAATTTGAATGAGAAACCAAAAGCATTTTGTTCAGGGAAGGCCGAGGTGGGGGCCCTACCATTACGTCAGTGAGAACTAATGTTGGGAGTTAAGCTCACGATAATGCAGAGAAATCTAACTTGTCAAATAAAAATATTGAGAAATTCTTTACTTCGGATATTAATTCTTGTGAGAAATTATTCTTTTGCATCAGTGGAAGATTTTGTGCTCTCGGTAAGAGGCATCGCGAATTAACTTCATTAAATTGACCAATATAAATCTCCTGGGCCTAACGGAATACCTTTGTGAGAACTGAAGAAATAGCCATAAAAATTTCATCTTCCTTGGAACTAATATTTGAGCAATTATCGCACAAGTTGTCGTTCCTAAAGACTGGAGGTTAGCACACGTAATGCTCATCCATAAAGTAAGCGACAAAGAGAACCATGAACGTTACAGGCCGATTTCCATTAGGTCGTTATCGTGCAAGATGCTTGGGCGTAAAATCTTAAGTTTATGCGCTTTTTAGATAGCCATTCTTCGCTAAACGCATGGCACAGTTTCAGTAAAGACATCGCGTGAAACAGCTCGGTCTTTTTGTGAACAGTTTCTTGCAATGCGAAGGGAAAAATACAGAGACCGATGTCATTATTATTGATTTAAGAAAGGCGTTTGCTAAGTCACCTCTTTAAGAATTACTAATCGAGGAAAATATGATATCAATCCGAAAGTTGCGAGTTGGGTGAGCGAGTTATTTTATGATAAAATGACGGTAGTTATCGATATAAGGTGCTAATATTCCGTTAAATTCGCATCTGGTGTTCCAACCTGTGGAATCATAGGTCTTCTGCTGTTTATATTATACGTCAACGTGATCTGGTCGTATGTAGATAGTTATTCGTCTTTATTAGGGGGAGATTGAGATTATAGTCTCTTCTTCCATCTAACCCATATAGAAAGATAAACAATCATGATGACCACCAGTCACTGCAGGAAAACTTGAAAGCTATTTTCGCGTGGTGCAAAGATTGGCAAATTGAAATTAATTACTGTGAATCTTCCGCGGTGACATTCTGGAAAGGCAACGTCAAAGCGATAGAGTTCGAGTATAAAATCGTTAGACTGGATATCCTTGTAGCTGTGTCTATTAAATAGTCAAAATTGTCGCGATCTTTCCTGGTACATGCATATTCGTCGGATTGTAGGCGCAGCCAACAAGAAATTGGCCTGCATAGGGAGAATAGAGAATGCGGAATAGTTTAGAAAAGGTGTGAGAAACGTGCTATTTATTATTGGTTAGACTAAAAGTCGATTACGCTTGAAGTATGTATATGTGATCTGTATGAGGACTACATGGTTGAGGTAGAAGGAATCCAACGCAGAGCAACTAGATTCGTAAAACAAACGTAGCCTAACTAATAAGGATTTGCGTATCGCTGGAGGATCGCATACTGGACACTATGTGAAGGCTTCTGGAGAAATATAGGTCGTAAGGTTTAGCCGAGGAGTTGAAGCAGTTGAAACATCAGCGTACATGTGTAGATACCATCGTGACGATAAATTACGTGAGATCGATTGTAGGACAGAGCGTTAACAAGTCTCGTTTTTTCCGAGGGCGATACGAGTATAACAGGAGAGTGAAACCAGTGAGAGAAAATTGTTAGGGATGCACAACGGAACAAAGCAATGAAATACGGGACAGTCCCGTGCATACGGCACGTCGGGCAACCCTAACCTAGAAGGGTTCTTGGAAGAGTGGAGATATGGAAAACTTGGATTGAAAATTAATGTGTCAAAACTGGATACTTAAATAGGTGGAAGAGAACTGGAGGGAGATAAAATAAAGGAGGTTTCCTATTCAAGTAATGCGATAAGCATTATAGTGGTATAATTGAAAGGACAGGTGGCTATACCAAAGATAAAAAACACGGTAATTTTGGCAAGGAAGGGGACTATAATGCTAAACGGTTAGAATAGAAACAAAGGGGAGAATATTCATCAAGGAATTTCAGCGTATAGCTGTGAGGGTTGGTCATTAAGCCAGAGAGATTGGATCATGAATAATGCAACAAAGATGGGTTTCCTACAGAGAAGCCTTAAGTGTCGCGCCTGGGGAGGGCTAGTAATGAAGAATTGTGAGAAAGAGCTGGAATGCAAGGAACAGTATTAGACATGGGCGAAAGACTAGAGATGTCCGTAGAGAGTTTTGGGAAGGAGGAAAAGATGACGTCATCGATGATCTTGGAGAAGTCTGAAAGACTCAATGGGGAAGAGGGATCTTGTGAAATATTGGAGAGACAGAGGTCTTTGTAGACTAAGAACTGTCAATGGCTAGAAATCTGGGTTATAAAAATGTAATGATAAAGGGTGGAGAAGAAACTTCTCTCTGGCCTACTTTTCTGGTCGGTTGTGGTGTCTGTTAAGTGATATTGCCACCTTTCTTTGTAACCATGTTCTTTTCTCAATTTCTCAGCATGTATGCACTATTACTGTATCGTATTAACTATGCATGTATGTATTAATAGGTAAAACCTCTTAGAAAGAAAAGTTTCAAGTATTCGCTTTGATATTGTTCGTGCTATTTAAGGTTAAATTTTTCTGAAGGTAATTTCGCTCATGGGATTTATAATTATTACTTTTTTCCATCGGCTGTTCGTTTTAATTCGACTATATGTATAAATAGTGCTTTTTTCCAACACAAAAGGTGCCGGAACGCGAATGAGGTTAGTGAGAGAAAAAATAGGAACTGAATGCAATTTGTCAGTGGAGGAAGACGTGTAATTGTACAATATGAGTAAAACGTCATTACATTACAAATAACTTAGTTTGATTTTTAATCAGTTATGGGAAATTAGTACAAATAAAATTAATAACTACAAAAAATCTAACTGGGCTCATACATTTTTTCTACTTCAAAATCGCCATATCTTATTGAAACACACAAAAATCATTCGCAGTTATGAAATTATAATATTGGTATTTTTATAAAAAAACGCTTGGAAGGTGCTTTTGCTCAAAATGAAGATAAAACCCATAAGCAATGAATGAAATTTCTGTATCTAACATTAGTAAGTGAAGTTAAAACTACTGCGTAACACACATATTTGGTCATCCGGTAGGGAGCGAGCCTAGTTGGGGTCGCAAAATGAAATTAAAGAAATGAATTTTTGAGGTTTTTAATTATAGTAATAATTTGTACCGCAATTGGAATTCCTAAAATTTTGCTTTGGGCACTTCACAAACGACGTATATGAGAAGCGACGCAACTTATAACGAAACACGTTCCTTGATTGACGGCATGTATGCGAAACGTATAGCGGGCAATTACTGTGTGTGTGTGTGTGTATATATATATATATATACATATATATAGAAAGAAGTTGATAAGTTATTTGGTAATGCGGCCTGTTCCGCGGTACCCCGGGGCCACATTTTCCTCAAGTACATGCTCCAGTTGTCGGCATGACACTCTTTCAAAGATAAGCGGGATTTCGCGGCAACACTCCTAGAAAAAAAATTATATTTAAACGTACGGGTTTCGCAATCTTTGGGCACGTCTATTCGTTGTTACTATTTTATAATCAGTTCATTCGAGCAAAATTTATTACCCAAACGACCTACCAACATTCCAAATCGTTGATTTATCTACGTAACAAAATTTTTCACGGAACTGTTAATCTAGGTTTACATTAATTCGAGCTCGAAGCCTATTGACTCGAATGCGATCGTCGTACGAGTTCTCGGCTGAAGCTCGAATTCCAGTAAGTGTTTACATTACTCGAAGAACAAACCACGTGATTCGAGCCGAGGTCTCAGTTGTAGATGAGTCAGCCGCGAAGTAAGCACTCTTGGCAGTTAAAATGGATTTATTTGTTCAAGAAGGTATTCTCACTGTTAGTGAAATGTTACGATCTGATCTATTAAAGCTTAAAAAGAAGAAAACGTAAATGTTGGGTCTGTGAGTGGATAAGGAGGCGCGATCAGTTGGGTGCATCCCCTTCAATTTGCGAAGAATTACGAATTGAAGATACCACCGGTTATAGAAATTTCTTACGTATGGACAATGATCAATTTGAATATCATTCAGAAAAAGTTAGAGATACAATTCAAAGGAGTTCTGTGTGCCGAGAAAGTCTTCCAGCGCGCGTGAAACTTGAAATCGTCTTGCGCTATCTTGCGACGGATGACAGCTTTGGAAGCTTGCAGTATATAACTTACAATGTTTGTCTCCCTGCTCCTCTGATGGACATGCGATTGCAGGAAATTATGCATAATAGCAGACCATGCCACTTTTGGTTTGTAAATGCTCTCCGTCGATGTACCAGATCTCTTCGATGAATCCACTTTTTTCAGCTCTTGGTAGTTTGTCGACCGAATATTTTTAATATTATTAGCGACGTCCTTCGTCGTCACCAAGTCCGGTTTCTTCATTTGGCTTAATATATCGTTATAGGCATTTTTACGCGCATCCTTTTTTATATGATAAGTTACTGGAACCATCAAAATGGATTCGAGCACGAATTCGAAGTACTCAGATTCGAGGAATTCGCTGTTGACACTTCTTAGTGCTCGCATTCAAGTGGACTTCGAATGCGAGCTCGAATTAATGTACACCTAGCTTTACAGATCAACCACGGACACATGGCATCCAGTTTGAGGAACACTGGCCTGCTCTCTCATTCGAACAGGGGTCCGTAACCTTTTCAATGTGGCGAGCACCAAGTTACATGCTAGAGCACCCAGCGAGCACTGCTTTACTTTTGTAAAAGTAGGAATGGCCAAATCAACGCAAAAGTGATTAAAAATTTTCCTTTCTTGCGTTCAGAACGAAAACGGGCGAAGAAATCAAATTAAGGAAAGACGATTTGTAGCATCGTAGAAGTGCACGGTAAGACTGCCGAAGAGCACCGCGGTGCTCGCAAGCACCAGGTTGCGGACCCATGCATTAGACCTTCCGTTGACCGTCATTATTAAGGATTATAATCTTGATTGAGTTTTGACTAAATAGTTATGCCTGGAGGAACGGCTATGGGTTGCATTCGCTGTGGAGGTTCTGCGAGCCTCCATTCTATTTAACAAGAGCAATGCAGCATTTATTTTTATTGCAAATTTGCTGAAATGGAGCTCGGAAGTACCGTCTCATTTTCGCACTAAACACGAGTTTTTGATCGACCTTAGTCGGTTCATATTTACAATAATACAGCTCAAACGAAATCAACTTAACCCAAACCGTCACTCCAAATTACTGGCAATGGAACAGTAATATAGAAATTTAGGAGGAAAATATTTTTTTACGAGGAGAATATTTTTTTACATGCATATTTTAAATCAGCGGGTTTATATGCCCGTAACCCTCTTCAGTGATTTTAAACAATTCTACGATGGGTTTTGTTCTTAAGGGCAAGTCACCATTTGCCTTAAAATTCGTGTAATTAACTCCTATTTGAGTGGCAAAAGAGGCGCAGTCAGGTAATGAAGTTTGTCCCTTTCATTAATTTCAGGTCCGTCAATATTAGAGAAAATGAACTTTGGTCGGTTTTCAAACCATACACTTGTCCTTTCCTTTCTTAGACTCAATTTATGTCAGGTTTTGGAAATACGAAGATGAAAGTGCAAATAATTTTTTTGTAATTATAAGCGAACTCACCCATTATATTCACTAAAAAGTAAAAAATAAATGTAGAATTCACACAACTGATATTTCAGAAAGTAAAAATAGTTTAGGGTATATAAGAGTTGTGGCGAAGAAATATTATTTATTTATATGTAGAACATAACGCCTCAATTTTTTATGCCCAAAACTATTTTTATTTTCTGAAACATTCAATTGTATATTTTTTTCATTGCATATAATGATGGTCTCATTATTTTTTGAAATATAGATTTTATTTTTGTTTTTAGTCAGACGAAAAGAATACACACAATACCAATGAATAATTGAATATTTATTTATTGTCGTTACCGTCGTATTTTTTATCTTTACCAATGTATTAATTAAACTTCAACCCCTAGATACACCATTGTCTGGACCAAATCAAGGTCCCTAGTTAGGGTCTCCTCGAATGGGTCTCAGATGGCGTAGCAGTATTCTGCAATATGACGGATTAGCGAAAAATATGAGGTTGAATTACACTTTCCTGCGGCATTCCGGTAGTCAGTTGGACAACGTCTAACGCAACTTCGTCGAGAACTACTCTCTGAAATCTGTGTGAGAGAAACGAGGCAATCCATTTTACGATTCCCGCGTAAATTGAGTAATCTCTTAATCTTTGTAATATATTAGCGTGGGAAACGGTGTCGAAGGCTTAACTAGGATAAAATCCTAAATTCTAAATCTACTCTTACTCCATCGTATGCTGCTTTCACGTTATCGCGGGCGAGTAGATGAATTGAGTCTCGCATGACCTTCCTCTCCGGAAACTATGCTGGTTTCTGTTCAGAACACCTTTGCCTTCGAGGAATCGCATTGTTGAACTACCGATAATGTGCTCAAAAACCTTACAGATTATTGATGTCAGTGATATACTCTTGATTTACTTCCCGTTTTGTGCACCCGTGTAACGTGGGCTGTTTCTCATATTAAAGGAACTACCCCCTCATATAGCGATTTCGTGAATTTAATCTTTAAATAGAGAGCTAGTTCATCCGCTAGCGAGTTTATAATTAATGTAGATCCTGAGAGGAACCATGCTGTTGGACCTTTGATTCAAGAGTTTGCATGAACATGTTAGTTTAAAAGTTTTTTTCCTACAGTTGTCTTATTTCCTGTCCAATTGAATTATCCCTATAAATAAAGTGCGTTTAATTTATTTGACTGATTTGACCTTCTGTCGAACTCCTACTGTTCATTAAATCATTTAAAAATGATATGATATTATCTGATAGGAGATACGATATTTTATGGCTTTTTTCTTAGTGAGTGTTGGCTAATTTACCATCTTATTTCATTTTTCCCAACGACGATTCCGTTATTGCAGTGAGAAGATGATAAAGAGACGCTATTGCATTTCATTTGTTGAAACGATCTAGATTTTGTGACTAACTAATTTGATGATTTTGGCTAATGTTTGAATTCTATTAAATAGTTGATATATATATATATATATATATATATATATATATATATATATATATATATATATATCCTGCGCGAGTAGGATTTTTTCTCAAGGTCATCCGGCCCCCTGTTTGCGTGGTTTGAGGAGACCGCGCAAATTCAGCTGTTCCGTCCTTCGGAAGGGACGTTAAGCCGTTGGCCCCCCTGGTGTTCTTCGCAAGAGCAGGCAAATGCCGGCACCGGTTTTCCCTCCTCCCTTCTGTGTGTGTGTCCGGTGTGGAAGGCAACGGGAAACCACCACACCGTGTATGTATATTCCCTAGTCAAAACCAATTAATTAGTTAATTGGTAGGACCTGTCGTAAGACAGAACACGAATGAATGAATGAATATATATATATATATATATATATATATATATATATATATATATATATATATATATATATATATATATATATATATATATATATATATTGAAAAATTTAGCGACCCTACTATTACACAATGCTATCGTGCAAATCTTAATAGGAAGGGAATGTATGTTGATGCTGCGGTATATATTTTAGAATAAAAATAGTCGCTGTCTACTTTATTGTTCGCAGGCATTCTCGAAGGAAGGTATTTGAATAATTGAAAAATGACGTAATTTTAGTTTAGGTGAAATCATATGAAATGCCGTTGAAAACGGAAGGAAAAGGAAGTCGCATGTTTTAGCGAAAGATAAAATGTATGGCCGACATAACTGCTTCGTCTATTTAAGTCCTAGTTATTGCTGTTTTTTATCATTTTGAAAATAAATGGAACTTCGCATTGTGTCATTATGACCGACATTATTTAAACAGTTATTTTCGTCATCTTCGCTGCATCAGACTGAGCGTGTAGCGTGTGGGTCGGTGAGTGCAGCAGTGAGTGCTACTCTCTCGTGTATCTGTGCTGCCGTTCGAATGAGGGCCGCCTAACGGTACGTGCCTCTTTCCTTTTTCGGAAATGACCCACATCCCGGAAAGCTTCCCCAAATAATGATTGACACACATACGTGCTGTCGAGCGAGCGAATTCATTCCACGCCCCCGATCCACAATTTTGGTAGCAGCAGTATGAGGACGGGAGGACATTACGGAGGATTTCTATCAGAAACTATATTTTTCTCGTCATTAATTTGTTCGCTTAGGAATTCTATCGATGAGTGGTTCGGAGCAACTTCGTAAATATTTTTTTTCGTTTTGTAGCGTTTGATCATTCTTCGTCGGATCGCAAAACGATGCTTTTTTTTGAGTGGATAACGTAACTGGGTAAAGACCAAAAAGAGCGCCCATGTCTTTAGCGGAAAGTGTAAAGACTGCTTATTCTGATTTCATTTTTAAAACTAACGCTACCATGAAAATTCTCATCGTGATTGGAATATGGGTAAACATTGCGATTAAAATTGCTAGCTTGGTTATTATGATCGTAATATCTCTTGTATTCACCCCGTATTTCAGCGCCTATCCTTTCTCCAGCCACATCCTTGTGCCCTTCCCCTCTCTCTTCTGTATGTCGGTGGGTTTTAAAGCGTGGTTTGCCAACTACCCCAAGGGCAAGTAGAAAGGTTATAATTATATTATAGTGTTTGTTCATATTAAGATGTTAACTATATCAAAGTTGGTTATAGAAATTCATTTTTATATTTTAAGTTGTTATCAAATAAACTAACCTTCATACACGTACAATCAATTGTATTTGTACCCCTTTGGGGGTCGGTTGGCACCACTTGTACCGGTACCACACTGTCAATGGCCCTGGCTTAAGGTATAGATAAGGCTGTCGCAGTTACGTAGACAGGTGCGCCCGATGTGAATTGAAAACAACGAAGAAACGTCAAAACCAACTTTCATGAAGTTAAATCTCATATCAGAAAATTGAACAAATAGGCTTTGCTCTTTTGGTGGATAATCGTTGCTTGTTGTCAGTATTTGTTGCTCTGTTAAAGGAGAAAAACAATCTTCGATTGATAGTCTGTTCTTGCATATATTTTTTCTAAACGATTAGTGAAGCTGTTATATATGGGCGTATTCGCTATTACCATTCATATTGAAAGTTTCATTTTGTTTCACTGAGAAGTACATTAAAATCGCTCGGAAGAAATTGAGCATAGAATTTTACGTAACGAAAGCAAGAAAAATATAACATTTTTGATCTCGAAAACGGAATTAAATTCAGTAGTAGTAGAAACCCCACGAACTATGCGCTTACCGACAATTACAATGGAGTTTAGTCATAGATTTTCTACTAAGTCAAAATATTCCCAAAAAGTGCTTCTGGAAACCTAATAGACGGAACTTGCGCACTGCTAACAATTGAAAATTTAATAAGAGTAAGAAATGCACTCTATGTTCTTAAGAAAACCAATAGAAAAATATGAAAATTTCCGGTCGAGGAGATTTATTTTGATAGATTTTGTCCTTAAAGTTACCTTTCTTCGTCGCTTATTCTCTTTGTGTATTTTTCCCGTAGTTGCCGCTCATTGTCTTCTTCATCATCTCTTGACGGATTAGGCCAGGGATGGCAAATGATTTTTGTATTGCGTGCCAAGAAAGTAATGTGAATTTTAGAATTTTTCGCGTTCCACTAGTTTACTCCTTATCTAAGAAACTTCATATTTTATACAGAAAATACAAGATTACGCGTGCCACTTCGGGCACTCGTGCTACGTATTTTCTGGATTAGGCTATTAGCCTGTTCCGGTGACCATTGAGTTCTTATGAATACAACGAGTTATTAAGTGAATGGGGCACTAACCCACTGCACAATTCCCAACGTGAAAGATTAAACGATTGCCTTCTTGAAAAAGAAAATACGTTTTGGCTCGAAATCCTCGTATAAGGCCTGACCTGATTTTCGAGGGAAAATTTAGAGAAAAAAGTCGTGGTATCGGAGTAAATACGGTACCGTGTCTGTCTCGCCCAAGTGATTCTTCGAATTCACCCCGTATTTTCTTCCTTCTCCGCCATTCATAAATGTCCTGACAACGGCAGATTTGTCCGTGCTCATTGTTTTCTCTATTAAAAACACTCGATGACTTGCCATTAGAAATAACAATTTTAAAGAAGCTATTTTAATTTTTCTAGCGTTTGCGAATCATACTTACTGATTTCTCAGATATTCGTAAAACGGATTGGAAAACCAGACGCGCATTTCGGTTAGAACGCGGCCGCTATCACTTGCGATTTACCTATTTTAGGTTCCAAAACAAAACATTTTTTAGCGGAATCTAAATTATCAACTAGACGATTGATAGAAAATGAATTGTGAGGTTGAAATTTTGGTGGATTATCATATTAACGTAGAACGAACGTGTTTAAACTTTCGGAATGGTGGTTTGTTTGTTGCTGTTACGTTTTACTTTTAAATGTAAGTCAAAACTATCTGCAATATTAATGTTTATTTCCCGTCTCGTAGCGCAATATCTAAATTTTGGTGATTTTAGAAAGTTCATTTTGGTGCATTATTATTAATTCCCTTTCTCGGTTATCACATTATTTTATCAAGTCTATGATTCTTATCCAATAGCAGCTATGCGCCGCTTTCTCTTTATCCTCTCGCTCACCTATTTATATTAATTTCACCGCGTTTTTTCTCATCTTTTAGTCGTCATCTTTTCTACTCACGCTCTTAAGACCCCACCCGCTATTACTGCACCCACTTAAGGGAAGTTGTACTTGGGATCCTAGAATGATAAGCATGATAATGCCCAATAGTCCACTATTTTGAGATAAGACAGATCGCGCATAATCCGAGGTGCGTAACTGCTGACGCTTACTATCGTTAAACCTGCTAATTGCTTAGGTTGCCCTTTTTTGTCGAACGCGATAACTGGAGCAATTTGTTTGCCTGTTTGTGTATCTGTCATTCAAATCAAATTCAGCGTCGTTATGAGCGCGCAATACTAATGATACGGAGTCGAATCGTCCGTTGAATGTTTTTAAGTACTTATTAAAATACAAGATCAGTGACATTGCAAAATTGTAATTTACTATAGAATTACCCTTTTCATCTGCTTGCATTCATTTTAAGTGACAACTCGTTTATTTCGGCATCCCATATTACTCGCATCTGATAAGAAAAATCCTCGGGGTATTTTGGTCGTACTTTGGCATATGAGCTCTTGATTCTAGGTTTAAAGGATAACCTTTGATATTAAATACTTTCTTCCTTTCTTTTACTCCTTTCGGCCGTATATATTCGTTTTTGCATAAGATTTTGAATTTCACTTTCGTCATTCGAGAGTTGTGAAGATAATGCGACATTCGAGAGGAAAGTGAGGAGTTACTCTTAAAAATTAGCCGCACTAGAATACGAAGAAAGTATGAAATGCAGTAGCATATTTTTCTTAATGTTTTAATCACGGAAATGGTTTATAACGTTTGTAAAAGCTTATTTATAATGCGAACAATAATATTGGCCCAACGGATCCTCAGCAGTGCAGGAAGTAGGTCGGAGAAAAACCTTACGGCTATAGAATAAATCGACCTCGAGTTTTAAGAGGACAGCATCAAATCAAGGCGAGGCTTTCTAGCTCCATTCTAAGCCAAAGCTTAGAAGTATCGGAATGTTTCCCGATGCACACTTTAGGGGATTATTGCGATCGCTTGCCACTCCGGCCCACGTAACTTGATGGCATTAGAAATTCTTGTTGAAAGGTTAGTTACATTTAGACTTGAGATCTTTACCCATAACATATTGGGAAAATACTTTTGCGGGTAAAAATAATGGTAGAATTAAACTATTCCGTAATTGTGTATCAAAGCTTCTCATTGACCGCTTGAAAGTATTTGATAGCTTTCTTCTTCGCGTTAAGTGTAAGTGAAAGCTTCTATCTATCAGCCTTTTTTACTGCTATTTTGCTATTTGAGTTTTTGAGGATCTACGAATCGAGTCACCCAAAGAATTCGATGAAATTTTAATGTGGCATGTCGATAGTTCAGCATTTCTCTTCCAACTTCTACTCTTTTCCAGGCCGAATAGATTCTACTCATCTTCGGGCAAACGGATCGAATAATCGCTTTTGATCCATCCCTTCCAAATGTTATAATCGTCAGACAAAGGATTATTTGCTATTTGGTACTTACTCATTCACATTTTCTTCCAGTGCTCGCTTCCTTATTAGACCCTCTTACTAAGGTTTATATTACCTTCCTCACCGAATATCTATGTCGTTTATGGGTAACCTTCACAGTAGGATTCTACGACCCTTGTAAATTAATAAACAAAAGTAATACAACTTGGTTTTTGTCACTAATTTACTGAAATGCAACTCTTCAGTGCCTTCGCATTGTCACACTGAACATGTATTGTACGATATTTTACGATTAATATTAACAATAATATCATCCCAACCAATAACAATCAATGCAACGTTATCATTCTAAATTATTTCAGCGCAATAAAGCTCACTATTCCAATGAAATGGCGTGAGGAATGATCGTAATAAAGAATAAAGTCGTGTTATTATTACTTCTACGGATTGATATTATTTTTAATATTTATCGTAGAATATCGTTGAAAGACGCGTATGTTTAGTGCGATAATATAATGGCAATGCTGAGTTGTATTTGAATAAATTAGCAACGAGAAAAAGTGTGGTTGGAGTGGTTTAAGTGCTGATATTCCACGCTGCGGGCAAGTGATCGAATTCTGGCGGTTGCTGGTTTTTCCAACCCTGGTTTGCCTCGCCTCCAAATTGTGTTTTGTGAGAGACTTGTGGAATACCACGTAATATGTCGCGACGCAACAGTGCGGCGCGGCACACCGGTTGCGGAGCACTTCCCTCGAGTATCGTGGATCGCTAGTCGTCATTTCCATCCCTCTTTTGCAGACTTAGGACTATCTATGTATTTAAATGCTCATTCGCATTAGATATTTTACGAGCGCGTGATGTCGTCTTTGCTTCTTGAGTTTGGCACGAAGTTTCGGTTTTATCCACCGCAGATTCATACGATCACGAACAGGTTTAGTCGGAACAAATATTATTAGCCCCTGGCGAATGATGGGCGAAACTTCCGGCCAAGAATCATCGACGCTGTTGTTCTCGCAAAGTTAATAAATGTCGTCATGTTGTCTACGATGTTATATTTGAAAGATGGAAGATCCGCTTTTAACTAAGATGTATACTAAAAGTGTTGTCTCTGTAATTATCGCCGAGTTCGATTTTAAGTCGGGAATTACTATTTTGTCGCCTATACCATCGTAGAGATGTAGGTTTCTATTCAATCAGGTCGTAACTAGCAAATCCAGGATATTTCCGCTGTCGTTGCTATTGAATCGCATCGACGGCGTTAACGATTCGTTTTCAAGAGATTTTAGAGTAAATGCGCAATGTAATTTCCTACAGCTTCTCAATCTTTCCCGCCGCTAATTAAGCTACAGACTCACGACCAATGGATGAAAGGATCGCTTTTTCTCCCGGGGACCGTCTGCAATGTGCTACTCAGCTCTAATGCTCTCGAATCCTGAGTCGGGGGGAGGACAAGGTGCAAAAAATAACCTTGTACGATTTCTCCTAAGAAATGAGCACTAAACAATTTCGCAACGTTCGCTCACGTTAAGTTTCTCTAATTGTCTTCCCAGCGGCGATAAAAACTCCACCTTAGATTCTTTCCATCCTATCCTTGCAATATTTCACGTAAACTGGTGGGAAAATCTCGTTATAATTGATGTCGTTCGACAGCCATTACACTCTCAGTTCTCAACACGACATCTGCACAAAGACTTTTACCTAAAAGTTAAAAAGCAGCTTGTTTCTTTCGATTGCTTCTGCAGTTTATAACGATAATTTTTATCTTGGTTAATGTTTTGTCTATGGCTATTTTGTTATGCTTTTCTTTGCGGGTGTTCTATATGTACGTACCCGAAGGTATGGTTCCTCAGGTGACGGAGTTAAGGACGTCGGTCTTGGGCACGGGTTGTTCCGCGCCGCGGTTGGTGATGCATGTACAGACCAATGGCGCCTCGAGGAGTGGCTCCGAGATCATGGGCTCTCTTAAGAGCTTGGTCTCCATGGCTGATCGCGTCCGAGAGGAGTCTATCACTAATGTGCGTCTCACCGTTTTAAGCATTGTCCTTCTGTCGGACTGCGGCTCTGCGGTTTGTAGCAGGGTGTAGGGTTTGAACCGCAGGCTGTGGAACCTCTGTGGGGGCAATGGGTTGACCTTTTGGGCTTGCGGCCCGTCCTTGCCTCGTGTAGAGCACCCCTAAATGGTTCTGGTGTCCAGGCAGCGGAAAGGTTAGCTCGCAAGATTACCAGCACGATAGGGTTTTATTAGGTTAGATAAAAAATGAGCATCGCATCAGAAAGCGCGAAGATTTCCGATATTAGTAGTCAGGGCTTAAGAGGTTCCAAGTATAGTACTACGAAATAGTAATTCTCTAGCGACGCGTGATGTATCATTGGATTGTATTAGCGACAAATTGAAAACTAATGCTGTTAATTGTCGTAATGTTTACAAAAAGGAGACGAGTTTGAACATCTTTTCCGTAATCTTCAAGTTAACGTAGTGACTTAAGATAATTGATAGTAGCTCAATAACTTTGGCTAAGATTAATAAAGGTAAAATACTCCTTTAGCCAAACAATTAATTGTTTGGCTAAAGGAGTATTTTACCTTTATTAACGTAGTGACAGTTACGGAAAGTTGTATCACAGAGGACATAGTCATAGAGATGATCAAAGAGTTTTTAGTAATGATCAGTGCAGAAAGTTGGGAGTTGGAGTCTGTATGGCAGTCAGAAATTAATGCGAAAATTGCCCAATACCTATTGGCGACGACGAAGTTAAAAGTGTCTGGTGTAGTTTGAAGGAAGCGGCCTTTTGTAGGGATCCTAATGCAATGTTAGAAACTATTTACTATATTCGAAACATAAGCGACGATGCGAAGTCCGATGAATAAAGATAAGGCCACCATAATTGGGGGTGATTTCAATTTATCTTCAATTGAATGGGGTCGTAATTACCTTTATTCCGGTAGTGGAGTGCATGAATCATGCGAACCTTTAATTAAATCTTTCGGTAAACATTGTGTCAGTTAGTGAGGTGCCCCATGCGATCGAAGAATGTTCTATAATTATTAGCTGTGGAAGAAGGAATTAGCGATCATTAGGCCGTGTACGTAGAGTTAAGTTAAAAATTGAGAAATAGGTCAAGCAAAGAAGAAAACGTTATTTGTTCGCCAAAGCCGATTTTCAGGTTTTTGGTGTGTTTTGTTTAATGTGTACCCTAATTTTTGCGAAGCAACAGATAATGCAGACGTGCAAGAATCCTGGTGCTCTTTTGGAGATATGATGTAAGAGTGTACAGATCAATTTATTCCAGACAAATTAAACCTAGGTGGTTTAACGAGGAAGTTAGGACCGCTCTTAGACGACAAAGAAAAGTCCCCTTCCCCGTAATTAACACGTCTACAGCCACGGATGAACATAGAGCAACGGTGATGCAGCGATACGAATAAAAATGCGCAATGCTTTTAATAAATTATAAAAACAGTCCTAAATGGTAATTTGAAGGATAAACCAAAGGCATTTTGGTCTGACGTTAGGGAAGTCCAAGGTGGAAACCCTACCGCTGAGAATAGAAGCAGGGTGTGTAGTTTACGATGGTACAGGGAAATCATACGTGAAATAATAAGTTGCAGAAATTCTTTACTGTGGACGACACTGATGCTTGTGATATACCCATCCCTCTGCATCAAGGCGATTTGAAGGAGGGTTTGATGCTTTCAGTAAAAGGTATCACGCTACAACTTGTTTTAACTGTGCAAAATAAATCACCTCTGTTTCTAGAGATGTTATAATTCGAGTTTTATGGTGTTTCTGGGCTTTGCAATTAAAAAAATGCGACGTGTTGCTTGTGCACTATTTACTTATTCCGACTTTTATGGACGAATCTCTAGGAATACGTATTTTATAATTATCTAGATGCTGCCGTTTCCCATTCTAATCCAGAAGAAAGGCGCTGCTCACTTTATCGTTTGATAAATCACCTGTCTTTGGCATTCATTAAAAATCTTTTATATATAATTACTCAATGTCTGCCCGTCCGTCATTCTGTCCCCCCTTTTTATCTATTTACCAGTTTTCATAAAGAAAATATGTAAAGGTCATTTTGTTTCTACCATCTAGGAGACCTTGAGAAATCTATTTTCGTTTACATAAGTGTCCCAGGTTCGACTCCAGTAGACAATGATATTTTCCCATATGTCTACACAGGAGTTTCGGTGTTTCAGTGTGCAAGATTTTTTCCTTCTTTCATTAAAATACGTAAATATGGACCGAATTTCTCCATTTTTGCTTTATTCGACTGCTAAAACTGCAAAATATCTTATTCTTGAGATTTTTATTTATTGCACGGAAGAATTTGTCAGAAATACGCATTTCTTTTCGAAATTTTATGGCTTTTTCGTACTTTTTTCGGGTGTTGCGAAGGCGACCTGCATTGTTGCTTCCGATTGAATTAGCGTCGATTAAGCCTTGAAATAGACGAACGAATTGCGTTATTCGCTTCGTGCTTTTTATGAAGCATCGAAATTATAGTTGTAACAACGTCAAACTTAATAGATTGCAACGTTAATAATTGCAGATTATTATTATTTAGTATACTGCTTGTGGACTGTGGGCATTTTTTACGATTGACCAAAAGAAAAAAATCTTCTTTCTTTATTTCAATACTGGAATGTTACCATTACATAAGGGAGAAGCAATTAAAATTTTATAAAAACTAACATTAAATTCAAAATGTCAGTTGTCTAATTTTATAAGGAGAAATAGGCTATTATTACTTTTAATCATGCAGATTTCTGACTGCGCAAAAGTTTTTGCGGGTACCACTAGTAATTGTAGTTCTATGAGTCCTAGTTGGAGCTTGTTTATGGTGACTTTCTTTTGAACCACCGTTTTGAATCGTCAAATAGTTTTCGAGTTATTATCTGCAGCACACTCCGATGAGCTCGAAGGGTTAAGAAGTTTTTTATTTAGTATTATATATGTATATATATATATATCAATATATATATATTGCGGTCGTTTTCCTCGAGAAATAAGTTACAGTCATCTTCTATGTCGAAACGGATGCGGAGGACTTTGGGTTAACGTGTTAAGGCGTCAACGCCTCATGTCTGTGAGCGTCACGCTTCCATCCCTTTCTCGTGCTTTGGGTCGCCAGCCAGCGTATCACATCCCTTTTTCTCCTACTATAACAGGTCTCCGTAAATTCTCCCCACCCCCCGCTGGCGGCTTCACGGTTACCGTAGCTCAGTATCGAGTTTAAGCGACCCATTTCTTCTTCGTTGGCGAAACGGCATAAAACAAAAAAGTTCCTGCATTATATTTGGACTTTGTAGTTTTTTATTAGAAAGCAGATTAATTAAAGTTCATTATTCATGAACGGATTCGATTCATAACATTGGTTTTAATTATGTATTTTATCCCTCGCAAAATAAGGAATTAAGTTAGAAATATTGATTGCGATGTTGCGTTTAACTTTTTGTATTGTATAAGTCAGTGCAAATTAAATATCATTTCCGCAATTGCCGGAATTTGTAGTTCACATTATTTTAAATTAAAATAAAAGTAACTCGAATGATTCGATTCCCAAAAATGACTCCTAACTTTTAATTTCGCTAATATGCTTCAGGTTTTGGATATTGGGAAAAACTCCCGAAATGTAGAAGTTCAGTAACAGGGATGCCTAGCGCTCGAGGTTAGGCCTAAGAACGACAATCTAAACGTTAACTGTTGCAAGAAAATTATTTATTGATATGATGAATAAGAGAATAATTAAATTTATTCTCATTTGTATAGAAATTTAAGCTCAAGAACGGTATTTTTCCAAACATTTATAACAAAATATCGACTTGCAACTTGCTTCCCTTTGGTTGTCTCGCGTCTCTACCCTCACTCGCTGCAATAGTATCTGGTAGATATACTACGCTCTCAAATAAAAAATAATTTTTCAGACAAATGTTGGATCAAATTGGAAATACCAGTTTTTCATATCTACGACGTGAGTTACATACGTTACTTCCTTTGTTTTATATTTCACTCTGATGTCTTGTATAAGTATAGTATAATCAGAAGCAAAGCCTTTATATAGTGATATATTATGTTGTAATCATTATTAATTAATTTGTAGGTCGTGGAGAAATGGAGCATGCCAAATGGCATTTAACTATAAAAATTATGTCATCACAACTCAAAAACTTAGGAACTGCTGTCACTAGCAAATGACTTGTTGCCCTTATAATTATGCCTCCCTTAGGGGCTACATTTTTTAAATTTCGCTTCAATTAAGTTTTCTCGTACTTTTAAAATGTAAATTTGGAGCATAAGCTATCTTCGGGAGTATTTTCTCGGGAAAAACACGAAGATGTGGTATTATTTGATTCTTTTCCGTATTTGCTGTGTTCGCATTACGCCGTTGAAAACACTTGTCGACGAATTCCGAATCGGAACGATTAATAGGAGCCATACATATTGCTCAGAAAATTCGATATATCTTAAGTCGTTTTTCGGTTAAGAAATAATTGATCGGGCGAACTGTTTTGTGCTGAAATTTCGGTTCAGCGGACATAAGAAAACCCGACGCCATTCGCTTTTTCCTTGCATTTTATTGATACGGTCGATCTCTTCAGAGATCGTACACTCGGCTCCGATGCTTTCCCGCCAGTGCGAGGGAAACGGCGAATTCGCGAGAAATTCCGGAAGCATCATCGACAACGGCGTCTAGAAAGAAGGCTCCTCGTCGTCTCTCTTTCTCCGCTGCCGCTTCCTCGCTCCGGTCAACGCCCTCTCTTGTCCCACTTCCCAACTAACTTTTCTCTTTTTAGCCCACCTCACCCCTTTTCTCCTTTTCCCACTTAAATTTCTATGGGAACCGTGATCGTGCTGTGGGTATTACGAGTTCCCTTGACAATTTCTCCCATTTTTCTCAGAGCCCGCGTTCGCTAATGCGTATTAATGGTAAACTTGCTTCACGAAATTTGAATCCAGGGTAGGGATTCCGTTTAAACCGAGTGCCCTGGTTATGGGTTAAATGGATTTGCTGCCAGAAAGAGTAATGGCGCATTCTGTTGTTGGAATATCCCATTCTGTGTTTTGTGCTCGGTAAAGAGCTTGCGGTTCATTTAGATGACATTATGAAAAAGCATTGTCTTGATTTCTCATGCTCCAATTCACATTGAATTTTTTACTTGTAAAAGTTGAGTTGCTACCTGGGGCTGAATAATCGTATTACTTAGGCTTACTGTTAGTTAGGTTTGGGCAAGCATTTTACGTGGAGGGCCTGATCTAAGTTTACATAGGAGTGAAGTTATTTTGAGATACGGTAGCCTCATTCTTAAAAGCTTCGGCCAAATGGTTTATTTAGCATAAAGCTTCATCAATATTCATTTATGACTAAGAAAAAATATGGAAATTTAGTGTTTCATGCACTGCTGTGTCATCATAGCTCCAAAGGGTTGGTCAAATTGTGCCAATTTGTCATATTTTTTTGACTAAGGTTGCTGGTTAGATTTCAGTGTGGCATTTGCTTACTTTGACTTTAGTGCTGTACTAGTACCTGTAAAATAACAATGGATCTCTGAGATATGTTCCATTTGATCAAATGACTCACAATTTGAGCTTATTCTTGTGGCTTCTGTGATAGAACTAAGAGTGGTAAACATGAATTTCATATGAATATTTGGTGGAACTCCCTTTTTCTGATGTCATATGTTTGGTTAATATGATTGAATACTTATAGTGTCCATGTGTTTAGCATTTTATGGTGCTTAATTTTCTATTTTGCTCTTACGAGCCAGAAACATATCATTATTTCATCAGGGAAGAACTAGATATAAGATTTTTTCAAAAGATTTGTTGTTACTTATTAAGATAAACCAACCAAAAGAATTAAATAAGCAAACAAATTCTGATCTATGATCTCACCATGTTGTAAGTTTTTTGGCTGACATTTTATTCAATTTTTGTTTTAGGATTTGCGTTGCAAAGTAGTATTTCACAAGAAAATAAAAAAAGCCCAAGCATTGTTTTCCTTCATGTTGATCATTAGAGGTACTGCTCTATTTTGTTTTTTTTCCCAGTAAGAGCTTGATTGATTCAATCGTATTTTTTAGCTTGATTCATATAATATCAGTTAACAACAATATGTAAAAACTGTCACAAAAGTATAATGAAAACTTAATATTTTACAAAAGTCAAACCTAATAAATAGCTAGTGAAAATTTTACTAAATTGCTTTGTTTTTTTAAGCAACTTGCTAATTTTAATCATTAATATAGAATTTTGTCCTGCATATATATTCATCTATTGATATTTATATGGGGCATGAAAACTTTCTTATAGTTTAGACGGGCTGCAGATTATTTTCTGTAGCTTAGGTGGACAGTATTATCAAAAAGGTTGAAAAATGCTGATGATTCAGTAGCACTCTAAGTCTGTCAGCAAATCAAATACAATAATTTCAGTCATCATTCATTAACCCTAGAACTACCAGGGGAGGGGGGGGGGGTCCGAGGCCCACAGCTTGTTTTTTCGTATGTTTCTCTTTTATAAACAAAGGAAAAGTCTGGATATTTTATTACATTGTGCAGAGACTTATGTAAAATAATTACCCAAGTTTCTCATCATTGTATGCATATTTCAATTTTCTGCAAATTATTTAGTCATTGGCTGCATGCCTTGACACACGGGTAGCCTAACTTATAGGAACCATATGCATAGAAAGTACAGTGTGAAGCACGATTTTGGTTTAAACTGTTGTGCCACATGAATCATATTAAATCATTTTTCTAATCAAATTGTTATTATTTCTGTAAATACAGTCACACTGCAATATTAATATGATCTTGAAAACATATGAGGAAGAATGTAAAGGAATTGTTCTCATGTAAATATTTGTCTTTATGTACATATAATTTCAAATAAATTATTAAAATTAGTTAGCTGTATTCCTATGATGTTTTTAAATATATAACAATAGGCTCGAAACGTTACTATGACTTTTTATTGTATTTTAGATGGTGGGCCTCTGAGCCCCCCTCCCCCCCCCCTGGTAGTCCATGGTAGTGAAAATCGCTTGGTAGTTCTAGGGTTAAATCAACTGTATACACATTGTCCAACTTGTTACTTTTTGGTCAAAAATCAAGGTTCATTAAAAATATTAATAATAAAGGGAAAAATGCTTGAAACAGTGGCATCTGGGATAAAAATAAAAAGTTAGCTATCAAATGCACTGCCTGCTAATTACATCTGATAGGAAAAACATGAAATACACAGAAAATTAAAACCTCTGCTGACCATCAGTTCAATTGGATTATGGCATTCTTAGTAGCACTTAACTGTGTCAGCTTGATTGGCTCCATGGTGACCAAAGGGTTAAGAGTTCATTTTCAAAATTAAATTCTATTTTCTTTTCATTAAACTTGGTTGGAATCTGCTGCTTAGGTAGCCTTCATCTTTTTTGTTTGAAAGAGAAATATATGAGACAATTAAGTGACTCTTTTGAAAGAGAATATGAATTATGAACTAAAACTTAGTAATTTCAAACTTATAAAAATTTGTTTTATTTGAAAACATTGAATATATAGGGAAAAATAAATTTCAAGATTGGGTATCTTTGTAGAATAGATATTAATTCTGTTTAATATTGATTGTGTTCAATTTTGGTGTGCATAAAATTTTCATTATGCTTTGTTATATAAACACATGGTTTCTCTTGAGGCAAATATTTAACTAACAAAATATTTTTAAAGTGACAACGGCGCATCCTCCCCAAAGGCCATGGATTCCAGTTACCCCTCCTTCCAGAACTAAACCAGCATGTAAGTATTCTGCTCCAGTATCTAGTAATTGTAAAATTATTTATGCTTGCAAATGTGACTAAGATTGTTTATTGTAGTTTTCGGGCATGTAAATGCTGCAATACTTGAAAAAATCATATCTCACCTGCAGAGGAGTTTTGATTCTGAAAATTTTTACTCCTGTCAGAATCTTTCCTTCCCTTGCCCTATGAGCTTCATCTACAGTGCAGAGTCAAGTTTTATGTGAAATGGGTTTAAGAATACGTATATACTGTGGAGAGCAATGGGTACTTGCAAGAGGGGAGGAGCTATTGTCCCCATCACCCTTCTCAGTCCAATGCTTGTGGTAGCCTGACATGTCCTCAGGTCGCTCCATCCCTTTCACTTTTCATTTTTACCTAATCTGACCACTGAATATGCCGCTGAAGGCTTTAAAGAAGGACCTGAGTCCGATAGCTTGGAGTTTCGTGCTTTGATGGAAATGGTTATGAAGACTGTCTTCATTTCAAGATGAGCTTAGCCAAATCCATAAGGAAGGAATCTCTCTCACCTTTAGAGGAAAGATTTTCCAGTTTCTGCACAAAAGTAATGGAAGCCTTCTGCCATCTCTCTGATCGCCTTAGTGACCTAGAGAAGAAAAGTGGAAATGGATGAGAGACAAGACACCTTAGAACAATATTCCTGATGCAACTGTCTTCTCATTCATTGAGTCCCAGAGAAGGAGAATGAAGACTGTTTACATCTCATGACGATGTTCTTCAAAGATGAAGTTAAGGAAGAAATTGACATGCAGCATCTCTCCAGAGCTCACAGAATTGGTGTTCCCAGAAGCTCCAGTCCTCTCGCCAGAGTTATCATTGTAAGGTTTTTATCATATCAGGAAAGAGACAAGGTGTGGAGAAACAAGTGACGACTCAAAGGTTCCAATTTTCTTGTCACCTAGTCGCTCACCTCTATGCAAAAAAAGGTGTTGCAGGACCATGTGGGGTATGGATGCAAGACGGGCAAATAGTTGTCCTGCATGATGGCAACAGACAGTTCATCTCCACCATGAGAGATGTAGAGGCATTGAAGCGGGCCTGGTCCTCTCAGAAATCAACTTTGGGGGACAGATGCTGCTAAGTAAACTGACAAGCAAGACTTAGGATTTGCTTAGAAATGGACAAAGACCACTATGGCATAATCTTAAGGTAACATCTGTCGTATGTACTTCATTGTGCAACTTGAGCTCCTGTTCTCCACTAATTCCATTCCTGGCATCACATGTCATCCCCATTCCTGCATTTGTTGATTCTCGGCTGTTTTCTGTGTTCCTGAGAGAAGAAAGAAGCTCCTTGGAGATTTCTATCTCTCCCTTTTATAGTGGCGATTTTCTTTTCTTTCTTTCTTTCCTTCCCTTATGTGGCATCCCAAGTGAAAAGGTGCCTGTGTTTGTCCATCTTCCCTATACTCTTAGTTCTCCCAAATTAATTCATAAATTGCCCTCCCTTTTCCTAGTGCCAGTTCTCCCCACAGTGTTTTCTTTCTTGGTTCTCTATAGTGTAATTGCTCCCAAAGTCATATCCAAAGAGCCCTTATTTCCCAGTGCTAGTGCTCCACGTAGTGTTTTATTTCAATCATCTAATCAGTGCAAATAAGTGTCTGCAGTTATCTGTGTCCCCATTCCACCCTTAGTACTCCCAAAGTCATTTCCCAATAGATCTTACTCCACAGTGCTATTGCTCCACTCACTGTTTTATTCCAATTATTTGATAAGTTCCTTTAGCTCCCTAGTGCAGTTCTCCTATCCCTACAGTGCAGTGCTTGTGCCTTCCTCTGTGTTTGCTTTTCCTGTGCAATTAGTGTACAAGGTGCGGCAGAAAGAACTCCCCGATTTGCGAAGCTAATAAAAACCAAACCAAGCAAGATACAAAATTTTTTTTTTATTCCTGAATAGTACACATAATGCAGTTTTAAATCAATGAGTTTTAAAAATTACATCACTCAAGTGGCAGCCTCCATTGTTGATACACTGATTGAGCCTCTCCTGGTAGTTTTCCATGACCCTGCGGGTCATTTCGGGCGGAATGGCAGCAACTTCGTGGGTTATCGCCTCCTTAACACTCCGACGGCGGTGATAGTTTTTCTGACATGGACAGCGGTGATGGGTCCTCGAGGACCCGTACCCATTTTTTTCCTTTTTTTACCCGAACTACTAGTATAGGGATATTATTTATAAATCGAATTAATTTTTTATCTATTCTAATTTAAAATAATAATTAGTAATTACGTATTTACAGTTAAATAATAAGAAAAAATATTTAGGAATGTTAAATAAACAATTATAAGTTATTATAGGTATGCATTCTACTTTTATTGCACAAATAAGTTACAGATATTTCTGCGAATAAAAATACAAGGATGAAAGATTATGACACAAAAAGTTACAAACTTTTGCATAAATATTTATAAAAAGCCATGCTGATAATTGATGTATTATAATAATGATACAAATTTGTATCATAAGAAATTATTTTACAGTAAAGACAAATATAAAAATGATTTAACTTGAATCTTCAGTCCCTGAGATGGTGGAGCACGTATTACACAGGATTTTCTTCTCTTTACTGGAGTGGTTTTTGCATACAAAGCTGGAGCGATTATCACAGAACAAAGTGTACTTATCTTCTGCAGAGCACAAGTAACATCTTCCTCTTTTCCTTCTTCCAACTAGACCCGCTTCTGGTGTTCTTTCTTGAAGGATTGGCTTCATAACAATAGCTCTCCCTGTCAACTCAATTGATCGAATGATAGACTTATGATAATATTTTCCTCGTAATTCCTCAATTGCAGTTGCTCTTCTTTAAATGTTTTCTTTGACCAACTCCATCCCTAAAGCTTCCAAGAATTTCTTCCTCGACATTCTTATACTTTTTCTGTTAATAAATCATTATTTTCGGACCAAATTACAAAAGCATTATACGCTGCAATGTCCAAAAAGTAAAAAAAGAACTAACGGCCATCTTCTAACAGCTCGAGAACACGAGTACTCTCTGACTAGTTGGTCCAAAATATCTACCCCAGTTTTTGGTTTGGTTATAAAATAAATTTATTTCCGGCTTGAAATTGTATTCTTCACCAGAAATTTCATGGTCATGATGCATTGACGACAAGAGTAATACACATTTTTTGGGCTTGGGAATGTATGAAGCCAGAGTAAGATCACCAGTAAATAAAAGTTTCGATGAATATACTTCTCTGCCATGAGTTGAAATCAATGTGGGGTGTAATCCCTTTCGGTTCTTCCTCATTGTGCCTACAACTGTAATTTTATTTTTCAATAGGTCCTCTGCCAAACTTAAGTCCGTGAAAAAATCGTCTGTCGTGATTTTACGTCCACTTCCATACCAATATTCACATAATTGTTTTACTACACGCTGGGACTGTTGCTTTTCAGCAACGTTTCCGACTTTTCCAAGGTTATACATCAAAGTTGCAGCAAAAATAACTCAGTGCGCCACATAACATCCATACTTTTATGCCGTATTTCTTGGGCTTGTTGGGCATATACTCTCGGAAAGGGCAGCATCCATGAAAGGAAACAAGCTGCTCATCAATCGTCCCGTTCTCAGAAGGGTCGTATGATTTTCTGCATTTGTTTCCAAAAAATTCAGCAACATCACGAAATGCAGCAAATTTATCGTTTTCTCTTCTGGAAGCACGGGTTTCAATGTCGTCAAAACGAATGAACTTCATTATATCTCGAAAGCGATCCCTAGCCAGTGCCGCCATATATACAGGTCTTGAAAAGGCATAGTTCGAGTTCCACAATAAACAGATTTCTTCCTTCGACTCATGAAATCTTCCTGAGAAAAGTAGAATACCAATATAGGCTTTCAGCTCAACCCTATCAACATCATCCCAAGTAGTTTGAGTGTCTGTGTGGTCTTGGTTATGCAAATCTTAGTAGTCTCTTGCTTTTTTGTTCATACTTGACAATATCAAATCCATAATATCATTTAAAATGAATAATTCAAAACACTCTAACTGAGATTTGGCATTTTTGCTGTACTGAGTAACATTATTCACATAATGTACAATGTTTTCAGGCCGAGTTCGGCTAGCTCGTGGAGCGACATACTTCCAAGTTCGGCCTGCTACTTCTTCGTTCCGATCGTCCGCTTCAGAATCCCAATTTACGTCCAAATCAAATTCGTCTTCTTCACTCTCATCCACTTGAACGTCCCTATCATCATCACAGCTAAGATCACTAACACTATCATCTAAAGTTTCTTTGTCATTCTCTTCACGAATAAATTCCTCAAAAATTTCTTTTTCACTGTGAAATAGTTTGTCTACCATGATTGCAGGAAAATATAAATGATTTGCACTGCTACCTCACACACTAAAGGACTGGACCACTGCGGCGGCTGGGGCTAAGTGAACATATGACAAGGAGCAAGGACCGACGCAACTTGGTAACAACTTGTAAGCGTATAGAAACTACTTTTCATTGTCACTTTATGTTTCTATCCGCGATGCATGTGGAAACACAAAGTAACAACGGAAAGGTTTACACTTCTGCGTCATTAGGCTATGAGTCATAGTCGCAGGGCTTTGGGCACAGGTGTATATCCTTGAACCGAGGATTCCAGCAGAAAGAAAAGTACCTTCCCATATTTGAAGCCAATATGTTACAACATATTCAAAAACAAATAAATTAATTATAATACCTAAATAATATATGAATAAGTAAAAATATATGCAAAAACTAGTGCAGGAACAATATAAATTAGATCATATAAACAAAAACCTCAGTTAAATATTCAGAAACTGGAAAACAGTGAGAATCAGGTTTCTGCAGTATGTTTGTGCGGGGGAGTAAAAGGACATGTACGGCGGTGATGGGTCCTCGGGGACCCACTCAAATATATACATCCGTTAAACCAAGATTATCATGTGAAAAGAATAAGTTCGTCAAAAAGTAGGCTTAGAATATGTTTGTCAAGGACTACTTAAAGTACAGATGCCATATCATTATTATTTTTTAAGGTTCTCAATAAAATGTACTTTCTGGGTCCTTAGGAACCCGATCACCACCGTCAGAGTGTTAAGAGCTTCCAAAGTTTGGGGACGATGTTGGTATACCTGGGCTTTGAGGTAGCCCCAGAGAAAAAAATCGCATGGGGTCAAATCTGGCGAACGCGGCGGCCACCCGATGTCACCACGCAAGGAGACAACATGCCCAGGAAACATTTCTCTCAGAATTCCGAGTGAACGACTAGATGTGTGGGCTGTTACACCATCTTGTTGAAACCACACATTTTCTTCTCCATGTTCATTGAAAAGATCACCCAATTTAGGCCGGAGAAAGTTCTCTAGCATTGCACAATACCAATCGGAGTTCACCATTACAGTAACACCGTCCTCTTCAAAAAAGTACGGACCCCACACACCAAACTCAAAAATGGCACACCACACAGTAACCTTAGGGCTGTGGAGTGGTTGTTGGTGAAGTTCCCTAGGGTTATTTTGAGACCAGTTCTGGAAATTTTGTTTGTTGACTGTGCCTGAAAGGTAGAAATGTGCTTCGTCCGTAAAGAGCAAAACATCTGTGGGGGGAACGTTCCGAAGGAGTTCTCGACACAAAGTTGTATGGGTTTCATAATCTCTTTCACTCAGTTCTTGTGCAATCACAATTTTGTAGGGGTGCATTTTGAGATCTCGATGCAGAATTCTCTGAACACTTCGATCTGATAACCGTAGGGCAGCCGCGTGTTTCCGTGCAGAACGCCGTGGAGATTGCTCAATCGAAGCTCTCACAGCAGCCACATTTTCCGGTCCTGTTGCCAGTAGATTTCCTTTTTAATGCAGAACCTGTTTGTCTGAAGTTTGACACCCAATTGTGAATTGTTTTTTTATCGGGAACGGGATCACGTCGACCGAGCGCAAAGCGGTTGCAAAAGGCATGCTGCGTCGTTATCACCGAACCGCCATTTTGAATGAACTCCTCAATAACAAAAGCGCGGTGCTCTCCCGACCAAGCCATGGTGTGAACTGAAAACGGCATGAACACAGTTGTCTAACGACACACTCCCCACTCCTGTACCCCCACCCCACCCCTAGCTAAGCCCCTCCCAAATCAGGGAGTTCTTTCTGCTGCACCTTTTAAAACTTATTCTTTACTTGACCTGTGTGCATTTTCTTGATTTTTAATTACACATTGTAATATTGTAACCCACTTGTACCAGGAATGCCTTCCATAGACAATTGTTTCATCTCCACATTCAGAGCTATTGTCACTATGACTACTCTCCTCACTAAGAGCCTCCATGATACTAACAATATTATCATTCGAATCAAAATCTCTTTTTGCTGTTATTGCTAAGTAAAATAATGTATATAAAAATATACAGGAGAATCACTTAGAACACGCTCTGACAACCACAAACTTGCACAGAAAAAATAAAACTGCTCGTACAAAAGCATGGGATATGCAAGAGGGTTCTATTTTTCACAAAAGCCTTTGCAACTCGCCTTTTATGAGGGTTAGCGGCCGCACATGTGTTTGGTGATTCATTGGGGTCACACATATGTGAACCACATGCTTCACTACTTTTTATTGGTTCTTGCATTATTTTTCGAAAATATAATTTTTTGTAGAAATGCCATAATAATTAAATTGAATGCTACATTTTTTAAATTAAATAATGTTGATTTCGCTGTCCACTCGTAAGAATCCAAGGCAGATCATCATGAAAGCATGACGAACAATATGAGCAAAGGATCAGGAAAAAGAATGGATGTTTCTAGGACTGTCTTCACCAATTGATATTCATAAAAGATTGGCAATGATTCTATGGCTGATATATTTTTCGCCAATTACGGATCTTTAAAAGCATCGATTTCAGTGTTCGCAAAAATATTTTATGGATTTTTTACCATGTACTATGAATATAAACATTAGTTAAAACGTATACAGAGATAAATGAAATAAGATCTGATATGACAGTAAATTCTAGCATGCCTGCCGTGTGGTGAACAAGAGAATGTGAAAAATTCCGAGAACGAAAATGTAGTGAAGAAAAAAATGATTGTTGATACCGAGTAAAACTTCACCGCGAAAATGGAAAACAGGAATAATAAAATAAGCGAAGAAAAAAAAGCGACCGAAACTGGCAGCAAACTCCGGACCTTGAAAACGCTAGCCCATCTCCCTAGCGCTAGGCTACGGATTACGATGAAGAACGTTGCCATCGTAAGTGACTTTATCGTGCGCGTCGCATAATTGCAAACTTTAAACGCAATTTGCATGAAAACTACTGATCATATACGCCCAAAAGGGAGGTTGGTTGTGATCCTGGCGTCTAGCGTTACGTACCTACCAAGTTTCAGCAAAATCCATGACCCCACGTACGGGTCCTCCCCTTGTCAGTACTACGATGAAAGATAATGCATTTGTGCAATTTCTTTGGGGACAATGGAGTTAAAAAAATACAGTAGCTGGCAGGACCCAGAGTATCATAGAAAAAAGAAGCACATCTTTATCCACTTAACCCACTGTGAAAGAGGAATTTCTTCTAAAAGCAGATATATCTACACTCCCCACCATGAAAGAGACTATACCATGTGAATATAGCCACTTATCCCAGTGTAAGGGTTAATAGCTTATTTACACTACTATGGCTAATAACTGGTAAAATATTTACTATAATAATTAATGCTAATCCTAAATGACCAAAGCTAAATATCATTCTACTACATTAGCATATCCATATTTATACCATTTGAGTTATTTTTTAGTGACTGAATAGGATTGCAGAAATGCAATGTCAAAAATATTTTTAAGCATTAGAATTTAATTATATCATTTAAAAAGTTCTGTAAACTTCTAAGGAAATAAAGAAGTACAAAGGGATAGTTTTGTCCCTATTTTCTCATCAATACAAAATTTCATCAAGCTTTTGACTATAATATTTATTCATTAGTTTAGAATTTAAGAGAAGCTGTTTGGACTCCTTGTCTGACGAAGAAAAGTAAGTTTAAAAGTTATGGTGTATTTCTATTTGATAAAAATCTACTTATGCACTTATGAATAATTTCAAAATTATTGAAATCTATTTGTAATTATATATTTGCCATATTATTCCAAAAGGAAGACAAGTTTCTTTTCCAAAAATTTAGGCAAAAATATTAGATATTGTCTTAAAATCAAGTTGAAAGTTTTAAACGCCGCACGGAACACCCCCACGCCGATTCTTTGTCCACGAATTTGTAACGAATTGAGTATTTATAAATACTCAATACGTTACATTTAATTTCTTAATATCATGAATTTATTAGGTGTTCTTTACCAGCAAAGCGGTTGTAGTGGAATGCCTTATGGGCACATCACCTCCATGCAGGTTTAATCTCTGAAAGTACTGGGCAGATTTTAATTAAGTATTAGTGATCCTTATTAAAATGTATCACAGAATTTTGATTTTGAATTGCATCCATCAATTAGAACTTCCACTTTACATAAGTACTTAAATAAATGTACAGGCATGCCTTGCTTAGCGCATGAGAGGCATTCCAAGACATCTGTGCGCTATCAGAATTTGTGCTAAAAGAACAGTTTTTAACATAGCACTTAACCCAGTTGATTTTTACTCTTCAGAAATTTTACATTTTTATCTTGCAACTTATAGAATGATAGGACACTTTTATGTATTAATTTAAAGTCAGGAAAACGAAGTACTGTGTTCACTCATGTAATACCTGCACTCTTTTCCCCACAAGTTACCATCAAAAAGGGGGGTGTGGACATTACAGGCGACTCCCGAGATTCGACTGGGATGCGTTACTGAAAATGTGGTCGAATCTCGAACGGCGATTTTCGGTACACTAACACTTGGGAAAAAATTACCAAGTTCACTTTCGCGTTATATAAACATAAAATAACATTACTCAAATGTTAATTAAACAATATTGTTATGAATTGATGAAGAAAAATTTAATATATAATTTATACGTGTACTGTAAAGAAAAAATCTTTTTTTCGTACGATTATTTTATGTAAAAAATTCCAAATTGAATTCAATCTGCCTCATCATTTCCCATGTCATTTAAATGAAGGAATTACTTGTATTTGTACTTGACCAACAAATTTAACAGGAAAATCACGAGTAATATTTTGACTATTCGAGTTTCAAAATTTTTAATAAACGGCGCATACATGCAAATCGCAGCACATCCCTAAAGAGCCGTAGCAAAGACGGTTTTTGGCCCCACTTGCTACAGTACTGAATATATCTATACATAAAACAATACCATTATCACAGCAAAATTATATAAAAGTTATTAAAAAGGAGAAAATTACTTAGGATTAAAAAAACAATGACATTGACAATATTTTATTTCCTTAAATCTTTTACAACTGCGTCTACTGGACTTAGTTAATTAATTACAAAGTTCAGAAATTTAAGTTGGAAGAAGAGGGGCTATTGGATTTGCTATTAACTGGGGAATTGGGTAGGTTAGTCCTTGCCTCTGAAGTTGAAGCAGCTTCTGCTGGCCATGGTTTTTCTACCTTCTTAAAAAACTTATCTAGGGAAAGTTGAACTGCATCCTTCTTCTTTTGTTCATAAAGGACCCTGTAGCAGGCCACGTCCTTAAAAACTGCACTTTTCACCAATGAACTCCTCTCAGCATTAGGGTCCTTTTCTTCTATCAAGCTTATAAAGTCATCCAGACTCCGAAGGATCTTGCCAAGGTCTTCTAAGGACAAGTCCTTGGGTTGAGTTTCCTTTGTCTCAGTGGATTGTTGCAATTCGATCAGGTCATTGTTGGTCAACTCCTCTGCATGAGATGCCATTAGCTCATCGACATCTGCTTCATCCATCTCTAAGTCAAGTTGCATCCCCAGTGCAACAACTTCTCTGGTGATCTGCTCAGGGGTCTCTTCAAATCCTTTAAAATTAAGAACAAACTGTGGGCAGAGCTGTTTCCATGACCCATTCATGGTGGTTTGCTTTACCTCAGCCCAAGAATCTCCAATGTTCAAAACTGCATTCCATATATTATAGCTTTTCCAGAAGTCCTTTAGGCTAGGCCCGCCTGTCTTATTGGTTGCTGCAATTGCCTGTTGCATTGTGCGACGAGTGTAATATCGCTTAAATGTCGCAATCACACTTTGGTCCATAGGCTGGAGCAATGTGGTATTTGGGGGAAGAAACACCACCTTCACATTGGGATTCACGTCACTTAAATTTTGGGGATGTCCTGGTGCATTGTCCAAAATTAACAGGGCTTTAAATGGCAGATAATTGTCCTTACAATATTTTTCCACTGATGGCACAAAATATGAAACAAACCAGTCCCTGAAAACAGCTCCAGTCACCCAAGCCCTTGTGTTAGACTTCCATAAGACTGGCATTGTGCTTTTAGTCTTCCCCTTAAAAGCTCTCGGATTTTCACAAGTGTACACTAAGAGGGGCTTCATCTTAAAGTCTCCGGCTGCATTACCACCAAGCAGCAGGGTCAGTCTGTCCTTGGCTGGTTTAAATCCTGAGGCGGTCTTTTCTTCTTTCCCAAGGTACGTTCTTGCTGGCATTTTCTTCCAAAACAATCCTGTTTCATCAAAATTAAAAACACGACGAGAACAATAGCCGCCCTCTTCAATCAGTGCACTTAATTCATCAGGATAATTTGAAGCAGCATCAGTATTTGCACTTGCACTTTTGCCAGTTAACTTAAGGTTATGCAAACCTGACCTTCTCTTGAACCTGTCGAACCAGCCATGACTTGCTATAAATGGAATCTCGTCAACAGGAATTTCGTCCATCCTCTCCTTCAAATCATCATACAGATTCTTAGCCTTTACTCTAATAACGGACTCACTAATTGGAATGTTTCTCTGATACTGATCATCTACCCAAAGTTTTAAAAGTTTTTCCATTTTAGGAATCACAATACCACGCCTTGGACTGTTTATTGTTCCTATCAAATTACCTGAAGTTAACACACGTTCTCGAATTTTTTCCTTCTGTTTTACGTATGCACTAATAGTTGAACGAGAAATCCTTAACGATCGTGCGACTTCTGCATGGCTTTCCCCTCAACGTGCTTTAAATTTTTTAATTTTAATTCGTAACTATGAGTCTTATGCACTCTTATATTGGATACACTCTCATTATCACTATTCAATTTCCTTTTAGATGCCATGTCAAGGGATAAATTTAAAAATTAAAAAAAAACTAATATCAATGATTAAAACTAATAAACGAGCGAAATCAGTACAAATTCACACTACTATAACCGGAATAACGATGTCTGAAGAGAAACTAAACCTTATATAAGCGATTAAAACTAAAAAACAAGCAAATAATTACAAATTCAAACGACTATATCAGGAATAACGATTTTTGGAGAGAAACTAAATCTTATATGAATGATTAAAACTAAAAAACGAGCGAAATTAATACAAATTCAAACTAATATAACAGAAATAACGATGTCTCGAGAGAAACTAAACCTAATATAAATGATTAAAACTAAAAATACGAGCGAAATTAATACAAATTCAAACTAATATAACAGAAATAACGATGTCTCGAGAGAAACTAAACCTAATATAAATGATTAAAATTAAAAAACGAGCGAAATCAGCACAAATTCAAACTACTACAACAGCTTTAACCACGTCTAGAGAGAAAGTTTGAATCGCGTGGTCCGGATGTGACGTCGGCAAATTCGACCGGTCGAATTCTCGAGTTGGTCGAATCTCGAGCGGTCGAATCTCGGGAGTCGCCCGTACATGATACTAGCCCCTTCATATTTTGAGGGTAGGCCACCCGCGAAACGCCTACTATCACTGCGTGCCTGGTGTGAGATGGGTATGCATTTTCTTCGGTATGCGCAATATGCCGTAACTTTAATTTTTTTGATTTATAACCAAGATATTTTTTTAATGCGTAGAATAATATAATAAGCACAGTATTTATCAGGTATTTTTTAAAATTCCATGCCAGCTGTCAGTAATAAACATAAATCACATAAATTTCTATGTAAATAGAAGTGTCATTCATTCTCATAGAAAAGGTGATGTAAGAGAAATAAACAACTGAATTGAATATATTTTTCATTAAAAACAAACGTATTCTGTTAGATTGCCTTTTAATTCGTGACATGCTCAAATCACATTTTACCGTTAGTGAATTTTTTTGGGTTCCTTTTTTGTTACGCAATCCTAAAAGAATATATGTACGTAACTTTTATTACTCTGTATAAAAGCAAAGAACACAATCTTGCAATGGAAATGTGTCACTAAATAGCTGTTGGAATTGTTCATTTGTGCTTTCTGAAAGCTATAAGTGATACATTTTATCCAAAGAATCATGAGAAATGCTTCTATGTAACGTCGCACTGCATCTAGTGACCGGTTTATTTTTGGTATTGTGTGATCTCTGAGGAATTTGACACGGGGATTTATCTTGAGCATCAACCGTTTACATTTATTTATGTAAAATTCGCTCTTTTTCACTTGAGAATGTGCAACGGTTCAAAATTGAAAATTTCTGTGAGATCAAGGAGTTCGACTCCAAAATAGGTATTTGAGTTGTCTCCGTGTAATATATTGGCAATTGATGTGAATTTTTCATGTTTACGTACGTTAAAAAAGTATAAAAAAATAATTTTTTAAAGTAATTTCTTAAATATTTGCTTGTTGCCATAATTATATCATCGAATTCGGCTTCAGATAGATTATTCAACCGATATTGCTGTAAAATATCGAAATTTTGGAATTGTGGACGTGACATGAATTACAGTTTATTTCCAGTTTTTTAGCTCTAAAAACGGGGATGCGGGTATTAAACGAATTAATACGATATATGACAATTATTTTTAAATAATTATTTATTATGAACTTATTTGTATACAACAGCCTCAAAAAACTATTTCTTTAATGATGGAAAATCACAATTTTCTAATAACACTTGCAATGAAAAAACGTATTATAAAATAAATGAGATACAAAAGATCATAAGTATTTCTAGTATATAATTGGTGAAACATCAATCTAGTGTATTACCTTGACCTGTTCCTAAAATTCTTCATGATTACGAAGATCTTGGATGATTGGACAGCGCAAAAGTAAACAAAAACCATACGAGTGTTATTACGAGTTAGCGGCACCACCGCAGCTTCAGACATAACTATAGCATAGGTAACAATAGCAAAATAACATCCGAATGTCAAATGACTAATAATCATACAAGTTAAAGTTGTTGTGAACCTAATCTAACCCAATCCCAAGCAAAAACCCATTCAAAGTGAACCCAACCCTGCACATCTCAACAGTAACATTAACAAGTTTAAAACTTCCGATGTTTTCTTCACTGCAAAAGACTGGAATTTCGGCAAACCAATGTAAAAAACATAATAAAAGCGAACGAGTGAAATAAAAATAAAGTATAAATGTATAAATAACAACAACTTGTCTTTAATTAGAGTGGAATTACTATCTCTGAACAGAGAGTGAATTACAAATGAAGGGGATAAAAATGCTGGGACCATAATAGAAAACCGTAGCATTTAGGAGCATTATTTTAAAAATTTTCAAAAATTAAAATTTTATTCCCGAGATGGCAACCGCGCTATATCAAAAATGCGCTAAAAAAACATGCCCTAAATGAGGCATACCTGTATACTCGTATCTCATTAAATGGAATCCATCAAGCAACAATTAAATACCATATTTTCTCTCCCTAGATCTTATATGATCTGTAAGGTATTAATTAAAAAATTTATTCTGAAAGAGGACAACATTTACCACAAAAACGTCAACCTATAGTTTCGGAGATAAACATTTTAAAAAATCCCAAGCAAAACATTGCATATTTTGTTTTCATTGGTCAATATGATGATTTTATCAGTAAACAATGATTAAAATCCATATTTCTCTCTCCCATCATCTTATATGATCTATGAAGTATAGATTAAAAAAAACTATTGAAATAGAAGACAATATTTATCCCAGCAAAGACTGTAGAACCATATAAATACAATTTATAGATTCAAAGAAAAATTCAAGAACCACTTAATCTTTGAGTACCGTTTTATGTGTATTTCCCATAAGGAATGCCTTTGAAATCTCTGTGTATTCCATTTATGGAGTATATTTTTCCTTCTTCATATTCTTGAAGTTCACAATGCGCTAACAAGTGGCTTTCAACTTTGTAGGTACTGGTGACAGGTGAGTATTGACAAACATATGTCATAACTTTTAATTGACTGGGTAGGAAATTTGATACATAAGGTGTTGAAAATGTCTACACTAAGATTGCCGGAGTTTTATGTGTGTCTTGTTACAATTACACATATTTATTACATTTTGATTGGTGTGCCAGCGGCAGATGACAAGCACACTTGCAGTTTAGAGAGCAAACGATTGGTACAAACTTTGCTAGGTTTTAACATGAAGTGAGAACTTGTTATTGTTTTTAGTAGTTTTAAGTAAGTTACCCAAAATCTTAGGACTGAAATGACATTGCGTGTAGAAGACAGGCAGCTCTGTAAAAGGGAATGTATCACAAAGTATAATATGAGGTTTTGATAAAAATTTTAAGCCATTCATGCTACATTATGCTGAAGAAAGTAACAATTGTAATGTCAGGAGGAAATATAATGTGACTGAGGCAAATGTGCAAAGGTGGAAGCAAGCAAAACAGAAACTTGAAGTTGCTAACTCAATACATAAATCATTTAATATACATAAATGAGGTCTATTTCATGAATTACAAGAAGAAACTGTAAAATTTGTGTGTTGTCAAAGACTGGATGGAAAACCAGTATTGCGGGAAATCATAAACTGAAAGCTCATGAATTAGCACGATCACTAAATATCCCACAGCAAGAATTCAAGGCTAGTAATAGTTGGTGCATACAGATGATGCGCCATAATGGTTTTTGCCTGCAATAAAGAACTCTCTGCCAACTTCTGCCTTCTGACTACATGGACAAGCTTATTCCTTTCCAGAAGCATGTAATTGCATTGTGGAAAATTCACAATACCTACTGAGCTAAATTGGTAATGCAGATGAGACGCTTATTTATTTCAATATGCCATCTATTTACACAGTTAATGAATAAGGCTCAAAACACGTCATTATAAAAACTTTGGGCAATGAAAAAATTTGCAGTACTGTAATGCTGGCAGTGTTAGCGGATGGTACTAATTGTAAGTTACAACTGTATGTTATTTAAAATATTGCTATCACAAATTTTTTTCCTGACCTTTTTTTATCGTGGTCATCTTAAGTTCGAACTCATCTTCCTTTTGGGTTAATACGGTATATATTTTTGGTGTGTTGAATGCCATATTGTTAATTCCCATTGAAGTCTGAATAATTTCCATATGTAAATTTGACATCAGAGAAGGAGAAAAATCCTGTACTACTTGAGATTGGAGAATCATGCTCGTTTGATAGCTTACTTGGTTAAAGCACCTACCCGGCAAGTGAGACCCGGGTTGATTCCTAGTCAAGTACAGGATTTTTTTCTCATTCTCTGATGTAAAATTTCAGTTTAAGCTTGATGCACAAATGCATAAATATATCTCATCCTTAACTTTCCATATTATTTCCATATGTGTTTGTTGCATTGTTTTTGCATACGTCTTTGATAGATGCCAGATTTCAGTTGCGTACTGTTTCTTCTCCAATTATTTCAGGTATTTTCACTGTGATGTGCTACAACATATTGTGTGACAAGTTTGCAACTAGGCAAATGTATGGATACTGTCCAGGTTGGGCCTTGCAGTGGGATTATCGGAAGAAAGGGATTTTAAATGAAATCCGTCATTATGCTGCAGATATAATCAGTTTGCAGGTAATAAAATTATTATTTCAGATTTTTAAACTATGCAGCAAATATGTATTAGTGTTTATGAATGCTTAGTATTTGCATGCCCCTCATTATATGTTGGAGATGGTGTTCCTGAAAACAACATATAACGAAACCAAAACAATGTAAATGGAAACCCAAGTTCCACATATACTTAATGGTAAATTCTTGGCAAATTTTTGTGACACAAATTTGCTACTTTTAACCAAATAAAATATCAGTACATAAGAAATTGTACGTAAAATAGGCAATCAAAATGAAATAAATAAAGTTAATAAATGTGAAAACACTTGAGATGATTCTGAGGCTTGTTTTGAGGTTTGTGTGGGTGAGGAGTGTCGACATGGTAGCGTAAGACAGACAAAAGGGATTGCTTATTTACATGTTATTATATACTGAACTGTAGGGGTCTTCATACTATGGTCCTCAGGCCATATCTTACCCATGCAACGATTTCATCCAGTCTACCTTACCTCATCTTATCAGTTTCTTTAAAACATGCATGTTCATATGTTTGCTGTCAGAATGTGTCAGTAGGTATTATTTGTCAAGTCTAAACAATATTTTTTGAGCATGTGGTTACAACATACTTTTAATATAGGTATATGACACATTTAATATTCAGAAAAATTCTTACAAATTTACACGTGGTCTACTCAATCATTTGGAAGGTTGTATATGGTTCACACACTGGTATATAAAGCCTCATGTGGACCTTTTAGTAAAAATTTTGGCGACCCCTGCTATGAAATGTTATTTTATAAAAATCTGAAGATTATTTTATTGTATGAGGTCTATTAATGTTAATACTTAAATAAAGAACTGTACCATTCTGAAGATGACAGCAGCTATACTTAACTAGAACTCCTTGTCGAACAAAAGTATGTGGAAGACTAAATCATTTTTGTGTTGCAATTCTTGAGCATCTACTCAGCTATACAGAATTTACTCAAAATATCACATCATCAACTTGACCACTATTGAAATTTCTAGTCTCACCTTTTGCCATATGCCAAGTGAGGTGTGATGGAATTTATTGTACAGCCATATTATAATAAATAGAATATTGATTGAAATTAGTGCTGTGATAGGCCTTGTGATAGATTTATGTCAAATTCATGGTTCTTATTTATTTTAGCTTTTTATAAGATTAAGATTCTGCGACAAGTTTCTAAAAATAATAGTGGAAATTTGAAAGTATATCATTGTGAGATGTGGTATCTTGCCGAGAGCACTGAAAATAATTTAAGATACTAGGTTACATTGAAAGATCCAATGAATACAGCCTTCATCACTCAAGGGGGTTGTTTGTGGAAATCACCATGGATGTCAAATCCATGAATGTTAAGACCCAAGGCTTATGGGAAAAAAGATGGTTAGGTTGACTACTGATACAGGAATCAAGATGAATTAAGAATAAATGCTTAATAAGTGCAATAAAAATCGAATCCTACCAAGGGCATGATTTTATGTTCTTGTCTTTGTTATTGTTGATATGCTCATTGTAAAAGGCCTGCAAATTCTGTTTATGATTTACTTGAAATAAATACAGAAATTGTATACCTCTGTGGTTTAAATTTTAGATAGAGAAATTTATATGCTACAAATGTAACATGGCTGCATAGGAAACAACCCATGAATAGTTGAAATTGCAAATAATCAAAACTGATTTGTTAATACTTAAAATGTTGAAGGTAGTGTTATAAAATTCTCGGGAATAAACTTTCGGGGAATATTCTCCAATGTGAGAATTTTTGAAAATTTTCTCTTAAATACTTGTTAAATAGTTCTTAAAGAATTTTACTATTTATAATGTCTTCCTTTAATACAACTTCAAGAATCATGAAAGTTTCCAATTGTTAAAATGAAAATTCGGGAAAGGTAAGAAAAAAAGACGTTTAAATTACTAGAACTTTTATTACAAATCTTGTGTTGCAGGATACAAATATTTGTAACTTTCTGGATTGAATACAATTCTAATCAGAATCTGCACTTTCTGATTCTGTCTCATATTTCTATCTCTTCTTCCTCATCCATATCTTCTTCTTCAACTTCTTTCTCTTCAGCATCATCAATTTCTTCTTCCTTATTCCTCTGGTTCTGTTTCCTTTTTCTTCTGGGAATTTCAACGGAGCATCATTTGGGTTTTTAAGAAGCTTTATATTGTGGGCTATGAATGCCATCTTGCCTGCCCTTTCTTGTGTTAACTTGTTTCTTTTTGCATTATGAATGATACTGTAAGTACTGAAACTTCTTTCAGTTGCTGCTGTTGTTGGTGGCATATTCAATATGTTGAGCGCTGCTTTACCTAATTTTAATCCATAACAAATACTGCATCTACTGAGCCAGCTGATTTTGTTAGATATGATTTTCCAAAAAAAACCTTTATCTCGATACTCTGCAAACTCTGCAATGACTTCTGCTGAGTGATCAGTGCCATACATTATGTGACTAATTTACCAATGAATTCAGTTCCTTGTATTTGTTCATCTGTAGTAAGGCACTCACCATTGGGTTTTGGATCTAGAATATTTGCAGCATAGTGAATGTCTTTTAGAGCCATATCTTTTCTTTTTTCAAAACTTTTCATCACATCTTGTTCTTCTTGTTTGGTAAGTGAACTTTCGGGAAGTAGTCTATTAAAATGATCGCTTAATTCCCTGAAACATTCAGGAACTTTGCTCATTTTTGGCTGGTCAGATTCAAGCAGCTTAATCCATTTAACAACAGGACTTATCAGTGCATGCAATTTTTGGACCCATACCCAAAATACATCTTCATCCAGGATTGAATTTCTGGTACGTTTGCTCAATGTAGTCTCTAAATCTTCTTGGACAGTAAGACGTTTAAAGACATTTTTTGATTTCAGTCAGCTTTACAAACAATATAAAACGGAACCCCACCTAGTTTACCTGGTGAATTAAGTGCACAAGTTTGATTTTTCTCTTTTTGTAATGCAGTAAAATGAGCTCGTAAAACTTGCGAATTGTTAATTTCTTTTACAATACTCCAGCACAATTTATTCAGCGTGAGATCAACATATGTTCCGTAAAATGCATTCTGTTCTTCATTTATGTTAAAGTATTACTGTTCAATTTTAAATATAATTGCAATGCAAATGACGACCTATTCTACGCTATGTAATATGGTTAACAAAGAATACTTTGTTATATTACTTATATAACCTTTGAAATACCAAGGTCCAAAACTACCATTAAGTACCAAGGGGGACCAATTTGGTCCATACTTCACTTGTAAGTTTTCACTACATATTATAGACATTAATGAGATAGAACACTTACTATCTATTTATTACTCACAAAGCAATCATTTTATTTCAAAATTGCTCAGGCAGACCCCCTGTAGATCACTAAAGGTGCATCCCAGGGCTTTGCTGCTTGGCAATCCTAATTGGCAAAGCCAAAGCAATGTGGACATATATTAATCACAGTTTACTGATACATGTCGGTAAATATCAAAAGAATGGAGGTGGCCTACCCAAGGAAGAGGGTGTTTCTTGGGAAAATTAAAGCCTGCATACCTATTCTCTCTTCATTTTTTAAAGCTTCATTTTCTAAAAGACTAAGTTTTTATAGAAATTTACTACCACACACATGTACTATAATCGTCACCTTAGGGGAGACGAAAGTACAATTAAAGACCATGACCATATGAGAGAGGTGAGGCAAGGGGTTCACTATTACATAAATATCTAAAGTACTCCCTTCTACCTATGAAAGTACCCCAGAAACAAAAAAACTTTACTTTAAGTTAGTACACAAATGATATGTGTCAAGTCAAATCAATATTCTGTGTTATCGCTAGATGTTTTGGAAAGCAAAAAACCACAAAAAAATAAATGTTGCCAGTTTAAAAATATTGTGACAAGTAAGACCAAGAGGTGATGAATTAAATCTTATAACTTCATTTCTTATGGAAGTACTAGTTCTGAATAGTGCTGTTTCAGTTAGTGCTCTCTTTTCCTGGCACCAATTAAGGGCGTTAATCAGGGAGTGGGTGTACAATATATTATTTCAAGAGGAAATGAAAAATTAGAAAATTTTCAGGAAATAATCTTTTGGAGAATATTCTGAGAATATTCTCGTTCTCAGAGAATATTCTCTGGAGAATATTCTCACCTCACATCACTAGTTGAAGGTTTACTGTGTATTATTTGAGCTTCGTATTTTTTATAATGATATTTTGAAGGTAATGTATTATCTTTCCTTGGTATTATTTCTAGCAGTAGCTAGTTGGAAGGGAAATTATAAAACAAGCTAAATTAAAGCTAATTAAATTAAAAGAAATATTTTGAGCTAAAAACCTTATACAGAAAAACCTCATTAGTTTGGTATCCAATAGTTTTACATATGACCTAATGTGAAGTTAGGATCATCCCCTTAACATAGACATTATGTTTTATATAATTTTTACTACAGATAATTTGAAATGCATCTACAATGAAATTTGAAGCTGGGATCAGGCATGGTGACTTATGAACAGTTTTTTAACTTTGAAAATATTGCCATATTGTTTTTTCAAGCAAAAGTTTACTGTTTGATGTTCTTAGTGCTGAAAATTAAATTCAACCTTTTCTGCAACTACTTATCTGAGTCCTGATGTTCTATGGAATCTGTAACCTTATTGTATCTTTGCAAAATGACTTTGTGTGCTCAAAATGTGACAAGTGTAATTGCCATATGTATATTATGGCAAGCTTGGAAACATGACTTTTGATTTGTACTAAAGTGTCCCATGCATTGCATTAAAACCTATGAGTCTGATGCTATGTTGAGCCAAACTATATGTAACTAAGAGAACACATATTGAAGTTCAATTCCACAGAGTCTTACAAGGGGACACCTGCATACCTTGTTGTTGTGAGTTGATATCTGTCTTGTGCCTGGTACAGGGATTGGTCAAGTGAGTAAGGCATGTAGGCATTGTGGTTTCTCTGGCTCTATTGTTAAAACAATTTTGAATAATGCTGAAGAAATACAGTGTTCCTCGTCCTTCCATTTCAATAGCTGCAAAAAAAGTTGACTTGTACAGGAAGTTTAACTAATGAAGATGGAGAGAATGCTAGGGATATGGGTCAAAGGTCCAGACTAGCAAAATATGCCTTTAGGTTCTCCTCTGAAAGAACATTTTGATGCTTTGGAGGGATGAGAAGGCAAAGGGTCAAACATGGTTAATTTTGAAGCTACTAGCAGTTTGTTTGACAAATTAATGTGGTGCATCAATCATCATTCAATACTTATAATTGGTAAAGGAGCAAACACAGACACAGGCAGGAGCTGAATTTCCTAACTGGTGGAAGCGCCTCATTGAACCAGGAGAATACCTCCTACACCTAATTTTAAACAGTGAAGAAAGTGGTCTGTATTGCACTTTATATACAGAGAAGTAGGGAGAACATCAAGTTTTAAGGGTGCCAAGGACATTAACACTACTGTTGGGGCCAATGCACTAGGAGATTACAAACTCAAATCTATGCTGGTCTATCACTTGGAAAACTCAGGAGGAGGAGGATGTGATGTTCCTAGGATAACCTTCCTGACATCTGGTGGTACAACCAAAAGGCCTAGAAAAGGTCTATGTTTTGCTTTTGCCCTAAAGAGATGGCTTATTTTCAAAATAATGGCTTGGAACATTAACCCTTTCGCTGCTATGGACTTTTAGCTTCTTCGTCAGCTGTGTGCGCCGAGTTCAGTGACCTTGAAGCACGTCTGTGCTGAATACTTTCTCTAGGAGCTCCGCGTCTACATTCTTTCGTTCGTCTTTTAGTCTCTTTATATTTTAAAAGTTATTTTGCCAATCATTTACATTCATATTGATTATTAACCATCTTGAAAAAATATTTTCATCTTTTTTTGAGCAGCGAACGGAAAAGTTTGAAACGCATATATGCGTCGTTAGCAGTCAAGGCACCGCTCTGCCTGCCTGCATATATGCGTCGATAGCAGCAAAAGGGTTAAGTGTTGTTAATGCTGGATAATGTCCCAGGCCACCTGCAAAACCTTAATATCATTCATATCGACAATCAAAGTTGAAGTTGTTTTATTTCCATCAAACACCATATCGCTCCTATGGCCAATGGGTCACGGCATTCCCTTAAATTCTATTAATTCAGGTGCACCATGCCTCAGCTGGTCCAGGTTCCCAATGGAAAAGATAAGCATTCCATCATATCATGAAGAGCTTGGCATGCGATGAAGTTTCCAGGAGATGTTTAAATAATGTTTCATAAAAGAAATGGCCAACAGCAGTATACACATTTGTAGCCTTGGAAGATAATGTTTCATGTGTCAGCAATGAAATTTTCAAGCTGGCTAATGATGCTGGATTTGGTCAAGTCAACTCATCAAAAGTCAAAGAGCTGTGCTTTTCTTGTAGGAGGAGGTTGGCTGTAGAAGGTGGTAAGGAGATTGATGAACAGCGAGCTAATGAAGAAAAAGACACTGCTGTAGGGGCTTTTCTTGAGAGTAGCCTCTTCATAAAGGTTCTTTCTGAGGCTGTTAAACATGGTATCAGAAGATGACACAAAATTGGAATGGAGCAATGCCATGAAAAGGACTGTTATTGAATACATCAACTGTTACAATATCATTCTTTGTGAGAAGTGAAAAAGACAAAAAAAAAAGCCCATATTTCACACCTGGGAAAACAATCTTCCTGTTCACTTATGAAGGGAGGAGAGCCATAACCATGGCCATCGTTGTCCAGAATTCCCAACGATCCAGATCCTGTCAGCTCTGTACAACTGGCTCCACCACTGCATCACATCATAACCACCTACAAAGCTATAATGTTCATGCACAAGTCAATTTTACAACTACTATGATATATTTCTTCTTTCTCCTGTATCTTCTATTGGAAAATCCAGAACCTTAAATTGGTATTATACTGTTATTGTGTAGTTTATTTATATAGCAATGTTTACGTAAAGCAAAATGTTTTAGTTTTATTTATGCTATCAGAATTTTGTCATTATTGTATTTCAGTGAATCTTTTTGCATTGAATAAATATGGTGAATCACACAATTTCTGTTTTTCATCATTTATTGTACAGTTGTGTCTGTATTTTTGAAAACAAATTGTTCCGTATATTTATATTTACAAAGTTTCTACAACCAAGTTGAATGATTTTTTACTACTAGTAATTAGTTACTTCTAGGCTTCTCAGAAAATATTTTTTCTATCCCCTTTTTGTCATTTTTAATTGTTTTATGTATTTTATTTGGAGTACTTATGAATTCTTTTTAAATTTAATTATTATTCATCTTGACTTTAATTTGACATTGAATAAATCGGTAGATCTTTTGGTTACTTTTTATTGTTTTAAATTTTGAACAGAAAATTTAAATGTTTTGGTAAAGTTTTACTTGTTTAATTTTTCTGGTGCATAAAGTTTGCATCGGTAAAGTGTTCAGTGGCTATTCCTCTAGATGTAGATAATATCTTAGGAGAAAGGTAAATGAATCTTACTTTGCAAGTGAGAAGGGATGTAAAAGTCTGGGCATAGAGCTTACTGAAGTTTTTGCTATGATTTGTTAGGTGGTAGAAAGACAAACCTCATGTCTGAGAAGAAGAGTAGTGACTTGAGGAAAATAAATAGGAATATGTCAGGTTTTTCTGTTTCCGTGAATTCCAATTGGTAACTGGAAGTTTCATTGCACCGGGCCTAGTACATTTATTAATGTTTGATCCGCTTATCCACTTTTTTGCTAGCCTTTGCAGTGTTGCTTGGCTAATTTTAAATGATAAAATACAACCTTGCAGCTTTACCAGGGGGCAGATTGATGCCTGAAATAGAATATTTAAATCTTGAGGTAAAATATTTTTGTGTCTTTTTAGTGGGTGGAGGGAAGCATGAACTCTATTGCAGATACATATGTGACATATTTACACCATGGAAATGACTGATCCATAATGAGTCCTAGGTTTCTAACAAAGGAATGATGATGGAATTTGGAATGTCATTTGGGATTTCAATAACTTTGATATCAGGTAAATCACATTTAGATTTATCTCTGAGTTTAGGTTAACCCATTAATATGGCTTTGGTTTTGATAGGTTTACCTTTAGTGCATGCAAATATTACCACCTTTTGGTGCCTCTGTATTTTTCTAACATAGATGTCTTTATCAGTTAAGTTATTAGGAATCTGTAATAGCAAACTAATAAGCATATGTATACTAGATGGAGTACATAACTAGTCATTTCTGTGACATTGTTTGAATAATACTAATAAACAAAACTTACTAACCGCTGTTGCATGTTATTTTTGTTAGCAAGTGAGATTCACTTCACCAATCTGGTTGTATGGTTATTATGGAAGATGAAGGATTTAAGAGTAGAGGTGAATAGAGTGGATGGATGAAAAAAAGAGGAAGTGGTGTAGCTAGAGTTGGGAACAGGCCTAAGCCTAAAGTTATAAGGTGGAGGTGTAGTTTTGAGTATAGTCGTTTGTCTAATTTGTATTCTTATTGGAGGAAATAGCCACTGGTACCATTAGTTAAGAAGTGGATCCTTAAAAATATTCATTATGTTATAATGTTGTGCACATAATAAAAATATATATGAACAATTTCATTTGAATACATTTATTGTTAGCTGTGCTGATTCCTTATCTATGTATGAATGTCCAAAAGTTGTCATTATTCTCCTACTGGCCTCTGTAATTTTGTGTCCAAGTATCTCTAGCATATACCTAGGCTTGATAGGATTCGATTTAAATCAGTAAATGTTGATGAACATTGTATTGATAAAAATTTTAAATTCGACGAAAATAAATTGTCGTTGATAAATGTTGATTTTTTTCACCTACATTTTCTACAAATTTATGTCTCAAGATTTTTAAATTTGATTTGCTCCACACAGTATATTTTAGCACCAAAAATACAAACACAAAAGAAAATTGGTATTTATCATATCAGATAGCCACACCTCATTTTGAATTTCCTACAATACTTTCCTAGGTCCCTTAGGTCATTGTTTTAAGGACCCATACTGAGGGCTAATGTTAATGTCTGGAAATGAACGATAGAGTTATACGAGGCCCTGGGATTACAGTTGAGTTGGAGGAGTCAAAATTTGGCAAAAGAAAATATAATATGAAACCCAAGTTGATGGAGTTTGAGTGCTTGGAAGTGTTGAAAGAACCAAAGATGGATAAATATTTTCAGAAGTACTGGAGATTCGTAATACAGAAACATTAAAAAGCATCACCCTTAGAAGGGTACTGCCACAAAGGTGGATAATAATGGATGGATTGATGGCATATAGAAATCTGAGTCATAAAATTTTTGACCATGAAGTTGTGGTTCATTCTAAGAGATTTATTAATGCAATTGGAGAGCATGCATATACAATCAAGAGTACCTAGTTGACTCTTAAACAAATGATTCCAGTATGAAATTGAACATGCAGAACCATAACCCCACATCTTTGGGAGTTCATATGGAGAATACTATGTTATAAACTGTTTGTTTTGCACAAATTTAGTTAGCGGAAAGATGTCTTGGAATGCCTCCCTTGCTCTAAGTGAGGCATACCTGTACTTGCATTCTGAAGGCAAAACATTTGGTTTTTCTTCCATTCTTCATGCCATATCTGTGGTGGTTCATAGTTTTAACTGGATAATGAACTCAGCTTTAATTAGCAATTTAAACAGTAAAACTTGGATTTTAGGAATTTAATTTTACTTTTCCAATTATCTGATCATGGAAAAGATCCAATGCAACAATTTTAATTTGGAAGTCATGTTTTTTTTATCGAAAAATATTATTGGTAGTACAACCACCAGATCTTTGAAACTGCAGTTTGTCTAAATTAAGAGAGGTAAGAGTAGATTAGCAAGGGGTGTCATTATCTAAAAGCCCTCAGTGAAGTCACATAGCTGTGCTGTTGCTATTTACTCAGTATCTGGCATTCCACAGGGTAGTGTACTTGGTCTGTTATTATTTCTAATTTATATAAACAATATCAGCTCAGTAGTCAGAAGTAAAATTATGCTTTTCTAGGACGACTTCTTCATTCATAGAGAAATAAGCCATCTGGAAGACAATCCGTATCACCAAAATGCTCGAGAAGCTATTTCTGTGTGGTATAAGGAATGGCAGTTAGAAATCGACCAAAAGAAAAGAAAAGATACTCATTTAGGAGATAGAATAGGTGCAGTGCAGGGCAGCTAGATTTGTAAAGAGAAATTACAATAGTAAACAAAGTATAACATTGTTAATAGAAAATCTGAAATGGGCTTCATTAGAGAAACGTAGACTGCAGGCTAGATTTAAACTGCTGGCAAAATATATGTTGGAGGTACTAGCAAATGAGATAGTAGAGCTCAACAAAAACCTGATGTAGCTTGAAAGGCAGAACAGCAAGGATAAGATTTGTGAGATCCATTGTAGGACAGAGTGCTATATAGGATCATTTTTCCCTAGGACAATAAGGGATCATAATAGGAAAAGGTTACATAGGAAAACTAGTGACCTTTGGTGCACTGCACTCCCTGCCATCCACCAAGGTGGTGATTTTCAGGGTATCATGTAGATGTAGAGCTGTGATTTGATAAACTTCTATGATTTGTCTTGAGGCTATGAGAATTACCATATTTACCCGATTATAAGCCAACCTTGATTGTAAGCCGACCCTGGTTTTATCAGCGCTAAAGTCAGTGTGTATTACAAGTTGCCTATACCCAGATCAGTGATCTTCCTGCATTGCATATATGGGTGAATTTTGCATTTATTTAACTGATCTACACAATTTCACAAAAACATAGCGGAAAACCACATACCGCAAATGATAGGCGCTAAGAGTGGCCCAGCATGGCCCTTGTAAATTGAGTGCACCGCAAAAGCGAATTTAAGGATATCGCATTGTCACAGTCATGAACAAGTGAGCAACGTCTTTTTATATAAGCAGAACGCTGGTAAAAGTATCACATTTTCTGCCGCAACATTGTTACAAACATCTTACTTTATAATTCATCTATTTATATGATTAAAACCAAAATGTGCAGATTTAACTGCAGCAGAATAGCAGCCATGGGGTGCTCATAAAATTCCAGTCTCAAGGTGTGAGCAGATGAGAAAGTACTCAGCCGTTTGTTATTAATAAATTTTAATTATAAATGTTCTTGCATTTTTTTACAATTTTCCATTAAACATATGTCTGTTAAATAAAAGGATATCTCATCATGTTGAATTTTAAGAATGACATAATTTTACATCAATTTTTAGAATTTACTAAATTGTAAGCCGAGGGATGTTTTTCAGCTGACGAAAAATGTAAGAAAAGGTCGGCTTACGATCCAGTAAATACGGTAAGACAATCATGTTTTTCAGTATGTAATTTATTTTTCCTTATTTCTAAGATTATTTTTGTCCTAAAATATTAACAGTTATGCAAATAATGCGTTTACCATTACCAACAAGAATGATATTGGTTTTGGTATAAGAATGATAATGTGTTCAGTTAGCATTGTTATCTTATCATCCATTGTAGCATGATATTTGTACGGATGCTGAAGATTTTTTTCAGTATAATTTGAATGACCTGCAATCCTGAAATTTCTTCGTCCTCTTGACTCTCTTATTGATTTGTTGCTTAAAATTTAGTCAATTTTCTGTAAAACCTCATTATTCAATATTATGTAGTTCAAAGTGTGGTGTGATTGTAAGTTACGATCATTTCCCATATGGTGTTGGTTTGACATGCTTTTTAATACAGATAAATCTAAGTACTTTACACCAAAATTCAAAGTCAGTATCAGGCCCAGTGACTTATAAAGAGTTCATTTATATCGACTAAATTATCAGATTTTCCTGTGGAATGTTCACCATTCAATGCTATAGATAACTGAATTTACTCTTGTGTTTCTATTGACTTGGGTCTTGATTTTCTATGCAGTCTCGAACCATATTGAATGTATAAAAGTAAAAATTCACATGTGATACAAAATGGCTTGGTTAAAAATATGACAGTTGTAATATTCATATTATTTCTTTTCATGTTTTGTTTCTCCTGAGAAAATCAATGACTGCATTTCCCACAAAGTTCCCTCCCTCCACTAACACAATCCCCTTTGTTGGTCCATCATCCACCTTTATTTTTCCCCAATCTATACTAAATTTGTAGCAGGTAAAACTATGATGTCTTCAGATAGGTTGCTCATGTTTCATGATCCCTTGCAGATAAATTTATCTAAAGCACTGCTAACTAATCATTTGCCATTTGATAATGTGTGTCATTTTAATCTCACAGGCTAGAAAGTATTTAAAAGGTTGATAAAGGTGTGAAATCAATAAGAGAAATAGCTAACCTTCACCACATGACTTTCTCTGTACCTGTAATATTTCTAAAAATTCTAAATAGGTTAAATGATAATAAATAGTTGCAGGAACTGCATGATAAATTCAAAAGACCTTACAAAGAACAGAAATAAACTCAAACTGTAGCTTTCTGATATTGAATATGGCCCGAAGCTCCAACAATTAAGAAAAGAAAAAGGGGCGTAAAGTGTTTACAATAGTTGCTGGTAGGTGTTGTGGTGGTGGCAGCTAAATAATTTAGTTTTTAAAATATCTCTTCAACAATGCATTATATGGTAAAATGTTTTGAACAAACATTGTAGAAAAAATTTGCTACAACTTTTATTCCTGAATGTTTTTACATTTATCAAATGTTAAAGCAAATATTTCAAAAAATGGATAAGTGACAAGAATAAACACCCACTTCCAGTTGACCAATGTTTACCAAAAACTAATCAGCACTTCTTCCTTTAACAATAAATGTCAAATATAAAATTTCGTTTTGATCTGATTAATAGTTTTTGAGTTCAAGCACCCACAAAATCCTGGTCACAGACCACACACACACCCACAGACATCATCGAGAAAATAGTCTAAATGTGTTCAGGGGACCTTAAAACATGTATTTCTGTTGAAATATTGAATTCATTTTTTTTTTCATGAGAACAATACTTGCTCTATACTTCGTATATGGAGAAGGTAAAAATGAGCAATGAGTGCAAAAGAAGTTAGGTGCAGGAAGAGAATTAGAGGTGCAAAACATGCTGACTTAGAGAGTCAAGTGTTGGAGTCTTTTTCTGATGCAGGGCAAATCATGGTGGATGTTATGCTGACAGGACATTATGCCATCCACTGACAATTCATGAAAAATTAACGTTTTTATTAAATTTGTTATTGTTTAATTTTTGTGACTTGGCAATGGGCAGAAGAAATCCTCATGCAACAGGTATTATTGTTGTCTATGGAATGAGAATTTTACTTAGATTAATAATAAGCATGAATAGCAAATGAATACTAAGGGGAATGGGGTAGGGAAAGAAAATCAAAAGAAAAACAAAGGCAATATAGGTGTCTATTGAATGGCAATTTAATACTGATTAAAAATTTGCTAGAATAACCAGCTGAGGATAATAGGTAAGTAGGGGGAAGGTAGGGGAGACTGAAAGAAATTCTCAAATATAGGCAATATAGGTGTCTATCGACTGGGAATTACATATCTTCTTATTATCTTATTATAAGCTATGTGACTCTGCAATGCCTTATGGAGTTAAATGTGAAAATAAGAGAAACACTTATAACTCCAAACCTTTCAATTTTTTTATCAAACTTTCAGGAATTACTTTACTTTTCAATTTTAAGCCATTTGCCATCTCCATTGAAGTCTGGGTTCGATCCCTGGAGCATTTAATTTCTTTAAAATTAAAAAAAAACGGAGTATTGAGAGGAAGTATTTGAATCGTGAAAAGTCAAATTAGAGATTTTGTCCAAAATACACGTGTAGGTGTCTCTGAGTCCAAAAAAGTGGTTTTTTTCCATGCAGTTTTCTCTGTATGTATGTCTTTCTGTGCGTGCATCTAGAGCCTATAAGGTTAAACAAAATTGAATGATATTTTGTATTTAGGTATACTATTATCCAAAATAGAAACTCGAATGAGATGAATGATATAGCGCGGCAATAAATGTTAGTTTATTCTTGTCAATTATCACAAAATGTTGATTCATTAAAGTTGGCTTTAATGATTTTGTTTAAAATTCATTCAGTTATAGAGGTCGCTGTCGTAAACAGTAATTCATAAGCCATATTTTTCAAAAAATAACTATATAGCATCCAGCAACATTATAATACAGGTTTCCCTACTTTTATGCGGGGGTTGTGTTTCAGGAAAGTGATGCATAAAGCGAATTTGCATAAACAGAACCCATATTTACATATAAACAATAGGGATACGTTCCACAAGCATTCCTAACTCCCCTCCAAGATGCTCTTCTTTTGCTCCATAACGACTTCTTATGCACTAAATTATAACTTAAAATAATTAACACTGTAAATTATACACACCAATAAAAAAAAGCAGATGAGCACAAGTGTTGACTGTTGTGAATGACATAATGGTGGAGGTTTAAAGTGCTGGAGGGTTGTCTTGGCCCAACCCAAGTTCCGAAGGCAAGGAGACAAAACTTCTCAATTGTGCTCAAACAGTATCACAAGAAATCTCCATCTCATCTCCACTGTACAACATTCTCTCCACTCTCATCTCTTTAACTGTAGTACTAATATGCTAAGCGTAAGAGACAATGAGAGACTGAATGGTTGCCCTGTGATGTAGTGGAGAACTTTCTTTCATTTATATTGCACTGACTGCGTAACCGCATAAGAGTGAATCAAAGACACATAAAAATAAATTCTGGTAGCAATAAGTTTGTCGCATAATAGCGAATTCGCATAAAGTGAACCCGCATAAAGAGAGGGAAACCTGTATTTCAAGTTTAATGCCCAGCTACCGACCATATCTCCCCGGTCCTCTGACGTAACTCAACAATCTTCATCCAGTAATAAAACTTCAGCACCTATGTGGGTTTGCCAATCCGCATGATACTTGATCTATATGTATGGTATAATTATTAATCAAGTTTGATTTTCACATTAGGTGTGGAAAACATTTTCCATGGTTTTTTTGTTTTTGTACCAGTAAGAGTTTCTTCCAGTCAGGAATAATGTACTGAGACCAGATGCATACATAAATGAGAAATTTTGTGCAATGTATATTGTATCAATTTTTATTTAAATGTTATTTTAATTTAATATTTAAGTCATGATTGCTCATCAGTTTTGACAGACAATTACACTATTAGATTGAGAATATGCAAGGAACAACAAATAAAGAATAGGGGAGAGGAAAGGGAAGGGGATTAAAGAAATCCTCATCAAAATGCAAGGGGAAAATTGGAAATTGGATGAAGTGTATAAGGATCCCTAAATGTGCTTGGAGATTTTTCCTTTGTCCTCCACAGTATGTTTCGAAAGGTAAAATATTGTTGCAAATGAAAGATTTAATTGGTCAAAAAGTAGATAAAAATTCACAAAAAATAGTCACCACTTGGAAGGGTGACCCTTACAAGTGAAAAAATAAAACAAGAATGTCATAGGATCCTTTGTGAGAAAACTCATTCATCTCTTTTTGAGAGTTTATGAAAATGTGAATTAGATGATAGAAATTCTTGAAATTTCACACTTAGCAGATGGAGTGATAGATGAAACCTCTGTTCCTCCGAATTGTTGAATAAGTGAATCAATTAGCTCTGGGAAATTTGCAGATTTTGACTGGTACTTCAATTATAAATCCTTTGATATTACTGCTAACGGTATTTATACAAGCCAGGGATTTTTATATCAATATTTTCCTGTGAGAACAATTTAAGTTCTCTATCCAGAATAGCATCAAAATCAACTTCGTTTGTTCATGCTGTGAAGATGGCATAAACTGATTGTCTTCTTCCCCTCCCTCCCTGACATTCTTCTCACTGAACAATTGCTTTCTTCTAATTTCAGGCCATTTCCAAGAGCCTTTCAGCTGATTTATCTCAACGTTCAAAGCCTCTCGGTGCATTTTGATGAATTGCGTTCCATCCTTCCCGCTAATGACGTCCATGCCCTATCCCTCGCGGAAACTTAGCTCAAACCTTCCATTTCTTCTTCTACAATCAAGTTACCTGGTTAATGTCTGTATTGTAATGATCGCTTAGGCAAAGGTGGTGGTGGTGTAGGTTTTTATGTACAAAAGGATTTGAAGTGTAAAGTGATAGCTGCAAGTAAACCTCAATACGCCAGAAGGCCTGAATTCTCTTCTTTGAAATTGTAGTCAATGCAAAATAACTTTTACTTGGAATAATTTATCAACCTCCCAAAATAGCCCATCTATCAGTCTTAGAAGATATTTTCGAATTTTGCTACCAACTATGAACACATTATAATCACCAGTGATTTTAATGCCAATTTCTCTGTTAGTTCCCATGATACTGATTATTAAAACATTCCTTTAATTCGCATGGTCTCAATATTGTTCTGCTGAATCCGACTAATAACACCCAAACAGCATCAATCTGGATCGACTTAGCCATTACGACAAACCTTGAAAATTATTACTCATGGTCAATTGCCAGTCCCAGGAATTTCTTGTCATCACCTAATCTTCTTAGCATACTCACTCAATTTGCTGAAATTCGAACAAACTTTTGTGTCACTGAGATATAAAAGGGATAGATGATTTTGATTTAATGAACAAAGCTTCTACTATTCCGTGGTATTCTATTGAATTTATCGATGATATTGATAAAAAAGTTGAAGCATTAAACACTATATTAATGCAATTGCTTGACCACCTGAAAAAACCATTCGCATTTCCAAACCTCGCACGCCCTGACTTAATGACAATATTAAAAGAATAATGGCACATCATGATTCGATTGTTCGTTTGTTCAAAAGAACTAAAGACGAAAATATTTTTGACAAATATAAATGCATTAGAAACAAAACGAAATAACTAATCAGAAATGAAAAATTTTGATTAATTTATTCAATAGCTAGTCCGAATGAATCACCTTCGATTATTTGGAAAAAAACTTCAATTGGTATTGGCAAACAAAATGATTTTAAACTGCCTTCATACATATCATTAGACTCGTTGTATTCTAAATTTTCTACACCCCTGAATGTCATTAATGATCAAATTAAAAGGGAAACTATTAATTCGATTTCTGTTGCAATGGAAAAATCAAATAAGGATTTTAACCCATTCAAGTTCATCCTTGTCACTCAATTACAAGTGCTCCATTCATTACAAAAAATTAAATCGAAAGTTCAAGGCTCTGATGGCATTTCCACTATTTTCATCAAGAAATTGATACATATTATTCTACCAATAATAACTAATACAGTAGAGCCTCGCTAATCCGAACTAATTGGGACTCTGGTATGTTCAGATTAGTGAATTTTCTGATTAACTGGGTTTAACAAAATACAAGGTTGGGATGGGGTCAGAGATTCCTGCGCTCTCGAGTGAAGGTCACAGCAAACCACTGTATTCATTGCTCAGTGCTGTCGCTATCATCTTAGCATACAACTGTGTAATGTAGTGTAGGGTTTTTCCCAATGTTTTAAATTACTGTTGCCATTTTGCCCATCTTGTAGAAATGTCCAAAAAGCTTAAGTACAGTTCATGTTTGTTAAAAGATAAGTTGGAATTGCTCAAATGCATTGACAAAGGTGAATGTGCAACCAAACTAGCCTTAGAGTTTTGTCAGAAAAGTAACCATTATTGACTGGAAAAAGAATCACACTAAAATTGAACAATTTTGTGCCACTAATAGTGAATCTCTCTGCAATTATATTGTCGAAGAAAAGTGGTCAAGTTGACTCGAAAGAAATTGATTCTTATGAAGCTACAGCCCAAATAATCTCACACACTGAGGGATAGGAAGCATTTAAACATGCTCTGCTGTACGTAGAGCAGCAAAGTAAAGCCATGCCAACAGGTGTGATTTTTATGATGCGCTGGCAGGACATTGCAGCCTCTTCTTGTTGTTCAACACTTTATCAGAAAAAAATGACAGATTTTGTAAAAAAGGACTAATTTATAAATGTGGTAGTTATAGTATTCTGTCAAATTTCGTCTGAATAATTAAAACTTTTTCTTATGACTATTTTTTTATATCCTGTTCAGATTAACCAAAATTTCGGATTATTGAGGTTTAGATTAATGGGATCTTACTGTATATTTAGTTGCTCCCTATCTCAAGAAAAAATTCCATTGCAGTGGAAACCCGCTTTCATAAGGCCATTACCAAAGAAATTGAAATCGACTGAAATCAACGATTTTCGCCCAATAAACTGTTTTCCTATCTTATCAAAGGCCTTAGAAAAATTAGCACATGAACAAATCATGCTCTTTCTTAACAAAAATCAATTGTTAGATCCCTTTCAATCCGGCTTTCGTAAATCTCACAGCACCACCACTACTCTTGTAAAAATCACCGATGACATTTGCTGAGCTATGGATAAAAGGGAAGTTACAATCCTAGTACTGCTGGATTTCAGGAAAGCTTTCGACTCAATAGACAAAGATGTTCTGCTTTCTAAATCCTTGCAATGAACTTCTCACGTTCAGCCATAAATTGGATATCTTCTCATTGAAGCGATTGTTCCAAACAAGTGATTTCCATTAATTCTTCATCTCATTGGCTTATCAATGGGAGAGATGTCCCACAGGGCTCAATTTTGGGTCCCCCACTGTTTTCTTTATACATCACCTTTAAGTAGATGGCTTGCAAATATACCCAAGTTCTACCACAAACAATCTCTCAAAAACTGTAAAAAAATATCATTAAGAAAGATCTGATGCTTTCTTGGCGAATCGATGTGGTGAAGTTCCCGGGTTTCCAGCCAGGTGAACATGTTGTCAACCGACATTTCGGCACCTTCCTCAAGTGCCATCTTCAGGGGTCTCCTGATCTCCTGATATCATTAAGGACTTAGAAATGATAGAGGTCTGGAGTATTAAAAACTTTCTTAGTATCAATCCAGAAAATTTTCAGGCCATCTTAATTGGTTACCCTAAGATAGTGATGGTGAACCTATGGCACGCATGCCAAGGGTGGCATGCGGAACTATTTTGGTTGGCACGCCACAAAATTGAATACGAAATAAAATGTGCCACTCGCTAATGCAGCGACATGACAAAAATGACTCCAGAAATATAATAAATGTAGACATTAAGACAATGCGAAAGAGAGGCGTCGTATACGAGAGATACCATCGGTTATATTATAATTATTAGCCGGCGGCCCAATCTGCCCCTGGCATCAGCACAAAATTTAGTATTTGACATTTTAATTAGTATAATAGTATATTAAATCATTTTTACGTATAACGATTTTTCAAGAGATACCTAATTTGTTTCTTCTAAGAGAGTGCCACCTCCACCAAAGATAACTCTGTTAACGTTATCCACTAATGCAACCTATTTTCCTTAGCGTTTAATATTATTTGTCAAGTCTTGAAGATGTGGGATTCATACAAAGAATTTGATAAAATTGAAAAAAATATATTTCTTACTTTGTTGTCGGTATATCATTTAGTTTATATGTGTTCCTGTGTGTAAAAAGACATACTATGCACTATATTATACGAATATACACAAATTTTTATGATAGGTACTGGCATGCCAACAGGCAAATTTTCTCTTATTAAGGTAATTTGGGCACGCGTGCTAGAAAAGGTTCGCCATCACTGCCCTAAGATATTAGCAGCTATTAATCAATCCCAAAGAATACCGATCAACATAGCAAATTCAACTCTACCTTATTGTAAAGTGGTAAAGAATCCAGGATTGCTTATAGATGAAGCCCTCTCTTGGGCCCCACATGTTATAAATGTGTGTGAAATTTTCATTTATATATAATTTGTTCTAAATTTCATTTATTGATATTGTTTCATGTGAAATACTTCCCCCCATTTCCTCCCTCCTGCTTCCCTCTTATCCTTAGGTGGTTATTCCTGCTTATTTTTAATCTATATAAATTCCAGTCGATATCCATATTGCCTAAATATATTTCCAACTTCCCCATTTCTTCTCCCTACTTCCTTATTATCTCTAGGTAGTTATTTTTGCATATTTTTAATCTGTATTTAATTTCCAGTCAATAGACTATGCTTGATGAAGATTGCTTTCCCCTTCTCTTCCTCCTGCCCCTTTTCCCTAAGTCGTTATTTATTATTACTGCATTTTAATCTTTATAAAATTCTTTCCATGCCTCCAGTTCTAAAAAGGAAGAAGAGAATTTAACAAAAACACTAAAATTTGTACTAATTGTCCATGGATGGCATATCGTCTATCAACATAATGCTCTGTCTGCATAATGTCCATCGGCATAATGTCCATTGGCATAATGTCCATTGGCATAATGTCAGTTGGCATAACATCAGTTGGCATAACATCCGTTGGCATATTGTCTGTCGGCATAATGCCCTGTCCACATGACGTCCATTAGCATAACATCCGTTGGGATAACATCCATTGGCATAACATCCATTGCCATAACATCTGTTGGCGTAACATCCATTGGCATAATATCCGTTGGCATAACATCCATTGGCATAACTTCTGTTGGCATAATGTTCATCGGCCAAAGGTCCATCGGCATACGGTCCAACAGCATAACGTCCATTGGCATAACATCTGTTGGCATAAACTCTGTTGCCATGTCGTTCATTGGTATAGTGTCCATCGAAATAACCTCTGGTTAGCATAATGTCTGGGTATTGGACAAACAATGTTAAATTATTTGGATCTACGATGAAAGACTAAACAATATTTTGCTAAAGTTAGGTATAAATTTTAAATGCTTAAATGAATGGCTGGAAAGACTTAGGCAACAGTACAGTATTATATCAAGTATATGTAAGTGGTGAAGCATCTTCAGTGAACATCAAGGCTGCAGAAAGGTAGCAATAAAGTATGAAATGCCTTGTATATCTTCTCCATTTTTTATGACAGTGCTATAACTTACTGTAAAATTCTATTGTGAATGATGTTGATTATGGTAATCAATGTGAACATTGTTTACTAGCACTTCTTCCAAATTTTGTTTATAAAATGAATATATGGCTTATTCTGGAGGAAAAAATTTAGAATTCTAAAATGTTAAATTTCACAAGAACATCACTAAATGGCTGTCATGGTTCAGTATACTGATATATAAAAGAATTACTTATTCATTGTAACAGTTATAAAAGGGAAAGAAATACTAATACAATTATTATTGATGTTGGAGTTATTTAAGTTTTGGTTTTTATGACCACTGCTATAGGTGTTCCACGATCAAAACAATGTTTTGGGTATATGGGCATGGCTTAAGCTTGAGCGGGAATCTGTTAAGGTCCTCCACCCCACTTGGCACCCTCCTCTTAGTTGCCGTTTTTATCTTGATTATAGTGATTTTGTCGTTTAAGTGAAATTAAGACACTCAATTGTAACAAATTTTACGCTGAATTTGATTATGTGTATTATAATTTTCTAAAAATTTGGTAACATTATTAAAATAGAGAGACTAAAAATGTGGAGTCGTTAAGTTTTTATCAAACCTTATACATACAACGTCATATCTCGGCTTCTACTTATCCAATAAGGTCAATTTTTTTTGTTATGCCTCTTGAAAGACTGTTTATGATGATTGTATAAATGATAAATATATAATATTAATCAAACGGTCTTATAAAATTTAATAAGTTTGTTCTTTCTCCACAATTTTTTCTTGGGACATGAAAAGTTGGTCTGCGGGAAACTTTTTCCCTAATTTGATTTTGAGGTATACATTGAGTGAATGAAATGTGCAGAAATGTTAAAATTTATTTTTGGAAATGACTCCAATCCAATAACATTTGTAGTTCTCATGATACGGATATTTAAGCAAAAGCTTGATACAGCACTGAGAAACAGACTGGTGCTTGCTGTGGGAGTTGGTTGGGGATAGGGATGCTGCCCTTTTAATTTCTATCCACACTCGAGCAAGGTGAGGCATAATGGAGGCGGTCAACTGTAAACTGTGAGAACTGACAAGATAGCTATGAAAAGATTGGGTTACTGGTAGGGTGGGGTTAGTCAAGGTGACGGAGGGGAACTTCCCCTCCATGCGCAGCGGCAATCTGCGCAGGTTGTGTTGAATGCGGCAGACCTATATTATGATATGTTAGACTAGGGGGCTCTCCCCCCTGCTCGCTACCACTCACTAACCCCCGACTCCGCTTGCTTCGCTCACTCTGGCATTCAGTGAGGTCAACAACTGCGCTATCTACATTTCGTCGGTGACCGCATACAGAATTACCAAAAATGTTAGTGGGCAGCAGTCTACTTTTTATGTAATAGATATTAGGATCAATATGTTGTAATGCATTATCAGCATTATCTGTTAAAGCTATCAAAATGTTTAAATATGCATTTAAAGTCAGAATTGCAAATAGCAGGGAAGCTCAGTATATTTTTGACTGTTCGAATAACCATAACAATTCTTCATCATGCATTTAAGGTCCAAATAGTAGATCATCAGCAATGTTGATATATTTTTGATAGTTTGGATGGATAATATATACTAATGCTTCATAAAGCATTCACAGTACGACTAATGGATCATAAGCAAGGATGATATGCAGTTGTCCCTTCATATTCACAGATGTTATGTTCCTGGAAAACAGTGCAAACATAGAAACCACAAATACAAATATAAAAAAATATTGGGAAAAATGGGAGTGGGAGAAATTTTTCTATTCTTCACGTTTCATGGTACATATTTATTTCAGTTCCATTGTATTTCAGGGCATAGTTTAATCATAGCATTGTACATAAGTGCAATAAGATTGTTGAAACTGCAGTTAATTACATGCATGCAAACAGAAAGGGAGACAATGACAGTATAACGTATTGAGGGCATCTCACTTACCATCCCATTCATTTTCTGTATGCATCATCGAGTCCCTAACTTTGTAACGTATATGTATCATGTGCATGTTTTGTTTTTGACTGGAAATCTGTGTAGCAAATGACCATTATGTGCTGTGGTGCAAATAAATGAAATTTACTTTCCGTGAGCATTGAAATTTGCTACAATCATTTCTGCCCAAATGTGTGAAACTGCGAACATAAGACCTGTGAATATTGAGAGACTACTGGATTTTTGATAGTTTGAATAGATAAGATGTAGCAAATATTTAGCTTTATGGTCCAAATTACAGATCATAAGCAATATTGATTTATTTTGAGTTAGAACCCATATAATTCCAAGTCATTCTTTTTGGTCCCTTCATTTTCGAACTAACAAGGAATTACTGTATTTTTTTTTACAAAACTTTTAAGTCCTATTCATTGATCAGTGTGTCCTCCGTTTAACGTTGCTTTTATTCATGTTGATTCGCGTTATCATCGTTCAAAAATTACTACCATAGTTGACTTAACACTGTTGATGATTCGAGTTAACATTGTCCTGACTTGGTGCTGAAATAATGCACAAAAAATACTGACTGATTCAGTAAGTCCTTGATTTAAGTCGTCTTTCTTTATGTCATTTCGATATAATGTCGTTGCTGAATTTTCCTTTGTCCTTGCGGCACTACGTTGTGCTGCATGACCTATCTACAATGATACTGAGTAATCTACATAATTTCCTTAACGTAGCTAAATATATCCTCAAACGTTGCTCAAGGAATTCTCAATAATAAAAAAATGCACTAAAACATCACTGCGAAATACTTAGAAATAAATTATCTTAGCTTACGGCCTGCCTGGCATGTCTTTTTCCTCAAAATTTGTTAAATTTGTTTGCAACTTATTAGACGAATGAGAGCAGTTGTCTACGTTGTATTTGCCAATTTAGGCTCTCCTGCCCTTGAGCAATATCAGCTCATTTATCATGAAAGCCAATATCTACTTTATTTCTACCAGCTTTTCCCTCTTAACTTTTTGTTATTTTGATTTAATGTGAATTCATGCTGTTACAAATGACAACATGATGAGACGATTAATCAAATTTAACTCACTGGAAAAATAGTTTCATGTGACATTTTGATATTTGCAAGTAAAGCACCTATGTATTCACCCTTAAAATTGTTACTGGATTTATTGGTTTTGTATTTGTAACCTACGTTGATTGGAATGTAGGAGCAGGCAAAGGCAGAGTAGTAGGGGAGTGATATTTGAGGTAACAGAAAAGCCCAAATGAGTCCTCTCATTCCATGGAAGAGGCACCATCATCATAGAAGAAATACAATTTAGACATTTCTTCATTGATGACACCTACAAAATCTACTAAATTGTAACACCAAATAGATCGGGACATGAATTGAGTGAGAGAGTTTTTCCCCCACATTGGCATCGCTTGTTCTGTCAAGGAAGCTCAAAGGTCTGCCCTTTGTTAAGTTTTGAGTGCATTCTGTTGTAATTATGGTCGATTTTTTAACTTGTTAAATAGCACAAAACTCTTAAATATGACTGAAAGACATGCAGGAAGTATTTCAATGAAGAGGTTTCATAAAACTATCAATTTGGATACTAAATTAGAGGTGCTGTGCCGTTTTGAAGATGGAGAGTGGGCTGTTGACATTGGGTGCATGTTACGTTATTAAACTCACCGGAAAGAGCCTGCTAAATATTTTCTTTGACTTTTGGCACAAAATATTTTCCTACAACTTATCGTCTTTGTATATATGTGAATTATTATGGTCATGGAAAATCCGGTTTTGGTATACATTGGTTCATTTTGTCGCATTTCCTGGGATCGCATCCTCGATGTAAATGGAAGACTTCCTGTACTGACACACTCAGCTGTTGGGGTGCCGGTTGTGCAGAGGTTAGGATGCTGGCTGCTACTTGCCTGCTGCTCAAAAGGGCAGTGGGCACGAATCCTGCAAAAGTAGAATTTTTTCCCAAGGTCGCCTTGGGCTCCTGTTTGTATGGTTTGAGGAGACCATGCAGTCAGCGTTCCATCCTTCAGAAGGGACATTAAACCGTTGGCCCCCTTGGTGCTCTTTGTTAAGGAGTAGGCTAATGTCGGCACAGGGTTTCCCTCCTCCCTATGGCTATAATAATCCAAGAGGTTGATTAGCCAAAAATACATACATACATGCTCATCTGTTGTGCTGTGCTTCGCCAGTTGCTGCAGATTGCATTATTTGAGTAGGAAAAGTTTTTTGGATTGACATTTTCATTACATTTGCGTTATTTGCATGTTGATATTTTATTGAGTGGTTGTTATGGCCGCCTTCTCAAAGTCCCCTCAGTAGTCATTTAAATCCTCTTATTGGCTTTTAATTGAAACCTTACACGCTTTGTGGGTTGTGCAGAAAGATCTGCTGAGTGCCCTATTTGTAAACTTCAAATTATTCTGCACTATCGGGATAACTTGAGTTTAATGTCTCCCAATTTTATTGTTGTTTGTAACCAGTGTTGCCAATCTAGTGAATTTTCAGCTACATCTAGCGACTTTAGGTTTGATCGAGCACCTAAATAAATACTATAGTGACCATTTACAAAACTACCAAATCGATTTAACTAACAAGCTAATTCTAGCTATTGGCTATAACTACGGCATCTGCGTTCATATCAAACAAAAAGATAAGCAGAATATTCTTTTCATTTGTCTCTTACTTTTTATTGTTTTCTTTTTTGTAATTTGAGCAATAAAGTACAACACCGAAACAGTGGATATCATTTACGGAAATGGTGGTATTGTTGGCCATAACGATAATGGAAGAGAGAGAGTGCTTGTTCAAAATAAAGTGTGGATTAATCAATTTGGGAAGAAAGTTTTTGTCAGAGATCATGAGCTATTTATTATAGACACCATATCGAGTATATTTCAATGGCTAAAATTTGCTGGAATAACACTGACTGAACATCATATTTGGAAAAGATTTTGTTGTAAGATAACTGCTATATTTTCAGAAGTCCCAAATTTTTATTTTTACTGCATTTCATGAGTTAGATGATATTAAACGTATGTTACAAAACAATCTTATGTTCTAATCTAACAGGTTTGCCTACTTAATTGCAAAGAGCACTGTTGTTCATTCTCTAGCATATTTCTAGCAAGCAACCGAGTGACTTGTTGAAAAAAAATTGGTAACACTGTTTGTATCAGCTGTGGCTCCTTCTTTGGGCCTAATGGAATTCGCAGTTCAATAAAAACATTGAAATAAATGTTTTTTTACCTCTATTGTGGTAGGTTTTCATTAATCATACCGTAACTGTTGCAAGAAATTATTTGTTTGTTGTGTTTCTTTTATAGCAATGTCAACTCATGAACTCTCATTCACAGAAGTGTTCGTGGCTCTCTATATACTTTCTAGTAAAAACTCATCACTGTCTATAGTTCGTACAACTACATTTTGCCGGATTAGTATTACATAGTTCCTTATTCTTGTCACTAGAGGTATTATTATGAAATGTAGCCTTTTCCAATTTTAGGTGCCTTAAAATGTTGGTATGTGTTACTGTTTGTTAATTTTATGCCATTTCTATGTTAATGTATGTTTTTATTGATTAATTTAGGTTTTGATACCATTCATATAATATGTTGTATCATAAAGCTCTATAAATTCATTATATAAGGTATTTTTATGTTTCAAGAGGTTTTGAACCCAATGTTTTAGAACCGATTATATTGAATGACATGGGGAAATATTGATTCATTTAACATTGTTTTACATTGCAATTTTCAGGAATGAATTAACAATGTTTATCAAGGACACTGTATTTTATTTGATTTCATAATATTACGGGCAGTCTATTTATTAAATAATATACAGTAGGTGTCACTTATTGTAATCCCGTTTTCTCTTGTTAGTTTAACCATGTGTAATTCTGTAACTCTACAATGTATAAAGATTCAATGACTCGAAAATGCATTAATGTCTTTAATGTTTGAGTATGTATCTATGTTTGCTATCTATAGTCTTTATTATTACATTTAACAAATCATTAAATGCTTGTTAGCTGACAGGATTCAACATGATATTAATTAAAGAAACATTAAGCCATAAGTATTTTAAAATTACCCAAAATGTGCAATGATCTTCTGACCTTTACAATTTTTAAAAATATATTACGAAAATGATTTTTTAGAATACCTCTTTATTTTCTTTCTTATCACCATTTCTTTTTTCATTCTACTAAAAGTGTATATGATTCTCCAACTTGTCTAGTTGTGGTATCTTGATGTTATTTGCTTGTAACCTGTTCATCTTAGTTGGTCCACAGGTTTTTGCTGGCAAATCACAGTTGTGTAGGCTCTGAAAATTTATTTTCATTTTGTAAAATGCTATAGCCAATGACAATTGTATGAAAACAGTTATTTATTATGGCTGCAAAATGGATCCAATTTTTTCTCTGTCACTAAACCTAAAATAAGTATTGGTAGTTTTGATAATTTCCTTGCTAAGAGTATGAACTATTAAAATCATATTCAGTGACAATGTGAATTCATTTACTTGATGCAAACAAATTAGCGTACTCTTTGGCATTTGTCACCTTTTCCAATGTTTGTCCAGTGATCTCTTTAATTTTGGGTTAGTCATTTAAATGTGAAATTTTGGATGACTCAGTGCTTTTGTTCTGCCTGTTTAAATTTTTAATGTCAACTTCGAGTGCAGATAACAATTGATTTCTTCTTCTTAGGCCCTATAATTCATCACTTTTACTTGAGTGCATTTAATCATAATGTTTCCTGCATTGTACAGCTTTGATCCCATCCATAAATTTTTGTATAAACCAGTTTGTTTTTAATTATTGGATGTTTCTTTGACAAATATTTATTTTCATTACAAACCTCGATTATATTTGTTTGTCGCTGATGTTTTCTATCAAATTTGTACATTTTTATAGCTCTTGATATTAAATGATATTTTCACTGGTAAAAAATGTTAATCTTATTCTTAAAACAGATTTTAGAATATTTTTGTACTATCCCTGTGTGTGTGCAGAAATCTCACAATTTTTTACTATGAGAGAGGATATTATTTACATTTTCTAAAAAGAATATTGCTGTGCATTTGGAAATTAAATTCCTATCTTTTAAGTTCCTGTTTTTAATGTTACAGTATATCTACAGTAAAACCTCGTTATTTTGAAATTCAAGGGACCACAAATATACAACTTTGAATTATCCGCGTTCGAAATAAATCAACTTTTAAAAAATTGAAATTTCTTATGATCCGCTACTTGAACAGTAAAATCACAATATGTATAGTCTTATCTATTGTTCTGCTACAAAAACCTTACAAGTTCGTAGACATGGCGAATTCGTGAACAGAGCTTAAGTGACCACTTATTCGTGATTCACGAACACCACCACATGTGAAAAATAGGATCTAGTGAACTTCCCAATTTTCCCAGTGTGTATTTCAAGTTACTCTTTCACACCATACTTTGGAAGAAGACTTTCAACCACATGTACTCAACTGAAAGATTATGGAAATGCATGCTAAAAAGATTGGGTAAACGCTTGTGTGAAATATTGTATAGATAATAGATAGGATCCATCACATAGTAATTCTCTCCAATTTCGTTCAAACTTCCCATGCCATCAGTATGGTCAAAAATAATTATTTAATTGTTTATTAGCTCTAGGCAATTTCATACATTGCATTGTAATTTTATTTCCATCCATATTACACAGCTGTAATAAAATATATGTGCTCACAAAATAACGTGGTCATTTTTTATGATTTTACAATTATGTACTTAAGAATTCTTTTCTGCAATACATACTCAATGCATTCTCCTTTTTGGACTGCTGGCGAGGGAATTTAAATCCATAAATTGTGTCATCCAGGCAGGATGGAGGCATATGGGTCAAGCTTAGCATAGGGAAAACTAAAAAGGCAAACATAAGCATGACATATTTTATGGATGATCTCTTACAATTGTAAGAAACGCTCAACCCCAGTATGCAGGACAAAAACTTTGTATGCGGTCGTACTGGTTATGACACAGAGATCGCTAATTTCTCTATTTTTTTGAAGCAATGAATTTTCTTAAATCTGAAAAACCTTGATATATTTCAAAACAGTAACCTTGGCCCTTCCTATTTTGCTTAGTTCTGCAATTTTTACTGTTTTCTTTTTACCAATATTATACGTCAAATTTTGTGATTGAATTTTCTCATAGTTATGCAAATTGTAGGTTCTAAAAACCCTTATTCAATACTGAGACTAACCGAACCTCTTCACGAAAGCTACTGTGTGGTGGAAGGGATGCAGGCACTGTTTATTTATTTTGTGATGTCTCTCACTCTTGAGATATTCTTTTCTTATGTGTCAACACTTGAGAGCCTTATGAAAAGGGAGGAGGAATGGTCTTTGGATCTGTGCTAGTGTTTGGTTCAGCATTTCTTGAGAACAATATAATGAGAGAGAGAGAAACACTTATCTTACATCATTGCACAAACAAGCCCATTCAAAGCGTGATCAGAGCACATGGTACATGCTTGGTTCTCACAAAAAATATTCTTTTGCTGCTCTGAGGGAAACATTTACACTGTACGGAGGCATCTATTGTTCATTATTTTTCCGTTGCGACTTTGTTTAATTTCTAAGAGATTAAAAGAGTCGAACTTATCATGGTGTCAACCAATAGAAAAATGCAAGCAATACCTGGTGATGAAAAGTTGACAGAAATCTTACTTGAAAGTGATTCGGAAGAAAGTGTCAGTTCAGAGAGTGATAACGAGAATAACATTGAAGATCGTTCTCAAATTACTAAGTTAAAAACATTTTTTGGCATTTTTTTGTAGAGTGGGCTAATACGAAACCTCATTTCTCCTGTCCTTGCGCGCTTCTAGCATCTTTGTTTATCCTTATTTGAAGTTTTTTTTCCGAAAAACTTACAGGGAAGAGGTCGAGATCTACGATAATGCAGTATACATGAAGTAATCCAAGAACCTGGAATAAAGAAGGTCTAGTGATGCAAGGATAAGATGATTCCTTTATTTGTATCATTTACAATTTTATTTCATGTTGACTATTAAAAAAAAGAAGTTGCCTGTTTGGGGGGCAATGTATATTCATTTGCGAGAAATGGAGAACAAAAACACGATGGCTTTGTCATGTGCGCACATGAACTTTCCCCTTAAAAACACAATATGTGTAAAAGTTTCGAATTAAACGAAATGTTCGCAAGTCACCAGACCAGATCATGACGTCGAATTTCATTGTAGATGTATTTCGAATAATCCATACTAAAAAGTAACTAAAATCCTATGATGTTGGCTGGGGACTGCGCCTCGCTTCGAATTACACGCTAATTTGAATTATCCGGGATCAAAATGACGAGGTTTTACTCGACATGTCAACTTGCATGCTTCCTTTAATTTACTTAATTAATTAATTAATTCCAATATTTTATCTAACCACAATGGATGTTTTTTTTTAAGTTTAACTGTAGCTTAGTGCTTCATTTATGTTTTACTTAAACTTGAATAGTTTTTTAAAAATTAATTTCATTAAAATATAATTAATGTTTGTGGCATGTTAAGTAAAATATATGAGATTTTTTCATTTAAATTGGTACTGTTTGTGTTTCATAGTGCTTATTATGTACCTCCTTAATTACATAAATAATTTCCTCATTCTTATCTATTTCATCATTTTATCCACAAAGGAGGTGGAAACTGACCAGTTCCATAATTTCTTCTTACCTGAACTAAAGGCTGATGGATATGAAGGGATTTTTTCTCCTAAATCTCGAGCTAAGACCATGGCAGAAAATGAAAGAAAATATGTGGATGGTTGTGCTATATTTTATCGACGAGCCAAGTAAGCTCTTTACTGTTATCTACAAATGAATAAAATTTACAGGTTTGGAGATTTAGTGTTATTGTCATCTATATGGATAATATTTTGCATACATTGAAAATTTACCAGAAGAATAAATTTATTATTAAAAATGGAATTATTTTAATCCAATTCAGTACACTGCAAAAAAGTGGTGATCTAGTTGAGAAATGAAATTAATCTATCAATGACAATTTAAATCTTGTGGCCGATGTAATCACTCGGACCTGATTGGATGCATCACTGCATGTAAATTTTGCTTGTATTTTGTGTGTGCAAGTTACATTAACCCATTAGGGATGGAATTAAATGCCAGAAAATAACCAATTTGTTACCTTTTTGGGAAAAGTCCGATAGAAAAAGAACATTAGCTCTAATCTGCTTGAAACTTTCACTAGGCCATACTAAGAGTCTATAATAACTATGAAAACACTTAACTGAGGCTTTTTCTTCCTTAATTATTGGAGATTCAGATGGAATTCTCTGAAGCAAGTGTCAATGCACAGCCCTTTTTCACAACCAGAACAAAAAAATTGTCCTCTTCCTAATTCCTTTTCCCCAGCATACCACACATTCCTTATGCTGAAGTTTTTTCTTCTCATTTCTTTTCACTTGATCTGGATAGTGGCACTCACCAAAATTATGTTAAGGAGGAACAGTAGCCTTACGTCCACGCACCTTCCTACTACTGTAGCCTTCAATGAGGTCTCTGGTTATATCAAAATAGAATTTTTTAAGTGGAAAAGTTGGCTTATTGGTAGCTTGTTTGTAGTAGATATAAGGATTTACTAAATTTTACAATTTATTTTATTTATTTATTAATCAAACATCAGTCTATGCCACCACTTTTTTGAAGGAATGTGCAAACTGTAGTAGCTACATAATTGATCGTTTCGATCTAATCCTCCCATGAATTGATTGTATAACCTCACATTCTCAGGACAACACACTTCCACCTTCGACCCAACCTCCTTCCTTTTCACACACTGCATTGGATATGTGGGTGAATCGTAACCCAACGACAAAAATAATATAGACTTTTTGTCATGCCAGCCTAGGGAAATGAGTGGGGTGGAGGAGAGCCACTCACAGTCCCCTTGGTTACTTTGCTTCCAGCCCTTTGTGTTTGCTACCAATTCTTTGGGATAATCGACGTGGTTGGTGTTTGCAGTCCCTATGGCTCTCAAACCTTTTTTTGCAGAGTTCCCTAAATAGATCTGGTGATGTAAAAAATCTATCGCAAATAAGGGTGCAGCCTGACCCAAAGAGAGGCTCTGCAAGTTGCATCATGACATTTCTACCCAAACCCAAATTATTCTTTTTAATTGTCCCTTTCCCTGTATATAATTCTAAATTTAAAAAAATCCTGATGTTGCATCTGCTCTTCCTTGCCACTTGAATCCCCTTTTGATTGGTTTCATCAGCATATATTGTTTCATTGCAGAGCAACCAGTAAATTTCACCATTGCTTCATCTTTTGTCTGATACTCAGAAATAATATTTTTTTATAATTGCAATTCAAACTATCCAGAATAGGTCTAATTTTGTTGAAATTATCAAAATCTAAGCTATCTTGTAGAGGCTGCCATGAATTATCATTTATGTGAAAATTCCGCAAAATTGACAAAAATCTATCCCTTGCCATGATTTCTGATACACCTGGTACATTCAAGGCCCTATTTGTGGATCAATAGTCTTTCAGGCTTGGAAGATCATGAAATCCCATCATAAAAATAACATGTCACCAAGCTTACAACTCATCTACTGTAAGATCTTCCCAAATATTTCCACCTCCACCCGCAGTTGACATTTTTACGAGGCATACGAATTAGCCTGCTTGACGTAATGGTCCAACATATCGCCCATAAAAAATAAAATAGTCTAAAGGTGAAGCATTTTCTGGTAAGTTAGTATTAGGACCAGGTGTAAACTGAGAGGGACGATTGCCTAAACTTATCAAACCTTTTCTGGACCAAGTCAATCTACTTCTTTTAACCTGTTAAACTGTCTCTTCAATTTCACCATCGGATTCATCATCTGAATGTATAGGTGAAATATTTTCACATGAGTCAGGAATTTCTTCCTTTTGAATATCACTATCGATAGAGGATATATCACTTTTTACTCCATCATCTGGTGTAGAATACAATAAATCCAATTTGTGATCCTCACTCCGTTTCCTCTTGGTTGCCATTGTCAAATTAAAAAAGGGCTAAGTGTAAAAATACATAAAATGGTAACCACTTATGAAAAACATGTGCGACTTCACAGAACATAACTTAAAACTCTCTGTAAGCTGCTAGCAAAAAAAGGAACTACAAGTAACTAACGCCCCACACAAGAGGGCTGAAGAGGATGGTATCCTAACACCACCATGGTGATGCTCCGTCCCTAATCGGTTAAAGAGGAGGAAGTTGAGAAATTAGAGCTTAAAATAATATGCTGTTACAGCATTGATATCTTTTTTTAAATTACACAAAGAAATAGAAGAGCAGTATTTTGTATTAATTTGAATTAAAATAAGGTTCTCTTTATCATTAACCCTGCTAAGTTGTCGGAACTGTAAGTACCAATTTGTGACTCAAAGTAGTATTTCTTCAGAGCTATACCATTCATAGCAATTTATGTCCTAGATCTAAGAAAGCCTTTTACTAAAATCTCAAGGTAATTTTGCACATTTTACCCTCAAAATTTTAGTTAATGGTTGATTGAGTTTTATCCTCATAGGCTCCAGCTAGTAATAATTTCTGTAGTTTATTTTTGCACACATGAAAGACAATTTTTTTCTAAATTTACTGCTTCATTTAAAAAGATGCAATAAGCATGCAAGGAATAGTTTTAAGATAGTTAATATGTTAACAAACAGTTGCTTCTCATTACTAATATAGTGTATATTCACATTTATCATGACTACAGTTCTGACATTTTTCTGATAGTTATGGAAACGTAATTGTCAATCTGTAGTGGTCATATTTTAGTGAGTCATAATTATATAAGATATATTTTAATTTCCAATTCCTTTATTCTAAAATCATAATAATGAGTAATTTTCATCAAGTCTTGGATGAAACATTTAAAAATATTTTGAAGAGAAAATATGTGATGGTTTATTAATTTTATACTATTTTGGAATTTTTAATTACAAGTTTTAAATTTCCTTGTATCCCTTATTCTTACGCTGTGCCATTTAATGAGATATAAAATATTCCAAATAAATTGCTCCTTACTTTGCAATGATTCAATATTTTATCAATGAGTTGCATCTGCTGTTCTCTTCTTATATACTGAAGTTTATTCAAGTTAACATCTAAGGAAAATGACTAGTAGAGTTGAAATTCTTTTTGTGACTCATAGTTGATGCATCAGAAATATCCTCAAGGTTTTTGAAAATATGTTCATTGTAAATTTCCTCAAATATAGTTAAATAATTACACCCTTCAAAGAAAATAAATAGACATTTCCTGCTGAAAGGCATTAATGCATTATATTGAGATTGTGCTGAAAATTAACTAATTTAGTTTACATGGATTTTGATTGTCATAAATGCACAATTTTCAATTAATTTCAATTACTAGAACATCAAACTTATATGATTTGTTGATACTGACAATGTAAATTTAGTTTCATTTTGGTTAAATTCATTTTCATTTTGCCAATTTGTTACCATGTCTTCTTGTAAATCAAGATTTTACTATACTGATAATCACAACTTATTTATTGTTAGAATTATATGCCTAACCATGCTGATAGTCTGAACTAATTTCTTTATGTTTTACTTTATGTCATGCATGATTATATATTGAATGTATGGAATATTTGAGGGAAATCATTATTACTTCAAAACTTCATAATTCCTGAATATTGAGGTTTAATTGATGAAAAATTGTTCTAGAAGATCTTCAGCTGTTAGGTCTTTTGATTTTGATTGATAGAGGATTGAAATTTTCTTAGATAAATTTTATTAAACTTAGTTCTTTCTTTGCTTTACTAATGGTGGAGATTTAAATAATTCTTGCTTGCAAAGCTGTCTTGTGAGCAAAAAACCTATTAAAATAATTTTAATTGATTCCAGGTTCACTCTAGAAAAAGATTACCTTGTCGAATTTAACCAGCTGGCAATGGCCCGAGCTGATGGTTCTGATGACATGTTGAACCGAGTTATGCCAAAAGACAACATTGGTCTCGCTGCCCTCCTCCGTACTAATGACTTAGCCTGGGAAAATGGTTAGTCTTTCCTTCATTTACGGGCTTTATGTGACATCTGAAGTTGTTTTTCAGCTTCCATTCCTTGATTGTTGGCAAAATTGCTGATAGAATAATTTACCTTGTTATATTTAATTTCAAATCCAACTTTATGATAAGCTTTTTCTAAAAATAATGTTATTATTTTTAAATGAAATTTTTCATTTTTGTTGGTCTTTATTTTCTTTCATTATGTTTTAATATACTGAGAATTAGCTTAATACAATGAAGATATAATTATATAGTAGTATCCAATGTGGCTGGATTTTTCATGGTCCATTATATAAGAGATAATGTAGAATGGAATATTCTTTCATAAAATTAACAAAGCATCAATCAGCCATTGTTATGTTATCACTCATTACTGATTACTTACCATTATTTTGGTGATATAGGTCTACCTGTAGATTCATCAGGTCAAGTTGTTCCACAGCGAATCTTGGTGTGCACTGCCCACATTCATTGGGATCCAGAGTACTGTGATGTAAAACTAATTCAAACGATGATGTTATCACATGAGTTGCGAGTGATTTTGGATGAAATTGCCAGCTCAGAATCTCACCCTGGCTACAGAATGCCAATGCAGCCTCATCCCCATAAACCCAAACAAGATGCCATCCATTTATTGCTGTGTGGTGATTTTAACTCTTTGCCTGACTCTGGTTAGTTCAATTTTTATCTTTCTATTTAGTGAACCATTGTACCTTCAGTAGGTTTTGAAGAATGAGAATTTCCCTGATATATGGATTTGACATAAAATCTTCATTAGAAAATGTTCCATGTTTTGTGTGAAAAAGGTACCTTTATTGTCTTTTTATTTTTGATTATGATATTTATTTATTTATATTTTGTTTAGCTATATATAATTATTTGGGAGGTTTACATTTGGAACGTTGCAGCATTAAAAAATTGAATGGGTTCATAAAAAAGTTTAATTTTTACTTTCTCCATGTAGAGAAAGTATTGTTTTCATGAAAAAAATTGAATTCGAGATTTCAACGGAAATACATTTTTTAAGGTCCCCTGAACATGTTTTGACTATTTTATCAATGATATCTGTGTGTAATCATTAGTTACAACTATTACATCGTTGGTGGTTGTTATCGATATTTACTATTAGATAATTTGTTTACAAGATTTGCTGCTAATTTAGAGTACATTATAGATCTTGATATTTCCTAAAACTTTTGTATTTAATATTTTTACTTTCTCCATGTACGAAGTATAAAGTATTGTTTTCATAAAAAAAGTCAAATTCGAGATTTCAATGGAAATACATGTTTTAAGGTCCCCTGAACACGTTTTGACCATTTTCTCAATGATGTCTGTCTGTGGGTCTGTATGTGATAGGATTTTGTGGGTGCTGTAACTCAAAAACTTACACTCATATCAATACCACATTTTATATTTAGTAAGAGTTCTATATAATAAAGAGCTGATTAGGTTTTTTCAATAATCGCTCCACTGGAAGTAGATATTTACTCTAGTCATGTTTTGGTTTTTGGCAAATAACTCTTTTAATTCTTCATAAATGTAAATGTTGTTTATTATAAACTTCATAAATATTATTATTCTCTAACTTTTGTTTGAAACATTATTTTGTAGAACGCATTGTTAAGGAGATATTCCATTTATTTAATATTTGCTTAAATATTTGATGAATGTAAATGGCGTGTCTAGCTCCCAATGCCAGGGTCGTGGTTTGAATCTCACTGAGGTCATGGTCGTATGTGCTTGTTTTATATCTATTATAACACATAATTTTGGAGAAATCTGTTTGTGTTAAAGAAATGGTTGATTGATTGAATACTGGACTAAAAGTCGTAGGAAATTTAATTTTTTACAACCTTTGTTAGAAACATCTTCCCACATAATGAATGCATTGTTGAAGAGATATTTTAAAAACTATATTTCTTAGCTGCCTCAACCATACCACCTACTGGCGACTATTGTAAACACTTTACACTCCTTTTTATTTTCTTAATTGTTGGAGTTACGGGGCTATATTCAATATCAGAAGGCTATGGTTTTAGTTTGTTTCTGTTCTTTGTCAAGTCTAAATTTTTCTCACAATTTCTTAAAATATTTATTATCATTTGACCTATTTGGAATTTTTAGAAATATTTCAGGTATGGAGAAAGTTATGTAGTGGCCACATCAGATTTTTATTTTACATTTTTTAAAAAGACTGGGCTAACACATTGTGTGATACAGATATTTTGTGGTTTTCATCCAGTGACTCAACTTTTTTTGCCAGTTACTTTTAGCTAAATTTAAATAAAACTTATTTTTAATGTGTAATTAAGCAATTAAATTGCTCATTTCCTCTTAAAAATCTATAAATTAATGCCCCACTAACAACAGAGGGTTTACAAATAATTAAATCTGCAAAAACACACCACAAATAAAACATTAAAAAGAAAATACTACCATTAAAATTCAGACTACTTTACAGAAAAGCATAATAAAAGTAAAGATCTAAAAATGTAAAAATTGGGGGTGCTGGTGGTGTAGTGGTTAGGACGCTGGCTGCTACTCACTTGCTGCTCAAATGGGCAGTGGGCATGAATCCTGCACAAGTAGTATTTTTTCCAAGGTCGCCCAGCCCCGTTTGTGTGGTTTGAGGATACCGCGCAAAGTCAGCATTCCATAAAGCAGTTGGCCCCCTTGCTGCTCTTTGCAAAGAGTAAGCTTATGCTGGCAACAGGTTTCCCTCCTCCCTTCTGTGTTTATGGTAACCTAAACTGAAAATTTTAGATAAATGTTAAGATTGTTATTTTTTTAAAAGCCAGTTCATAACTTTTATTTATTCTTGAGTTACTTTGTCGTTATTCAGAATCATGACAGATGTCACAAAAAAATTGTCCCTTTTCATTCAATAAAGCCAAAATATGATGTTGTATGCATAAGGAAGGAAGATATACATAGAATACAAAAAAGAAATTTAAAAGTTTTTCAAACTTTTAAGGTATTTGCCAATTTTTCTGAATGTTAATACATCCATAATCAGATTCAGCATGAAATTTACTACTTATAAAATAATGATAGAATTTCAGTCTATTGCCCACAATGGCTTTATTACTAGCATTATGTTATAGCACTCACAGTGAAGTCTCAATTCGCCTCATCATTGCTCTCTTACAAAAGCTAACGCGGGCTTTTTACGAGTTGGTCTGCTCAAGTTACTCTTTGTGTATTGAAATTGTGAGCTGCATTTGGTGTGTCTGTAATTCCTTTATGAATATATGTCATAATAAAACCCTTTTTGTGTAGAATCCCAAACTTTGATAACAACAGTGCTGTATGAATTCTTTCTTTCAAACTTAAATTGTATCTCTGACTTGCTGCTCTTTCAAATTATTTGTTTAACCTTTAAATATTTAGAATTGAATTCATAGAAGCAACTCATTCATTCATATTTTTGTAATCTAACAAAGTACAATAATAATGCAATAATACGGAATTCCGACTCTTCTACAGTATTTTTAATACTTTTATTATTTCTACCAATGGGATTTTTGTTTCAGAATCAGCCAATTAAACCTATATTTCTATACCATTTTGGTACCAGCCAATCATCTTTCTCAATTTTCCAAAAATCAGCCAATCATATCATAAATATTCATCCCCTGCCATACACTGACCATCATGACTCACAATTTTAATATCCAAAGAGTAAATTCTATACCCTCAACGATTCCTGAAAATAACAGAAACGTATTTTGTTGGAAAAATATTAATACATAAACTGAAATCCTATTCCCTCTATTATTCCTGAAAATAAAAGGAATAACATTTTGTTGGAAAAATATTCCCTCTGCCATACATCGACCATGACGACTCACAATATTAATACATAAAGTGGAATCCTATTTCCTCAATGATTCCTGAAGTTGAGATACATTGTTGTGTGACGAATAGAATTTGGGTTGTTTTCTTTTAAATCTGGCTTTTAAAGGTAAATGTATGTAAATATTTGTTATTATTAAAGTTGTAGAAAATTATATTTTCTGAAACTTTTATTTAAAACATTTTTCATAAAATTGAGTGTTTAGGAGATATTGCGATTATCTATATTGTATTATCCTAACACCTACTGCTGCATGGCTGAGCTAAGTGTTTTGATTGGTGCCGAAGAACAGCAGTTCTGCCTCTAGCAGCAAGGAATTGAATTATATTATTATACGACTAGAGAGCCTGTGACATGCTTTGCAGTCACTAGGAAAATCATGGGGCCCAGTTCAAAGTGCATGCAGGGTCACATTCACATGCAAAATTTTTATTTTCTCCATTCACGGAATAGAATAAATTATTGTTTTCGTGAAAAAATCAAATTCGAGTTTTAAATGCAAATACATTTTTTAACACTTTGTCTTCGGGAAACGTAGTACTATGTGTTTCACTGCCCGACCATTGTAGTCGGGACACGTATTAATATGTATTTTGCCTATGCGTAAGGAAATGCATCACTACGTGTTTCACAGCTGCCCTGTTGAGGACAGCACACATTGTACTATTTATTTGGGTATCCTTGAAGGCATTGTAGGCTACTGCCACCTTACAAATAAGTGTAACTATTATAGCTGGACTGTGAGATATGATAAAGGAAATGCTTCAAGTCTTAGTTCATCACTTGTAGTCTCTCAGTTGTATCTTTTTGAGCATTACCCTACTGTGACAAATTACTATGATAGAGACTTACAAAACGTTTTTATGTGTAATTATGCCTGCATTAGGATTGCATTTTCAATAAAATCATGCAACAAAAATAAAATATATGAATTGTACTTTTTTACTCACGAATTGTACTTTTGTACTAACCATTACTGTAAATAAATTTAAATTTGATGAACTGTGTTATAATATAGATCGTAATCAGTACCCATTTCAAATTTGACTTGAAAACATTGAGTACTTGGGAAATTACAATAGTTTAAGTATAATTATACATTACAATGCATGTAATAAACAAATGCTCGCTACAGAGAAGAAGCTGCATGAAAATATGCCCAACATATGTTTTCACTATTTTTTAAAAACATTTCACTGAATATTGCTGTGAATGTGGCATGAAGCCCATGAGGCATAATGATGGTAATTGTTGAAGTACCAGAGTAATTTTATCAAATCTAAAATTCCAGATTTTTTAATGTGGTTTGATTGAGATTTTACTATATTCGAAAAAAAAATTTCAGATAAAACCATGTTTATCATAATTTTATTTAAGTAATTTTTTGTTTATAGGTGTTGTTGAATTTCTTACTACTGGTCGAGTATCTGCTGATCATCCAGATTTTAAGGAGCTTCTGGGATACAAGTCTTGCCTAAAAAAGATATCTCCGTGTGACAGGCCAAATGAATACACCCATTCGTTCAAATTGGCTTCAGCTTACAGTTCAGATGTGATGCCATTTACCAACTTCACGTAAGTAACTAAACCTGAATAATAGTCGTCAATTTGGAAGTAGTGTAAATACTTGAATATAGTCTGCAATTTTCCAAAATTTTTGGAATAAAAATCAAAGTCCATCAAACATAGAAATACGAGAAATTTATTTTAATATCATGTAATTAGAATTCAGAATTATTTATAATTTTTATCATAGATTTCCAAAATAACACGCTGAATGGACTAGAGAATTTTAATATGAGTAATTAAATTTGAATGCAGATACTTCATACATAGACTATTTGCTTGCATATAAACCACACTCTTGCTTTTTGAGACTGAATCTAGGAAAAAGTTCCTGAATATCTCTTAATCTGGCCCTGGCAAAAACTTATGTGTTTATAGTTCTGTCATCAATAATACTAATAGTATTATTAAATTACGGCATAGAAGTTGTATTCTTTCTTTATATCAATAATACTAATCATATTTGTTTCCCCCTTTTATTTTTCGTAATAAAGATATTATGATTTTTTAAATATTTTACATGCTGAATGTTGAATCATGATAGACATTTAGTGAATTTTAACAATTATCTTAAATTTTTTACTTTTCTAAGTTTTTCGTTGTATATGGGCCACATCCTCATTCTGGAGACACAAAATTTAGGGAAAAGTGCAGCTTATATGTGAACAATATACAATGGAAGTACATTTAAAAATCTCAAATTAAAATAAGAGAAATGCATTGTCACTATCATCCTAGGTTAGTCATTCATCCTCAGTGATTCAAGAACAAGCACTTAAAACATTGCATGACAAACTCATTGTGCGTCAATTCATCGCTCAACAAATTCGTCGCAAGACAAATTGGAAGGTGAGACACCATGACTGGTGCATGCCAGGGGGAGACACTTCCAAAAAACATTTTTATTTATATTTCGATAATACCAGAATGAATCAATTCTCTTAGCGAATTACATAAGGTGAGACAAATTTTATTTGTATGGCAGGGGATGACTCCCAACCCAACAAGCTTATACTCCTGCCATACACCTTCAAATTTGTCTCGCAACAAATATGGCTTGTGACGAATTTTACTTGCTACTAATTTGTCGAGCGAAGATTTGATGTGCGATTGGTTTGTCATGCGATGTATTGATGCACGACAAATTGACTGCAATGTATTGATGGTATACCACTTTGTACTCAAATTTAAATTTATCCTCGATTTTTGCAAGCCGAATTTGGAAAAACCTCGTCTTGGATTCCGGTAAATACAGTACATGCTTCTGGAAAGCAGTAAGTTTGTCCATTTAGTCAGAAGGTAAATGTTGGCAAAGAGAAGTTCTTCATCACAGGCAAAAATCATTACAATGCATCATCAATATGCTCCATAGAATAGTTTCATTATTTTTAATACAAATTGTATTTTTTGTTTTAGGAACAGGTTCATTATTCTACTGAATTTTTTAATGTATTTGTTGTTTTTTATGAAATCAATTTTTCCAAATTTATTACAATAAATAAGTCAAAATAAAAAATAAGGTAAAAAAATCCAACCAAACCTAATCCTATTAATGTAATAAATTTTCCCATATAATGCATTGTTGAAGAGATATTTTTAAAACTATATTTTTTAGCTACCACAACCACACCACCTACTGGCGACTATTGTAAACACTTTATGCTCCTTTTTATTTTCTTAATTGTTGGATCTACGGGGCTATATGCAATATCGGAAGGCTACGGTTTTAGTTTGTTTCTGTTCTTTGTGAAGTCTTTAAATTTTTCTCGCAGTTCCTTTAAACATTTATTATCATTTAACCTATTTGGAATTTTTAGAAATATTTCAGGTATGGAGAAAGTTATGTAGTGGCCACATCAGATTTTTTCATGTAGTGGTCCCCAGCCAGCTCAAGTTTTATGGGTAGAAATCACATCTACTTTCTTAGGTAACGTGAATAGATAATGTTATATTCAAAGCAATATGTATATCAATATTTTGGGAGGAAAGAAGCAAACATGGTCTATTAGGAGAACAATCACTAGAAAACTAGATGAAAACATGTGTGAGAGACAAACTATTGGTGGGAGATATTGGACCAATATCAAATACTTTTGATAAACAAAGTGTGAAATGTACCTGTATCAATTTTGTATAAAAAGTAAATAGGTATTTTCAGCATTGTGTGAAATACAATGTAAACTAATACTTGAATTCGAGCCTTTGTGTTGGCGACTAATTTTCTCCCAATGCATCGGTAGAAAATTGGTGAATGCAACCAGCATGACGCCTCGATAATCACGCAAACCTGAAGATAGTATATTTTATCCGAAATAATTTATGATAAAATGTATCCATTTGGTGTCAATTAGAATCATTATAGATGTATATATTACAAACAGTAATGAATTGACAAACCTGAAAGTAAAAAGTTGAGAAATATTCAAGGTGAACATGTCGGACCCAGTCTGACATATGAGCAGATTGGTAAAATTGTCAGTTTGACCCCATGTAATGCTATTCAATGCTACCAAAATGTAGAAAATGTGTTTATGTGTTAAGAAATTAATTTAAAATTTTTTAATCTTTCTGAGAAATTTTCTCAGTATTGTAATTCTTAAGCCAAAAATGATGAATAAATGTTCTCATAAGTTGTTTCTTCCTATGCAGGTATGATTTCAAGGGCATTATAGACTACATATTTTATCCACGTACAACCATGACACCTCTGGGTTTACTGGGTCCATTAGCAAATGACTGGTTTAGAGAAAACAAAGTGGTGGGTTGTCCTCATCCACATGTACCTTCAGGTATGAATTTTTAATGAAATTAATTACGTTAAATTTATTAGCATCCTTATTGCTGCCCATGGTAATTGTAGATCATTAAGTTTGAAATTGAGTGTTTTGTGAAGCACATTAAACAGCAATGAAACATTGTGGGTGTATTCATAATAAAACGTCAGTCTCGGTAGCGGCGGGGTAACGTCCTCGCCTGCCAATCCGAAGGTCGCGGGTTCGAATCCCACCTAGGTGGGTTTTTCTCCACCTAGGGCATGGATGTATGTGTTCATCTATTGTTATTGTTAACACATTCCACTGTAAAATGGCTACAAAAGCTGTATGTGGAATTATTGAATAAATAAAATAAAATAAATAAAATATAAAATTCCAAAACTCACCTCGAGCTATAAATTTCTGTAATATCTGTACAACTTACACAAAGAAAACATACAATTATGTTATATTGCACTGCAAGTATAGGAAAACACCAGTTAAGCAACATAGGCCTTAAATGTGGAGTTCAATAATTACATTTTATATTCAAATACGAACATTTGTGCACTATGTTTATTACCCCCAAGTTAATGCCAACATTTTTAGAACACTGCCATTATGTGTGTTGGTTACATCTTCTTCCTGTATTGTTATGATAATAATAATAATAATATTGGTAACTGATATATCATTAATTTTGTGAAATAATTCTGGTTTTGGCTTAATAATTCTTTCTTTTCATCTCCTTCTATTCATTGAATTCTATGACATATTGGTTTCTTCAATATGTCATCATTTCTATATGTTCTGCACTAAGAATCATTTGCATTGAGAAAGACATTGTGCGAACTAAAATGAGTGAAGTCTATTTCTTTTACTGGTGGTGAAACTAATTAGAGCTATTCTGTTCCTATGTGGATTTAAAGGTCTGGTTATCTTTAGCATATAGGGAGGAATTCAATTTATAGGCTAGAAAATGCAATGTAGTAGACTCTTGATTCTACAGACTACAGGCAACTCTCGTTTAACGAATGACATGCATTCCTGAAAAGCATTTGTAAAATGGAAATTCATTAAACGATCGTGATTTTTCCATTCACTTCCTCATTAAAACTCCAGCTGCATTCCAGACAAATGATTTTTTATTCTTGAATTTTTAATTCTTAGCTATTAAAATGTCTGTCACAGCAAGTACAATATTGGATCAACTAGAAAACCAAAGCAACAACAATCGAACACAAGTATTTACAGTGCCATCTACTGTATGATATGAGAAAATTCAACTTTTGAAAGAAAAACAGAATCTCCCAACACCGTCAATAAAGAATTAAAAATTCCTCGTTATTTAAACATTTCCAGGAAAATAATTAACAAAAAGTTGAACAGTTATGAGAAAAGTACAAGCAAGTACGATAAATGTGGCTATGGCAATGGCTTGAAATTAAATCCTTGTGATGTAACAATTATGTATGAACTGTTAGAAAACGAATGTGACCGAATATAGTCAAACCAAGACACAGACTGAAGTATAGAATGGCTGTGGGAAAGACTGCACTTCCTCCTTATCGGTACACAAGATGTCCTTCAAACCTAAGTGGATATTTGTAAATATATTTTGAGTAACAAACCACGTTCCGTGACATCATATTAAGCCTCTCAAGAAACGCAGGCAATAGGAAAAATGCGTGATAAAGTGGACAGACGAAGAATCCATGGGTAAACAAGATGGTCTTTGTGACCCCAAGAGCTTTCATAAACATCAGAGTTTCTTCATTCTGATTGTGAGTTGGATACATGTTATTTAGTTCATTGAAGTGAACAGAATTTTTGGTGAAAAGTAAAGCTATAAGATTCAATTCATTCATTAAAGCAAACATTCGTTCAACAAATATTCTGAGAGATTGAGGTAAAAAAATGGGAATATTATCTTATCGACGAAATGGTAAGCAAACCTTAAGACGCCCGAGCATATTTGAAAAAATAGTCTTTTTGATCTCTGGATAGTCATTCGATTGGAAAGACCAACAACCCAATCGGAACCCACTCCATCATATCCTCAAACACTGGACCATGGATCTTTCGGATGATGCCGTCAACGATTTAGGTCCCATTATGACAGAGACAAAAATCTATTTGATGCATTGCAGCAAAGCATTTTGATTGATTTTTCAAACAAGTAACATGTCACATAAAAGTGGATTCAATTCGATGATTGAGATGATCACTATAGCAATAAAAGGGTTGGATAAACCAGATGCTATAAAACAGTTTCCTTTGGATGCAATTCACCGATTGTTGATTCTGATGTCACCTTGACCGACAATAAATTGTCTCCCAACCATAAGGCAAGGTCGATAATTCATTTTTGATACCGTTCCCTTTCCAATTAATGTTGCATGCCGAGTGAAAAATTTATTTAAGAATCTTAGGAAAAATTCTCTATTAAAATTATATCATAAGCACAGAAAATAGCAGACTCAAACAATAATTTCCTTGTAGAGAAGATTGATTGAGCAAGCCTCATATGGCTCACCTGACAAAAAACGTGTTCGGCGAACACTGTCCATAAAATCTGTAAGGTCAGGGTCCATAGAATCCAGGTTTTACTCTATTCTGGTTATATGGGTAAGAACAGAAATGATTATTATGTTCTTCATACACAAGCTAAGAATCTTATAGAATTTAAGTGGTTTGTGTATATCTGAAGTACAGATGCTTTCTCTGGTGAACTAATGATCTAAGAGCTATAAATAAAAGTCACCTTTTGAACAAAGTAAAACTGTAGTTTTTTGTCTGCAACATTTATGCGAGATCATTTAGCCATGAAGTCATAACCTATTTATGAGTTTAAATATATTTTTAAGAGTTGTACATTAAGTTTTTGTAGTGTTTCAGCAGTTTCATTGATTTTTCTGTACAGATCACTTTCCTCTTCTTGTGGAACTGGAAATGACTGCGTCAGTTCTGCCAAATTTAAATGGACTCATAGCTCGCAGGTAGCAGTTGTTATGATCATGGTTTTACCAATTCTGTCGAGTGAGTATGACAGAATGTAGTACTCTTGAGCCACTTCTACCTACACGAGGGTATTATTTTGCTGAAAACAGTTACTGTGAATTGAACTTAAACCTTTGTGAACCTTTGTATGCACTTGTATTGTAACTCGTTGTAGAAGATCTGAAGATTTTTGTTTCAAAGTGCATTCGGTGAATGCATTTGGTAGTAATTATGAGTGGCTAAAATGATCTCAGACTGAATGTAATGGCAGTATTCACGAAACAGCATGCATTTAAAAAAAGAACTATTTTTCTAAGCTCCCATGGCAAATATTCCAAGATTATTTGCCAATGATTTTACGGCTGCTATTTCTCCCAAATATTGACTTAATGTGTGAGTGTGAGTGTCAGAGCATGAGAGATCTGGGTGATAGTAGTTTCATATTAAATGTGCAATTTTAATTTTGCTCGGAAACAAATATTTTTAGTAAGAACAGCAAAGAAAAACAATTTTCTTAGAATTTTTATGGTCATGATTTTTGTAATGATTTTGAAGTTAAATGTTTTATTATATTTTGTGTCCCTTTCCTTCAATAGGCATGCTTTTCACTGGTTTTATTTTAATGGAAAAGTTTTTTGTTCACTCTTTAAGAACATGTATAACCTATTTACTCGATTGTAAGCCGATCAAAGGGTGCACGAAACAGTTCTAGTAATTAGGCTATCAGAGTGCGCCACACACGTCACATGTACAGACACAACTTACTGATAGTACCGTATTGACTCGAATATAGTGCGATGTTTTTTTCCTCAATATGTACCTTTGAAAGTCGCATTCGCACTATATTCGAGTACTTGTTGCATTCGAACTATATTCGAATTCTTGTATTTTTTTTAAATAACTGCGTATCGGCGTGTTTCATGACGTGTTTCAGCGCATATTTCTATAATTGCTACATTGTAAGTGAATTGGACGTTCATGTTACGATGCTACATTGTACAAATATACTCGGTAGGGGTCTGAGGAGACTTGAAAATAGATCAAGGTCAAATTGCAGCAACCACAGCACCGGCACAACTTCACACAGGGTCGCGACACTCAACGTTAGAAAACGAGGACCGCCTAAATGTGGCATCACATTACCCCCCTTTAGTACATAATTCATGAGTTTACAGGTAATTTAAATGTGCAAAATAGAGAAAATTAAATGTTTTTTGTCTTTTTCAAAAATTCCTTTCAAAATACTTGGAGTCGCACTATATTCGGTGTCGCATTATATTCGGGCTAATACGGTACTTATTTTAACTCAAGTGCAAGATGAGAGTTCAATTCCTAATACCGTAAATACCCGCATATAATGCGCACTTTTTTTTCGAAATATTTGAGTTAAAAATTAGGATGCGTGTTATACGAGAGTACATAATCTTCCTATTTTTCATTTGACCCAATATTTCCACAATTGTGTCCATATTTTTCTTTTATATCTTCTTCCCATTCTTCTCATTCCTTTTCACCTTTATATGTTTCAACCTTCTTAAAGCGGTTTGAAATTGCTTGAAAGGTGACTTTATACTATGCTTTGTCTATCTCCATTATAGAATCATTAAGTAAATAAATAAATCATTAAGTGTTTAGTCGAATATTTTCCCTTCGTCAATTCTGCCTAACATTTTCAGAACTCTTCTTTGACGATAATGAGACTTTAATTCTTTTATAATGCTTTCATGCAAAGGATGCCATATTGGCTGCTGGTAAAAACACAACTTTGGCGTAGGATTTTATTTTCCTCCTGTTCATTGATATATACCTTGCTTCGCTATTTCTTCTCCCAGTGGCGACACCCGCTACACTTTACCTCTTCTTAGGTGGAATTAATGGCTTTATTACCTTCTGCCGATAAGACGCGAGTGAATTCTTGGCGTGAGAAACTCTTGCTAACAAGTAAAATGCACAAAGATCTAGAGAATTTGGTGATATATGTATACAGCAGTGTTGCTAATCTAGCAAATTTGTAGCCAGATCTAGCGACTTTAGGTTCGACCTAGCGCCTAAAAGAATCCTATAGCGACCATTTACAAAACTAGCGAATTGATTTAAAAATCTAGCTAAATCTGTTGGCTTAAATTACGGCATCTATATTCCAATTAAACACAAGGATGAAAATTGAAAAACGAAAATGTATATAGAGCAACAAGATATTCTTTTTATTTCTCTCATTTCTTTTTATTTTATTGTTTCTCTTTTTGTAATAGGTATAATTTATTACAACAGTGGAACAGCGGATACCATTTACGGGAATGGTGGTATTGTTGGCCATAATAACAAAAGAAGAGAGAGTGCTAGTTCGAAATAAAGAGGGGATTACCCGATAAGGGAAGAAAGTCATCTCCGGAAAGCACGAGCTACTTACTCTATGATGTCGATTATATTTCTAAAGCTAAAAATTGGTGGAATAATATTGACCTAATACCATCTTCAGAAAAGATTTTGTCGAAAGATAAATGCCATATTTTCAAAAGTCCCAATATTTTATTTTTACCGCATATGTCGCGATTTAGATGATATTAAACACAAGTTACGAAACAATCTTTGAGGTAATGTTACAGGTTTTCTTACTCAATTGCAGAGAGCACTATTCGTTTTATCTAGCAAATTTCTAGAGACCAACAACATAAGATCTACCGACTTACTGAAAAATTAATTGGCAACACCGGTATGGAGTATCGCCTTGTGTGTAGTGGAGATTTGGAGTTAGGCAAAAATGTTATTCGACAAATATAAAGCTTATAAACGTGGACACTGAGAAGTACGGCGAATATAAACGGCAAAAATGAGTTAAGTATTAAGAATAATAAGATATAAAACTGATAAGTAGGAGGAAGGCGAACTAGATTGAACATCTAAAGAGAGACTTCGCGAATACAGAAGTGACTGAAGCAAAACTTGAAGGCAAAATAGGAATGAGAGGTGAAAGGTTTTAACTCTTATATATATATATATATATATATATATATATATATATATATATATATATATATATATATATATATATTCTTGAAATAGGCTCCCACCCCTGCGGAAAACCTCGCTGCCTCACTTGCCCTATCCACCTACCCTCATCTTCTTTCTTGAGTCCCTCCATCAACATCACCTACCCCATCACCTCCAGAAGCAACTGCACCACCCGTAACGTCATTTACCTCCTTACCTGCACCCTTTGTCCCACGTTTTACGTAGACCTCACCAGGAATCCGTTAAACATCCGAATGAACGGTCACCGGAATAGCGTTTCTCTCAGACGCCCCCTCCCAGTTGCATTATACGCCAATACCCACAATATCTCCTTCAATAGTTGCTACAATGTTAGGATTATTCGCGCTTTACCCTATGACACTCCTGCCCCCCTTTTCCGACACTGGGAACTAGCACATATCCATCTTCTCGACTCTTTCTCTCCGCCTGGCCTCAACCTCCGCTAACCCTATTAGCCCCCTTACAATGTCTCCTTGTTACATTGTAGTTATTCGCACTTTCCCTTACCACACTCCCTCTTTATTGGCTATCCACCCCTCCTACTCCCCACCTCCTCCAATCATCAACCTTCCCACATCACCCTGTCATTCCCCGCCCAGTGTGTCACTTTACGTTACTCTTTCGCTGAAGAAGGGCTTAGGCCCGATAAGCTTGCCTGTTTTTTTGTCTTTTTGTGTTCGTGTGTTTCACGTGTCTCTTCGACGCCCCCAGCAGCCTGCCAGCTTGGTCCTCAACTTGGTAAGTGTCCGCTGGGCTTCCCTCAACACCTTGTTGCCACCCTCATCACTACATTTTCTTTTCCTTTAGTTAATATATATCATATATATATCATATATATCGTCATTTGGACGCATGGACCTGACTCTCTCCTTTCCTTTCTCTCGCGTCTCTCCTCCCATCCTTCACTGTCCTTCACCCACCAATCCTCTACCTCCCACATCACATTCCTGGATGTCGATCTTTACCTTCAAGACAGCCAAATTCGCACCTGTGTTCACATCAAACCCACCAACAGCCTCCAATACCTCCACTTTGATAGCTGCCATCCCCTTCATACCTAAACCTCTATCCCCTATGCCCTTGCTCGTCGAGGATGGAGGCTTTGTTCCGATAGAGCATCCCTTCTAGAGTATTACTCTGTCCTCGAGGATGCTCTTCTCAAACGTGGTTACCCTCCAGTCTTGGTCCGCGAACAGATCCATAGGGCGATGACGCCTACCCACATTGGATCTCATCCTCACACACCCACTATTCCTGCATCTACCCCTCCACTCACTCTTACGACACTTTTCCATCCTGGTATCCACGAAGCTCTCAAAACAATCCTTCATGCTGCCCACCCAATTCTTACCTCTTCCTCCCATCAGTCCCTCTTTATCAACCTTTTTGCCAATCCTCCGCTCCTCTCCTTCCGCCGGCCCCCAAATTTGGGAAATATCTTGTGGAGGAAGGATCTTCCCACTTCTACCACGCTTCTTGCAATAGGTTCCCACCCCTGCGGAAAACCTCGCTGCCTCACTTGCCCTATCCACCTACCATCATCTTCTTTCTCGAGTCCCTCCACCAACATCACCTACCCCATCACCTCCAGAAGCAACTGCACCACCCGTAACGTCATTTACCTCCTTACCTGCACCCTTTGTCCCGTGTTTTACGTAGGCCTCACCAGCAATCCGTTAAACATCCGAATGAACGGTCACCGGAATAGCGTTTCTCTCAGACGCCCCCTCCCAATTGCATTACATGCTAATACCCACAATGTTCCCTTTAATAGTTGCTACAATGTTAGGATTATTCGCGCTTTACCCTATGACACTCCTGCCCCCCTTCTCCGACACTGGGAACTAGCACATATCCATCTTCTCGACTCTTTCTCTCCGCCTGGCCTCAACCTCCGCTAACCCTATTAGCCCCCTTACAATGTTTCCTTGTTACTTTGTAACTATTCGGACTCTACCTCATCACACTCCCTCTTTATTGGCTATCCACCCCTCCTACTCCCCACCTCCTCCAATCATCAACCTTCCCACATCACCCTGTCATTCCCCGCCCAGTGTGTCACTTTACGTTACTCTTTCGCTGAAGAAGGGCTTAGGCCCGATAAGCTTGCGTGTGTTTTTGTGTTTGTGTGTTGTACGTGTCTCTTCGACGCCCCCAGCAGCCTGCCAGCTTGGTCCTCAACTTGGTGAGTGTCCACTGGGCTTCCCTCAACACCTTGTTGCCACCCTCATCACTACCTTTTCTTTTCCTTTAGTTTATATATATATATATATATATATATATATATATATATATATATATATATATATATATATATATATATATAAAATCATCATCATAGGTAGTCTGTCCGTAGACAGGTACGTGATTATTCTTGGTTAAACCTGGTTCTCCATATACTCCTATTTTCCGCTGCCCTCTTTATATCTTGATAACTCTCTTTCCCTTTCAAATCATCTATCAGCTGATACCTTTTCCTACCTCTTTCCCATCTAGTTTTCCTTCTAACACGTCTTTAATCATACTCTCTCTCCTCAGGTAATGTCCAACCCAGTTAGCCTTCCTCTTTCTGATAGTCTGTATTATCATTCGCTTCTCTCCTATTCTTCATAGCACTTCATCGTTTTTCATCCTATCTGTCCATTTTATCTTCAACATTCTCCTCCAAGTTCACATTTCAAAGCTTTCCAAGTATTTGATGTCATTTTTCCTTAGCGTGCATGTTTCTGCCCCATACAATGCTATACTCCATACATAGCATTTTATCAACTTCTTGCGGATATCTTCCCTTATATTCCCTGTAAGTACTTGTTTCTTTCTACTGAAAGCCGCTTTTGCTTTTCCTATTCTAGTTTTGATCTCATCCGTACATTTTGCCTCTCGTGTTATGATACTTCCAAGGTATTTATATTCTGAAACTTGTTCTAATGGCTTTCCCCCAATAGTTATGTTCAAATTCTCTTCTTTACCCGATATTCGAATGACCTAGGATTTTTCTGTATTTATTTCAATACCGTATTTTCTACCTGTTATCACTAGTCGGTTTATCATTTTTTGTAGCTCCTCTTCCTTTCTTGCTAGAAGTACTTGATCGTCTGCGTATTTTACTGTTCTTATAATCCTTCCTCCAATTTTGAAATCCCCTGTGCCTTCTAAAGCTTCTTGCATTAGACTTTCTCCATATATATTGAATAGGGTTGGCGATAGACAGCAGCCTTGTCTTACTCCTCTACCGATATTTATTCCGCAGGTGTCCACATTCTCAAACCTGACCTTTACAATTTGATTCACACATAGATTCCTAATCAGTCTCCTGTCTTTCCAGTCTTAATATCTTCATCAACTTTACCCAATTTACTCTATCAAAGACCTTCTGCCAGTCTACGAAACATGCGCAGATATCTTGACTGTATTCTATTGCCCTTTCTGATATGATTCTAACTACTCCTATAGCATCTCTAGTTCCTCGTCCTTTTCTGAAACCGAATTGATCTTCCCCTATTATTTCTTCTGCCTTTTTCTCCAGCCTTTTATTAAGAATCCTCGTGATGATCTTCGATGTGTGTGACAGAAGGCTTATAGTTCTGTAATCTTTACACTGCATTGCCTTTGGCTTCTTCTTTAGAGGGATCATTGTTACTTCTAGGAAATCCTGAGGCCACTCTCCCGTGTCGTAAATCTTGTTAATTAATTTCGTGATCGCTTTTAGTCCTTCTGATCCCATGACTTTAAGTACCTCATCCTGTATTCCATCGTTGCCTATGGCTTTCCCTTTCTTAATTCCACTATCGCTTTGTCTACTTCGCTCTCTATAATATTTGGTCCTAAGTTGTCTTCTTCAATGTTTTCCTCATCTTCCAGTTTTATTTTTGCCGATCCTGCCTGCTTGCTGTATAGTTCCTTAATGTATTCTTCCCATACCCATACCATTCCACTATCGCCTTTTCTACTTCTACTATTTTATGCTGTTCCTGAATCTTTGTTTTACATATCATTTGCGATATGTAGTCTCAGCCTTTCTGCTTTGACTTTTGAAAAATCATGCTTTTCCATAGAATAAATCAGTTACTATGCAAGAAATGTCTGTATGTCTAACTGCAATATTCACCCTTGTATGCTGTGCAGAAGGGTCATTGATCTGATAGAATAAGTACAATCAATCAGTGATATTGATTTTTTGGGGTTTCTAAAAATGGGTAAATGATCGAGTAAATATGGTGATTACATGTTTTATTATTAAATATGGTGTGACCTTTGTAAAAGTATATTTAAATGCTTATATTTCTGTGTCTGATTTTGTGATGGCTGTAATGTTTATGTATTTTGAGGTATTGTTGGGCTATTTGAATCCTGAGAATTGTTCATTGAATTTATCTACTGATGTGTTTTGTGTATTAAGGTAAAGGGCCTGATTTGTGGTGTTACAATCTTTTTAGATATGTATAATTTTGATGCATTATTTCATATCAGATGCAGATTCTGGTCTCTAAAAGCTGTGATCATGACTTTTTTTATTACTTATTTCCATTGGTTGATCATGAATGTCTTTCTATTAATTCTTAATTTATCTGTCATTACTACTCCTTTTACTGTTTAAGATGAAGGAAGGGGACCAAGTTGAGATTGTGTTCACTGTTTTGTTATCATGGTTCCTCTTTATCTTCACAGTTTTATGGTCCATTTCTTAGTATATCAAGTCGAATTTAGCGTAATTATTTAAATTATAATTTTAAAATATCCTTGAAAAGTTAGAAAAGGTCTGTACTGTAATTAATATAAGTTTAATAAGGCTCACTGATTGCTCATAAATATACTTCTTCAATAGCAATTTCTTACCTGCCAACTTGAAGTACTCATGATAACATCTTCATCAAAAGCATGACGAATTCATCTGAAGAATTAAACTGATTGTTTAAACTGCTTCCTACTGTTTAAATGCTGTAATCAGCGAAAAGGTTAACTATTCTTTTACATATTAATTTTGTTAGATATCCGAATAATGGAGAAGATGTCCAACAGTGTATGTCACATGTTACTGTTAATGAGTTGAATTGCAAATGTGCTTTCTTCCTCACAAAAACATCTTTGGTGCTGCATGAAATTGCAGATAAAACTTACTGTTAATGAGTCATTTCATAATGTCCATTCTCAAAAAATGATCCATTTTTATCTTTGCTTGATATTCATTGTGTGTTCATCAAACAGTAAAAAACAGACGATATTATAAAAGTTACTTCAAAATTAAGAAGTAAAAATGTTTAATATATTTTGAGAACTCCATACATTTTAAAAAAGGTATTAAGTTGGCAGGTATGCAATTGCATCAATCATAGAAACGTTGAATGTATTTTTGTAAGGTGAGTGAATGCTATGCACACAATGTGGCTCATTGGAAGAAATGTATTATTTAAAAAAGTGAACTTGAGGAAAATGTCATTCCTTATTTTTTCTTTTACGTGTTTCTTTTAAAAACTGTATGAATGTTGTAATTATGGTGGATCTATCTGATTCAAAATGATGGCATTTAAAAACATTTCATCAGGATTAGAGACTATTGTATTGGGTATTTTATTTGATGTTTATTCTGTAGTTCGGTGGAAGCTGGAAAGGTAGGCAAGCCTACTTTTGGTCACAAAGTAAGAAAGTTCGGATATTATACATAAATCCCATCATGTTTCCTTAACTGTATCTTGCAAAGTGTAAAGAAGGTTAAGTATTCCATCCAATTTCACATATTCTTTACACACCAAAGATTTGTATTTTCATTCTCAAGGTAAAGGAAATTAAAAGACTGGAGGGTTTTGAGGCTGTGCAGTGTGAAAATATTCCTCATGTACAAATAAATGTTACTATGCCTTTCACTGCCAGTGACAAAACAGCTAGAGCTTGGTGGATTATCTTTAAGACAGCAACTACATAACAAGGCCCTTTATTTAACAGTTGTTTAAGTTAAATTTTTAGACAGTGATTTTCTTTCTCATATTTTGTTATTCCCTGAAACTAATTCACTGTACAATGCATGCTTTCCATGCCTTAAATTTTAACGTTAGATTTTTATTCTTCCCCCATAGGATGGGACAAGTTCTGTGAATTGTTTTCTCGATTGCATAAAATGTACCTGAAAATCGTCTTGGTATTCTATTACTTTACTTGAAAATGGTGTTTCATTATCTAGTTTTTGAAGCAATATTAGTAGTCAGCTACATAACTAGCCAGCATACTCTAAGGTAAATATTTGTATCAGACAATGTATCTTAGGTAAAACTTTTATTTGGCTATAAAATGTACAAAAATGTAACTTTAAACTTGTGAAATATTATTTTCCTTGAATTATTAAGATCTTGGCACTAAAAACTTATTGAACCAACCCCTTTTTCTCATAGTTATCTGGAAACTGCCAAAATGTCTCATCTGAGTTTGAATATTGTCAAATATAAAACATTTATGTTCTGAAGATATAGCTTAATTTATTTGTAAAATGTTATACTCACCCTCAGCTGTTTTCTCTGTATGCCTAGCAATTTCCATGCATTTCCTGCAATTACACAATCTTAATTTTCCTTCTGGCCAGTCTCAGCAATCATTGGGTTATTGTTACTTCTCATACATTTTTATGCTTTTTATCTCAGTCCTGTTGACTGTATGTTTAATAAATTAAATGACAAATTTCCTAAACTCAAGTAATAGTAACTTTTTATCCTAACTTATAAGATAATAATATGGTCTAATTTCTAAATAAAATTCCTGTAGAATAATATAGTTGAGCCATCTGTTAAAAAGTATTTTGGAGTATATTTGGGCCTTCACTTCTATTTAAAAGAGATATATTGTTGGAGTTTTAGTGGAATTTCTACAAATTTTCCATAACATGTTCAGTGTCAGTGAGATGTGTGATTTTTGTGCTTTTCTACTTGCCCACCATTTAACATGTTGATGCTATTATTTTACACAAATATAAAAAATTTTTTGTTGATATTTGAGAATATTTGTAATTCACTGTTCTACCAAATGAGCAGTGATTAAATAAAGAAAAATATGACAAAGTATATATCTTTGGTAATTTATCTTGATATATAGAATGAACGATAAATGGCAGTGAACATGTTAAACAATTAATAGGAAAAGGAGCAAACAAGAAAAATATACATTTTTGTGTGATTTTTCAATACTTACTTAATTTGAAACTTTACATTCAGAGTGGGAAATATAGGTACAAAAGTATAGCTTTTACATAGTGTTCATTACATATTGACCTTTGTGAACTGCTATTAAAACAAAATTTTACTTAAACAAAATTTCACTTGAATGAGTAGCTAGAAAATTACTGTTTGTTCCTCTGCTGTTTACAACATTCAAAATTATTTTGAAGAGAATGAAGGTACATATGCATGCATAGGTGGGTATTTACACTTCAGATAACTAAAAGAATTATGGTCAAATTTAAAACTTAATTTTCAATAATTAAAATTTCCATTAGCATTTCAGAATAAAAAGAGATGCCCTAGTAATTGGATAACAAATTAGGAAAGTCTACAGTGTATCACAAATTCTTGTGATGGAGTATTTGAAACAAAAATATGCTTGAACAAACGCACATCATAAAACAGTGAAACATGTTTGTCTCTCTATCTAGTAAAAGTTTCATCCTTCTCTTAAGTTGTTGCATTAATAAACATCTAATTTTAATATTGCAAATGATAATCATAAATCATGCCAGGAAAATATTCTTTTTTACTGATTTATTTTATAATCGGTTGTAATTAATCAAACAATTGAAAATTATTTAAAACATACCTCACTTGAATTTATCATTTGTAATATTTTTGTTTACGTTCAATTCTAGGTAATCCATTTCCTTCTGCTTATAAAATGCTACATCTAGGTACACGTAATGAAATTAAATATATTTTTGTAATTATAGCAGATCGTATTCACTTCAGTTACAATGATGATTGTATTAGTTGACAAGAATTAAGTAACCATGCATAAAATTTTTCAAAGTTCAAAGTGAATTACAACTTTAATTTTGGTTTTTCTAGTTTGACTAATTCTACAAATTTCATTTGAGACCTTTTTCAATAAAACTAATATTTTATGAGATTTGAGGGAAAGTTAGTTTTTTATTCATTAAAGTGGCACCCCTTATTGGGTTATGTGAACCATTTATGTCATTTTCTTGTTGTCTCTTTCCATAAGTCCTAAATACCAAATTTCATGTAAATCAGTGAAGTAGAAGCTGAGAACGAACCTGCGTATGGATGGACAAAATGAACCTAATAGGCACATTGAAAACGAAATGCGCCTAAAAATCTTCTCAGATAACTGCCACATCAATCATTTTTGGAGAATTTTCTAGATGAAAATTCTATTTGTTAAAAAGTATACACTTAATTTTTGGCTTAAAATATGGATTTGTGTTTTATGAGCAACTTTATTTTATTTTAAAATGCATTATAAAATGAGTTACCATTCACATTATAGGAATTTCACTATTCAGCTAAAAAAGCTTAGCAACATGTAAAAAACTTTATTTTATTTAAGATGCATCAATTATGATTGCCAAATTCCCAAACAACATTTGATATTTTAATTTTTATATTATTAAAGAAAATATGGTAAAACCAATACGAATGTAGTACCTATCCATTTGTTATAATTAATGAGCAGTGGTGTTTCTATTGTGTAAAAAACAGTAATTTTTATTCTAAATAAAACCATAATTAGTTTAGATGTTAAAAAATTAAAGAATTCACAAATAAGTTGCTACACAATGCAGGGAGCATTAATTGTAGCAACCACCACAAATGGACAAATTTATGCAGTATTAATAGTTTATGTTAGCCTCTGTGTACTTAAGTTATCAATCATTTTGCTATAAGGTAAATTCATGTCTATTTGTTTTTCATTTTTTCCTTGATTATACAGTTTTATAGCAATAGAATTCTCTTTCATGTTTATATATATAATTTTTTTTCAAGATATGTAGTATGTGTTATATATTTTCTATAAATATAAACTTATAAAAATGTTGCCTTGGGAAATAAGACATTATTTGGGAAATATTTCCATTTTATTTAAACAGTTTCTGTGAATATTTTTATTCTGAAATACTTTAAATTTATTCAACACCATTTTCTGTCACTGATCCTCTTGTAGATCATGCTTTTTGTCATTCAACAGGGATGCAATGCATGGCATGATTAGAGTAATCTAAGTTCTGAAATACTTGAATGGCATAAATAAAACTGTCTTAGTTTTTGGTATTTAATGTTTAGTTGATAATTTGTTAAGAAGTTGAGTACAGTCACATCTTTTTGAGCTGAGATTATTAGTGAAGTCTTTTAAAGTCAGGAATAATTTTTTGAGTAGTAAACTAGTTATCAATATGTCAGCCAAATGATTGTTTGATTTTCATGCAAGTTGGAGGTTTAAAGAGGAAATGAAAGCAAGTCCATCAAATCATTATTTTATTTGCATAATATGTTAAATTATGAAACAATTGCATTTTGATATTTCCAATTGTAATCATACCAGTTTCTGATTAAGAAATGATAACTGTATATTATAACATAATCAAGATTCCAGGTTCCAAATGAATTTGTCTATTTGTGTTGGGAAAAAAGGCTTTATTAGAAATTGATTTTGCAGTTTGCTAACTTTATCATAAAAATATTCATTCTAATTAAATAGTATTTAGTTGTTTCTTGATGTTTCCATTTGAATGAGGCCTAAAATATTGTATGATAATTTTCTTATTAGAAAAGAAAATTATAGTGTACATTATTCAACTGTAAAATGTGAGCCTTTAATCTGTAACAAGTAAATCTTAATCCATATGGATATAGTTGAATTTTCTGGATGGCAAGGTAAAGTAAAGGTTTTTTTAGTTGTTGAATGTCTTTTTGTTTTGATTGAACACTTTTCTATTTGTTATTTTTGAATAATTATTGGCATTTGTCCAGTTTGTCACAAAATTTATGGAAATCTTTATATATTTTACTAGAAGCAATGTATTGCAGTATGTGTGTGAGTGTGTATGTATATGTAGGTTTATAGATATATATCAATGGCAACAAGTTGTCTCTCTATTGTGCTGATGAAGGAGTCACCCCCGAAAGTTATGTGTGTAAATGTGTCTCTTCGACACCCCAGCGGATCTCCTATTGGTAAGTGTTCACTGGCCTTCCTTACCACAACAACTTGTTGCCATTGATACACCCTATTTACCTTTCCTCTTTCATAAGCTCAGCATTATATATATATATATATGATACACATTTATGTATAAGTCCCTTCACATTTGAGAAATTAAAGTAATTTATTTTTATATTTACATATTATGGACTGCCCAAAGGGCTATATCTTCATTGACTTATACTAAGGTATCAAAGGTGAAATACTCCTTTAGCCAAAACAACTAGAGGGCTATAAAACCCAATGCATTTCGCCCACAAGGTGAGCATCGTCAGGGGTAAAACCTGTTTCAACAGTGACTGGGAGCCAACTGGGCAGTTGGCTCCCAGTCACTGTTGAAACAGGTTTTACCCCTGACGATGCTCACCTTGTGGGCGAAATGCATTGGGTTTTATAGCCCTCTAGTTGTTTTGGCTAAAGGAGTATTTCACCTTTGTTAGTTTTGGCCAAAGTTATTGAGCTACTATCTATTATACTAAGGTATCTTAAATGTACATGTTTAGTTCTTCAATCATTCTCGGCTTTTGTTCGTAAACTTGATCTTTAATAACATCCTACAAAAAAGTCCGTTGGCACTAAGTCAGGAGACTTGGGAGGCCATTTCACAGACCCTTGCCTTACTATTGTTCTATGAGAGAATACTTAATCAAGGTAATTATATACAGCATAAAATACTTCTTCAAGGTAATTATATACAGCATAATCCTGCAGCACTCCATCCTGCTGGTAGTACAGCTCATCAAAATTGTCACTATTTTCGAAAATAATATGGGGCCAAAACACCAAATGAAGAAATGTAAGCCCAAACACAACTAGTTGATTGAGTTATGTTTCAACCATGATAAGTGAGTTTATATTATCCCAGTAAACACAGTTGTGCCTTTTTGTATTATCAGCTAGGGTTTCATGTTCTCCTCATCAGACCAAATAATTTTTTAAACAAATTTAAATCTTATTCAAATTGATTAAACATCAGTTCACAAAGTTATGGACATCTGTCATAATCTTCTTCAAGTAGACCATTAACTAAACAAGGAATGTAATTTTAAAAATTACTTTCATGCAAAATACACTGAAATGAAATACGAGCAACTCCAAGTGCTCTTCAGGTAGATTTCTTCTGACTCGAGAATAGGTATAGCCTGAGTGAGATACAGCGATTTTGTTTTCTTCACTCTTTGCTGTTTTGAGTCCACCACTTCTGGGAGCATCTAACACAATAGTATGTTCTCTTAATTTATCAAACAGATAGTATATAGCTCTCTGTGTTGAAGGTTTAGAATCAAAATGGTCTCGCCATTATGTAATGACTTCTGTAGCTCCTTCTTTGTAATATGTCTTCAATTCAAAAAATCCTCTATTCTTTAAATTAAATTTTAACTAAAATACCTTAATCATCTCGTAGTTTTGGGTGAATTTTTAGTATAAAAGAATGCACCTTTCATCAAATTCTTCCACAAGTTACTCAACACTTAATATTCAGTTGCATTACGTTTTTAATATATAATTTCTGAAGTGTGAAGGGACTTTTGGGCCACCCTGTATTTGTGTGTATATATACATACACTGGCGGATTTGAAATGAGGCCAAATTAGGCAATGGCCCAGGAGTGATGAGATTTCTGAGCAGTTATAAAAACGGGATTTCAGGACAGAATTAAAAATATTAATATAACGCAGACTTTTGATGAGTTAAACTATTATGATCTGCAAACTGATTGATGAACAGGCAAAACATATGCATGAGCAATTCTTTTCGAAATAATTCCCAAAAATGTGGAGGAAAAGTAATTTGGCCTAGGGGTGGGAAATTTCCAAATCTGCCACTGTCTGTGTGTGTATGTGTGTATATATATATATATATATATATATATATATATATATATATATATATATATATATATATATATATATATATTTATATATTTATAGAGTGTGTGACATTTACAAAGTATTTATTTTATTCTAATCATTGTTTCACATGGAATATTGTTTATCTTCATATGTTTGGTGTAGTTTCATTTAGGAATTGTTCTGTACGGTCTAACCTTCCAAATCCGACAACTTTGGGATCTGGGCCTTGCGGGATCTTGGAGTTTGCCGGATTTGGTGTGGTCATATAATAGTCATATGTACACGGCTTTTTTTCTGCCATTATGACCAGTTTGCATACTGGCATACACAACAAGTGTACTAGTAAATATCTTAAATTTCACGCTATATCCAGCATGCTAATTTATTTATTTGTAATTATTAGATATCATGGTATAAATTTTACAGTTTTAATTAATGAAAAAATGTGAAAATTACTGCATTTATATACTGCAGTTTATTGTACATAGAAGTGTGTGATGTGGGACTGCATTATTTGCTGAATTTCGGGTGGTTTGCCGGATTTACCCATTTTCCAAAAATAGCGGGAAATGGATTGCCAGATTTGGGAGGTTCGACTGTATCTGCTTCATCTATAAACCTTTTTCGATACCATTTTAGTTCACCTTTATACTACCACTTTTCCCCTTGTAGGTGGTAGCCATGCCTTAGTAATCACGTCTGATTATTGAAAGTGCACTCCAGTTATTAACTTTGTGTTGATTTTTAAATTCATCAGATATTGTAAGTAATGTTATGATTAATTTTTACAGTGTATGAGTGGCTATATTAAAAATTTTTAAATAAAAACATGGAAATATTTTCAAGGGATATTAACATATATTTGCCACTTAAAATTTTACAAAGCGTATGATATTTAGAGATGGGGTATGTTTAATTGGTTGAAGGTTTTCGTTTGCCCAGATTTATGTGGGTAGGAAGAGAAGCATAGCCATACCATTTACATTTAAGGAGGCATCACTCACCTTGCTTTGATTTTAAACTATGTGAGCCTATGTTTAGAAAAACAATATAATGGTTCACTATAATTGAGATTGAATTGCATTATTATGCTTTTGCAAGAATAGCATTAATTCTGAAGAAACCAATGTGGTTCATTCTAGTGGAGGACTTCAGATATCACTATCAGTCCATTTTCTGTTGAATATTTATTGTGGATGTGTAATTAAGGTAAATATTTTCAGTTTGCAAGTGATGTTTTCAAAGGGTAATGTGACAAATTTTTCATTAATTTAGGTGACTTAGTTGGTCCTTTGATATTTCCTTATTATTTATTAATATTTTCCAAAATATTCTTAATGTTATCAAAGCATTACTTAAGTTTTTACTATTATTTAAATTTTTATTGGCATCTTCAGGAAACCATTTGGGATGATTGTATATCATATTATTGCATAACAGCACCTTGCACAGGTACAAAATAGCATATTTATGCTTTTATTATAATTTATAATGACAGCAATGTGAAAATGAAAGAGTAGTGTGATATACTTCAACCACAAGTAGTAACTGAGAATAGTATGAGAAAGTGATGAATATCATAATCTTGTAAACAACCACAATCATTTTTGCTTTGGAAATTAATTTTTATTCTCTCATTATTACTAGATGGTCTTCCTTATTACCCTAAGGAGGGGGTAAATTAATAAAAATTACAATAGGAATGGTGGTTAATGCAAATATTTTCATTTTTTGAACCTTTGTATGCATTATCCATTTTTTTCTTTGGATTTATACATGTGTAAGTACAAATTAGGCACATTTATGATATTTCAGTCAAATATATGAGATTTTAATGATAGATTATACAAAAGCATCAATGTCTGCTGTTGAAGTTGTGTAATGAAAAATAGACACTAGCCCATTTTCAAATCTGCCCTAATGTGATGTGTCACAAAACTACTTTGATGTATTAAATTTATATGACTGTTTGTAAGTTGAGAAAGAACTTGTAGTTATTTTTTGTAAACTACTTCTCATTTCAAAGAATAATTAAAATTTAATAAAAATTTTACATGAAATTTCTATACAGAATGATCTGATCGATGCTTTTTAATATGTATGTTATTAACCCTGCAGTACTCGCATGGGGTGCTTCTGACACCCCAGGCATGTTTTATGACAGGATTCCTTTCCGTTGGCCTTTTATGACCCCGACCCTTCAGTACCTGGAATGGCGTGTTTGGAACCATTTCTGCTAAACATTTTCAGGTTTTTGTGGTATTCCTTTGAGTTTGGACATTTTTCTAAGTGAGTGCTGCATTGTATGTTACAGAAATCAGTGCAGATGTTGTTCATATTTTATTCTGAAATTATTGTTACTATCTACAGAACTTGTTATCTCACATAATTTGAGATTGCCTCCCAGTAATTTCTTCAATGATCTTCATCATATAATGTGTTATTTCCTGTAATTGGAAATCGCAGGTTGACATCTGAAAATATTCATTTCTTTTCTAAATAGATTAATGATAATAAAATCATATGGAACTTCTCAAAATTCACTTAAAAATTATAAATAAAATAAAATAAAGAATTAATTGAAGAATAGTTATATTTTATTTATAACAAAATCTGTTTGGTGTCAGGAGCACCCCACGCAAGTACTGGCGGTTGAAAAATTAATGCAAGTATCACAGGGTTAAGTGAAATGTCTAACTCCATATTATTTTTTCAAAATGTTATAACCAGACTTTTGTCTGCTAAGTTCAATTGCCTCAGAGGAAAAAAGAGAGCAACTAATATTTTAATTGATTTTGAAGCAAGGCAGACAATATGAATTCATGCTTGATACAGTGAAATCTCGATACAACATGTCTGGGGGACATGCATTTTTCTTCACTATACTGAAAGTATATTATACCAAAAATACCTACTGCTTCTTAAATTGTTTATATATTTTGTTTTTCTTCATTTTGAATATTTTTCTACATCATCTGATTACTGAAATAATGTCATTTGCACATCATCAGATCTCAAAATAAATACTCCAGTTGCCCAAAGGAGGATGTTGGCTTTACCTCTATCACCTCCTTAGAGTCACTACGGTCAAACCCTGATTTAGCACCACCATTTGTCCATTACTGACATTGACATTAAAGCTGGGGTGGCAGTAAATAGAAGTATATGTTTGCTCTTTGGAATCATAAGATTGAAGTTCTGTTCACAACGATTAATTAAGGGGTGGCACTATATGGGTGGGAGGAGGGGAGGTGCTAAATCAGAGTTTGACTGTACACATTTCTAAACTTGGCTGTGTTATATTCTCCTCAATGGAACTATCAACAGAGGGGTGGTTTCAAAACTTGCATCTACATTTGAAAAATCCTCAAATGTAATAGAAGAAGGAAGTTGAAATACAATTGTTATCCCAGTGTAATTATGGTTAAGGGGGTCGCAATATGGATGACTACCTTAAGACAGTGTCACAGACACTTAACCTGCTGTTGGTCATGTGGTGAGCGAATCCCTTACCCCAAGAATAAACATGCTTTCATTTCTTTTCTATACAAGTTACGACTTTCAGGATCAGTATACCTTCCTAAAAATATTCAAATTTACATAGAATATTATCCCAGATATTTTTAGCCTACTTTCCAGAATGTAAATAGGCTTATAGTTTTGATGTTGTGTCTGTCTGTTTGTCTTCCCCCTCAACTTTTGTACCAATGACCAATTTTCATGACACTTGGTGGAAACCTCTTGCTACCAGGGCTTATCTTCTCATTTGATTTACATGGGAAATCTGCAATCCTTCGTGCAGGGTAATTTTCTCTTACACATTAAAATATCTTAGAATTTTTTATCATAGAATGTTGCTTATTGATCGTATTTCTTCGAATTTTGCATAAATACCAGCATTGTTGAAGTTTTTATCACTATTACGGGAGTGTTTCCATCGCAACAACTATTGTTGGACTTGGATTCGGTATAGTCTAGTACACAAAGGGCCGGCGTGAGACATGTTCAGTCAGTTCCCTGGAACAGGGCCCCACACTTAATTAGGGGCCCTGCACAAGGCTCAATTCTCATGTATTGATAGAGCAATTTTTTACTATCTTTATATGTGGAAATTAATTTGTTATAATGATTCAGCAATGCATTAACAAAATTAACTCTTTCTAATGGAAAAACCAATTCAACTTACAAACATTCAGCTTACAAACACATTTCATGGTATGCATGACATTTGTATGTTTGGGTTCCACTGTATTATTTGTAATGTACTACCTTTTGTATATTTTGTAGTTGGCTCAACATATTTTTTATATTAAATGTGGTCAGCAAAAGGTTAATGAGCCCTGGTGTTGAGTGCTGTTGATCTCAGAACAGTAGCAGCAGCCAGTCTCTCTCTCTCGGTTCATTCCTAAATTCCCCTATCCACTACAAAAGTGGGTAAGACTCGTTGTGTGTGAAATTAAGATGAAGCATAAACAAAACCTGAACCCCCATACGTGAGAATGGTTGTCCTCTTCTCTGACACTCAAAACACAAACATATTTTTCACTTAATTTTTTCTGCCATTCAAGCGTTGTGATCTTGTTTGTCGGCAAAACCACTTCCTTGTCCTTTTTTCAGATTTGATCAATTCTATTAAATTAAAAAATGCACCTGAAAATTCCTTTTATTGTAAATTTCTGCAAATTTACCAAAATTTAACAATGGCATTAAGAATACTACTCACTACAACTGTTACAGTTGCATCCGCAGAATGCTCATTTTCGAAACAATTATAAAAAATTAATTAAAAAAAAGATTCACATTAAGCCAAGAGTGATTCACTTCCCTTGCAATTTTATCAATAGAAAATCATTGAACAAAAACTTTAAATTTTGGTGATATCTGTCAAGAATTTGCAGCAAAAAGAGAAAAATTATTTTTTGAATATTTTTCCATATATTTAATATAACTATTTGATTTTGTGATTTTATAAAAATCTGTGTGTTCGCTCATTTTGTGTAATTATATGTGATTATATTAATTTCTAATATATCTATTCCAATATGGTATTGTTTTATGTTCCATTAATAAACATTTATACCACCAGATTTTTAAACAATTAAGTTTCTACTAAAAATTAATTTTAACAGTAACTATTTTTTTTTAAACTACCATTTTCTTTAAAAAACATTTTTTGCACCATCTGTTTTTACGACCATTTTTCGATATACGCGTTGCGTATTCGCATAATCGCGATTTCATTCTTACAAACATTTCTCAATACACACGTCGCGTATTTGCATTAACGCGATTCGTTACGCTCACAGTATAAACCCTTAATAGTTCGATTATTTATTAAATTTTTCATTGATTCTTGACCGCCTGCCATTAATTTTTATCGCCCGTACAGTGATACCATTCATTGTACCGCACGGCTGAGTAGGGTTTCCATTAATGTAAGTTTCTACTGCGCGGCGGTAGAATGTGTCTTACCTTATTCCCCTCTATGAGCAACTAACGCACTTGAACCCACTTTTTTCCTGAAGAGGGGTTATCTTCTAGAAAGTGACGTATTTTAGCGCAGAGGGCACATACTTTCAATTCTCAAGATGATCTCTTCCAAGAACGGCACAGAGACTTGCCAGCTGGTTAGAAGCGTATCGCATTTTCAGTGGGAGACAAAATAACACCTGGCCGTTGTTCACTCGAGTGGTCACCGATTTCAGCTTGGCTATCACAAACGGAGTATTGAAAGCTTGGAACGTGAAGACTATGAATGAATACTTTTAGGGTTGTTATAAAATCATTAGAGCCGGCCACTTTAAATAAACGGCGCAATATACATTGCACAAACTTTCTCATATACGTAGTATATGTTTGGTTCACTCTGTACGCTTGTAAAAGAAAAACGCTCATAATTCAAAGTTAGCCGTATATTTTAATGCCACTGATCGATATTTAGTAATTTTTTAGGATACATGGCTTAGTTAGTATTATTTGTGACATCAGGCTTACGATTGGATGAATTTTAATCAAAATCCTTATATATCAAATTACCTAAAAGATATAAATAGCTGGTCCGGAGTCCCATTCTGCATATCAGGACGCCGTAAGGCACTTAAACTATTGAGACGCAACTGTCTCATTTTACATTAATCTCTCGTAATCCGCAGGCCCACCCAGTTCAGGTGCGCGCCTCTCCAAGTCCTTCCTCACTCTCTTTCTCCCTCTCTCTCCGTCTCTCTCTCTCTCTTCCGGCTGCTCGTCCGTGACGTCAGATCGGAAGTCCCCTAGTTCGCACTGTATTGCGAACAGAGAGCACTGCACTCGCGAAAGTCTATTGGTTCTGGCCCTCGATGGTATCGTTCTCTTCTGGGCTAATGTCTGTTGCTATAAGAGGAAGAACTCTGTACGTAATACGCGCAAAGCCGAAGTACTCGCGTTTACCGAAGTACGAGCGTATGTCGAAGTGCGTGCGTATGCAGGGGTGCGTCGTTTGCTGAAAAACTGATGGGGAACTCGATAAATTGTCAGAGGGAAAAATGCTGCAACTTTCGATGAGTTCACTCACTGTTTAGTTTATCAAACAAAGTCTCACTCCAGAGTTTACAGACGCACCATCTTAAAGCACAACTTAGAGTCCAAAAATAATCACAAAAGTTTAAAGGTACATTTACACAATATTATTACAAAGTTACAAATTAATAAGAAAATATTATTTGCCAACAGGGCAAAATTGAAAATTAACAGCAACCATTAGACGAGAACGACAAGAAAAAAAGGGTGTCAATCCTGGCATTGACCGACAGTGCGTGCGTATGCAGGGGTGCGTCGTTTGCTGGAGTTCGTCGTTTGATAGTTCAAACAAAAACTTCTGGCGAACACGAAAAACTGATATGGAACTCGATAAATTGTCAGAGGGAAAAATGCTGCACTATTGATAAATACCATAAGTTTAACGGGCCTGGACAGATTCCTCTTTTAGATAATGGAGTAGTTGCAGATCCAAATTACTATAATGAAGAATCTTTGGCATTTGTACAAATTATTTTCAATGTATGCAAAGTTACGCCAGATACGACTAATTTCCTCACCTTATCAAAAAAGAAATGGCTAAGTAACTTTAAATAGATGACTATGCTGAGGTTGTATCGATGAAAAATGAGAACATTATTTTTAAAACATACCATGGTGAACAGTAATTACACAACCTTCTATGAACTCTACATCCACAGCATCCTAAAAATAGCAAGCAACTAAAATAAACGGCGCAATATACAAGGCGTATTCGGAAGTAAGTACCGTTTGCAAATATTTCCGCTGCAGAGCTAAGGTCGTGATTTCGCGCTTGCGCACTGACTTCCCTCATTCATTGACAAGCCAGAGACGCCATTACGAAAACATCCGATCGTGTTTACGTATTATTCTGTGCGTTTAACATGTTTAAGACGATCGAGCGGCCCGCCGACTGTGAAATACGGTCTGTTATCCGTTTTTTGAATGCAAGAAATGTGAAACCAGCTGACATTCATCGTCAGATTTGTGAGGTCTACGGTCAAAATGCCATGAGTGATGGAATGGTGAGGAAATGGGTAAGACAGTTCAACGAAGGTCGTGAGAACGTGCATGACGAGGTGCGGAGCGGCCGGTCGTCTGTGGTCAATGATGATTTGGTGCGCGCGGTCGACGCAAAAGCTCATGAGGACAGACTGTCCACAATTTCATCGCTTTCCTTGCATTTCCGGCAAATTTAAAGGACTTCTCTACGAAATTGTGACAGATCGTCTGGACTTTCGAAAATTGTGCTCACGCTGGGTGCCGAAGATGCTCTCCGAGGAGCACAAAAACAAGCGGGCTGTCAGTGCGTTGACTTTTCTCACGCGATACAGTGAGCAAGGTGATGGGTTCTTGAGCCATATCGTCACTGGTGACGAGACATGGGTGTCCCATGTGACTCCGGAATCGAAGCAGCAGTCCATGGAGTGGAAGCACACCTCATCGCCGAAAAGGCAGAAATTCAATGAGACAATTTCAACCAGCAAGATCATGTGCACAGTTTTTTGGGACAGGCAAGGAGTTTTGCTAGTTGAATTCTTGGGTAAAGGCAGAACAATAAACTCAGCAGCCTATTGTGAGACCCTGAAGAAACTGCGTCGCGCGATCCAGAACAAAGGCGTGGCATGCTTACTCGCGGAGTTGTGTTGCTTCATGACAATGCTCGGCCACACACTGCTGCTCAAAGTCAAGCCCTCATCACGTCATTTGGCTGGGAACAAATGGATCACCCTCTCTACACCCCAGACTTAGCGCCATGTGACTTTTGAGAGATTAAAATTTGGGTCTGCGGTGGACTCCTTTGGATTGTTTTCCTGGGATTGTTGTTGGTTTTATTGATGGTTGATGATCTTTGTGGAATGAATAAACATGAATATGACTGCTGATAAACCTGATGCCATAGCTAATTCGTTTTCTGATTAGTAAGCAATTTTTCTGACCGATAGTTCTTCCACTTATCTTGAGACATGGTAGTATACTATTAACCTACCATATTGAGTCATGTGGTGCCAGTGTTCAAATCTGGGCTAAGTCAGATATTAAAAATTACCGACCAATTGCGATTCAGTAATCTATAGTCGAGGTGTTTTTAATCCCTAGATTTTTGTTATATTTATCCACTTGTCAATCCTATAATAATTCAAGAACGGCATGGCTTTATTAAAGGCCGATCAACTATTACAAACTTGATAACATTCTAGAATTTTGTTTAAAGTGCTTTTCAGAAAATAGCTCAAGTTGAGGGTTTTTCATCTGCAGATTGTTTTGCTTGAGTGACGTCGGTACCGCAACCCACATCTCCGTTAAATTTCTATTTTTTTATCACAAGCCCTTGTGTGGCTTGCACATCTACTGATATCAAATCAGAAGGGCTGGTTACACAAAGGTTATAATCGAAATAATGATTAACACGTATGCAATTTAGTGGACTGTATGATTAACTGAGCGCAGGTATAAACAAGCACCATAAGCTCTTTCACTTGCATCTGAAAACCCATGTAATTGTATGTCTAACAGGATTCCTTTGGCTAACACACGTCGTTCGATTGGAATGTTTTTAACTTCAGGGAGAAGTGAACACAGTTTCTTCCAGTCTGCTAATAACTCAGTTGTAAGACATTCATCCCATTGTAGATTACACTGCCATAATTGCTGTAGAGACATTTTATATATAATAACAATGGGACTTACTAGCCCAAGCGGGTCAAAAATAGATGCAATCACAGCAGACACTGTACGCTTAGTGACAGGTGAGTTTGGCTGATCGCTTAACAACATCGAGGATAATGATGGTGTCTTGATAGCAATTGAAAACATGTCTTGCCTTGGATCCCATAATAAACCAAGTGTTTTGACTTCATTAATGCTGTCAAAATGTCTTGGCAGTTCCGTTTCTCTGTATTCTGGTGGGACGGCTTCCAGAAAGGCAGAATGATTAGAGCAAAACTTTCTCAACTGAAAGCCACCGGTATGGAGTATATCTATCAATTCCTGTTGCAATTGAAGCGCTTCCTTGCAGTTGTTTGCCCCGCAGAGCACATCATCAATGTAAAAGTCTCTTCGCAATACTTCAGAAGCGTGAGGGTATCTGACTGCTTCTTCCTCAGCTAACTGCTGGAGACATCTCGTTGCAAGAAACGGAGCTGACGCCGTACCATATGTGAGAGTGGTGAGCTCATAGATGTTCACTGGATCTGTAGATGATCTTCTCCAAAGAATGCGCTGGAGTCCGGTATCGTCAGCATGCACCTGGACCTGTCTATACATTTTAACGATGTCTGCTGTAAACACCACTTCATGAGTTTGAAATCGTAGAACTATGGAACTCAGATCTTGTTGTAATGTGGCTCCAATTAACAGCGTGTCATTCAGGGATGTTCCTGTAGTCATCTTGGCGGAAGCATCAAAAACTACCCTCGTCTTGGTGGTGGAGCTAGCTTCTTTGATCACTGCAAGTAAAACAATTCCCTCTGGTTATTGGTTGCGTTGTCATCTAGCCTTTTCATATGGCCAAGCTCTTCATACTCTTGAAGAAAGGCATTGTAAGTCTGACGCAAAGGTGGCTGTCTGTGTAGTCGGCGTTCCAATTGTTGTAGTCGTGTGCTTGCCTGTTGATATGAGTCACCTAAATGTCCTACTCCCTGGCGGCGAGGCAATCGAACAATGAACCTGCCCGTAGAGTCTCATCTGGTGTGTTCCTTGAAATGTTGTTCACATAACTCTTCCTCCCTCGTAGGTAATGGTTGAACCAGTTCCTCGATTTCCCAAAAACGTTGAAGTTGCTTATCCAATACGTTGTCTCTCCTAGTAAGGAATGATCGCTGTGAAGCATATCCTGAGGTCTGGCAGGGAAGCCTTCCAGCTGGGATGTATCCAAACTTGGTATCTTGCAGAATTGGGTAGTTGCCAGTTCTGGTTCTTTGATCAGGGCATAAGAGCTGAAGGTAGAACTCCGCACCTATTAGAAGATCTATCTTGCTTGGCTCGTTGAACTTATCGTCGGCTAACACAATATCTGAAGGTATACCCCAATCCTTGTAATCAATGAAAGTTGAGGGAACGTTGTCTGTTATCTTCTGAAGAATGGAACAATTGAGGTTGACCTTGAAGTCATTTGTTCTTGAATGGACACCTACATTAACACTGTGCGTGGTGCCTGCAGTCACATCCCCGATACCTTGTATCGGAATTACGTCTCGAATTTTATTTAAATTGAGTAGTCTAACCATCTCTTCAGTAATGAAGTTGCTTTGTGAGCAACTATCGAGAAGAGCGCGGCATTGATGAAGTCTACCTAATGAGTCCTCCATATTAACAATAACTGTTGACAATAACACCTGCTTAATCAGTCGTGGTTTTAAGGCACAGTAACTTCCCAATGTCCTGAATTGTTCTCTATTTGGTTGGGGCTGACGTTCCTGAAGTGGTCACTAGTTGAGGCACATTGTAAGTGTGGTCGTTCATTCCTGTCAGGCAATTTTGCTGTCACCGGTCTCTCAAAATGAAGCAGCGTATTGTGTTTCCTATCACACTTCCGACAATTGCCTGATTGGCACTCCTTAACGCTATGAAAAGCCTTTAGACAGTTAAAGCATAATTTGTTTTGTTTAACACACTTTATTCGTTGTTGTACACTAGCATTAGCAAAGGATAAACATTTCTGCAACCCATGATTTTGTTCACAATACGGGCACAATGTACTATTGCTCGTCGTCATAAAGGAACTAGATGACCTGGTCTTGATCAATTTGAATTCGGATTCCACTGGTTTGTATATATTGCGGCCGCTAGCCTTAACTGGTTGACTGGGTTGCAATAATTCTAACGTTTGACATTTTTGTTCTAGGAATTTAATAAACTCCTCTAATTTGGGAGTCATGTAACACTGATGTAGTCTCCCACTCCTTTCTGATAGAAGGGCCCAAATGGTCTAGAGTGAATTGCATAAGCATTATTTCATGCAATGGTGTTTTTAGGCTTAAAGCTTCAAGTGCATTTAAATTGCTTGATAAATGATTAACTACTTGTCTCAACTCTGTAGCTGAATCATCGCTAGCCTTCATGGGCGTCAACAAAGCCTTAACATGCTTGGATGCAATGAGTTTTGGATTGTTGTATCTCTGACATATGAGGTACCATGCAACACTAAAATTTTCATTTGACACTGTCAAATTCTGTAACAATGCACGCGGTTCATTCTTTAAGGATGAAATCAAATAATAAAACCTTTGAATATCTGGAAGTGCTGGATTGGCTACAATCAAACTTTCAAACGTGTCTCTGAACTGTATCCATTGTGTATAACACCCAGAAAATTGAGGTATTTGTACTGTGGGAAGTTTCACACTGTTATTATGAACCGGTATGTTCGCACTTCCTACTCTACTATTTTCACTGGGAAGTGACCTATTGTCAGCTTCTTCTAGAAGAGTATTAATTTTTGCTTTCACATCACAAAAATTATTCTCAAAAAGGTCTCTGTCCGCAGCATGGTCTTCCTCGTCGTCATAAATTTCTAACTTATTCTGAACCTCATCATATCTCTCCCAGATGTTTGTCAAAAGCTCAGCTCTAGCACGTATAAGATTTAAATTTAAACCTGGCTGAAACTGCTCTACGTAAGTTATAATTCGTGTTAAACTACTCTTAGCTAAACCTCGTTGTTTAAGGAGTAACTTTCTCTCGCTTGATTCCATGATTACACAACATATACAATGTAAGGCAGGGTACGTATGTACGGGAAAGGATAAGAGCCGTCAAAGTCTGTCTGACCTGGATGATGCGTAGACAATGTTGAATTTGGAACAAAGTAGGATGAATCTTCTGGGCGCCGTCTGATCTGGACTGGAAACCACGGTCGGCTTCAGGCAGCTCTTACGTCATCCACCCCGCGCAGCTGGTTGCCTGGTAACACTCACGGAGCCGGCGTGCCTTATGACCTTGAACGCACCTTTCGCCCGATAACTCGTCTTTCTTGAGGCAATGCACACGAGTTTTATATCAAAGATTTCTCAAAACTAGATGCTTGAAACCAATACCAAATATTAATTTAGCAGGAAGATCCGGCCCGAAGGACCAAAATGTGGCTAGTAGTAGAGCAAATGTGTGTTTCAGCACAGTCTGCCATTTTTAATGTGATATTATAAAGATATACAAAAGATAAACCTAATGACGTCATAACAAAAGACGATCGTAATGTGCAATGTTAGGTTAGTATCTTGGATGGCGGCGGATTCGAATCGAATTAAACTTTCTGGATTGGTGTTTTGGATGGCAGTGGATTTGAGTACTTGAAAATGAAGCGAAATATTGATCAAGTTTTATTTCCAATAAAATACAATCATTATTACGTTATAAATACACACAACGCAAATAACAATTTTTTTCAAAGGAGGTGGTCCATCGATATGAATTTCTCCTTTATTGTAGTGTTCCAGGTATGGCTGATATCGTTCCCTCTGACGCCAATCTTCTAATTCTTGTAATTCGGGAAATGTGGCGGTTTTGCTGATGGATGTCACGTGGATGATACAATTCAATATAATCAAAAGGTATCAATTTCAGATCCTCCAATTTCATCGTCTTCCAACCACGTTCACGATAGGTCTGAATAGCCGACCCAACTTTATGTATGATTGCGAGTTGTCTTAAGTCCATAATTGAAAATTAATTATTTTCAAATCAATGATTGCTTAGATTGATAATATATTAATAATTATTAAATATAAATTAAATTACCTTTGGAGAGCGATCTGATGCGTGGAATATCTGGATGCGTCTTTCTTCGAAAAACTCACTTTATGCACGCGACCGTCCTCTGCCGATTTCATCTATTTAGGTCACTAAGGAGTTTATGAATGAAAACACTTCGGGGTAGATGAAAAACACGTTTTCAGCCCAGCTATTGCACCCGAGTGGTGGATGAGTTTAGGTCACTAACCTCTGGTAGTAAAAAAAAATAAGATCTACGGTCTCGCAGTCAAACGTCGGTTTTGCTCGAGCGTCTCGATAGAGAAAGTCATGTTTAATACCTGGGTAGGATAGGATATTGGCCTCTGGTTGTTTTAAAAAACCTACGGTCGGGGCAGGTTTTATCAAGTAAATAACACACGGGATAAGTAAAAAATCGATTTGTTTAACAAAAAAATATGGAAAGTTAGTTATTTTTATAGACATTGCTCCATACTCATTCTATATTTATTATTAAACAACCTCCATGTCGCTTCATTGGTTATAGCCTTTTTTAATAACGACTTCACCAGTCCACTTTTCACCAAATCGTCCTTCTTTTCTTCGATAAGTTCTTTTCTGAAACCATCATCCAATAATTGAATGAGTCTTAACGTTATTATCACGTAAAACTCTGTACGGTTTGAGGATAATATAAGCGTGAAAGTATTGTATAGAAATTATATCTTTTTTGTTCGAATAAATTAAGCCATTGATCTTTACTCAGAATGACTGCCCCTTTACCGATTTGAGTAAATTGCACACACAATTCAAAAGTTTCACAATGATTAAACCCAACACTAACACTTTTCACTTTCTTATTATTCAGATAGTACACAGTTTCCAATAAGAGTTGATTGATTTCACAAATATTCTTCTTCCGCGATGACTTTGGGGGGGGGGGGGAGGTGATGCGGGATCTGCTTGCAGACTGGATGGCGGTGGTGGCGATGACGATGGTGGTGATAATTGGATAACTTCGGTCTTGGAACACTTCTCCTCCGTTTCGGTAGAACTCCTGAACTGCTCGAACTCTTTATAGCGAAAGACTGTGTGGAGTTTATATATTTCAATATAACCTACTATAACTGATGGAGGGGTGGTAGGAGTGAAGGGGAAAGGTGTGAAAGTGAAAGGGGGAGCCTTAGAAGTCTTAAATCCTCGGCGATTGGTTGCTTGTCCTAGATTGCATTATGCGGTGGAGTTGATTTATCTTCGAGCAGCAGTTTTGTAAATTCTTTGTCTCGCTTTCCAAAATTCGATGAACTTGACAGTCGTTGAGGTGGGGATGGGTGAATTGGGGAAATGAAATAGGTTAAGATTTTCGCGATTGATTTGCAGAGTGTGTAAAGACAGCAAAACTCTCCAAAAAGGTCAGAGTGATAACTTTGGAGTCGAAATGGATTTTCGGTGTAGGAAAACGGTTGGAGGAAAGAGATGATTTCGTTAATGAGAGGTGGATAACCTATTCAAATATCACCTTCAAAGGCTTCTTCCCAGTTTCTCTTTAAATTTGAAATTTTACTGTTTCCCCAAGACAAGGTGTTGACCCCGTCGTCACAAAGATAACGTTTGTCATCAGAAGCACTCAAGGCAACTTTATTCATTTCCATCGAATAAAGTTCATGCTTTTTACTTTTAATCACATTCATTTTGCGAAATACAACAGAATTATCCCTTAAACAATTTACATAGTCCTCAAACTTTAAACCTTTTTTGATAACTGCTTTGGTTATTCCTTTTGCTTTTTTCTTTTCCTTCGAATCTCTGACTTTAAATGCATACAATTTTCTCCGCAGTCCTACAAAATGAGTCATTATCTTTCCATTACACTCGTCTTTAAATTTTCCAATCATCTTTTTATTTTTATCAGAGAAGCAAAGATGGTCCTTTGGAAAGTTGGATGTGTCGTAAAAGTCCAAGTCAGTCCACATATCTTTGTAAAAGTCATCAGTCCTTACTTCATAAATGAAGCTGTCAGTGTCCATGTAACATAGGTTTAACCTGTCACGGAATTTGGGCTTCATCCTCCGATAGTGAAAGTCATACATCAATGTTTTACTTAATTCTAAAACGGATAATCCTATATAAATAGGTTTATCCATTTTAATTTTAGATTTTCTCAAGTGAACGATGACTAAATTTTCATTAATGATCGTTCGGTCGAGGAATGTTGATTTGGATATTAGCTTATCCAATCGTTTTTAATTGGAAACCAATTCCAAATTTATCCTCTTCCGAACGTTCTCCATAGTTTTACCAAAAACGCAATTATTCATTAATTTGTAAAAATCCTTTTCAAAATCATTTTCTACAATTTTCCTACGTTCAGTGTTTAAATCGATATATGATTTCAACCACGGAGATTGGTTAAGTCTTAGTCCAAGAGAAAGAGCCTGTTTTAGGTTAACGTAGTGAATAACATACTTTGTTTTATCGTTTAGAGTCGTCAACAGTTTGGTATGCTTACCACCTGGAGGAATTTTATTTTCAGGACATAACGGTAAGTCGTTGTGTTCGTGGTGGAGATCACTCGGATATTCTAAATCGACTTCTAAAATGTAACCTTTCGAATGGTCATCTGAAATAGAAGTTACGTTAAAATTTTGAATTTCCTCCCGATCAAGCCAACGAAACCCACTATAGGGCAGGTAATTATTCATTGCCCAGCCGTAGAGATTGTTAGCATCTAAATAAACAATATATCGAGATTCAATCTCTGGATTAAAATTATCTATATACTTGTTATTGGCCTCAGAATACCTTTTCATGCACTGACTGATTCCACCACGAATACCATTCTCTGCCATCAAAATCATGTCATAGTCATTCATCAGTTCAAGGTTAATATTAGTGTATTTCAACATGGCGTCGAAAGCAAGACCTGGTGCGGTGAAGTACCATGTTGGTCTAATTTTTACGTTTTCAAACATACTTCCATAAAATTTTCAAAAACATCAGCTAACAACAAAACGTCAGTCTTCAGGTAAAGGTCGCTATATTCACCTAAAGTCGAGCAATTAAAATCGTTCCAAATTTTCTTTGCATAGTCATAGTCCTCGTCTTTGATGTGTTCCTGAGTCAACTGACTATAAAATTCCTCTTTGGGTGGTAAGCACACATCGTTCAATTTGTCCCAGCAGTCTACGTATTCATACGGAAAAACACCTTTACGAGTGACCAAGTCCAGTTTTTCTCCAAAAATCTTTGCAGTTTGCTCGAACTTATCTTGGGGGGATTTTCAACTAATTTTGAGAGGTAAGAAGCCATGAAACGAAATGTATCGAGGAACCTGATGGAAAAGTTTTCACTCACCTTCTTTGAAAAGGAAATATATTTTTCCTCCGAATTGGGGATGCATTGCATTGCCTTTTCGTCGTAACCTAAATGAGGAATGATCAGGTGGGAGTCGTAACCGGATAGGTTGTGGATGAAAACGGGGAGAAAATTTGGCATTTTGAAATTTAAATTGCAAATTGAATGAGCAGGTCCTCGATACATACCCGTGAGATGACAGTGATCTCTCACGCGATCATCACCTAATTCCTCCCCACAAATGTGACAAACAGTCACCGTTTTTAATGCCTCCTGTTCCTCCGGTGTCATCGCAACCATAGGGGTCACGTTTTTGTACACTCTGCATATGAGCTCTGAAACCTCTCTTAAATTCTTAACGAATACCTCGGCGGCATCCGCACCACGATAGAGAACGGGATCGAAAATCTCTCCCGAGGAGGATACCAAAACAAAAAGACATGACCTCATGTTTTTGGGTGGATATCGAGTAGGAATGATCAAGAGGGCTACTGCAACTGACAAATTTTGGTAGGATGCATTCGAAATCGGCGTACACCACGAAAGGGGCACGCATGGTGTGCCCGAAATTTTTGAATTTTAACCACTTGTCTTCATCTGTGGGGAGCAGGATTTTTGAGGGAGCATTGGTGTTGCAGTCCCGTTTATGTTCCACGAGCTTTTCTTCATCGTGATAATGAGTGAAACATCTTTTGCACATGTAAATTTTATAATAATTTTTAGTCATCTGGCAGTGAACTAATCTTTCAAAATTTCTTATATAACAATAATGGCTCTTGGAGCCTTCTGTTAAAAGCAAAAGGTCCCGGTGGTCATCGAGTTCCTCATCCACAACTTTGATAGGGTACACGTTATTTTTTTCATCAATACCGAAAACATTAACCGAAATATTGTTGGTTTTTTCAAATTTTGGTATTTTTGAGAGCTCTACTGGGTACTCAATGCAATCCCAATCATACCCTTTTCGAAATTCCTCGTTGTTGTATTTGGACACGCGTTGAGGATTTTTCTGAACATTTTTTGCCCAAATCGCATACTTAAAACAAAAGGAATCGCTATTATTGATATTTATTACCGAAAGTGTGTTTTTTATTTTTGGTGGCAAATCAATAAAAGAGGACCCTCTCAAAGGTCTATATTTATTGATCCTCAATTCCAACCCAAGAATCTCGGATAACGACCAACTGGAACCTTTTCCCTGCTGCTCAGACTTTTCCTTCAAAATTTTTCCAAAAAGTTTAAAAGGTTTAAAGTTTGAGGACTATGTAAATTGTTTAAGGGATAATTCTGTTGTATTTCGCAAAATGAATGTGATTAAAAGTAAAAAGCATGAACTTTATTCGATGGAAATGAATAAAGTTGCCTTGAGTGCTTCTGATGACAAACGTTATCTTTGTGACGACGGGGTCAACACCTTGTCTTGGGGAAACAGTAAAATTTCAAATTTAAAGAGAAACTGGGAAGAAGCCTTTGAAGGTGATATTTGAATAGGTTATCCACCTCTCATTAACGAAATCATCTCTTTCCTCCAACCGTTTTCCTACACCGAAAATCCATTTCGACTCCAAAGTTATCACTCTGACCTTTTTGGAGAGTTTTGCTGTCTTTACACACTCTGCAAATCAATCGCGAAAATCTTAACCTATTTCATTTCCCCAATTCACCCATCCCCACCTCAACGACTGTCAAGTTCATCGAATTTTGGAAAGCGAGACAAAGAATTTACAAAACTGCTGCTCGAAGATAAATCAACTCCACCGCATAATGCAATCTAGGACAAGCAACCAATCGCCGAGGATTTAAGACTTCTAAGGCTCCCCCTTTCACTTTCACACCTTTCCCCTTCACTCCTACCACCCCTCCATCAGTTATAGTAGGTTATATTGAAATATATAAACTCCACACAGTCTTTCGCTATAAAGAGTTCGAGCAGTTCAGGAGTTCTACCGAAACGGAGGAGAAGTGTTCCAAGACCGAAGTTATCCAATTATCACCACCATCGTCATCGCCACCACCGCCATCCAGTCTGCAAGCAGATCCCGCATCACCCCCCCCCCCCCCCCCAAAGTCATCGCGGAAGAAGAATATTTGTGAAATCAATCAACTCTTATTGGAAACTGTGTACTATCTGAATAATAAGAAAGTGAAAAGTGTTAGTGTTGGGTTTAATCATTGTGAAACTTTTGAATTGTGTGTGCAATTTACTCAAATCGGTAAAGGGGCAGTCATTCTGAGTAAAGATCAATGGCTTAATTTATTCGAACAAAAAAGATATAATTTCTATACAATACCTTCACGCTTATATTATCCTCAAACCGTACAGAGTTTTACGTGATAATAACGTTAAGACTCATTCAATTATTGGATGATGGTTTCAGAAAAGAACTTATCGAAGAAAAGAAGGACGATTTGGTGAAAAGTGGACTGGTGAAGTCGTTATTAAAAAAGGCTATAACCAATGAAGCGACATGGAGGTTGTTTAATAATAAATATAGAATGAGTATGGAGCAATGTCTATAAAAAAAACTAACTTTCCATATTTTTTTGTTAAATAAATCGATTTTTTACTTATCCCGTGTGTTATTTACTTGATAAAACCTGCCCCGACTGTAGGTTTTTTAAAACAACCAGAGGCCAATATCCTATCCTACCCAGGTATTAAACATGACTTTCTCTATCGAGACGCTCGAGCAAAACCGACGTTTGACTGCGAGACCGTAGATCTTATTTTTTTTTACTACCAGAGGTTAGTGACCTAAACTCATCCACCACTCGGGTGCAATAGCTGGGCTGAAAACGTGTTTTTCATCTACCCCGAAGTGTTTTCATTCATAAACTCCTTAGTGACCTAAATAGATGAAATCGGCAGAGGACGGTCGCGTGCATAAAGTGAGTTTTTCGAAGAAAGACGCATCCAGATATTCCACGCATCAGATCGCTCTCCAAAGGTAATTTAATTTATATTTAATAATTATTAATATATTATCAATCTAAGCAATCATTGATTTGAAAATAATTAATTTTCAATTATGGACTTAAGACAACTCGCAATCATACATAAAGTTGGGTCGGCTATTCAGACCTATCGTGAACGTGGTTGGAAGACGATGAAATTGGAGGATCTGAAATTGATACCTTTTGATTATATTGAATTGTATCATCCACGTGACATCCATTGGCGTCAGAGGGAACGATATCAGCCATACCTGGAACACTACAATAAAGGAGAAATTCATATCGATGGACCACCTCCTTTGAAAAAAATTGTTATTTGCGTTGTGTGTATTTATAACGTAATAATGATTGTATTTTATTGGAAATAAAAACTTGATCAATATTTCGCTTCATTTTCAAGTACTCAAATCCACTGCCATCCAAAATACCAATCCAGAAAGTTTAATTCGATTCGAATCCGCCGCCATCCAAGATACTAACCTAACATTGCACATTACGATCGGCTTTTGTTATGACGTCATTAGGTTTATCTTTTGTATATCTTTATAATATCACATTAAAAATGGCAGACTGTGCTGAAACACACATTTGCACTACTACTGTGGCTTGCACATCTACTGATATCAAATCAGAAGGGCCGGTTACACAAAGGTTATAATCGAAATAATGATTAACACGTATGCAATTTAGTGGACTGTATAATTAACGCAGTCTAAAGGTTCTACAAACACAAGCACCGTAGTCCGCAACTCGTCGTCACTCTCGAGCATCTCAACACACGCTGTCCCTGCCGTGCGTAAAGCCTCCGAAGCTTCGCTTCACCCAAACAAAAGAGTTTTCTAAACCGCAACACCTTGCCAAAACACTTTATCAATAAACGTATGATGTTATATTCAAATACCTCTGTAAAAATCAGTACGCTAATGTTGTTATTATTTTCAGAAAAAAATTTAATAGTCAAGGTGCCTGCCTCGCGAGATTTTCGGAGTTTTCGATAATTTGACGTAACAGAAAAACTGTGGGGGGTTGTTGATACATTTTCATGTCAGTCTGTGTTCCTTATGTCAAGCCCAAATCTAAATGTTTCCCTCCTTGGTATAGTAGAGACACTCTTTTGACCTTAAAAAACAAAAACCGAGTGTGGGAACTTTGGAAAACTCACCGCAGTTTAGAATCACGAAACACTTTTGTTAACTTAAGGTGCTTATGTAAGTCCCTATTAGAAAAAGACTATACTAACTACATTAACAAAATCTCCTCTAATATCTCCTCAAACCCCCGGCAGTTCTGGGCGTCATAATAATAGGGAAATACCAGATATAGTTTTTAATGGCCCTCGTCTAGCTGTGGGACTCAATAGACCGGAACTTTTTAACAATTTTTTTAACGAATGCTTTGTTCTCCCTCGTAACATCTCCAGTGAGTTTGAAGACCCACACTTGCATCATGAAGCTTCTAATTTTACATTATCTGATTTACAAACTTCTCCATGTGAAGTCTATAAATTCCTATGCAAAATTAATCCACATCGCTCTATAGGCCCTGATGGACTAAGTCCTGTATTTTTACGCAACTGTGCTTCTTCTCTCTGTATTCCATTGAGTATAATTTTCAACAGATGCTACTCCTTAGGTCTCTTTCCATCTCAATGGAAACGTGCGAATATTATTCCGATTCATAAATCAGGTTCCAAATCGGACGTTACAAATTACCGACCAATTTCTTTACTTCCTATTCTTTCTTTAATTTGTGAAAAAATTATTTTAAACCGCCTCTTTTATTTTACTTCTCCGCACTTATCCACCAAACAACATGGCTTTGTTCCGGGCCGCTCTTGCTTGTCAAATCTAGCTGTTTTCCAAAAGCACTCCGTGGAAGCCTTAGAAAATAATTCACAACTAGCTACAATATTCCTTTATTTCTTTAAGGCTTTTGATTCTTTGAATCACAACCATCTACTTCATAAGCTTAGCCACCTCTTCAACTTGCATGGAAATTTCCTTCTGCTATTACGTAGTTTTTTTAATAACAGATATCAGCGAGTCATTTTTTCAGGCCATACTTCAAATTGGTCAACTGTTCCTTCAGGTGTTCCTCAGGGCAGTGTTCTTGCCCCCTTTTTGTTTAACCTTTTTATTGATGACTTATCATCTTAATTATGTCCCTCTCAAGCCGAAATACTTATGTATGCAGATGACTGCAAAATATTTAGGCAAATTCACTCCGCTGAAGACAGTTTAATACTTCAACAGGCACTCAACATCGTAACCAACTGGTGCTCTGATTCTTCTCTTCGATTAAACCCAAACAAATCCACCGTAATGACCGTAACTCTTCGCAAAAATCCTCTAGAATTTAACTACACAATTGACTCTATTTTATTACCCAGAACCATTCTTCAGAAGAACCTAGGGGTATTAATTGATAATAAGTTAAACTTCACAGCACACATAACTGCAACAAAACGCAAAGCTATGTCTCTACTAGGAATATTATACAGATTTACGGACATAATGGATGCAGCTTTCTTTAAATTATACTTTTCCACATTAGTCTTCCTAGTTGTGAATTATGCTTCCCCTATTTGGTCTATGGCTGCAGCCTCTAATCTTTCTTCTCTTGATTGCGTACTAAATTTCTTTGTTAGAATAGTTAAATATCGTATACCCTCTCTCCGGACTTCCTCTAAGGAAGCCATCCTAACGGCCTTGTCCCTAGACCAATTTTCGGTATCTCGAGAAAAATCTGACCTCCTCTTATGTTATAACATTTTAAACTCTAATATAGACAGTCCAGAACTCTTGGCCTCTTTCGGTTTACGAGTACCCTCTAGAACAACACGCTCGATGGATTTACTCCACATTCCAGCCACAAGGTTATCTATTGTTAGGCGCTCTCTTTTTTTCCGTCTACCTACCCTATTTAATTATCTACCTTCCCACATAGATCCGTTTATCCTTTCCTGTAAATCATTTATCAAAGGTTCTAGAGCTCATTTACCCCATTCTCACCTCTGATTTCTTTGTGCTCTATCCGCAGTGTTATTTTCTCTTTTGTGTTGTATTCTTATTATTATTCTCTGTATTTTCCTGTTTTTATTCGCTTTTATTTATACTCATGATGTTATATATTTCACTCTAAAATGGCGAATGCTCTATGTGAAATTTTTAATTAAATAAATAAATAAATCTCGTAGTTTTCCCGCAATCTTTGACTAAGCCGATAATCGACCGTATAGTTCAACAGGTAGCGTATCCAAAGTCTTTTTAAAATAAGCTATGGTAAGTTTCTGATAGTTAAAAAGTATATCAAAACTCCTATTAATTAATCAATGAGTACTGTTATTAATTTTGATCTCTTACCTTTCGTAGTTTAATCGTTTACGAACATTAACTACGATGACACCAAAACATTCGATATTGTAACCTGATAGGTTTTACAATTACATATAAAATTACGCAGAAATCTATAGTTAGTCATAGCTATTAAGGCTAATTGCCTATCCTCTTCCATTCCTTCAAAAATAATAACTACCTAAAAAAACAACCGATGTTGGTGATAACTCATTGGATATTAAAACCATAAATGTTTAACAACTAGAATGCAATAGTGACGCACATACACAGATTAAGAAAAGGCAACTGGGCTTCACCTTTCTTTACGAAATTCAACCCTCATTAATTTCTTAATATTCCGTTCCTTTTTCAGCCCTTGTTTGATGAGGACTCGGGATAAAATTATCATTTATTTTTTCCTACGCATCTGCATCAATATGCCCATTAAGTAATTGATTACGATATATTTTAAATTGGCCGATGTCTTTTACGTCTTCGAATCGCCTATATTTCCCAAAATTTATAATAATTACATTTTGCACATTACCAATCCCTTGCTACCTCGCTATACATTTCTGTTCTGTCTGCCACAGCGTTTTTTCCATACAACTACACTCGGGTAGTAGTACATTTTTCAGTTAATATCCGTAAGGTTGGAAAAAAATTGATGCTTCTTTTTTATCTCCATATCGTATTTGAGCGATATATATCGTGTATAACTTCACACACATTAATTCGATCACTTTCTTTGTGAAACGGTGGAACAGCCTACTTCTATCTATTATATTTTGTATAATAGCAGTCGGTGTTGTCTTTCGAAGCATTAATTAGCCATGGAAGTACCTCTACATTTCATTAAAGGTAGTAAATCATCGTTGTCTAAAAATCAAGCAATAATTGTGAACCGGAGGTTCGTGCGGCACTCGCCCAAGGGTGGTGAATGGAGTCGCGTGAGGACTGTGGGGGGACCGAAAACTAGGGACAGTCGTATGCGGCCTCCGTATTTATGTCCGCCCGACTGGCCGCCCTAGGCATAGCTCGCCGAGAGCAATGCTACCGCTGGGTACCTGCGTCCCAGAAATCTACTCCACTGCGCTGTTTCCTGTGCGTTGTAAATAATACACTACAATCATACTTTGGTTTCCGATCTTGACCCTGCTTTGTCTGGTTTTTGATTTTGGCCTGAGGATTTTGGTTGTCTGTCTTGTCCATCGAAACAGGGGGAGGCTAACTGAGCACCTCCTTCTCACCTGTCTCGTCTCCCTCAACTGCGGAGTCTTCGAACCTGAAAAACGTCCTTCTCCGCTTCTTTGCATCGGACCTGAAAAAGGATCCTTGCTCTTCCCCTCCTCGGTCTTCCTCCTTTCTGCAGGTCACCAGAAAGGGTTTGTTCCTTGCGGTGCTTGAGTCGCGAAGCGGGGGGAGGCTAACCAGTTCCTACTTCTCACCCTCTTCGTCTCCGCCTTGCATCCGGTCGTGGACCCCCCTTTCAGATGTCCTCTCTCGCCCAACTTTTGGCAATCTGATCCTTCAGGGTCATTTGGGATTATTGTACTCCCTTTTATCCACTGCACCTGCCGATGGAACCATTCGGGGCTGCGTCCTCAAGCTCGAAAATTGCTCCCACTAGCATGATCTTGAGGGGGCAACACAAGGGAAGCATCTCCTGTGATGGTCTCATAGCCTTCAACACCCCTGAGGGGCAGATCAAGCAAGTTACCCAGGATTACCTGAGTATAATGCAGATCGCATCCCTCCTGAGAACGGAGGATCCCGCAAACATCCGCAGCATCGCTCGTCCTTCCAGGAGAGACAGCCACGAGACTGGCCAGTAGCCTGTGATGCTGACCAGCATCGGGCTCCTTCCTCTAAACCTCCCGAGACCGCCAAGTCTTGCAAAGCCAAGGGGAAGAAGGGCAAAGGCAATGCCAAGGCTGGCAAGGCGGTGGAGCAGACTCCTAGTCCTCCTTCTGCTCCTTCCTCTACGCTTTCTTCTGCCTCTCCTGTTGCTTTATCTGCGCCTACATCTGCTGCTTCTTCTTCTGCTTCTGCCCATTTCCCTGCTTCCCCGGCTCTACCAGTCCATTCTCCACCTCTAGTGTGGGGCCTGCCCAGGCTACCCCACACTCCGACCTGCCTCCCTCCACATCTATCGATCTCACCCGCATCCAGGCAAGTGAGCTGATGGAGATGAAGACTTCTTTCTCTTTAAAAAGGAAACTTTCTTACTCTGAGGAAGAGCTGCCTAAACAACGACCCAGAGTCTCCTCGGAGACTGATACTCTGCCCGGGCCGCTGCCGGCACTATATCCCTGTTGCACTTCCCTCTGAGTCTGAACCTATGGAGGCCGAGCCTTCCCCTTCGGCATCCAAGAGAAAACTTTCTCCTCCGACAGAGGGATCCACTGACAAGGATCCATCAACAGAAACTGCCTCTCGGAATGAGCCACCCCCTAGTGAGGAGCCTTTTCGGGAGGTGAAGCGGAGGAAGAGGGGAACCAAGAAAGCCGCTGCTGGCTCTACTCCTGCTCAGCAACCAACCCGCCCTCGAATAAGGCCCATTACAGTATATGGCATTACCGACCACATGACCTTCATTAATATGCTCCAACAGAAGTGCGGAAAAGAATTCGAACTGGACATTCGCGACGTCTCGACTCAGGTTTTTGTCCGCACTTCAGAACAACGCCTGGCTGTTATGGATGAGCTCGACTTTCTCAAGCTCGAGTATCACACCCAGCCTGATGAGCAGACCCGCACTGCCAGGCTCCTTATCAAGGGTCTGTCCAAAAACATCCCTCTTGACAAGGTAGCGGAGGGCTTAGCATCCCTGGGCATGACAGTAAAGACCATAAAACATATGGCCCAGTGCGAGGAGTAGGGCAATCCACCGGAGAAGACGAGAAAGCTCATTGCCACGGTCGAGAAAAATCCTGGACTCCCCCTTCTCCACAATATAACGCACCTTTTGCACTGTCGGGAGCGAATACAATACTTCAGGGGCGGAGTAACGCCACAGACCTGCTACCACTGCCAAAGGTTCGGGCACTCCGCCTCAAGGTGTAAAATGGTTCCGCGTTTCTATAAATGCGCCGGGAACCACATATCTCGAAACTACACGCTTCCCCCGGATGGGCAGAGAAAATGCTGCAACTGCGGGGGCGATCACCCTTCCACCTACAGGCTCTGCTCTGTGTATGTGCAAGCCCTCGACAAGGTACTGGAAGCCAATAGGAAGAATGACGCCTTGCAGCGGAAAGCCACCAAGGGGCGAGTGGCGACTCCATCGGCAGTCGCGGCCAGGCCCACCATGGTGGTCCCTGGCAAAAATTTTGCTGCTGCAGTAGCTGGGGTTAACCAGGACGCCCCCGCAGTTGACACCTCTCTGCAAGACGGAGCCCAGCCGGCAATCCCTTTGCAGCCTCCGGCTCAGAGGGGCAAGGCCGCTGGGCGTGGGAAAGAGAAGGTGGCACCGCCACCTTCCTCTTCTCCTTCTTCTACTCCCTTCCAGCCACCTCAGGCTGAGAGCGGGATATCTTTGTCTGCTAGTACGCCTACCACTTTGCCTCCTCAGGCTGGTCCATCATCTGATGCTGATTTGGAGTTATGGGCTACCATTCTTTCCATAACCAAGGTGCTTAGGCGTTACATCTCCAGCTGCCAGGGACAGGTCCTTCTGTCCCTGCTATATGAGCTAGCCTGCTCCAGAACAAACGATGGCTCCAAGGCTTAAGAGAGGCGTGTTAGGGGTAGTGGTTTGGAACGCCAACGGTCTGCGTCAGCGCGTTGACGAGCTCCTCTCATTATTCCTCGACCTTGGAGTCTCCATCGAGGCTGTTGGGGAGACGAAACTCCAGTCCCACATAACCCTGAGGTGTGGTGGGTGGAACATCCTGAGAAAAGACAGGGCCACTCCTGATGACGGAGTTGCACTCCTCATTCATCTCTCCCTTAAATTCCAAGAGGTCCCGCTCCTCAGTATGCGGCTGCTGGAGGCGGTGGCAGCTGACATAGCGCTAACTAGGGGGAAGGTGCTAGTCGTGGCGGCCTATGACCGCCCGGGACTCGACCTCGAGGAGGAAGATATGAGCGCCCTCTTCCCCCGTGACGGGACTCCCACCATAGCCATCGGGGATTTCAACGCCATACACCGAGACTGGAACTCCGCAGCATCTAACTCGAGGGGTAGGCGGCTACGTCAATATGTCGTTTCAGAGGGCCTCACGGTGGTGGCTCCGACAGTCCCTACGTTCCTGCCCTCAAATGACGTCCTGGATATTGCCATAGTCAGCAGCGCCCGGGCCTCTGTGGAGGTCAGGAAGCTCAACGAGCTGTCGTCGGACCACCTGCCGATTTTATTACAATACGGCAACCTGCCGATGAGACTACCCCCTCTGCAGCGAAGGGACTTCGCCAGGGCTGACTGGGGAGCCTTCCGACTGCACATCGCTGGAGCGCTCCCAGCCCACCTCGATGAGCCGGCTACCAGTCAGCAGGCGGAAGAGATGGCTACCACCATATCGGCGGTGGTGCAGCAGGACGCCGACTTAGCCATCCCCATCAGGCTAACCCCAAGGCGGATATCCCGCCGCTTGCCGGAACCTGTGCGGAGACTGATTACTCACCGTAATTCAGTGCACAGGAGGTGGCAGCGGCACCGCACGCCGGACTTGAAGGCACTCCTTGATCGTCTTAACAGGGACGTCAAGGAGGCATTCAGGTAGGTCAAAACAAACGCCTGGGAGGATTACCTGGGTGAGGTCTCCTTCGCCGACAATTCCTTCTGGAGGGCCTGCAGAGGGCTCAAGGCCGCTCAGAGGCGGGACCCTCCCTTACAATCACCGAACGGTTTGGTTTACTCTGCCAAGGAGAAGGCCACAGAGTACGCCAACTATCTGGAGAACAGCTTCCAGTTGAACCCATCGAGTCCTTCCGCTGCGGGGGCAGAGAGGCTGGTTAAAGAAGCTGTGGTGAACCTTAGGAGCGACCGAGGGTTTGCTCCTGTTCTCCCTCGGATCACCCCCCGGGCCGTGGTGGAGGTTATGAAGGGCCTCTCCACGCATCGTTCCCCTGGGGATGACAGCATCAGCAACATTTCAATAAAGCAGCTGCCGATAGCGGCCGTTGACTACCTAACGGCACTTTTTAACGGCTGCCAGAACACTGCGGACTTCCCGAAGGAGTGGAAACGTGCCAAGATCATCGGCATCCCGAAGGCAAACTCGTCCTTGGGTGCCGTTGATAGCTACCGGCCGATTTCCCTCTTCAACGCTTTCGGGAAGATGTTCGAGCGCCTCCTCCTGCCACAGCTCACCACCTGGCTGGCAGCACACTATGTCATCCCCAGTGAACAGTTTGGCTTTCGCCAACGTCATTCTACGGTTCACCAACTGGCTAGAGTCACCAGCTATGTTACCGATGGGTTCAACAAAAAGAACAAAACAGCGGCCGCCTTCCTGGGCATAAGCAAGACATTCGACCGGGTGTGGCACGAAGGCCTCCTGGCCAAAATGCACTGGGCTGGCCTCCCGAGTCAGCTGATCCGGCTCACGGACTCCTACCTGATGGAGAGGGTGTTCTGGGTCAGTTGGCAAGGGGAGCGGTCCAACCTCCGCCCTGTACTTGCTGGCGTGCCACAGGGTTCAGTCCTGGGGCCAACCCTGTTTAACACGTATACGCACGACTTCCCCCTTCAGCACGGCCCACACGTTATCGTTGGACTTTTTGCGGACGACGCGGCTGTTCTCGCCCAGTCAGCCAGTGAACACCAAGCCACGATCTACCTCCAGCGAGCCCTCTCCACCATCTGCGAGTGGTACCGCAAATGGAGAATTGCGGTCAATCCAGGCAAGACGGTCACTGTTATGTTCAAGGCAAGGCCCGGGCAGCAGCAACCAGCCGTTCAACTCTCTGTTTAGGGTCAGGCCATTCCCTGGTCCAGCGAAGCCAAATACCTCGGCGTCACGCTGGACAGAAGCCTGACCTGGAAAAAGCATGCCATGGGCCTAAAAAGCAAGACCCTGGGAGCAGTGCGCAGGCTTGGTCCCATCCTGAGTTCCAGATAGGTGACGCTCGGAACCAGGGCGCGGCTCTACAAGTCCTGTGTACTGCCAATTATTCTATCCGCTTCCCCGATCTGGTCCGGAGCAGCCCCCACGCACATCCGCCAGCTCTGTGTTGCTCAGAACACGGCCCTGCGAACTATCCTCCGCGTCACCTGGAGCGATTTCGTCAGGGTCAGAGAGATTGAGACCACCACTGGTGTAGAACCATTAGAGCAGACCTTGCGCAGGAGAGCTAATGTGTTCTACACCAAGTGCAGCCGGCACCCTACACCTCTCTTCCGGCTGATCTCATCCACCAGGGTCATGCCTTGGGATAGGCATAAGCGTCCTATCGCGGCAATGGGCCCCGCTTATCAACCTCCGCCCAAGAGGCAAAGGCAGCAGTAAGCAGCTGCCAACCAAACCTGCACCTCACGCCCTGATATGATAAGCTTGCCATTCCACGTTCATAGCTTATCTGGCAACCTGGCTGGGGGGCACCATGCCATCCCCCCAACACCCGTACTGCAAGCCGCCCTAGGCTCTTTGGGTACCGGCCGTCCGCTGAGATGCATCGTCACGTCGCGCCTAGTCGTTCACCGTCCGGCTTCGACCACCGTCCACCATAGGTAAAGTGTGTTGCACTCCGTCCCTTCCCTTCTCGTTACCCGCTATCGAGCGCTTGCTCTACCACAGGTAAAGCAATAAAGTTTCTTAGTTCACTCATTTCTCATTTGTTGCTCCTGAGTCTCTCCCTCTCCTCACCACGGTTCAAATGGTAGCAGAGCGTGGTTGTTAATTGGTCGTGCTGGCGCATCGCTCGATGGAGACTCCCGTAGAGACAGAAGTTCCTAATCCCTCTCCACCTCCGCTGTCGGACTCCTCGGATTTCCCGCCGGGTACCGGTTGGATTAACAAGTTGTCGAAGGCCGAAGGAATTGATATGTGCCAAAGATTTGGGTTGGTGACGGAGGGCACATTAGAAGGAATTCGTCGGCGTCTTCGCGAATTTGTCCGCGGTTTAAGTGATAGGGAGTGTTCGCCCAAAAGCGAGGGTCAGGCGACAATGGCCCGAGGAGAAGAGACGAGAGATGCGGCAATGAAATTTGAGTGTGATTACGGCGGCCTTGAGGTGGGAAGTGAGGTTTAGTGGTAGTTTAGGGAAAGCGCGATGGGATTCCTCGAGAAATTAGGCAAATTTGGCACCTATTTCTCATTAGACGAAACTACCAGATTTAGATTACTTCCCGAAGTTTTAGTAAGTAAGGCCAGGGAGTGGTTTTGGGCGAATGAATTCCGTGACTTGGAGTCGCTTAATCGGGAATTTTGGCGTACCTTTGCTCGCCCTAACTACCAATTTCGCTTAAAGCGCGACCTCCTGAATCGTACCCAAGGGCCGACAGAGGGGATAGCCGAGTATGTGTTGAATGTTAAGAGGATGAACGGCCGGCTGGACGAACCTATCTCGGAGAGGGAATTGTTATCCATCAGGTGTAGTAACCTGAGTCCCGATTATCTCTGGCAATTAACAAATCCTCCGCGTGGCATCGACGAGTTGGTGGAATGGAGACGGGGCGTGGAAGAGAGACGCGACCTAATCCTCACGTATAGTGAACCGTCAGCGAAAGGAGAAATGGTATACTCAGAATTTGGGTACGAATGTAGTGATAAGGATAGATGGAATCTCCCACAAAGCTACCCACGCAGGCCGGGAGATAGAAATCAGTCTTCCTATCCCGTATCCCCCACATGCTGGTGGTACGGTCAATTTGGGCACGTGGCAAGAAGGTGCAATCGCAACCCGGGAAACGAGGGACCCGCGAGGTATTGAGGCCGCATCGCGCTCGCGGGAAGACAGTGGCCACCGTTTACCGTCCTAGGGCCCCTAACGTTGACCTATCGCCTACTGTCCCGGTGTTGGCGAATCGCGTGCAGGTCTACGCCCTTTTTGATTCGGGAGCCGTATCATCCTGTGTTAACGAAACGTTTCTAATGGGTCTGACCGTTTCGCCTGAGAAAATTTTCGACGTGTCGATAAAGTGTTATGGGTTTAATTCGGGCGAGGAAACGGTCAGCCGAGGTGTCAAACTTACGATCAAGATTCAAAACCTTTCTTGGGAACATACGTTTTTAATCCTGAGTCGATCCCCCTGTCCCATCATCCTAGGGATCGATTTCATGCAAAAAACTGGCATGTTATTGGATTTTGTTGAGCACACCTACGCGTTTAAGTGCAGCCCCTCCGTTATAGTGCATTTTCAGGAGAAGCACGCGGGAAACGACAAGCCGCCCGAGTCGTGCGACGTCCCCCAATACCTCCTGGAAGAACAGAAGGGGTGTTAGGAAATTCGTTAAGAGAGTTTGAGGATGTAGTTACCAAAACGCTAGGCTGCACTGATTTGTTAGAGTATAATTTGCCGTTAGTCGATTCATATCCCGTCAGGTCCCCTCCCTTTCAATGCGCCCCTCCCAAGTTGAGAGAAATGAAGACTCATGTTGGCGAATTGCTGGAGAAGGGGGTTATTTGCGAGTCAAGTTCGCCGTACGCCAGCCCCGCATTTTTGATACCCAAGAAGGATCTTAAATCCAGATTAGTCGTCGATTACAGGAAACTTAATCGAAAGGTTGTCTTTGATGCCTTCCCGCTGCCGACGGTGTAGAACGCCTTATGGCATTTTAAAAAAGCAAGGTATTTCACGGTGTTAGATCTTAATTCGGCCTACCACCAGATCCCGCTAAGTGTAGAGAGTAGGAAAGTCACGGCGTTTGTCGCTCCCTTCGGGCAATACGAATACCTAAAATTACCGTTTGGAATCTCTACCGGCGGGCAGATCCTTTCGCGTCTTCTGGTGTTGCGTGGAATAAAATTGGAATTTGTGTTAAACTATTTGGACGATGTGGTTATATATAGTGAGAAGTTCGAAGATCATGTCCGTCATGTTCGCGAAGTGTTAGCCCGCTTTCGCGATGCTAAACTTACCGTTAACCCGGAAAAAATCCACCTAGCCTTTCGGGAAATACGTTATTTAGGGCACATTGTCTCGGCTAGCGGCATTAGGATCGACCCGGAGAGGACGAGAGTGATTCGGGAATTTCCCGAGCCCCGAGATGTTAAGAGTGCGCGGAGATTTTTGGGAATGTGCTGCTACTACGCGAGATTCATTCAGTCCTTTTCGGAGCTGACGGCTCCCATTAATAAATTAAAAAAGAAAAACGCTCGCTTTGCATGGGGGCCTGAGCAGAAACAAGCAGAAACAAGGAAAATATCGCTTCGCCTCTCGTCTTGCAAATCCCCGATTTTTCTAAAGGTTTCACCTTGCATACGGACGCGTCGGCAAATGCTATCGCCGCCGTCCTATCTCAGTCGGTCGGGGATCGGTTAGCCTCAGTGGCGTTTGCCAGCAGAACCTTAACCGCGGCTGAAAAGAATTACTCCGCCTATAAAACCGAGTGACTCGCGGTGGTATATGGCGTTGAGAAATTTGCTAAGTACCTCTAAGGGAGGGAGTTCGAATTATTCACCGACAACGAGGCTCTGTCGTTGATGCGTCCCCATCCCAAGCCGTTGGGCAAAATCGGAAGGTAGATACTGAGGCTAGCCCCTTATAAGTTTAAAATCAACCACGTGAGGGGAAGCGAAAGTGTCTTCGCCGATTGCCTGTCCCGTATGTATGGAGGAGAAGACGAGCAGGGCGGAGAAAAATTGTGTGTTGCAAAACTCCCCGCTTTCGTTTACATCCATTCTCGACCACCAAAGGATCGACCCCGAGTGTATTAGTTTAAGAGAAGGGTTGAGTCAGGGGAAAAGGATCGGTAGATTTAAATTGGTCCGGGAGTTGTTGGTATATCGTTCGCCTCGGAGTAGGCGTAACCGTGTGTATGTGCCGACAACCGTGCGGCCGATGATAGTGCGTTATTTTCACGACTCGGCCTTATGGGCGTATTTAGGTGTGCAGAAGACCAACGAAAGGATTGCGCGCGAGTTTTATTGGCCCAGGATGTACGGTGAAGTCAACAAATATCTAAGGACATGCGGAGAATGTCAGAGAGCAAAACCGGCGCAAAATTCCAACGTGGGTTACCATTCGGCGGAAGTCAATGCCAAACCCTGGGACAAAATTTATATCGATTTTGTGGGGCCACTGACGTGCACGCGTTCAGGCAATAAGTGCCTATTAGTAATTATTGACGGGTTCAGCAAATTCGTTAGCGTGCTTCCGATGAGAGACATGACGGCCGAAAACACTGTTAAATACCTCAACCAGAAGGTGTTCTCTCTATTGGGCTTCCCAAAGTGCGTAGTCTCGGACAATGCGGCTGTGTTCACATCGGACAAATTCAAGGCAATGTGTTTTAATTATGGTATAAAACATATAACCACGACCCCTTATTACCCGCAGGCCTCCTTAGTGGAAAGGTTCAACAGGAACTTAAGAACCGCCCTAAGCATATACCACCATGATCTTCAGGATCGTTGGGATGAAGGGTGTCATCTATTAACGATTGCCTTCAATTGTGCCACTCATGAAAGCACAAGGTGTTCTCCGGCGAGCCTTTTCCTCGGGCGGGAATTAAACCACCCCTTGGGGATGCAGTGGGGAATCGATAATGAGTTAGCACAAGGGGAGGCGAGAGCTACCCTAGAGGAAAAATAGGCAACGGCATTGCAGAACCTTAAACGAGCTAATAAGATCGTTGAGACTAGATATAATGCGGCACGTGACCCCCAACCCTATAAAGTCGGGCAAGAAGTAGTCTGTAGGTTCCACCCGATGAGCTCTGCCCCGAATAAGGTCTCAGGGAAATTACTTCCGCGGTGGTCCCAACCGTACACGATTACCTCGTTTTCGGGGCCGGTCACGGTCGAATTGAGCGATCCGCGTACGGGCGCGTTCGTGAAGCGCTGTCACGTTTCCCAGCTCAAACCCTTCCATGCCCGGTAGAGGGGTCTGGGAGAGCCAACACCCTCCTTCTCCAGCCTAACCTTCCTCGCCCTGTATCTTCGGTGGACGGCGGCCGTAGGCGTACGGGTGAGTTTGTTTTCCCATTTGTCTTGCCTTTGTGTTGGTTATTGTTGCGTGGTGACTGCCGGGGCTCATCCAGCCCGGGGTAACCCTCTCTCCCGCTCCACCTCCCTTCCTGATGCATTGGTGATTGCCTCCCCGCGCTTTCGTGGGGTGTTTGTTTTTTGGGTGTTTTCCTTGAGATACTCTCCGGTTTGGTTTCTTGTGAAAATGACTGTTATCCTGAAATTTTCACCTGCGAGAATGCTGTTTATTGGGTGTACATTTTTTTGGTATGTGAAATACAAATAATCTGCCAACGGAAGTTATTCATGTGGTGGTTGTTATGTAATGGTGATGTGCTCGCGGCAAGACAGTGATGTAATTCTAAGTGATTGTATTATAAGAAATACATATAGGAAATGGTTGCGAATACCAACAGACGATTTGGTGCATATAGTTTTTCTTAGGGAAACTGCTGTTTGTTTTTTTTGATTGATTTGCAAAAGCTCTTGGTTATGTCTGATTTGGTCGCAGCCGCAGAAGTTATTTCAGAGTTTGTTTGGTTGGTGTGAGTGTTGGATTGTATTTTGGTAATGGCTTTATTGTATATGCACGGTATTATAAGAAATACGTGTAATCGTGAACCATACGAATTATTTGGTTATGTGGTACATCATTTGGTCGCCGATGGCTTCTCTCCCGGTTTCCCTTAACTTACCCGTTTCCTTTCCCTTCCCTGCAACACACGGGGGTCTATGTGTTCTGGGGGCGGTGAGGGAGGATGAAACGGAGGTTCGTGCGGCACTCGCCCAAGGGTGGTGAATGGAGTCGCGTGAGGACTGTGGGGGGACCGAAAACTAGGGACAGTCGTATGCGCCCTCCCTATTTATGTCCGCCCGACTGGCCGGGCTCTTTGGATCCCGGCCGTCTGCTGAGACGCATCGCCACGTCGCGCCTAGTCGTTCACCGTCCGGCTTCGACCACCGTCCACCATAGGTAAAATGTGTTGCACTCCGTCCCTTCCCTTCTCGTTACCCGCTATCGAGCGCTTGCTCTACCACAGGTAAAGCAATAAAGTTTCTTAGTTCACTCAGTTGTTCTCATTTGTTGCTCCTGAGTCTCTCCCTCTCCTCGCCACGGTTCAATTGGGAAAAGAGTTCAAAGCGTACTGCAGACGCCGTACACCCTGCAATGGTAACATGTTTTTATGGTACCTATAAGTTTTCTATATACTTAATATTAATAAATTTGGAGGAAAATCGCTTTACGAATGTACCCGTGAAATTTTAGGGTCAGAATGTGATACTATATAAGAAATCCTGAGGACAGGACACCGTTTTTATCTCTCGATGGACGGCTATTTTGGCGTTACTATTTTTCAAGAAAGGCGCCTTTCCGAATAAAACTTCCTCACTGATTTATTTGAGATTTCATTCATACAAGAAATAATTACATTTTTGCCAGAATATAAGAAGTTTTTAGTTTTTTTTTAAACATTTGAAAATTACGGACGAAGATAACTTACTGAAAAAATGTAAAGATTTGCCTCGGGCGTTGATGGATGGAAGCCGACAAAAGGTAGTTTTCAGGTTAGTGGCATATTTTTGTTAATATTACACATTACTTTTCGCTTCCATGAAACCTATCTTCTTTGACATAAAGACCCCGTTTTGCGCGAATTTCGTTTAGCGCGAAATTTTCAGGAACCTAACGAGGATATTTTCCATGGATGTGAAAAGTAGTGTGATATTAATAAAAATACGCCGTTAACCTGGTAAAACTTCTTCTCGGCTTCCATCCATCAATGCCTGATGAAAATCTTTACGTTGTTTGAATAACTTATCTTCATCAGTAATTTTCAAATGGCATAGAAAACTAATAACTTACGTATATTCTGGAAAAAATGTAAATATTTCCTTTTTGAATGAAATCGATACTAATGATGCATAATGTTTGTATGTGTGTCTGCTAAAGCCTAGGGCACTTCTGCTTTACATAGAAGGTGAAATTTTGCATGTGGATATCTTGGATATATCCATCCAAGGTAAAAATCCAAAAACCCCATATTTATTAGTTTAAGTAAGACAAAAAAAAATGTTTAATTTTAGAAAATGGATTTAGCGCAATTTTTCAATGCTTGATGGTGCTAATGAAAGTTTCAAAAAACAAGTATATTTCTATTCTTTATGAGTAATCATTTTATATATTGAGAAAAATGTTTTAATATATACATTATTAAAAACATACAGTTGTGAATTTCTTGATGTGGTGTTTACACATCTGGCTTTAACCTGGATTGAAAGTTACTGTTAAGCGTTACGGGATTATTTTGAAAAGTGAGATTTTTCCCTATCGTTATCCAGGGGTTCTACTCTGCTGTGTGTGTTCACTTCTTGAGAACTGTGTGGAACAACATTAGTAGGATATCACTCCTGGTTGGGCCTGGAAACCCATTGGGGAGGGAGGCATTGCAAACTTAGCTCAACCTACTTGTCTTGCTTAGTTTTCATCAGTAATCACATACATGTGCACACACACTTGATTATTTTGCAAACTGGAATGACCCTCAAAATAGTTTATAAAGAATTATTGTAAAAGGTTTTCAATATGTTATTCAAGGAATAGAAACTAATAATTCAGAACTATGAAAGATTATAGGTACCTGCCAATGGGACTTTAAAAGACATTAATTATAATTACTCCAGGCGATGAACTGGATATTCTGCTAGTACACAATAAATCAGCGAGGAAATTTTATTCAGAAAGTCACCTTTTAGAAATAATAGCTTCAATAACTGTCGATAGAGCAAATGAAACGGTATGTCATCCTATTTATGGCTAGGCCGCCTCAATTGTTGGCCACCTTTGTTTTTTGAACACCTGGTAGGCATGTGCCTGCTTCTCTCGATAACGAATTTGCTTAAAACAGGGTTGCGCAAAGTAAGGTATGACTATTTGTTATTTATTTTAGACTCTTTAACTTCTATTTGACGGAAAGAGACAAGACTTCCATGGTCAGCTGTTAAGAGAATGACACCTGAAGAGAGGAGAAAAGCTCGAAAAGAGGCAGTCATGGAAACAGATGAGTGGAGAGATTTGCGGTAAGCAGTGCTTCATTTAAAATACTTAATGTTTAACTTATTTCATTTTTGAAGTGATAATGCAGAAATAAGTTTGTACATGAAATTGATAAATTAAGCTAATATATTACACTAATCAGATGTTAAATATTCCTGCAGATGTAAGCTTTTAAATTTTGTTCTGAAATTTTTATATCATTGGTTGCATATGACAAAAATAATTTCTTTTCCTGTTATTTAGTGGAATCATATTTTCACTCTTATATGACCCTTGGAAAAGATTTCAATTGACTGAATGATTGTCTCATTTTGATTTCTGGCCATAGTACCTTCCTTGATCTGCTAATATATCCAGGGCCGGTCCTAGCCAATTGGCGGCTCTGGACAAATTCATTTTTTATGACCCCCCTTAACATTATTACATACTCAGTATTGTGAGAAATAACTGTTAATTGATACAAATAAAAGGGAATAATTAGATGAAAGTTTCATTTCAAAACACAATCAATTCATTTTAATGTTTGAAGTTTATTGTATCTTATAACAAACTTCCATCAATCAAAAGTTTATTTTTCTTGCTTCATGAATTTGAAATCAGCAATTAAAGTCAGATGACAGAACGATGATGCTACAGAATTTTCAATTGAAATAATAGCAAGATCAACCTACCTTTCTTGTGTCATCGTTAAACACAAGTACATTTTAATTAATTTTAACTTTGAAAATCTACATTGACCACTAGCTACTCATATACAGGGCCGGCAGGTGCGTACTGACTGCCTGTGTGCAAAAACAAGTTGGCTACCCCCCCACTCCCTCCCTCCCATAAGTACATATATCTCGGTACCTCTCTCCATTGCCATCAGCGGATTTTCAATTCCTGTTCCAAGTGTTCGTGCTGAATATTCTGTATAGCAGGGATGCTCAAGACGTCGATCGCCAACCTGTTTTAGGTAGATTGCATAAGGATTTCATCGCCTCCCTCTAATAGAACAGATGACCACCCACCTCTGCTTGACTAAATTTTTAACAATGAAGACGGACCCCAAAGATGTAAATTCTACGATTCACGGCATAACAAACAAGGCTCTTACCAAATTCCAATAGGATCGTCCACCGAAAATATAATACGAGAAATAAATGAAGTTTCTCTTGTTAGGAGATAGAAAACATTTATCAGACTAGATCACCACCAAAAATATGACTGTAATGACCTCCAAGTTTGGAACTTTAGCCTAATCCAGTTCTTAATAATTCTTTTGTCTTACTAACCATGGCATTGCCAACCGATGAGACGGAAACCTTACTCCCGAGGTTGGCAAAGCAAATCTGTATAATGTTGTGTTATATTTGCCAGTAGATTTTCAACTGAGATATAAATTAAATTATGTATAATATAGTTGATGAAAGCAATAACATAAAGAATAGTATTATACATATTTATTTATAATCACTCCAATAGTAATAACAAAAACTTTATAGATTTATTAACAAACTCTTATAGGACAACACATGTATAAGTTTTGCATTCTGAAAAACAAACAATATTTCATTTGCTTTGAAACTAAAATTAATACTATAAAAAAACTTCACAAATAAATTTATTTGATCATCAAGACATATCAACTTTAAAGAAAATGAGGAAATTTTTCAAAATATCAATACATATAAAATGAAAATTTTGAGTCTTTACATAAAGTTCAGAAAATCTTTTAATTAGCTGGTGAGTGTCTAATTTTTCTGCTTTCTCATGTTCAATTGAAATGGTTCCCAAATTATCTACTAAGTCTTTCTTGAGCTGTGTTGACCTAAAATAATTTTTTATAATTTTTAATATAGAAAATGACCTTTCATCTCCCACTACTGACACTGGTAATGTTAGCAGAATTCTTAATGTGACAAAGATATTTGGAAACACTATATGCAAATCATTTTCCAACCAATAATTTAAAACTTCCAATGGAGCCATATTAGATCGCACCATATCTTGTGACATATCAATTTCATTCATCAGATCTACTGCATCAATGTCGCTTTTACTTATGTCATTATTAGAAAGTTTTGTCTCTAAAATTTCAGTTTCTTTTTTCATCACTGCTGGCGTATTTCAAATCAGAAAAATTATGCAGAAAATCAAATGCTTTGTTATGCTGCTGAAGTATCTCGAATCTTACACTCAGTGATTTTAGAGTTGTGTCCAAAATTGAAAAATAAAAATTTACTTTGAAATCTCTTTGTGGATCTCTAATTGGTTCATCAACATGCTGATATAATTAAAATGCCTAGCCTTTCTTTTGAGACGTACATTTGTTTTTGGGAAGTCTGGTTCCACCTCAATAGTAGCAGCTAAATCTTTGCTTTGACTTATGTACTCTTTAAACACTTTTCTTTTAAAAAATCTATTACATTTTTAAAAAGATGAATGCAAGTTTTGATGTTTAGCTTCGGCTTCTGCAGAAATTCACTAACAATACTGAATTTAGATAGAGTGTCATACTATATAACGCCTGAACATTCAAATTTAAAGCACTTTTGCAGCAAAACATTGTGCCTGGTAGTGAGTGGTCATATCGACATTTGTTCCATCTATCAACTCTGTAAGACTGGCATATATTTCTGCGATTTCAAATCTCAAGAATTTTATTGCATCTATCCTACTCCCTTCTCCCCCATCTGGTTTCTGAAACTGATTTCAATGTTAATTTTTGAATAGAGAAGAGGTAGAAAAAACATATAATTCCTGCACAACATTGAAGAACTCTCCAGTTTCAAGGGTGACCTTTGCTGCATCATTAATCACAAGATTTAGGCTGTGAGAAGCGCATGGCACAAAAAAGTCCATGAATTGATATCTAAAATTCTTTTTTGTAAGGCATTATGCTTACCAAGCATATTGGAAGCATTGTCATAACCCTGGCCTCTGATATTCTGAACATTTAAATTTAAATCTTCCAACATTTTCAAAACAAATAGGGATAATCCCTCTCCAGTTGAATCTGGAATTGGGTAAAACCCAAGGAAGTGCTTGTGGATTTCCGCTCTTCTGATTTCGGTATTAATTTCTACAAAACGGATTACTATGGTAATTTGTTCTGTATGGCTTACATCCAGGGTAGAGTCAAGGATTATTGAAAAATACCTTGCTTTTCTACGCATTTCTAAAATCACTTCAATAATTTTATCTGAAATGAGATTTATAATTTCATTTTGAATCATATGCCCTAAATATGAGCGAACTACTTTCTTCTGATTTTTCATGCATCTTATGTGCTTAGACATTACTGAATCCAATCCAGCACTGGGTGAACCTCCCCTCAATTTGTTGTCCGCCCGTGTGTGGTGCACATGTTGCACCTGTGCATATAGTCAATAAAATTCCAAACATATTAGAAATATTTGGCATAATTTCAATGAAACGGTTGTCACATATATATCGAAAGGCATCCAGTGGTTTTCTCGATTGATCCTGGAGTATTTGTGGCAATGTTTAAGTTCAGTAAACAGGCTTAAACCTTCAATGTAACTTTTAAATTCATCCTGTTGCTCCGAAAGCAATTCTTGCTGTTTAAGAAAGTCTCCGTCAGACATGTTTTTCAGGGCCAAAACACTGTAAAAAAGATGAAGTTTTTATTAAAACACTTGAACAACTGAAATCGTTTCTTTAGTGACATAGTAGCTTGATCCAATTAAGTATTAAAAAATCTGACACGTAATTTTTTCTTGGGATCATGTATTGATTCATCCTCAGCTTCATGTGAAAATAGTTTCTTTATTTTTCGTCATCAAACAGACAATTCCAGTAGAGAAACGACTACTTTTGGATCCATTTCAAATTCTTTTGCAAGCTCTTTTGCTGAGATTTTCAACCTTTCAAAGTCATTCTCATTGAATGGCATTAAGAGACTTTCTTTGCTTTGCAAAAGTGATAATACTTGATCTAACTGGAGATTTTAGCTTTGCATAATCTTGATAACATCATTAATTTGCGAGAATATTTTACCAAACCACTAAAATCAGAAAAAATTACAAGTTTTTCAGTTCTTTAGCCAATGAAAGTGCTTCTGTTTTGGCGTTTTAGGTCATTAGTTGCTTCTGAAACCGCAATTAACATGTCATAAACCTCATCAACTGAAACCGAATCACTTCAACACAATTAATGATACATTCCCACCGAGTTTCCGATAATGATTTTACTATTAAATCAGTAACATGATGTGTAAAAACCTGCCATAATCACGTCAAGTCAGATAAAGGCACATAAATTTGCTGCAAAACTAACAATTTAGCACTAGATGACTCTGCCATGTTACAGAGTATTAAATTGAAATTGTGGCATCCACAGGGCATAAAGAGACTAGGCTGCCCTCAGACAAAAGTGTCAGTGGCGTAAAAGAATTACCACGATCACCCACTGTGTGATAGGTATGTAATTGGCAAAACTTATTAAATGCAAAACAGGATTAAAATGCAAGGAGACAAAGACTAAGCCCCCTATTCATACTGACCACTTCATGCCAAGAACCCTTTTTGCCACCTGACACAAAGGCATTGGGCCTATTACCAGGCGAACAAAATTCTTGCAGCAGAATGCCGGAGAGTTAGTCTTGGACAAGACACTGGTAGGTGTCATAATCAGGATAACCATATGATACTGATGTTTTTAAGTGTTACCAATCATAGGGACCTCTCTCTTCTACGCTGCAGCAGTATGAACTAATTTGTTTCATACCAGCCAATGCCATGCCCTTTTTATGTTTAACCCTCTCTCTGCCATACTTGGGGACCTTTTCTCCAAAATGGGAGCTTAGTTCTTAGACCACTCCTGGACTTCACGCCATTTCTCCTTTGTTGATTCCCCATTACTTTTTTTCCAAAAATCGAGGTGCATTTTTAGTCTCTCCCATCTCCACACTATTCTACCCAGATTCAACAGCATTTCAGGGAAGACATGGATCACTACCACTGCCCTCATCTCTATTTTTTCTACCACCAGACATATGTACATTTAATCACCAGTGTCATACCGGATATTCCCGCACGGCGGGAGGCCGATGTCCAAAGAAGGCCCATATTTTCTAGGGTTTCAAATTAATTTTGGAGACTTCAAATTTATTTTGGCGGGGGGTCTACACATTTTTTAGTATGATACCATCACTAAACGATATAATTTATTTCTCTTAAATCTTCTAATTGCATCTGTGAAAAATTATGAAAATTATGAAAATCATGCTATTTTTCCCCAGTTTTTATAGAGTACATAATGTACAATTCAGCTGCCCCTTAAATGGGTGGCCCTGGGCGACTGCCTGGCTCACCCGCCCCTAAGACTGGCTCTGAATATATTCATATTTAAATTGAATAGCTGTAGGAAGATCATTTAACACTAGGATGCATGGCTTAGTGTATTTACACATTTGCATTAAAGAATGACCCATTTATAAAACCATTGGGTTTCTCTGATAAAATTTTGCTTTTTCAAGTTTTTAAAAACATTAAAGAGCAGAAAAAATTGCCATACATTGTGTTGGAGCATAGGTTCAAGAAGATATCTCTGGTGGATTTGTTCCCTGATTTTTCAACTTTTGCTATTAGAAGAATGCCAAAGAAAAGTCCAGTTTTCCTTGAGATATAGGCTTTCATATCTTTTCCATGCTGCTGCAAACTAGTCTGGATTCTTGGCTGGTACACACTCTGATTTATTCTGCTTTCTCATCTCTGGGGAACTGTCTCAAATCATCAACTGGAGTAAACATTATTAGATATTCACCCTTTGGTCCATGAACGAATTGAATGATGTTTTAAGATGCATTCTTTATAGCTAGCCAGACAGGATCTCTGTTGCTCTGTGCCATTTGATCCAGTCATATGTTGAACTTTTTTTTATGTTTTCTCCATGATTTTTCAGAAATTACTTATGGGCATTGAAAAATTATGCTATTATATTCAGTGCTCAAAATGGAAAATATTACAAAACGAAATGCTTGCTCCAGTATTTGGAACAAATTTTATGAAATGGAATGCTACTTTCGCTAGCAGGATCAAAGTCTATGAACATAATATTCTCATAGCAAAATACCTGAAAACCAAAATAAAAGACCTGAATACTGGTATGTTTTCTCCAAAGGTCTTCGATGTTTATGGAGAGAAATATTTCATACACCAAATGCGCAACTGTAGATAGGATTCGATAATATTTATACTGTAATTTCAGATCTGTAAGAGGTAGATTTTGATGCCAAAAACACCCACTAAAATCATGCTAAATCTTATACTATGAAGGTAGAGTTGTTTAAGATTTGGTATACACACTTTATTAACTATTCTAAGGCTGCTTTTGACATAATGAAAAATGGAAAAGATAGTTTCATGACAATCTTACATTTAAGTTATCGATAATGAAAATTATCATGTTTCATATGAAGTTTGTAGCAAGAAAATAGCGGGATTTCTCGTTCAACTTGTAGAATTATTTTTAGAAAGTTTTTCCTAAAACTTGTTAGGTATGGTGGTATAATGAATTAATTGCAACAAACATAACAAGCTATATCATTTATAATTTAGGGATGTTTTCTCCAATGAATTCCGTCATATCCAATAAAAAGTGACAATTATTCCAAAGCGATTACTTTGACTTCAACAATTTTGTTTTAGGAAACATCACTTTCAACTGAAAGTGTCTCATTTTCAGGAATACGTGACATACAGTGGTGGAGCCAGGGTTTTTTATGGGGAGGGCTCACTTCAAGTTCATGTTGATTGAAGCATCACATGACCTTATCATCGAGGTGCTCAATTTAGCTGATAACGTGAATCAAAAAAATTTTCTTTATTAGATAGATAAAACTTATAAGTACTGAACAAAAAAAAACTTTCCAGTGCAGGGCCAAAATTATGACCCCTCCCCCCTGGCTCTGCCACTGGTCCCATACATCAGACAATACTGTAAAATATTTATGATCAAGCTATCGATTTATTCGTATGTATTATTATCAGGGAAATAAATTGTTTCATATTATTTTTATTAAATGATATTAAAACATTGAAAGTAGAATTTTGGGCTCTGTAATTAAATTTCAAATATTCTGGGAGTCCGGATTGTAAATGATATAGCATTTGCAACATTTAATACATTTTTCATTTAAATTTTATAAGATTGTATTTGTTGTCGAATCAACATTAATACACAAGTCTTTATTGATTCCTAATGACATGCGAAACATAAGGCAAGCCAGTAAAATATATAACACAGATTGCATTAATCACTGAATTTAACATAAAAACTCCATAGGAGGCAAGTTAACATAAACGTTGTGAATCTAAGGAATCGTATTAAAAATGTAATTTGTGAGAACAGTCAATTGAGCACATTAGTGAAAAATGCACAATATTATGTACACATTACAGAAATCAAGATGCTTGCAGAGATTCTATAAAAATAGATATGGTAGCACATAAAAAGTCATAGTATTAAAACATCTTTACAAAAATGATTGATTACAGTTAACATCATAAAAATATTTTACATTATAAATATTAACTTAAATATTAACCACGTTATCAAATGTAAATGCCAACATTTATGAATAAAATCTATGAAGCTAATAAATAGTTGGTGAACTTTTTTAAATGCATAGAATTAAAAATAAAACTACAAAACAACCAAATAAAAAACAAAATCTTAAGCAATTGGCATATTTACACAGATCTCATCCTCATAACATATAGGTATAACAAATGTTTATAAATTAATCAATGAAAAAAAATTCACACATAGTTAATGTGACCTAATTGCAAAAATTACAAATATTTCATAACAAAAGTTTAGAATAAACATTTTTCCTGATTTTACAGTTTATAAAAAACATTATTTGCATCTTTTTTATATCCTACATATAAGCAAAAGATTGATAAAAAATATTGGATTCAAAAGATCAATAATGACACTGGTATTTTTTCCTGAACGAGGATATTTTCATCAAAATTGGCTTGGCATTTTTCGGACATACCACGATATTTGGGCTGGCAGTAAAAGAGTTAAATCATTGCAATTGTAATGTATAATATCAGATCCTTTTAAAAGCTACTTATTTTCAAGACCACTGATGGAAAATGAATGTAATTTTGAGGTATTCTTTACAAAAAGTAAAAAAAGAACATCATATGGTCAGGTCGTGTCCATCCATCTGCATGTTTCATCTTTGAAACTAGTGGGCAGATATTCATGAAATTTTGTATTTAGGACATAAGGGTAAAAAAAATAAGTAAATGATATAAGTGGTTTACATAGCCTAATCGGGAGTGCCACTTTACTGGTGACAAAAAATGAACTTTTCTTATATCTCTTAAAATATCATTATAACAAAAATATCTTCAACCTGAGATGCAACAGTCTCATTTTACATTAATCTCTCATAATTCACCAAGTACTTGGAATAGAAAAACAATATGATACCTCTTAAATGACACGGCGGCTGCCAGCAGGAAATCAAATATAACACGATGGCAAAATGACAAGGAAATGCTTACAACTATATTGGAGTGATGTTATACAAAGCAGAAATATACAAAGATACTTAATAGAATTGTCTGCTTGTAGGGATAACAAACGATACGAAAAGTAATGGACTAACAGGGAAATCTTCCGCTGGCCGGTTTAAGGCTCCTCCCTCTCCGTGTCTCCTTCCTCGTTCTCTCTCTCTCCCTTTCCATCTCTCACTCAGGTGCGACACTCATGACTCCGCCGGCTGCCAGTCCGCGACGTTGTCAGATTGGAAGTCCGCTAGTTCGGTCTGTTCTCCGGGAAGAGGGCACACCACTCGCAAAAGTCTATTGGTTAAATGGCACGATGGTAGCGTTCTCTTCTGGGCTAATGTCTGTTGCTTATAAAAGTAGAGACTCTGTACGTAGGTGCAAAGAAAAACTGAGGGGGAACTTGATAAACTGTCAGAGGGTAAAATGCTGCATCCCTCCCACTTTTGATGAGTTCACTCAGTGTTTAGTTTATCAAACTAAAGTCTCACTCCAGAGTTTACAGATGCACCATCTTGAAGCACAACTTAAGAGTCAAAAATAATCACAAAAGTTCAAGAGTACACTAACACAATGTTATTACATTTACAAATTAATAAGAAAATATTATTTGCCAACAGGGCAAAATTGAAAATTAACAGCAACCATTAGACGAGAACGACGAGAAAAAAAGGTGCCAACTCTGGCGTTGACCAACAGTTATGAACGTACAAGAGAGACTAAATAAGTGGACAACTGGTAAATAAATTATGCTTGCCTCACATTGTTCAAGTAGAGCCCCAAGAAATTCACAGTATAAAAAAATATTTAAAAAATCACTTAAGTTCACACTGCATATGGTAATACATAGATAGAGAAATATTTTAAGGTATCCTAGCCCAATTGGGGCTAGTGTACAATAACTGTGGTAATCATTACCAACAAACATGAAAATGAAATGGCTAGGTTAGTAAAAAAATTTGGTGCCATGCTGACATACATAGATGTGTGGAGACCATTTATGATGCCTGAAAAGGTGACTGCATTTAGCAGTATTGTGACAATTGGCCTTGTAGATAACAATTTATTTTACCATATTAGCATCTGGGAGCTGGTTGTGATGATAAGAATCACTGGGTGATGAGTTCGCTAATTCTCTATGCTGGAACATTAACAAGGATCATAATTCTTACGAATCAGTGTCTCTGTCAACAGGACACGAAAAGAGTCGCCTCCAAGTGGAAAATGAAAATGGAAAAACAAGACCCAGAACGCAATCACCCAAGGACACTCCTCATGCTTGTATATCTAAACAAGCTCACAAAACAAAATAATTCTGAACATTTGAATACAATGGGTGATTAATTAACCGAAAAGCCAAAAAAAATGTCAAACTGTTATTTGATACCAACATAAAGTTTCTTAAATTGATTAACAATGGTATGTGGTAAGTGAGAATGACAAATATTACCTTATGGCTACAAAATATTTCATAAATTTCTTTAACACATACAAAATAATTGAAAATAACTAATTATTGCTCAATGGCAGAAAAATATCTCATAATATAAATAATATTGACACGTGATAATCAAAAAAAAAAAAAAATTATTGCCTACTGGCATGAAAATATTTCTTAACTTGGCTAACATTTACTATATGACAATAATTTGGGTTGTCTGGCTTCCTTAGAGAGAGAGTTACAGGAATGATTATCCTGTCAACCATGAAGGGTCCTTCCCATAGGGGAGAAATTTTGGCAGACATTTTATTAACTTAGGAAACTTTAGGCACAGCTCTAAACACAACCTGTTCATGTGGTGAAAAGGCTTGTGGAGAATGTCTAGCATTATGTTTGCTAGCAACACACTGTTGTGATTTGGCCAAATTACTTAGCACCTTGTTCCAAAGTTCCTGCCCTGAAGCTGAATTAGAATCAGCTGTTGCCAACTCTTTTGGCAATTGCCATTGAAGTGACAATGGGTATGGTAGCTCACAACCCAAGAATACCTTAGCAGGTGAAACACCTGTAGAAGAGTGTTTTGCAGAGTTAAAAGCAAATGGCAGCGAAGGTAGGAATGCATCCCATTATGGGCATCACATGTGAAAGCAGATAAGGCATACTCTAAATTTCTGTGTATTCCTTCTTCATGGTTGGGCCTGGGATAATAGGGAGCAGTATAAATATGTTTAATTCCTAGGCTAATTGTAAGACACATGTCATCAAATAATTTAGATTTGAAAGAGAAAGCATTATCTGAGACAATATATTTGGGAACCCCAAATTTAGAAAAGACCAGCTTTGTTAAGATATCAACTACAGCTTTACTTGTTGAATTTCTAACTGGTTAAATAATTACAAATTTGCTAAAGCCATCAATCATGGTTAATGCGTAAGCATGACCAAATTTTCTCCTGGGTAATGGACCAACAAAATCAATAAATATTCTTTCCCAAGGATAAGTCGAGAAATTAGCTGAGTGACGACCTGAGGGTAAACAATCTCTGGGTTTAGTTCTCTGACAGTCATGACAACTTTTAACCCTTTTCAAAACATCTGCTCTCATATCTAACCACCGAAACTCGTTGGAGATTTTATCGTAAGTTTTTGCACTGCCTAGATGACCACCAATAGAAGAAGAATGAAAGTATTGGAAGATCATCTCTCTCAAAGCAAGAGGTATTACAACGCGAGGCTTCTTAGAGCCCAGGGAATACTGACGTAGTAAGTCGCCTTGCAAGGAATAATTGGGAATGGTTTTCCCTGACCTGATTTGCTCTATTATTTTGCAAATGTCTCTGTCCGAAGCATGATGATGGCGAATATTGGTAAAGGACAATGGAACCTGTTGCAATAAACAAGAAATATGAACGGGGCTTGGATCAGAATGGTGATCCGAAATTCTAACCCGAGATAAGCAATCAGCAGAAGCAGATACATGGTGAATTCTAAAATGGAAACAAGACAGTTTTAAGACCATACCACCAATTTTACCTAATTGTTTCGGGTGATTAAAAAGCCAAGTGAGAGCAGCATGATCAGTATACAAATGAAATGCTCTCGCCTGCAGGTATGGCTTAAATTTTTGAGTTGCGAAACAACAGGCCATACATTCCAATTCATAAGTGGACAGACGAGACTCCTGAGCATTAAGTGTTTTGCTAGCATAACCCACCGGTTTAAAATTACTGTCGATCAGCTGATTGAGAGTGGCTTGCTAGCATCCACAAAGAGATGGAAATCTGCATTTTAATTAGGCAAATGAAGAACTGGAGGAGAAGACAAGACATTTTTAAGCTTCATAAAAGAATCACAATGGGAATTGGTCCAATGAAAAGTGGCATTCTTTCTCCTCAAAGCATTTAAGGGAGCAGCCAATTTTGCAAAATTAGGAATAAACTTTGAATAAAAACCTGACATACCAAGAAAGGAAACGACCTGTTTCAGTGAAGTAGGCACTGGAAAATTCATTATAGGCTTCACCCTCTCAGGATCTATCTGCAGGGTACTACATGTTATCTGATGTCCCAAGAAGTTAACAGCTGACTGAGCAACTTTCATTTTGTCTGGTTGGACAGTGAGACCTGCATGGTGAAGTCTCTGCAGTACCTTGCCAATGTGGTCCAGGTGTGCCTCATATAATTCAGAATAAATGCATAAGTCATCAATATAAGGAAATACATGCTCCATTGTGTCGCAATCATCATGAAAAAATCTTTTCCTCTTTTTATAAAACGTTAAATCTAGAAAAACTTAAGCCAAAAATTAGCATTTGAGCCTCAGTAAGACAGAGTAAGTACTGCATGTGGCCCACAGCCCACCAGTTTGACATACCTCATGTATGACAGACAAACTCTTACATGATCTGTGAAGGAACGATTAGAAAATTTATTCCAAAACTACAACATTTTCCACAAAAAAGTGAGCGTCAGTCATAATTACAACTTATGGTTTAAGACAGTGGTTCCTTTGTTAATTGCAGGCAACACAAACACTGATAAATTTTCAAAGTGAAATGCAATTTATTAAAAACATACTGTCAATATATAGACAATTTAAGTAGGTACTTAAGGTAGGTTGAATTTCCATTCTTAAGCCATCTTTTTCGCCTTTCAATAATTATCTTTCTCCCTATTGATTCAATGGTTAGGTAAGCCAATGGGTTAATGAAATTCAAAAGTGAAAATTCTTTGAAGGCTCCGTGGTCCACCTGAAATCAAGTCACGGGACACCTGTAATCGAGTTATGGGCCACAGATTGCACATAACAGGTTTAAGAGATAGAAATTCAAGAAAGTACCAAACAAGCCACTATGTATTTATCTACATCGGTTGATACAAATATATTTTGGTGATTGCAATGAAAAAATTTCTCCTCTCCCAGAGTCTTATATGATCTGTGAGATAGCAATTAAAGAATTTATTCAGAGATAAAAATTCAAGACTTTCCAATCACTGCTTCTCAAGCAAATCCCATAAATGAAGGAAAAATTACACCTGGACTCGAACTCAGACACTTAGGAGAAAAAGTAATGCATTGTTGCCCTTAAAATCAAAAGGAATAAAACAATACCAAATTTTGGCACATTTGGATGCTGCCAAAGTGTATAAGAGAACTAAATAATATTAAAATCACCAACAGAGGGCATATAACCTTCTTGTTAATGAATATAAGCGGAAAATTAAAATTACTTTCTTGTGAGCCCTGCAGAAACGAAGAAAAAACATGCAGGCATAAAAATTAAAAATGCTATTGTGCTAAAATAAAGCAACTTAAAAACTCGATAACGATGAAATTGTATACACAAGAATAGCATTACAGAGAAAATTCTAAAAACAACTTTCATAAAATCCTCATTCATACATGTGTACAAAGTAAACATATTGTGTTTATTTCTATTTTCCATTTGTTTTATTTGTATTGATGAACCCAAATGCTAATCTTGCCTATCTCGATTTTTTTTGTTCTGTTTATTAAAGTTTCGAAATATTTCATTAAGTCGATGTTTGTGGAACAGGTACAAACAGAGCTATTTAAAATCCACTCCCAGAGTATGATATTAAGAAAATCCCACAATTATCCCTAAATGCAAATAATTAACGGCCTGAGTGCCCTAGCCACACATGTTAGTCCACTACCCTAGTGCGCTCTGAGCGGCTAAAGAAGCAGGCATGTACGATTCGGCCAGGTATTTGCATTTAACTATTTTTTACTTGTTTGAGAGCTTTGCTTTGTTGGTATTGACCTACAAGGTACCTTTCATTATACACATTTCATTTTTATTCTTTTACGTAACTTATACCACTTACATTTCAGCGGTACTCGTGTGAAGATGAACAGTGATGAAATAGAGTAGTTACTTATTATTATTCGTTTAAAGACTGCTGCAGCCCCAATATTCAATGCTTATTCAGGGGATGGTAACTATACCAATTCATCTGAGCATCAAAACGATGAGAAATTAAAGAATAACCTTTCAGAAACACCCAAAATCGAAGTTAACACTCGTGAAAAAAATTCGAATTTACACCAAATTCCGACATGACATTTAATTTAAAAGGACAGTTTTTATGTAGAACTTGAAATATGAAAGTATAAACATTCTCGAGTCAGAATTGGATAGGAGATCCATGTCTTGTCAAGCGAGCCGCATAGATGGTAAAATTAGTTGAGATTTAGAGAGAGTATCGGTCTCTCTGTTCGCCGACCCTCTCCATGGCTTTCGAGGGCTGTGGGTATCTTTAATACACCCCTATTGCTCAATATAAACCATTGATGATATTTATGTTAACATTAACCTTTATATTAACCATTAATGATGGAATGTGGGGTTTTTGAACTCCTTTGACCAAAACAGAATTAACAAGCTCACTAGGTATCATTAAATTTATAAAACATGGCTATCCAATAGCCATAGTTTGTCATTATACTTTAATCAGTTTATGCAATATTTATTTTATTATTTAGTGCAGATGAATACTATTTTAATATTTTATCATTCATCTCGGCTAGGTTGTTTTCGTGTCCTGTCCAGAAATAAACGACATCATAAGTCGAGGTGCAAAGGATGACTTCAGAGGAAAAATTAAAAAGAACAAGCCACAGCCAAAACCTTGAAGCGGTCTCCAGATACGAAGAGTATGAATATTACTCCATCCATATGTTGGAACGAAGCCGTGAAAGGGATTTACTTCGGCCCATGCTGTAAGTTGAGGAAGTCGGCCTGGTCTGGTGAGGGGCAGCAGGATCTGGTGGCATGGGATATTTTGCCTCTTAAGGATGCTTCCATAAGCAGCCCCCAGGTGCGATACAATTTAGTGAAATCCGATTACATCAGAGGCGATCTTCATTTAATAATTAGTGACACTTAGCAAAAATATTCCATTCAATGACTAGACAAAATTTTTAAAGTCTTCCTATTGATATATTAATTGACATTTTAGTCAAATACATGGATGCTCAACTTCTAAAAAGTAGTCACGTATACTTTGAAAATGATTTAGATAACAACAAGTATACATGAATTTTTGGAAATTTTTAACATTCTCGACCACAATTCTTGGAATTTAGAAAATACTTTCTCTATGGAAAGAAGGAGAAAATAAATTGGAACGCACTTGTAAAATCATAATATATGAAGTTGGTGTAAATGATTTGAGAGATTTTGTTGATATGAATCTAGAATCAAAAACTCCCATAAAAAATAATAAGAGCAAAAAATCATAAAAATAGTTGCAATCAGTAGTGCGGAAGCTGAAAGAGGCTTCAGCCTTATAGATATGATTTTCAATAAAAGAAGGTCTATTCTCCATTTATTCTCCATTTATCAAATTTGCCAAAAAATAATGTGTGTGAAAAACCTGTAAGTCAGTGGGATGCAGAGTATTATGTTAAAAGCTGGTTAAAAATCACTGTTCAGCTGCAGATACACATGGTCAAAGACATGAATAAATCTCACACTCAGAAAATCAAATGAGATTATGGAAATATATTGAATAAATGAATGAATTTATTTCTAGCTATTATTTTAATGTGTAATTATTGTAATGGAAATGTACAATGAAATTTATAGCAAAAATTGAAATAAATAATCTTACTTTTTATGTTAATAAATTGATTTTTTTTCCTTTACAGAATTGCCTGCGGCGTGTTTTTGGATCCTTAGAGCCAGTTCTAAAAATTTCTCAGCTCACCACTGGGTACAGTGATATATTCTTATTGTAAAGACAATCCAAGGCTGGTAGATACTATGGGCTCATTCAAGGGTAGAGAGACATGATGCAAGAAAGTCGATCGTATGATGACTCTTAGGGTGGTATTCATAGTCCGTTCTCAAGACCAGACTTGACCAAGACTGTCTTAAGATCAGTCTCAAGACGTCGTTCTGTTTCATAGTTAGAACAGAAACTTCATTGAATTTCAAATGGAATGGAGCTCATCTAATAGGAAATCCCTCTATTTCCCTACTGTTTTGATGATTTTGTGCAATATTACCTTAGGAATGAGTGTGGATTGTCTCACTTGGAGTAATTTTCAGGCACAAAACATGTATTGAAAAATATTCATAAATTTCTATGTAATACTGAAAAATATGTTTCATTGAACTACATTAAATTGAAGTATTTTTACAGTGCTTATATGACACATTCAACAGGAGTTGACAAAAATTACATTAATCTGAAAATATATTATTATGAAATACATTGTAATGAGATTTTATTGTACTTTTATATTATTCATATTTTTTTGTAAGTCAGTTGCTTCATCAGTTAAAGTTGTTGCATATGAAAATATCTCTGATAAAAGTATTCATTAAAGCCCTTTCCACTTACACACTCGGGGTACTTTTGCAATAACTAAGCTCATTTTTTCACATTTACATATATTCTATTATACATTCCTAAGACTTATGAAAGAAGACTTGGGATCAAGTAAATAAAGATGTAGCTTCCCAGTACTATTTTCATGTATAACATATTTTCAATAATATAAAGGATGTTTGGAGAATTTGCATGTTTTTTCAAATAATTTTTTCATGAAAGAAATGAAGAAACATCTGAAAGATATACACCACCTTTTTGAGCTTTGCATGCTTGCGGTTTGTGAATTTGCATTTCGCGTCATCTGTTTGCGATGATAAGAAGCGGAACTTCCTCTACTTTTTTCTTTCGAAGTTCAGTTTAAACTTGGGCTCCCTAGAAAAGGGCTTATTATATTATATTTTTAATGCTCATTATTAGCAGTTTTCTAAGTAAACAAATGTGACAACTCTGGACTTAATTATTTTGTAGCTCAGTTTGAACTTCACCGCCAACGCCACTATTTTCAAAGTGAAACTAAGTTTAAATTTAAAGAAATGCCATCATTTTGGAATGTAAGGTTTTCATTTGCTATTAGCTTTATTTTGAACGTAATTTAGAGAAATGTTATTTTGTTTAGTTAGGTTTTCATTTTTTATTACCTACGAATTTTTAATGTAAATCTAAGAATTGCTATTATCTTGTAACATAAGATTTTCTGCCGTGTACCTATATCGAACACGATTACTAAAAGAAATGTTGCCACTTTAATGCTTCATTTTTATTTTTTGTGATGTATTTTGAACAATTGAAAGAAATGTTATCACTTGCATGTGCTAGGTTTTGATTTTCTGTTACGCATTTCGAATGTAATTAGTAAAAGAAATGTTACCGCTTTTTAATGCTAGTTTTTTTGTGACTTGGGAATGTTTGTTGCAGAATCCAAGAATGCATCTGTGCATCACGTACTCAGCATATCATTTCAGTAGTTCATCAATTTAAATTCAAGGATTCCTTGGCATGAACAAAAGAAGTTCGAAAATCGCATGCAACAATGTGATTGAGGTAAATTGCAGAAGTTCCGAAAGAATTGTAATCGCTTCATAATGTTGGGTTTTCATTTGCTATTACGCTTTTTGAAGATAATTAAAAGAATTTTTTCTGTTTCTGATGTTAGGTTTCCATTTGCCGTTACGTTGCTGTAACGTTTTCTTTTATTTTCGGTTAAACAGCATTATTTATGATAAAAAAGTGAATTTTTTGGTTGATTGGGAACCATACTCCCGTAATAACATTGAGTCTTATGGGAAAATAGTACTTGCACTTCGCAAATTTGCCTTTCGCGTCAGTTTTCCGGAACCAATTATTCGCGAAGTTAAAAAAGATGGTGTATTTGGGATACTATGGCATCCCATGTGAGTACTTAAATGTCATAGTTTGACATGAACAGCAGAGGGCAGTGATGTAGCTACAGCCTGGACAGCCCGGACAAAATATTGAGACAGGCCGCTCTCCCACTGGGGCGATGCGAAGTTAAAATTAAAAGTGTCAATTAGGTGCACCGTGTGCAACTGATTCTCAATTAGCCAAACCTGACCGAGCTCCAAGCAAATTTTGCTGAAACTTTGAGAAAATATTTTCAAATAAAAGTGCCTAAATTTCTATAGAAATTTGCTTAAAAGTATCCAATCCAGGTATATTAGTGTCATCCGTTGAGACTATGTAGGAAATATCCTATAAAAGCAACTTAATTCCAACTGTAACTTACTTCAGTATTCACTGTTTTAGTTCAAGTGTGTCATGATCTCATTTCTGTCATTATTATTATTATTTGCAATTAGCGATGGCGATCAAGATAATAGCTGCCATCCTGCATAGCTGGCTGGTGGAATAGCATTATGTATTTTAAAATAATTCCAATGATACACTATTATGAAATTTATCTTCATATTAAATTACACAATGCTCATTATTTTACCCGTATCATGCAAAATAAAACCCAGTACTTATTTTCCAGTTTAAGCTGTTTTATTTCAGAGCAAACTTTGGAGTCACTTTCAGTAATTGAAAACAATGAATGTGAAGGTTGGTTTTTAGTGTTGCAGAATATAATTTCTACATAAGAAAAGAATTCAAAATCAAGATAGATTTTGGCACATATACCAGACAGTCCAACTATCCAAGGAAAAAAGGGACATTTTCTCTTGGCCCAGTTGCTAGGTGGGCCTAGCATGGCAGTAAAAATTTTCACCTTGAAAGCAAAACCCACCTCTTTATGTTATTTTGTACTAAGGCCCATGAATTCATATTTGGGTCTTGGTTCTAGAAATAACAACCCTCTATCACATATTTGTAGCCCTGTTGTAAACATTATTCAAAGCATTGTACAATATGGAGAAGTATTTACAGATCAATTGCAAAACTTTAAAATATCGTAAAAATCTTCTCATAAAATCAAATTATTTTTTCAAAAATACTTTTTCTATTTAAAATATTATAAATATCTTAAACTGCCATTTGATGTCACAAAATTTCAAAGAAAATTTTTACATATAAATAATAAATTAAACTTTTGAATTTAATATAATTTCTTGCAATTAAACACTTTAAAGACTATTGGAAGTTATTTTAGAAGGTGCAGATATTACTGTCCATCTGAAAGAATAATTACAGTAAAACCTTGTTTTCAAAAACAGCGCATAATATAATTCATACTTGTTTACCCAAATTATACTTCAGTTCCCTGCAAAAACTAAAGCTATTATAATATTTATTATAAAGGCTCGATAGTACAAACCATAAAATTTTAAGTTCCATAAGTTTCATACTAATAAGATTATTCTGTAATTCATAATGAGAACTAAATGCCACACAATTTCAAGAATTAACTATTTACTTTTAATATAAATTAATAATAATGTTTTATTTTTGAGACATAAGATGTTCAGAGAAATTTAAAAAATCCAGATGAAACTTTAGGACTTTTAAACAATTGTGATAACTATAACTTGAAAACCACAAGACTTTATAAAAGATAAGGCGTCATTATCCTATTTGAAAGGGGAAAAATTTGCACTAATACAGGAATGAGATTTCCCAGGGTATTAAGTATGACAACCATTTCCGGAAAGTGCTTGCATAACGCTAGGTAAAGTGAGGTGGGTGAAAACTCAATGATACCTGAACATTACCTTAAGTAAAACCTGGGAATGAGTGTTTTCATAATTGCTAGTTGCATTTGTGGCTTATTTTCATTATATCATTGAATTTTGATTTTATATATATATATTTATAATTGGCACATGTATCTATGCTGTTTCAATTTAGCGATTTCAAGGTTTTTAAACCGACGTGTCAGTGTGAGCATTTAATTTGTCAATAAAATGGCATGGAATAATTTTTTGATACTTTAAGTTCTGTAATTCAAAATATAGTGCAATTTTAAGGCACAAAGATTTTAATGAGTTGGACTATAAATAAAATATGTGGTCAGATATATAATCATGCATAATATGTACAGGCATACCCCATTATTTCAACACTTGTTATTCAATGATCCACATATTTGAAAGTTAGTTTACATTATTATACTTTATTATTCAATGATCTAAGCTGCATATTTGACCTTTTTTATCACAGTCGCATCCCATTATTGGATGAGCCACTCATTTGAAACCCACAGGAGTCTTTTATACACAGCATAATGATGTCAGTTTATGGACACAAACTTGTCATCAGGATTTTTCCTGGTAAAATTTGCCATCTTCAAAATTCTTCCAAAAGTGTAAACATAATTCAAGATTGACCAAATATGTGTTGCATGGGATGAACTGAGATTCAGTACCTTAGCCATTTCAGCTGTTGCTATGCTCTTGCAGCATTTACATGTAATAACTTTTCAGTTTTTTTATTGCTTATTATAGTTTCCTGTAATACCATTTTAGTGCAAGAAAATAGGTATAAATTAAGAACGGAAACTTCAAGCTCTACTGATTCAATCATACATATTTTAGAATAGTTATTAGGAGGGATATCAATGAGTAACCAGAATTTTTTCCTATCATTTCAAATTAGATGCTTGCTGAAACAATGAATTATGAAAAATGTCTGCTTTGTGTTCTGCTCTGCTTGAAACCCTAAAAATGCATCTCAGAGAGCTATGTTCTCATGTAATAATGACATCATTATAGCCATTACAGACTAGTTTACAGACATTTATCATATATTACAAAGAAATTCCATTGGATAATTGCCTAAACAAACTTGGTGGCTATGTTGAAAAATAATATGTATACCTATGCCACTATATACTATATTAGTTTGTTTCAAATTCAACCTATAAATTTAGGAAATACAGCTACATAAATTCTGGTTTTTCATTGATCTACCGATGTATATTCAGTCATGTGGTAATAATTTTATCACTTCCATTGGAGTGAAGATGGAGGGACTACTATTACCGTACAGATCCTAAAAACTGACATTTCAAAAAGCAGAACTATCTGAAAACTGGACATTAAAAAATATATTCCATTAAAAATTCCTTGCAAGTTTCATGAGCAAATTCACTTTAATTAATTGCCAGACTTATTTAGCTCTGTTTTTAAGCCATAATGCTCAGTTTTCTTGTGATTCACCTGTAGGTAGTATATGATGAATTTTGAAAGTTTTTGCAATTTTCTGTGCATGTACATTTAACATATCGAAAAGGAAAGCAGATAGCCTCATGAGTGATGTTGCAAAGAGAAAGCATTATTACCTTTCTATTACACAAAAGATTTAGTTATTTTTAAAGATGGAAATAGGCACTTCTGTTCAGAAGTTACAAAGAGTTGGGTGTTGTTAGCTCAACCATTCATGATCTCAAGAAAGAGAAGAAATAAATATTGGCATTTTTTTCCTGAGAGTGATACGGAAATGTCTATGGAAAAGAGGAAAAAATTATATATGTATGTATACTGAATACTGTCCAGGAGCCAAAGAAATAAAAAACCAGCAATATCTAACCAGAGACTACATGTGCGGCTAACATGGGTGGCCAAATAATCGGGGTTGGCCAATTGCTTGTAATGCTTGTTACATTGTACAATTTTAAAATATTTTTTTGTATTTATACTTACTTGATTTTTAAATATACTCTGTATTTCCTACATAGGTCTAAGTTCCAGAAATGTCTATTTTAGTGCAACAATGGAGTGGAAACTATATGGACATAGGGGATATTGCATCAACCTCAACCCTTGAGACTGGGCAGACGATCTGAATACATTTTTTTAATAAGATTGTCTTGCTTTTACAAATAAAATATATCTAAAACATCCTCTTTGTCATTGTGTTGCTATAGTTTGAAAAAAGGGCAGCCATGAAGGGACATACAGGCGGGTGGTCAAAAAAGGGAATTGCACACGAGCAGCCATGATGCATGGCGTGCCCCTGTCTCTACGTCCCAAGGTAGCCCATTTTTTTAATATTGTACTGTATTTTGGATGTATGGCCAAAATAAAAAAGGTAATGCATAATAACCTTCCACTCTGGTGAAATTTACAATTTTGGAGAAGGTATTTTATATCATTTGAAAGTCTATTTAATGGATGTTGTCTTTTTTCTGTCTTTAGTATAATACTTAAGAACATATACAACTAAATATTAAAACCAAGTTCTTCAACACTACAAAAATGAAAAATCAAGTTACAATGATTCATTGTATCATGAATTGTCACTATATTTGATTCAAATATATTAGGGCTCAATGCATTAAATTGGAGATTATATTTTATCATAGTAATCATATGTATGTGTTTTTTCATAGCTTTTCTTTGATTAAGCAGTATTTATCAGATTGTTTCTGTACATAATATATAGGCTTTACATATTTCTTTTGGTTCTATAATGGCTATTTTTTAATGAATTTAACCCACAAAAATTTGGATCAGGTATCTACTCCCCTGACATGCAGTTAATTCTGATGGTAAAATGCTGGTGTACTATCTAATGTCCTCTGTTTATGTAGCAGTGCATCATATTGAATAATGGGGTATGCCAGTATTGGTGTTATTCTCTAAATCACTGCATAAAGCAAAAACAGCAGAGACACATGTGTACATATAGTATCTCTTAAACCATAGAATGTGCTGGTTCAATATCTAATCTAAATTATTTTGTGCAGTCTTATTATTATCAATGTTGTTTTTTTAATAGAGTTTAATTTCATCTCGCTTACTAAATTGCTAGATGTACTTTGAACTATTAAGATGTACTACTAAAATTGAGGTATCTTGTGAAAAAAGTTGAATAACACTCTTGCAATATGTATTTCAGTGAAAGAAATTGTCTAATATTTTGATGTTGATTTTGCTCTAACTTGAGTGATACTGTTTTTTCATACCATGAACAAGAAAGATATTTCTTATAATACTGTTGTTTTTAGTCAATGATTTCTTATACCAGTGAAAATATATTTACATTCCTGCTTTTGGAATAAATATTAACAGAATATGGAAGAATCATAAATACAAGTGTATGGGAAAATATATTACATCTTGCACACTCGATGAATTTCGCATTTAAAAATAAACTTTTCACCTTGCAACAACCAATGATAGGACTTATCAAAAAATACTTTGATAAAAATAGTCATCCTATCTTGTATAGCTTAGCCCACTAATCTACAGTTCAGTTCCCATCCATGAGACCACTTGGAGTGTTACTTTAGATCCAGTTTGTTTGAGCATAGACACAGCTGTGGAATGCTTCACGCCCTCTAAGCTATGTCCATCAACAGCAAGAAGGCGATCTCCACTCCTGTAAATAGGAAACAGGGCTACATAACGTTTTATTATATAAACAGTTTGGTATACTAAATTAAAATTTACTAGTTGTTCCTTTTGAAGGGATGCATTACATTAGCTGTATTTTCATTTGCAACATTACATTATCATTTAATGCTAAGACAATATACTCTTAAATTCTGCTTTCTCCTCCCTAACTATGCAAATTGTTATTTAAGTTTGTAAATATAAGTTCATAATGCTTTGTAGTCATGAGATATTTTTGTGTCCAAATCAAGGATTGTCTCACCTCCTCTTCTAATTTAGTAAATAAGAAATTCAATTCAGTATCAAATAGAAGCTTTTTTTCTGCTTGAAAGATGCAGCATCATTTGTGCATGCATTCATTTGAATTAGGATCTAGTCTTCTGTACAAAATACTAAGTCAAAATATGAAGTATCGTATTCACTTAATATGGCCTAAAATTATCAGTCCTTCAGTCTTTTCATACAGTGTTTATATTATTTAAAGGAAAATGATTGTCTGGTGTAGTAATTCAGCCATTAAAATTTCATATGTATTTCCTTAGACAACTATTTACCATCCTCTACCAGTAACTTGACCACTTCTTTTACATTTAGTTTCAACTATTTGTAACCCACAACTTCTTATTTCTGAGGTGGTGGTGGAATTGTGGTTAGAGCATTGGCCTTCCATGCAGTGGTCCCAGGTTCGAATCCAGCAGAGGCCAGGATTTTTCTACCTGGGATCATCTCGTCCCCTACTTGTGTGATTTGAGGAGACTGTGCAAGTCAGTGCTCTGTCCTTCGGAAGGGACATTTAGCAGTTGGCCCCCTTCGTTAAGAGTAGGCTAATGCACTGGGTTTCCCTCTTCTCTTGTGTGTGTGTGTGTGTGAGTGTATGATGTGTTATGAGTTATAGCTATAATAATCCAAGAGGTTGATTATCCAGAAATTCCATAAAAACAAACATTCTTTCTCTCACTGTAGCTCTTAATATTGTCTTTCATTTATTCCCCATGTTAACTGCCTATTTTCCTCATTGACGTCTTTATTATGTGTTTCTTTTTGTATTTTTCTCACCCTCCTGGAGCTTCCTTCCCATTCCTTTCTTTGGCATGTCAAACTCCTTTTAGCAAACTATTTTTTTCAGTTTTCAAAAATATTAATTTTGATTTTTAGACGGCATGATTAATATTAATTTTTACATCAACTCATTGACAATTTTGTGGAAGTATATTAATCCCTTATCATTGCTTTTGCATCATATATCGTTAAAGTATCTATAGTAAACTCTTACATGGTTCACGTGCTTTATTATTGAAAATAATAAAAATATAATAATAATATAATTTCATTATCTTACCTAAGCTTTCCATCAATCGAGGCTGGAGAATCTTGAACAACATAGAGCACATGTATAGGCTCTGGACCACGAATTGGATCTTCTCCTCCCACAATACTAAACCCAAGACTCTCTTTTGCACTTCGACGTAACACCACGGTTTTAGGATACTGAAGACATCTGAAGAAAGCGAAAAATCCATGTAATTGTTTCTTGTTCCAGTTGAACAGATTTGTTATTTATAGGGCATCACTTTCATTAACTTAAGATATATGGGATTTTTTTATGACAACGTCCGTTAACAGTAGTTTAGAAATTGTGAACATTAGATTTTTACTGTAACATGTATGCATTTGGGATTCAAAGGAAATCATTTCCAAATAATTCCTGTAGACTCGTGACCACATTTACAGGAACGGATTCAAGAAGAAAAGGACATTAAATAAACTTTATATATTGGAAACTCAACTTCTCGGACACGAAGCCGTTTTAACTCGATACGCTCAACGATCGTATACGCTGTTTGAGAAATAGACCATGCTTTAAATTTCCTCTTATGCCTGCTTTATCGTGGTTACTTACGCTTCAGCGGTCCGTCACTAGTTCGCAGAAAATCATACGATTGGGGAGCAGAAGGATACAACGAAGAAAAAGATGCTAACTGATATATAACGCTGACTCGTATTTGAACAACGTCGTGCAATTGGCTATCTGCGGGTAATCATTTTTCATCGGGAAGGGCAATCGTTGCGGAAGATGTATCACGGAATAGTACAGGGCAGTGCTTTGATTACCACGTTCTCGTGGCGTGCATTCCTCCGGGCGGCTTTGTTACTTATTAATGCTTGAATTTCACTGATTCAGTTAAGACACATCAGAAAATATAATTAATTTTAGAAGTCTTTAATCTACAATCTTTTAATAATTAGAATTATCGGTAGACGCACAGTTAAAAAGTTAAATGTAGCTTTGCGACGAAAAATTGCCAAAGAAAAAGAGCAAACAGAATTATTAGCAAGAATAACAAAATTAATTTTTTGCGCTAATTTCATCCCATTTTTAATTTCGCGTATTTTCAGTTGTTTCATTTTCTTGGGCTTTTCTGAAATAAATCTTTATTGAATATAATAAACAGACATAATTCCCTGTTCCGCTTTCAAAACGTCAGGTTTTTGGATAATTACGGTTTTTGGACAGTGTACTCTGTTAATGAAATGTGCATTGTGAAGAAATAAAGCGGAAGAAATAAGGGATGCCAAATATTCTTCGCTTATAATCGATCAACAACAGAAATTGTACCTACTAACCTAATTCGCGTTTTATTAGGCATTTTACAAAAGAAGGCACTCCTGCAGGGCCAGTTTAACCACTAGGCAAACTAGGTAGCACAATTTGGGGGCGGCAAAAGCCGACCCCGAAAATTTTTTTGTTGCCCTTACTGCAAAAATGAATGAATAAGGAAGAAAGTGTTTTGCTTTGACTTGGCGTACGGCCAGAATAGAAATAAAATTCTAAATTATAATGTGTTAATACTAGGTTCATTTCTTTTAGGACGTATATTGTGCAAAGTATAAAACAATGAAAATATACACACTCATCATCCTTTATCTAGTAGACTAAATCTGAAATTATAAAAGCAGAATTTTTATAATAACTAATGAACAATATTAATTTTTGAAAGTTAATTGCGAGCGAGAGGGCGAATTGCGAAAGTTTCGCCTAGGACGCAAAATACCCTTACACAGGCCCTGAACTCTTGTTGAAAGATTATTGAAGTTCTTGGGCAGTGTAGTTCACGAGAGCGAAGAGATGGAAAAATGTGGATTGAACGTATTAGAAGAAGGTATACATTTGCCAAATCTTAGAGATAGACAATGCTTCTAGCATGTGAGGTATATACCTGACTGCAAAGGCGAATTTTACATTACAACCACTTGGCCGTTTATTTCCCTTATTTTTGGCGTGAAACTATTTTGCCTTATAGCCTCTTCTTTCTTAATCTTTGTGCAAAATGGGTACACTTTTCTTAGCGCTTCAACTTTTAGGTGGCGCCTTATGGCGAATAAAATTAATGAAAATAAAGACGTATTACTTGTACCTAAAAAACTGTCCGACACTCGCTCGTCTTCACGTGGCGATTCTTGCCATGCTTTATATAATGGGTAACACTGATTTTTAGCTGTCCTAGGAAAAAGGAATTATTAACACCAAGTCATCTCTGTCTGTGCTATTAAAAAATGAAGTATTTGTGAAATTATTCAGTGCATTCCAAACAAACCCTACATTTTCTTAAAATAACAAAAAAAATGAATTTTCTATCATTCAAAAAGAAAAACATATAATAAAGATTTTTTTGCATAAAAATATGAAACATGAAATAAAATGAAATATGAAACTTTTTTTCCAAACTTCCCAAAATTCAAAACGTATCGGCCCTGTACTAGTTTCACCTCAAGCAAGAGATCTCAAATACGTGGCCTGCTGGCCGAATGCGGTCCGCAAGTTCTATAAGTATGGCCTTTTTATTATCTAATTAGATTCTACTGTAAGCAGGTGGAAAAGAAAGCGTAGCTGAGACAATAATGGCGAAACAATGAGAAACGAAATATATTATATCGTTTAATAACTAGAAATTGTATGGTTATATGTTCTTCATTAAAATATAAACACTATTTATAGTCAGGTGCTTCTATTTTGTAATAAAATGCTCAGACTCATCATTCTGATATGCGGTTCGTCACATATATTGATATTATAATATGCGATACGCCATCATCTTAAAAATTATCCATTTGTCCTCTTGTAATTTGAGTCTGAGACACCTGCCTTATACCCTTCCCATTGGTCGGTCCACAAACGAACACGTATAAAGAAGAGCATCCATTTAAACAAACATTTTTATTTTTATTTTTTATTCGTCTATCGCGTTGTACCAGCCTAGATAATTAGTAAAATAAAATAAGTCAGATATCACGAGGTCGCGAGTATCAATTTTAATTTTTACTTTCTCATATACAAAGTATATAGAGAGAAAGTATGTATTATGGCCGCGAAGAAAATTGAGTTCAATATTTTTGTGAATATGTACGTTTTAGGAGCCTCTTTAGCCCGATAAAGTGGATTTTGCGATATTATAGTAGAATAGAAAAGACAGTTTCAGCGCAGCGATAGTGACGCCGCCTGCCGGTAGAAACTGTAAGCTATAGATAAACAAAAGATAAACGTAATGACGTCATAACAAAAGACGATCGTAATGCGCAATGTTAGGTTGGTATCTTGGAAGGCGGTAAATTTGAATCGAGTTAAAATTTTGCTGTTGGTATCTTGGAAGGTGGTAAATTTGAATCTAGTTAAAATTTTGCAGATGGTATCTTGGAAGGCGGTAAATTTGAATCGAGTTAAAATTTTGCTGTTGGTATTTTGTATGGCGGCGGATTCGAATCGAATTAAACTTTCTGGGTTGGTATTTTGGATGGCGGCGGATTTGAGTACGTTAAAATGAAGCGAAATATTGAGCAGGTTGATGAAGTTTTTTTTATTTCCAATAAAAGACAATCATTATTACTTTATAAATACACACAACAAAAATAACAATCTTTTTTCAAAGGAGGTGGTCCATCGATATGAATTTCTCCTTTATTGCAGTGTTCCAGGCATGGCTGATATCGTTCCGTCTTATTCCAATCTTCTAATTCTTGTAATTCGGGAAATGTGGCGGCTATCTGATGGATGTCACGTGGATGATACAGTTCAATGTAATCAATAGGTATAAATTTCAGATCCTCTAATTTCATCGTCTTCCAACCACGTTCATGGCCGACCCAACTTTATGTATAATTGCGAGTTGTTTTAAGTCCATAACTGAAAGTTAATTATTTTCAAATCAATGATTGCTTAGATTTATAATATAATAATAATTTTAAATATAAATTAAATTACCTTTGGAGAGCGATCTTATGCGTGGAGTATTCTGGATGCGTCTTTCTTCGAGAAACTCACTTATGCACGCGTCCGTCCTCTGCCGAGTCTCAAAACCGAATGAAACCTTCTATGTGCAAGATTGCAAAAATGCTGAGACTGCACGGCCGCGAGACTCTGCGTAGCGATTTTGAGTCAGCGAACCGGACGTGATCACTGCAAAGTGCCGAGTTCGTGCATACACCGGATGTGATCTGGAGAGTGGGGGTTAACGCAAAAGTATCACGTCAACACTTTCCCAACTTGCGGTATATTTGAATCGAGTTAAAATTTGGTGCTCGGCGGTGATTTTAAATACGTCAAAATGAAACAAATATTTTGGTCGTAACTCGTCTTACTTATATGATTTAACAAGTCGTAACTTGTCGAATGGAAGGATGAGATGAAATAAAAATAGTTTTTTAATAATCAATATTTTTTTATTTCCATTTTAAAATGTCTTAATGTAATATATTTCTTTTTATTAAAGGACAGGTTATCACAAATCGATCATGCTCCTTTTTAGGATCATCTCCTTTTTCCCACTCGTATACATTTACACCGCATTTACTACAAATTGTCATGTCCATATATCCAGAATAAATAAATCCAACAGAAGCCATTTTATATACATCGAAAATAAATTGATTTTTAGGAAAGCAATTGAATGATATAAGTCTATTAGATTCATTTTTCAGGTCAACATTTTGCCGAAACCAGTTCTTAATTTTGCGACAATTATCCACAGCACACATTAAATTTCCATCATTTCTATGTTTATGCAGCATACACCTTTTACCCGATGAGGGTAATTGTGAAATCGGAGGGCAGTCAAAAACGAGTAAATCGATGACTTTATGTCCTATTATATTGGATAAGAATTTACATTTTTCTAAACCTTTTACGAAAAAAAGATGATAACCTAATGCATATTTCAAGAGTACATTTTCGAAATTTTCATTGGTGATGTCACCTTCTTCTACCTCCATTCCGTGAAAGTATTTGGTAAGCCATGAAGTTTCTCTTTTAAAAATTAATTCACGTGGTGATGAAAAAATCCATGATTGGCTATAATCATTGTCAATATCGCAAATAGCCAATTCTTTGACTACGAATTCATTCTTTTGATTGCGAAAGGCTTGAAAATCCACTATACATTTTCTCAATTGAAAAATCTCTAATGGCGTTTGGTTTACGGGAGTATTAGCTCCATCGCCAGGGACCGACTCCATTATTCACACACTCGCAGAATAGCAGTTTACGGGAGTTTTAATTCCGCGCCAGTGACTGCAGTCTTTTCACATATGCTGTAATAAAAATTCTCCGATTGAGCAATGTATAGGAATTTCCAAATTTAATCTTTCAAAATCGATTTTGCTATCTGTTGGTTTAGCTATATCGGTAACGTTATGCAGACCGATTACGCAGCCAACATTCATGAAACTTTCGTAATACTCTTTTACGTTTGAAGATTCTTTAATTAAAGTATTTAATGTTAAATTCAAAGGTTTAGATTGCACCAATAGCTTATTCCACTCCTCCTCATTCAAGGTGACCGATTGACGGTCACCTTTGATTATTAAATGTTTAACTCCGAAATACTTTACAAATCGTAATGGCAGCTTTTCAATGATTGGTTTGCTATCAGAATTAAAATAGTTAGAAATTATATCTTTTTGTTCGAATAAATTAAGCCATCGGTCATTACTCAGAATGACTGCCCCTTTACCGATTTGAGTAAATTGCACACACAATTCAAAAGTTTCACAATGATTAAACCCAACACTAACACTTTTCACTTTCTTATTATTCAGATAGTACACAGTTTCCAATAAGAGTTGATTGATTTCACAAATATTCTTCTTCCGCGATGACTTTGGGGGTGATGCGGGATCTGCTTGCAGACTGGATGGCGGTGGTGGCGATGACGATGATGGTGATGATTGCAGATTGGATAACTCCGGTCTTGGAACACTTCTCCTCCGTTTTGGTAGAACTCCTGAACTGCTCGAACTCTCCATAGCGAAAGACTGTGTGGAGTTTATATATTTCAATATAACCTACTATAACTGATGGAGGGGTGGTGTGGGTAAAGGGGAAGGTGTGAAAGTGGAAGGGGGAGCCTCAGAAGTCTTAAATCCTCGGCGATTGGTTGCTTGTCCTAGATTGCATCATGCGTTGGAGTTGATTTATCTTCGAGCAGCAGCTTTGTGATTGGGGATCACAACGTCTTCTTTGTCTCGCTTTCCAAAATTCGAAAAAAAAGAGCTTTGCGACTTGACAGTCGTTGAGATGGGGGTGGGTAAATTGGGAAATGAAATAGGTTAAGGTTTTCCCGATTGATTTGCAGAGAGTGTAAAGACAGCAAAACTCTCCACAAAGGTCAGAGTGATAACTTTGGAGTCGAAATGAATTTTCGGTGTAGGAAAACGGTTGGAGGAAAGAGATGATTTCGTAAATGAGAGGTGGATAACCGTATGAATCGAAATATTCGGCGTAATAATTGTCTATCACGTGAACTGCAACCCAATGACTCCCAGGTTTATTCGATGGATCAAAGTTTATTATGTAAATTCCAGGTTTTGGCTGATGAGGTAAATGATCTGAAGGAAAAACCCCACGAAAAAATCTTCTCGTTCGATTGTCTTTGGAAAGCGTATCGACGATATCTCTCGTGTTCATTGCGAAATTATGAAAAGAATGTGTGGATGTTCCTATCTTTATCTATCTCGATGAATGTCATGTATTCGGCATAAACTATACAGGTAATTGTTTTAGATAGAGGATTTTCGAAATTGGCTTCAATCCTCACATTTCCCTTTTCCGGCAGACTGCTATAGTCAGTGTTACCGGATCCATCAGGTGTTAAATCGAATGCTAATAAGAAGTACCCATGAGCAAACATTTCCATCGATATTTGATTACCCTTATCATGGTGTTCTATACCTAGTCCTTGATACAGAGAATAGTATGCATGAGTGTAATGTTTCTTAGTAAAACTCATCTTCGACCCTCCCGGAGGGATTTGAACACCGTTAACCAAAAGATTAAAATCTGATAGAGAATAATGATCGAATGAGAAAGGATTTTTTTCCCTCTCTCCGACATACGATCCGTTATCTACCATGGTGAAAACCATAGTTTCTGGTAATTGCCCCATCACAACGTTATCCAAATTTAACGTGCGGGTACCTTTTGGAATCGTAAAAGTTTTAACCTCGACTCGTTTGTACGGATATATTGCATTGATGCCGGATGATAAAGTTTTATTATGAGCCAGTAAAATACCCGGATTCACATTAAAGTGTCGAACGTATAAAGTAGCGTCAAGAATTTTCAGAATTGAATTTCCATTATTTTTCTCCATTATATAAAAACTAGGTCTCGCGCGAGTCAGTTTAATTACCAACTCGATTCCATTCAGAAGCAGCCGGGATTGATTCAACACATCTGCATGGAGTCTACCTACAAGTTCTACGGTAGCACTATCGGCATATTGTTTCTTTCTCTCTACAAATTCTGGATTAGTTGAAGTTTGCGAATTAATATCTGTTCCACTATCTGGTAACCATCCAGCACATCTCAAATGTGTAGATGCAGCATCTTGTCCATAATTCAGGAGAATTTCTATATAAGTACGATAATGGTAATTATCTTCCGATGGTGTGGCTTGTGTTCCATTTAAATAAACGTTACATTGGGAGAATAAGGAATGTAGGAGGTTATTAACCACCCCCGGTTGTTCGGCATCTGTTGACTTATAATCTACCCCATCTTCCTTACAAAATTTAACTTGCAGCTTTAAGTATACGTTATTTAAATCTACGTATAAATCACCAGAATTTTTAACTCTGAATTCTATTACAGATTGATTATCTACAGAAGATATCGGTTTATAAGGAATCACTTGTTTCGATAAAATGTTCGTTTGATAATTAGGTTTATCGAACAAATCTAGAGAAGTGAGCATGCACTCATTGGCCATTATGAAAATATATCGTGAGTAAACGTGTTCACTCCCCGCTTAGTCTTTCCCGAATGGCGCTTATTGTGTATGGTCGTTCTTTTTATTTTCCTCAATGTTGGTCGTTTACTAATACGTAAACCCATCCCTCCCATCGATTTAATTTTATCTTCAGCTTTTCTCTTTAAATTCATCCCTGCTTCTTTAAAATGATCACGCATTATATTACTAACGGGTCTTGTACCTAATTCAGACAAAGCACCCGCACTGGCTCTAAGAGCTTCTCTACCTACCGCTTTGATTCCACTGCTTAACAGCGGTTTTGCGAGACGAAATAGTCCTCTAAATAAACCGCCCAATCCTCTACCTCTCTGAACTCCATAACTTTGTTGATAAACGGACCCAATGTCTCCCCCGCATTGATTGGCATAATATGCCGAATATCGATCCGCATTGCAAGACATTTCGATTTATAATGATGATTTTGACTAATGCGATACTTTTATAAAGTGTAGAACTAAAGTAGAAGGTTTTTTACCGGGAGAGAAATTATAAGGTTTCCCGTTTTGATTAGCTAGCAATATTTCAATGCTTTCGATTTCATTTTTTTCGATTGGGAAATAATAAATGCGATCAAATTTCTGTCTATTTTTCTTAGAATCAACGATTCTCAAACATCTACTCATCGAATCGCCTATCATTTGAGGTTTTATTATATCAGTATAAACGAAGATATCACCATTTTCAGCTGCATCATCACTCCCCGATAAATCTCTTTTTGATCTTCCAATGACTAATGATCTGAAATAACGTTCCTTTTCTGGACCATGACCTTTTACGATACCTTCAGTAATATCGTTCAATACTTCATTAAAATCATTTTCTGTTATTATCGAACGTATAAATTGAATAAAAGAAATGTAATATCCTCTCTTTATAGCATAAGTGATTTTTTCATTAGATATAATCACATATTCATTAGGATCATATTCCCCCAATTTCTTTTTTTGGGGATGAGGAATATTAGCTGATATATAATTACGTATGGTATTTGCTAGGGTGATATGAAGAGTATCTCTATATTGCGCCGCATAGCTTCTGCACAAAGATTCGAAAGCCTCATTAAATGACTTATATTTTTGGGGGCGAAAATTGAGATTGTGTACCTTATCTATTTTTATTACCGCATCGTTGGAAGTGATTTCTGAGATTCCAGTTTGTTTTTCACTTCCCCCTCCTATCGATTTTGTTGAACTTGCGCTTCTTTCACTTAATGTTTTTACACCTCTTTCCTCCTCCTCCACATTTATGGCCGGAAAAGAAATCTCGCAAAGCCCAACTTGCCATTGACTATTCTCCAAATATAATCTATTAGCTAATTTTGTTTGAAAATGAGCTATGGAATTATCATTAAAATACGTATAGGAAGAATTGCTTAAAAGAGTGATATAAAAACCATTCATTTTTTTAATACCCCAACTTATAATGTATCAATTAACTATCTTTGAGACTTTATCGCTCTCAGTCTTCTTTCTTCACAAAGCGAATTGAATATCGACTTACAAAATTCAATTTTTTAAACGATTCACAGTATATGCTTTTACCCACGAGTTAAAAGAATCAGGATATCCTACCCACTTGACGAAATATTCTAGACTGTTACCTTTTCCTCTTCTCCTCAATATTTTATCTATTTTAAATTCGGTAATTTTAGATATAACCGTGCGTCTTAATTCCGGACCGTAAAAATTTCCCTCGATGGGTTCACCATTCAAATCTTCCAACTTGTACATAGGAACCTTATTCCCTAAAATAACGGATTTAATTTTAAATATCTCAGTTGTATAGTTCGGAGTGTATCCTTTAGCGAATGGCATTCTCTCCTTGCTCATCCTAACGTAATCGCCCACCTGATATTCTGGCTTTATTTTTCTCTTTCCTCTATCGAGTAGTCTTTTTTTCACGAGAAAAGCATTCGATTCGTTCGCGTCGGATGGTGCCATCCCAATAGATGAATGAATAGTATCATTATACCCTTTCAATAATTTTGGTAATACGTTCACATAATTATAGGTATTATTTTTCGTAAAATACTTATACATCTTAGATTTTAACGTCCTATTGAATCTTTCTACTACGGCAGCTTTGACATCGGGGTTATGAGTATAATAAAACTTGACGTTTTTTCTCTCGAGGAAATCTTGAAACTTTTTATTCCTAAATTCGGAGCCTTTATCGCTTTGTAATTTTAAAGGTTTTCTATTTTTGAAAATATAATCGAACGCCCTCACCATTTCTTCCCCCGTCTTGCTCTTCAAAGGAACTGCCCAAGCATATTTTGAGAATAAATCTATAATGGTTAGAATATATGCAAATTCACTATTATACTTTTTCAAATTTCGCATATCATTTAAGTCACATTGCCAAGTTTCGTCGATATAATCAACATCGTAAAAATTTCTTTGGAAGCGTTTTCTTAAAGGCCTGTGTAATGTATAAGCGTCCTGTGAATTCAACCAATCCTGAACGTATCTCTTCGATAACTTATTTTTACCCAGTGCTTTGTACAATTTATCGGTTGTTGAAAATCCTGCCGGGTTAGAGGGATCGTAATAAATGGATTTTAAAATTTCATCGGACTCCAAACTATTTTTGGTTTTCGAACTCGTTCCCCTCTTCTTGGTAATTTGCTTTTCCTCGCTTCTTCCCAATCTGATTCGTTCTGTACTCCCTCGTCTCTTAACAATTCTCCCGTATTTCCTATTCTTTCCATCACACGCCTCCATTGCTTATCTATACGTTGGTTATCGACCCTGAGACGTTTCGTAATACTCTTCAAATTAAGCCTCTTAGGAGTCGTCGGGGGAGAACTCAAACGTTTTCTTTTCAAAATATGTCTCTTAGGTGTTGGAGGAGGAGAACTGGAACGTTTTTCCTCTTTCACTATCGGAATAGAGATGGTCTTTCTTTTTTCTGCAGCAATATTTAAGTACGTATCTAAAGTATGTTTATAAAGGTGCCATTTATCCAAGTCATTCAAATCTTTTCTATTCAAAATATTTTGCATTTCATCATCCAATCTAGATACTCGGTCTTTGGATTGTTCTCTATCGAATAAATCAGGATTAATTAAGAGCATCTTTTTAAGACTCATTTTCCAAATAGATGACTTCCTAACACACTAGAAAGAAGAGCGCCTAGTAAAACCGGAATAAAACCTCCTTTTTGTATCAACAATTTCCTTTTTTGCTTTAATGATTTATTTTTACTACCTATTACTCTTATACACTTACGATATTTAGATAACTTGTTCTTCAAAGTGCGACTCAATTTAATATTTCCGTTTAAGGTATTCAAACAGCACTCGCACAGAATTTTAATCAAATCGTCGCTACCTTCTTTCAAAATCACGTTACGCAATTTAGGTTTGGCTACTTTCAATACATGCAGCAAATGCTTATTAGATTTCAATATTTTCATCTTCAATCATATGCTTCGGAACATAAACGATTGTAATTTCATCGGGGAAAATTCGTGTCCTAAATCTAAAGCGATCATCCGCCTCCTGCGAAAGGTCTAAGACTAAATAACTGTAAGGTTCCGATGTTGCCTCCTTATATACTCTAGTCAACTCGATTGAATTCTCCGGATATACCTGCCTCGCTAGATGACTAAACTGAAGTTTATCGCGAGGATTTCGGAACACTACGATATACTTCGCATTGAGAGAAATATTTCTCGATTGAGGACTCTGATAAAATGCGTTCTGTGTAATGAGAATGACTGAAATATTGAAATGGTGGGAACCTCTCGTGAATAATTCGCTGACTTGCTTGTTATATGCTTCATGCATCAAATCATCTATGACATATAATGTCGGTATTCCGCTAGCATTTTCGAAGGATGGGACCTGATTTTCAATTTTAACGCATTTCAAGTTAGGTTCGCTACCTGGGCTGCAGCACCACACTATGCATTCAATTTTCCCCTCAACCAAATGCGGTAAATTTTTTAAAAATGTTTCTACAAACGTTGTTTTTCCAGAACAACTTGGACCCGCACAGATGCAAGTAAATGGGTGTTTCCACTTTACACTCATGATGCTTACTGAACAAAAATTCCTCACTACAAAAATATTTATTCAAAGATTGCCTTCAAAGGCTTCTCCCCAGTTTCTCTTTAAGTTTTGGAATTTTACTGTTTCCCCCAGAACAAGGTGTTTACCCCGTCGTCACAAACATAACGTTTGTCGTCAGAAGCACTCAAGGCATTTTTATTCATTTCTATCGAATAAAGTTCATGCCTTTTTCTTTTAATCACATTCATTTTGCACATCCTAGTGGAGAAAAATGCGAAGGTCTGCGAGAGGTGGCGGGTGGGGGTGGAGGCACGTGCGACGCGACACAGCCCAACAGATCTGGTTACGAGGATTGCGCGGCCGGATGTAGATAGCGTCTTAAAAATGCAAGGTGGCATTCTTTCAGAGAGCGAGTGCAGGCTTTTCTTCTTAGTTCCCCAGCGGAAAAGAAAGAGAAACATATGCGTGGAGACTTTCTATTTAAATCTCGCGATTATTTATTACCTACTTTATTAAATCCAATTGGGATACGGGAATTCTTTCATTTCAACGACAACGTTGGATAGAATAGAAGACTCTCCGCTTAGAAGATTCGGATAAAAGAAAAGAATAATATCGTATCAGGTTAAAGTGAATATTTTATTACCCGTATTATAATTTTTTGATATAATATCGATTATAAACGGAATTTAAACAATCTAAATAAAGTTAAAACAGATTTGATAGATGGTAAATACATACAAAATTTTAACAAAAATCATTTTATTGGAGAAGTCTATAACTTAAAATTTGCATCTCAGTACAAGCTATAACTTTTGTTTGAAACATTTGGATATAAATAATACCTTACGCAATATATAAAAGATTTATCTGTTATTTTTTCGAAATAGGCTCTCTTCAAATATTTATTCAAAGATTGCCTTCAAAGGCTTCTTCCCAGTTTCTCTTTAAATTTGGAATTTTACTGTTTCCCCAGGACAAGGTGTTGACCCCGTCGTCACAAAGATAACGTTTGTCGTCAGAAGCACTCAAGGCAACTTTATTCATTTCCATCGAATAAAGTTCATGCTTTTTACTTTTAATCACATTCATTTTGCGAAATACAACGGAATTATCCCTTAAACAATTTACATAGTCTTCAAATTTTAAACCTTTATTGATAACTGCTTTGGTTATTCCTTTTGCTTTTTTCTTTTCCTTCGAATCTCTAACTTTAAATGCGTACAATTTGCTCCGCAGTCCTACAAAATGAGTCATTATCTTTCCGTTACACTCGTCTTTAAATTTTCCAATCACCTTTTTATTTTTATCAGAGAAGCAAAGATGGTCCTTTGGAAAGTTGGATGTGTCGTAAAAGTCCAAGTCAGTCAACATATCTTTGTAAAAGTCATCAGTCCTTACTTCATAAATGAAGCTGTCAGTGTCCATGTAACATAGGTTTAAGCGTCACCGAATTTAGGCTTCATCCTCCGATAGTGAAAGTCATACATCAATGTTTTACTTAATTCTAAAACTGATAATCCTATATAAATCGGTTTATCCATTTTAATTTTAGATTTTCTCAAGTGAACGATGACTAAATTTTCATTAATGATCGTTCGGTCGAGGAATGTTGATTTGGATATTAGTTTATCCAATCGTTTTTCATTGGAAACCAATTCCAAATTTATCCTCTTCCGAACGTTCTCCATAGTTTTACCAAAAACGGAATTATTCATTAATTTGTAAAAATCCTTTTCAAAATCATTTTCTGCAATTTTCCTACGTTCAGTGTTTAAATCGATATATGATTTCAACCACGGAGATTGGTTAAATTCAATGACTCGGTGAATTTTCTTGAGTCTTAGTCCAAGAGAAAGAGCCTGTTTTAGGTTAACGTAGTGAATAACATACTTAGTTTTATCGTCTAGAGTCGTCAACAATTTTGTATGCTTACCACCTGGAGGAATTTTATTTTCAGGACATAACGGTAGATCGTTGTGTTCGTGGTGGAGATCACTCGGATATTCTAAATCGACTTCTAAAATGTAACCTTTCGAATGATCATCTGAAATAGAAGTTACGTTAAAATTTTGAATTTCCTCCCGATCAAGCCAACGAAACCCACTATGGGGCAGGTAATTACTCATTGCCCAGCCGTAGAGGTTGTTAGCATCTAAATAAGCAATATATCGAGATTCAATCTCTGGATTAAAATTATCTATATACTTGTTATTGGCCTCAGAATACCTTTTCATGCACTGACTGATTCCACCACGAATTCCCTTCTCTACCATCAAAATCATGTCATAGTCATTCATCAGTTCAAGGTTAATTTTAGTGTATTTCAACATGGCGTCGAAAGCAAGACCTGGTGCGGTGAAGTACCATGTTGGGTCTAATTTGTACGTTTTCAAACATACTTCCCTAAATTTTTCAAAAACATCAGCTAACAACAAAACGTCAGTCTTCAGGTAAAGATCGCTATATTCACCTAGAGTCGAACAATTAAAATCGTTCCAAATTTTCTTTGCATAGTCATAGTCCTCGTCTTTGATGTGTTCCTGAGTCAACTGACTATAAAATTCCTCTTTGGGTGGTAAGCACACATCGTTCAATTTGTCCCAGCAGTCTACGTATTCGTAAGGGAAAACACCTTTACGAGTGACCAAGTCCAGTTTTTCTCCAAAATACTTTGCAGTTTGCTCGAACTTATCTTGGGGGAGATTTTCAACTAATTTTGAGAGGGAAGAAGCCATGAAACGAAATGTATCGAGGAATCTGATGGAAAAGTTTTCACTCACCTTCTTTGAAAAGGAAATATATTTTTCCTCCGAATTGGGGATGCAATGTATTTCCTTTTCGTCGTAACCTAAATGAGGAATGATCAGGTGGGAGTCGTAACCGGATAGGTTGTGGATGAAAACGGGGAGAAAATTTGGCATTTTGAAATTTAAATTGCAATTTGAATGAGCAGGTCCTCGATACATACCCGTGAGATGACAGTGATCTCTCACGCGATCATTACCTAATTCCTCCCCACAAATGTGACAAACGGTCGCCGTATTGAATGCTTCCTGTTCCTCCGGGGTCATCGCAACCATAGGAGTCACGTTTTTGTACACTCTGCATATGAGCTCTGAGACATCCCTTAAATTCTTAACGAATACCTCGGCGGCATCCGCACCACGATAGAGAACAGGATCGAAAATCTCTCCCGTGGAGGATACCAAAACAAAACAAAAAGACATGACCTCATGTTTTTGGGTGGATATCGAGTAGGAATGATCAAGAGGGCTACTGCAACTGGCAAATTTTGGTTGGATGCATTCGAAATCAGCGTACACCACGAAAGGGACACGCATGGTGTGCCTGAAATTTTTGAATTTTAACCACTTGTCTTCATCTGTGGGGAGCAGGATTTTCGAGGGAGCATTGGTGTTGCAGTCCCGTTTATGTTCCATGAGCTTTTCTTCATCGTGATAATGAGTGAAACATCTTTTGCACATGTATAGTCTATTATCTTTTTTAGTCATCTGGCGGTGAACTAACCTTTCAAAATTTCTTATGTAACAATAATGGGTCTTGGAGCCTTCAGTTAAAAGCAAAAGGTCTCGGTGGTCATCGAGTTCCTCATCCACAACTTTGATAGGGTACACATTATTTTTTTCATCAATACCGAAAACATTAACCGAAATATTGTTGGTTTTTTGAAATTTTGGAATTTGTGAGAGCTCCACAGGGTACTCAACGCAATCCCAATCGTACCCTTTTTGAAATTCCTCGTTGTTGTATTTGGACACGCGTTGAGGATCTTTCTGAACATTTTTTGCCCAAATTGCATATTTAAAACAAAAGCAATCGCTATTATTGATATTTATTACCGAAAGTGTGTTTTTTATTTTTGGTGGCAACTCAATAAAAGAGGACCCTCTCAAAGGTGTGTACTTATTGATCCTCAATTCCAACCCAAGAATCTCGTATAGCGACCAACCGGAACCTTTTGCCTGATGCTCAGACTTTTCCTTCAAAATTTTTCCAAAAAGTTCATTCAAAATTTCATCAATATCATTAGCCTGAAGGACTCGAACATTTTTCGTTTTGAACACTCTCTCACTCGATTCATTCTCCTTTTTAAACGTAGCTTTTAAAATTATATTAATTTTCAGAGCCGTATTTGCCAACTGTTCGCTAATTTTACCTATCAAAATTTCCCTAATACCGTCTAAAAACGTGATAATGTCTCTATTCACTCCATCTCCACTCATCCAAAATGTCTTTAGACGATTCCTCACTGCCGATTCTATTTCTACAACTCGGTTTCCACCTCTCTGTATCACGTGTCGCATATGAACGTCGCTCATTTCATGCGCTACGCGATAACGTGGGTTAAAATATACGAAACACACCTCACAAAGTGTTTCCATCCCAACCGTTTCAAAAAAACAATGAAAGAAATAAAGAAACCAAGAATTTATATATATATGCAGGTTAGGAAAAAGGAGGTTAAATTGGTAAACGTAGTATCTGAAAAAATAAAAATATCAATTTCAATACTCATACAATTGCATTCCCCATTCCTATATATCAATTACATAATCTCACAAGTCTTATACTAAATAATTTAACATTACAATAGAAACAATAATATGTAGAAATCTTCTACAACTTTAAGATGACATTTATATTTGTATAGAATGCTGAAATGTTATACGGTTCAATGACTTCCAAAGAAGAGAACTGGGATGTTTCTATATGAAATACATTGATTGCAGCAATATTTCACCCTAGAAATATTATCACTATTTTTTTCGTAAAGAAATAATCTCTATCACTTATATCACTGCTATTACTAAAATTGTCAATTATAAAATCTTGAGAGGTTACATTTAGCCCTCATCGAACACATCATTTTTCAAGGATGTGATAATTTTCAGAATTTATGAAATAAACTCAATTTTAAAAGAATTCTTCCAAAACGATTAAATATTTTGAATGAAAATATGCTTACCAGATGGCGTAGGTATTGAAGGTATTCTTTGGAAACAATTTTGTTTGTGAATACTGCTGCAGCAAAATATATGACACGAGGTCCGATGCTGAGAAAACGTCACATAAAGTCGAAGACTCAAAGCGTTATGGCGTGTACTCTTTCTTCAAATCGCAAGTTGGGAAAGTGTTGACGTGATACTTTTGCATTAACCCCCACTCTCCAGATCACATCCGGTGTATGCACGAACTCGGCACTTTGCAGTGATCACGTCCGGTTCGCTGACTCAAAATCGCTACGCAGAGTCTCGCGGCCGTGCAGTCTCAGCATTTTTGCAATCTTGCACATAGAAGGTTTCATTCGGTTTTGAGACTCGGCAGAGGACGGACGCGTGCATAAGTGAGTTTCTCGAAGAAAGACGCATCCAGAATACTCCACGCATAAGATCGCTCTCCAAAGGTAATTTAATTTATATTTAAAATTATTATTATATTATAAATCTAAGCAATCATTGATTTGAAAATAATTAACTTTCAGTTATGGACTTAAAACAACTCGCAATTATACATAAAGTTGGGTCGGCCATGAACGTGGTTGGAAGACGATGAAATTAGAGGATCTGAAATTTATACCTATTGATTACATTGAACTGTATCATCCACGTGACATCCATCAGATAGCCGCCACATTTCCCGAATTACAAGAATTAGAAGATTGGAATAAGACGGAACGATATCAGCCATGCCTGGAACACTGCAATAAAGGAGAAATTCATATCGATGGACCACCTCCTTTGAAAAAAGATTGTTATTTTTGTTGTGTGTATTTATAAAGTAATAATGATTGTCTTTTATTGGAAATAAAAAAAACTTCATCAACCTGCTCAATATTTCGCTTCATTTTAACGTACTCAAATCCGCCGCCATCCAAAATACCAACCCAGAAAGTTTAATTCGATTCGAATCCGCCGCCATACAAAATACCAACAGCAAAATTTTAACTCGATTCAAATTTACCGCCTTCCAAGATACCATCTGCAAAATTTTAACTAGATTCAAATTTACCACCTTCCAAGATACCAACAGCAAAATTTTAACTCGATTCAAATTTACCGCCTTCCAAGATACCAACCTAACATTGCGCATTACGATCGTCTTTTGTTATGACGTCATTACGTTTATCTTTTGTTTATCTATAGCTTACAGTTTCTACCGGCAGGCGGCGTCACTATCGCTGCGCTGAAACTGTCTTTTCTATTCTACTTATTATTTATGCCGTCTGTCTTCTGTGCGTAACTATATGGCAATGGTTCCCAAACTTTTAGTAGGCAAGGATTTTTGTACAGTTATAGATCTTGAAGTAGGGGTCGGCAATCTTTTCTGCATGGCGGGCCACATTCGTAGTGGTGAATGCTTCGCAGAGCCGCATTGGAAGTCACAAGAACTTAGGCGGGCCGGATGAACCTTTGAATCGGAAGTTACCAGAGATTCTTTGGTCTTATAGTAATGAAAATCAAGTCTAAATAATTTACTAGCGATAAAACTTCATCAGAAAAAATTTTGAGATCATAATTTTACGGAAGAAATATGTAATTGTCAGTGTTAAATTCTGCCCATCGTTTTTCATGGTAGCTTCGTGGGCCGCTTGACACGCCCTTGAGGGCCGCATGCAGCCCACGGGCCGTAGGTTGCCGAACCCTGTCATAAAGGAAAACACATTATGTTTCAAAAAATAACTATTCTGCATACGGCGGTATTATAATATATCGAGTGTTACACACAGCTACAGACCAGCAACAGCCGCTACCGCAGTAACATCATCATTGCTACGTGACAAACAGCGAGAAAATATTTTCCGCTTGTAAACAGGTTTTAATATATTCAGTGGCATTATTGTATGGACTGGAAGCGTAAGGACGCGAGAAGGTTCGTGAAATATATGTTGCATTGATTTTTTCCTGTCCAGAAACCACAAATGCACCTGCAAATTAAACTATACCCAGATAAAAATAGAAAATTACTAGCAGAAGATAAATAAAGAGAAGCTAATTGAGCGGAGGGAGTGAGCAGAAGAAAGGATGGAATGGCATTTATGAAACTTGTAATCTGACGAAATAATTAATCGACACTGAGTACTCGGGCGCAGGGAATTAAGTATCTTTCAGTATTCACTGAACCAGTTTTAATTAATTATAACCTTGTCGTAATCAGTTCAATTAGACCGTTGTCATGACTCGAACTCTATACATTTATTTTCGAGTGCAAGACAATTTACTGAACAAAACCGTATCTTTCTTTCTCTCGCGAATAACTCAGCCGGACACGTGCTATATATAAATGGACGCGTCCAATTACCAAGCCTTTCTTGACCTCGACGACACCTTCCCCGCTAACGTCAATTTCATTCCCTTTCTTCTCCCCTCTCGCGCACAACCTAACCAACCTTTTTAGCTTTATTTTGCTACCTAACTTTTGTGATATTTTGAACGCATTTTGGATTCGTGAAACAGGACTTGTTTATCTACGTTTCTTCCTCTTTTTATTCGAGTTATATGTTTTGATGATATATATTCCTTAAAAATCGACATAGATGCAAATTTTAATATCATATCCTAGCTAAAACAACGAAGACACAAAAGTAGATGAAAAATGTGTATTTTTTATAATTATAAAATATTTAATAATATAGCTGCAACATAAACACCTGCTGCTGTTTGATAAGCATCAACAATCACTAATTACATAATTTTAAAAGATCAGACTTGTTAATACAATCTTATTATCACAAGTATTGACAAATAGTGAAACACGTATCAATTAATAAAGGTGGAAAATTTTCTCCTTACGTTTTTTAGCAATGATGGATGTCTTAAAATATAACTAAAGCTCTCTCACCGTGCGCATACCTTGGTAAATTTTGCCAATATAGCCAGGATGGAATGAAGTTAAATGACCCCAGCGATGTTTCTGGACCTTCAAATACGGTCAGTGTCACTTGGGACAACTCAACCGTTGCTTTCAGCGTAGCTACAGCTTGGCTATGAGTCAACCCTATAAGGCTTGTTTCACTTACATTTAGGAGAATATCGCCTTTCTGAAATAGGCATAAAATCTCACAGTCAGAACAGGATGCTTATATACAATAATTGCTGATTCGTGCATTAATATTTATAAATACAGTTACTAAATAACGACCTTTTTACTTTAGCCCATTTTGCATGGAAGATTAATTATTTAAAAATACACACATTATTGAATATTAATTGTGCAATTAATATAGGGGAAAAACACCAAACAAAGATTTGATGTTGAAGCCAAAATGGAATATTGTATCCATTGCCGAAATTTTAGTTGGTAATTATGTTCAGCTAACATTTTAATTGAAAAATACCTGATATCTTTCTTCAGAGTTATAACGATCCTTCCAATGCTATATAATCTGTACATTCTCGTCTGACTAACAACTACTAATACAGAAGCATATGTTGAGTAACATAAAAAAGCATATCCAAAAGTTAGTTTATACGATTCACTGCGTAGTTTTCTAACCAAATAAATGTTTTTATTATTGGGAACTTTTGCGCTAAATTTGCATGCAACCAATATTTCCATTCATTTAGATTTTCCCTTAAACATATACCTATCGTTAAACTTTCATATCTACATCTACATGTTACTCTGCAATTTACCTAAGTGGTGGGTGGAAGAGGGTGCAACAGAAGTATATAGTCCTTCCCATACAGATCGCATATACTTGAAGCGTATTCAAGCTATGGTCAAACCTATGATAAACAGCATGCTTCTCTGTAGTATTCCCTGAAATTCTCCATATGTAGGTCAATTTATTGTTGAGCCTATAACCGGCGAATATGCATGTCCTACGAAAGATCGAGGTAATTTATGACTCCTAGTTAACAGACTCAGCTAGTTGCATAACCAGTCTATTAAGTTTATACTCGAAATCTATCGCTTTGTCCTTGCCTCTTTAGAAAGTCACGACAGAATATTTACGGTAATTAATTTCAATTTGTCATTCTTGGCACCATGCGGGTATGGACGGAGCTGGTTTTACCACCAGGCCAGTGGTTCTGAGACTGTGTGCCGCAGTAGATATTTAGGGGTGTCGCGAAAAAACACGTTTATTAAATAAATCAACGATTTGCATGTGTTGGTGGGTGAAAAGGGCAATAATTTACTTCTAATAATTTAATTATGTAGTGGCATCAACAAATGGATGTGTCCAAAAGTAATATCCGTATCAAAACTATATAAAGCTTGTCACAAGACTAGGGTGCCGCGAAACCTTCTTTATCTTTTAAAGTGTGCCGTGGCTCAAAAACGTTTGAGAACCACTGCACTAGGCAAACTAGGCGGCACAATTTGGGGGGCGGCGAAAGCCGCTCCCGAAATTTTTTTGCCGCCCTTACTGCAAAAATGAATGAATAAGGAAGAAAGTGTTTTGCTTTGACTTGGCGTACGGCCAGCATAGAAATTAAATTCTAAATTATAATGTGTTAATACTAGGTTCATTTCTTTTAGGACGTATATTGTGCAAAGTACAAAACAATGAAAATATACACAATCATCATCCTTTATCTTGTAGGCTAAATCTGAAATTATAAAAGCAAAATTTTTATAATACTAATGAACAATATTAATTTTTGAAAGTTAATTGTGAGCGAGGCGGAAGGTTCGCCTAGGGCGCAAAATACCCTTGCACTGGCCCTGGGTATGGATTATAAGTCTTCCTGTAAGAACTAGTGGTCAATCATTGTTTCTCTTTGTATATACGACTAAGTCATCTGCGAAGTTAGATTTTAATACGGACTACCTATCAAATCTCGTTGACATCTATCATGAACAACGGAGGACCTATGAAACCACCGTTTGGAACACGAGACGCGACTTTAACGGGATATGAGCATCTCATATCGATAACTACTGTTTGTTCTCTAACAGAAAGGATGTCTCTGTCCCGACTCGCAATTGTCGGATTGATAGCATATATTCCTAGTTCAGGAAGTAATTCATGAAGAGGTAACTTATTAATCACCTTCCTGAAGTCAATAATAATGACATCGGCTTCTCTATTTTTCTCTCCGTATCGCAATAAATACTTCACAAAGGAACCGAGCTGTTTCACGTGATCTGCTTTTTCTGAATGACATAATCTATATACGTATCTATAACAGTGTGTTTATATGTATTTCATTGTGTGTACCTCTCTATCATGAAACACTCAATCTTTAATCAATGTTTCCAATAGGTTTTCCAAGTTTTCCACACCCCTTTCTTGGCCGAGGGTTCTATGAATATATATGGAGAAGGAAGAAGGAGGTAAGGTAGGAGGGTTACATGAATAAAAATAGGCAGGAGGGAGAACATACAATCAGTAACGAGATAATTAGAAAATAATAAAAAATAGAAATTACAATGTGAATGACATTAATCCAAACGAGCGAACAAAGTTTGTAATTAGAAAATGGAAGCAATTAACAGAAGTTACAAAAAGGCATTGATTTAATTAGCAGTGGAAAGCAGTAAAGAGAGCAATGGAAAGTGATTGAAAAAACATTCATTAGTAAGTTCAACGTTGTCTGTAACATCATGGATTACAATTTCCAACTGCTCTAAGAAGTTGAGTCTGTTGCCCTTTGATTGGAAGTGGAGAAACTCGGGAATGAGCGAACCGTTCTCAAACAGGTGCTTAGCAAAGTGTGATGACGCGCTTCGCAACTTGAAATAACGTTTCTTTTCCTCGAGCCTCTTCTTGAAACTTCTTCCAGTCTGTCCTATGTAAACAGTGTCACAATTTGCTCAAGATAGTTTATAGACACCGCTTTTTGATAAATTGGATATGGAATTTTTAGTATTCAGGAAAAGTTTGGCGTAAGTTATCGGGGAAAAGAAGGAGGGTTTGATGTCTTGAGGGAAGAGGCTAGAAAGTTTTAGGAGAGGGAGCCTATGAAAGGGAGTCTGCGCCAGTGCTTAGAATTGCGAGGAATTTCGGGAGAGGAAATAATTTTCTGTGAAGCTATTCTCTTTAATTTAATTGGCAGGAGGCGATCTATCAGCTGGCTATTGCAGCCGTCGTTAAATGCGATTTGATTTATAATGTTGAGCTCTTTATCGAAATTAATTTTGGAAAGAGGGATGTTAAGGTTACGATGTAGCATCGAATGAAAAGTGGTGGGACGGGTTGTTGGGAATGACGTGATCAGTATACGTAGGTTTACGTAGGTTTACTACCTATCAAATCTCGTTGACGTCTATCATGAACAACGGAGGACCTATGACACCACCGTTTGGAACACGAGACGCGACTTTAACGGGATATGAGCATCTCATATCGATAACTACTGTTTGTTCTCTAACAGAAAGGATGTCTCTGTCCCGACTCGCAATTGTCGGATTGATAGCATATATTCCTAGTTCAGGAAGTAATTCATGAAGAGGTAACTTATTAATCACCTTCCTGAAGTCAATAATAATGACATTGGCTTCTCTATTTTTCTCTCCGTATCGCAATAAATACTTCACAAAGGAACCGAGCTGTTTCACGTGATCTGCTTTTTCTGAATCCGTTCTGACATACGCTTAGGAAAGATCGACTACCAAAAAAGCGCATAATATAACTAAATATTATACGCTCATTTATCTTGCAAGATAAACACCTTAAGGAAATCGGCCAGTAATTTTCATGGATCTCCATATGCCGCCGACTTAATGAGGTAAATAATATCTTTCGTAATGGATTTCTATCTATATAATAGGGAGAGAAATGCTGAAGCGCGAAGACCGCATTAACATTGTGATCATCTCTCTAGTTCCGCCGTAGTGGGCGAGTCTTCCAGTCCCCCGTTGCTCTCGCTCGGGTATTCGCATTTCGTCCCCGAGTGTGATCATAACAGTGATTCGTAACTTGTCACTTACGTTGGACTTTAACAATACTGATTTGGGATCCTTCGTGTTGACGGTTGCAATAGAGGGAATGCTAAACTAAACGCGTTTTGTCTGCATTACCCATTTGTCCATGCAAATTGAGTTTTTTTTACATAAGTCTATGATGTACCGCTGATAAACAATTACATTTCATGGAAATCGTTGGGAAAACATTGCGCGAGACAATATCGCCGTCTTAAAGATATGCCTTTTCGCCGCGTCAGTCATTTACACCACCCTATGTTCGCTTTACACTTGTTTTGAGGAAGTTTCAATTCTCTCGCCACTTCCAAAGATTTTACTATCACAATGTTATCACTTCACGAGAAATGGGAAAACTTTCACCTCGCTTTTCGAAAACGTGATACGCGATTCTAAATTTCCAACCATCCCTGTGATGGTCCCCTTAACGCCTTACTTGTTGAATCGGTGCATTTGTATAAGCCTAATTTCTTACGCCATATGCATATATTTAATTCAGGGACACCGTACTTCTTTGAATCTTGGACGTCGCTACTTTTTTGTCTCTCGATTTACGTATATTTTACAGTTCAAATCGTAGCTTCACCTGACTATTTTCTTAATTGGGTTTTTGACGAACCGTTATTCTCAACATGATAAGTGACACTCCTACTTCGATCTTCATTCATATATAAATAATTTTGATCGGCAAAAACTCGGAAGAGTTACAGAAAGAATACGACGACTTACTAATAGATACATTTCAATGACTGACTACTGAGGGACTTAAGACTAAAAGAAAAATAGTGCAAACTTGGCATTGACTAAGCTAGCGATATGGTATAATGTTTCAAACATGAACTTAATTAATTGTTGTGTCTAGAAGCGGTGTAGCCCAATGTAGCAAACAGACCTTTCCTATCAAAGCATGGCAGTTAAGGTGATGGAAAAACATTAAATTAGAGTTAATACTATGATATTGCATTGATCTAGCGAATACGTAATAATAAAATGATTAGAAATTTGTAAAAAAATTATTTTACATTTAGTGAAATTCACGTTAAATATAATGTCAAATAAATTTCATAAAGGTATATTCGATATATAAAGCGATGATTTAAATATGAATTCTGATGCCGTCAAATCATAGCGAGGATCACTCAAGTAATTTACAGCAGAGTATTATTTTAAACAAATGGCAACGCGCAAATTTATCATGCAATTATCATCTAACATATTTGACAAAAAATTTTCGCTGAGTCGTCAGCTGTTGCGTGTTCTTAGACTCTGTATATTCACCTTTATGCATTCGTCGTAAAAATATTCCCTCTGCAAACTTTCATCTAGCTCTCTAATGAATACATACTCATGTATAAGCGGACAGAATATTTGTTGTGAATCTCCACTGCATTGTCTTCCTCTCATCTCCCCGTCGGTATAGATAGACCTAAAAAAAGTCTTTTCCCTGATTTATGAATGTCAAAGAGCAAAAATTTGTATAGAATGACAAAACTGGTCACCACTGTGAACACCGCGAATAAGCAAAACCGCGAACGGCGCGGTATATCTGTACTCTAATGTAGAGGTTCGTGCCTATGGGCCACGTCACATCAGTGCGGCGAGAGGTAGGCACAATTATGCAAGGACTTATTCATTATAACGTTTGCAGGGCAAAATTTGCATATAAATTTTGTTTTGTCAATCATTTTGGCAGCTTGATTAGGGTTGGAATAACAGTCACACGCTCAATCAAACGAATTATCGTCAGCATCAAGGGTTGTCATTTGCAAGCAGTTACTCAGATGAATTTCGCGCTAACGGCTACGATGATGTCTTAAGATTTACTGGGATATGTTTATGAGATTATGTTTTCCATATACTTCTAATTAACTGTTATATCCAGCTTCCCAAGCCTGTGTTTATCTATGCTCTACTATGTAGCCATCTCACAGTTGCATTAAAATTGCCCATTCTTCAAGTTGTTTTCTTTCTTTCCTATCATCGTATCTGCAAAACTATCGCACAGGGCAATTTAGGTACAACCTTTCGCGATGCACATTGTACCTCTCTGAGTTGTTTTCATTTATGGCCAAATTGAGGTACCCGCGAGCCTGTTGGGTGCCACAAGCTCCAAAATTTAGAGGCCGATTCCTTCTCTCTGCATTGTTTGCAGGTAGATAAATTTAGGAAAGAGATAGCTATCACTTTCTAAGCAGGCACCATAAGTGGAATTTCTCTAATTTCTAGTATTCAATTTTTTATCACTAGTTCAAAGTAGTAATGAATGAAATAAAATATTTCCATGAAATTTTCTGAATTAAAAAGGGCGCTGCGATAGATATTTGCCAGGGGCAACAAAATATTTATCGTCGGCACTGTCCTTGCTACCCCGATAATAGAGAATTAACACCAGCCACTAATTACGATTATGCAGAAGTATTTTATCTTTATCAGAAGTCGATATTGTCTAATACCAGAGATAACGACCAATTTAAATCTTAAATTCTGAATTAATACGATAGTTTATAAAAGATGCCTTCAGTATTTTCAAAAATCTAAAATATTTGGAATATATTTATTGAATCTTGAAGACATAACGATACTACTGATAAGTGTCCATATCTCCGTTAGCCATGTTTTTTTTAAACGTTTCCGTATTGAATGGAACGCGCATATATGAATAGAATCAATCGCTTTACAATCTTGAAAATCATAGAAAAGTGATTCGAACCACGTTTATCATAATTTTCCGGGAAATTTGCACAACTTCCTGTGCGAGTTTTACTTTCTTTAAATATAGCGAAGAGAAAGTAGCGTTTTCATGAAAAGTAAAATACCATACTTCCAGGGAAATACACGTTTTAAGGTCCCCTGAATGTGTTTTCTCTATTTTCTATCTGTCTACGATGTTTGTGTATGTGTATCTGTGTGATTGGGATTTTGTGGCGTTCTAACTTAAAAACTACTAATCAGATAAGCACAAAATATTATATTTGAGAATTATATTAAAAAGTCAATGTGTGAATAGGTCAACCGATAATTGAGGTTTGCTCTTATCATTTTTCGGTTTTGTCATATATCTTCTATAAGTCTTCATTAATGTAAATGATTGTTATTACCGAAGTTGTGGATGATATAATTTTACTGGTTACTCATCCCTTCTGGTTTGAAGAGAGGAACAGAATACACAAAATCTATTTATATTCAATATAATTCTTAAGTTTTCTGTTTCATTTCACGAAACAAATGATTCGAAGTCATCGGATACGTTCATATATTCATATAATTCATTTTATATTAATATCACCCCTAACACCACCAATCTATCTTGCTACTGATAGATTTTTATAATATTAATTTTGGAAAGCTTCTTTGGCAGAGGCCGCGATCGCTGGATTTAGAAGTATAAATCTAAGAACGATAAATAAATTTGAGTGAGCAATTTCCGTAGAGTTTTGAGGGATGAATTTTATTTAGGGCAAATCCATCAAATTTGATTCAGGAACGATGCTAACGAAATATTGAAAATTTTCGCATAGTTCAGCGCTCTCTATCATTGGTCATTTGTGAATAAAAACTTACATGCTGATTACTAAGCACCTATTAAGCTAATGATCTACATGTTACCCTGCAATTCACCAATCTGGTTGATGGCAGGGGTTGCAATGCATTACTGGGTTTGTATTGTTCTCGGAAAGAATGACCCTCTATAACCCTCCGTCCTACAATCTATCACGCGTATCTTATCCTCGTGATCCTTTCTACTTATGTACGTTGGAGCCTAAATTATTCTCAATATATCCTCTGCTAGCATTTCTGACCTGTATTTTTCCAGGAACCTTAACCTTGAGCACATTCTACGATTTTCTAGGGATCTCCATTTTAAGCCCTTAACTAATGATGTGACGCTTTCCATTCCATTGCCTTTTGTCTGATAATCTTTTCCCTTTCAGTGTTCTGCTCAATTTTAATTGACCTTATGTAAATTTATTCTATAAATTTGCAATTTTGCTTTCGCTTTCTCTCCTGCACTTAATTTTCTTTCGATAGAAATCTTGAATGGGGTTTGTTCCTTTTACCGTTAATTAAACTGAAATAGTAGCTCTATGGACATCCTTCAGTATGTTAAAAATCGCAAATATTTGGAATATCGGTATTGGATCTTTAAGACTTAATGGTACGATTGTTAAGAGTACATATCTCAGTTAGTCATGTTTTATAAACGTTTCCGTATTGAATGCAACGCGCATGTAGGAATAGAAGTAATCGGTTTACAAACTTGAAAATCATAGAAAAGTGATTCGAACCACGTCTATCATAATTTTCCGGAAAATTTGCACAACTTCCTTTGGTTTCTTTTATTACTTTACTTTCCTTAGCATAGATAAAAGATTCCATTTACTTGCCCTTGTTTCTGCAGTCTACTTGCACTTATTGTTTAAAATATTCGTGCTTGATAACCGGTAGATAATTTGCTAGGGATCTCGTTTAATTTAAATGTGATTTGCAATAAAAGTATTGAATTTCCAAATAACTATTATTATAATTTTCGTAATTTCTAAGAATTATGTTTCGTACTTACCAAAATCTCTTGTGTTCTTCCAATGCAACCATGAGGATGTATATTGGCTATGTAAATTGGTATGTCGCCTTCGCTGCTACCCATTCCTCCCCCAATCCTCATTCCTAAGCTTTCATTTGCATTCTGTGAAAATAGAAATTCTTATTTTGCATAACACAAGAATACAACATTTTTCAAGCAGACACCAGTCTTAAGTAAAAAATAAAGTAAAAACTTTGTTGCCATTCATTTCAATTTATTCTTAAAAACGTAAAAACTTTTTTCCTTATATCCACTCTTTCTTCATCATATAAAGATATCTCTTGAGCTCATATTACCATAATAAATCCTGAGAATGGACGGACACATTCTTTTGTAACCCTTTACAAATTAATATCTCTGTTGATGTAATTTCGTTTGATATTTTTATATCAATTTCGATAAAGATGATAATTAATTTAACTTATACTCAAATTTTGGATTCCTTTTAGGCGAATTTTTCAAATTAGAAAATATATATTGCTGCCCACAAAAATTTTAACTTATAAAATATTTCATATGCAAATATTTGTGTATTATTTTAAATATGAGGTTTTTTATTTGTAAAATAAATACGCAAATTTTTGTAATCAAAGTATACAAGAATTGAAGAAAAATATAGAAAACACATTTTAGCCTGCTTATGCCATTTTTACCTAGGTATATCAAGATAGATTACATATAAAAGGTTACAGAGTTTAGTATACGTATTTGTTACTAAGGTAGTACTTTATCTTAGAGAGATGGACATGTTTATTGTTTATGCGTTCGTTCAACTTTAGAAGTAATGAGACTAATGCGATACGCACATCTGGCGGAGTGTAGAGCCGATTCCTCTCCATCGTGTCGTCTTTCAATGGCAGAAAATCCAGATTGACATAGATATGTGGTTGTAAAAGGAACCAGCAAATACCTACTTTGCTAATTCTGAATCATAGCTGAATAATGTAATTCAGGATGCGTAAAGACTTAATTTTTTATTCCAATTTTAACGATTCTTTTCTCTTAATTTGTAGTAATTCTTCTTCTTGTTGATGACATAATCTATATACGTATCTATAACAGTGTGTTTATATGTATTTCATTGTGTGTACCTCTCTATCATGAAACACTCAATCTTTAATCAATGTTTCCAATAGGTTTTCCAAGTTTTCCACACCCCTTTCTTGGCCGAGGGTTCTATGAATATATATGGAGAAGGAAGAAGGAGGTAAGGTAGGAGGGTTACATGAATAAAAATAGGCAGGAGGGAGAACATACAATCAGTAACGAGATAATTAGAAAATAATAAAAAATAGAAATTACAATGTGAATGACATTAATCCAAACGAGCGAACAAAGTTTGTAATTAGAAAATGGAAGCAATTAACAGAAGTTACAAAAAGGCATTGATTTAATTATCAGTGGAAAGCAGTAAAGAGAGCAATGGAGAGTGATTGAAAAAACATTCATTAGTAAGTTCAACGTTGTCTGTAACATCATGGATTACAATTTCCAACTGCTCTAAGAAGTTTAGTCTGTTGCCCTTTGATTGGAAGTGGAGAAACTCGGGAATGAGCGAACCGTTCTCAAACAGGTGCTTAGCAAAGTGTGATGACGCGCTTCGCAACTTGAAATAACGTTTCTTTTCCTCGAGCCTCTTCTTGAAACTTCTTCCAGTCTGTCCTATGTAAACAGTGTCACAATTTGCTCAAGATAGTTTATAGACACCGCTTTTTGATAAATTGGATATGGAATTTTTAGTATTCAGGAAAAGTTTGGCGTAAGTTATCGGGGAAAAGAAGGAGGGTTTGATGTCTTGAGGGAAGAGGCTAGAAAGTTTTAGGAGAGGGAGCCTATGAAAGGGAGTCTGCGCCAGTGCTTAGAATTGCGAGGAATTTCGGGAGAGGAAATAATTTTCTGTGAAGCTATTCTCTTTAATTTAATTGGCAGGAGGCGATCTATCAGCTGGCTATTGCAGCCGTCGTTAAATGCGATTTGATTTATAATGTTGAGCTCTTTATCGAAATTAATTTTGGAAAGAGGGATGTTAAGGTTACGATGTAGCATCGAATGAAAAGTGGTGGGACGGGTTGTTGGGAATGACGTGATCAGTATACGTAGGTTTACGGAAAATGGAGAAAACTAACATTTTGATGAAAAGACAAATATAAATTTCATTAGTTGGGTATTTTCAAGTTAATTAATATTTAATATTTTTATTTGAGCCTCAATTTTCTTGAAATATGATAATAAAACGAGGGAAGTTATAGTTAACGCGTTTCAATTTAATATTCTTCTAATTTCGCCGCACACTTGATAAATCGATGTTGCTCATTCACTCTAAAAGGTTGGGGGCTACTGATCAAGTGTAAATTCCTTTTTACACAATATGACGAAGGTATGAAATTTATATAAGTTACAAGAATGATAAAAACATGATTTATTTAACCTGATTATGGATGTACAAGTTTTACATAGTATTTATTTGCTTCTCAATGATTTACGAAAATTTAGGCAAGATTTTTGGCATAAGAAAAATATATAGAAAGTTTAATTTCTTTCTTAATTTTAAAATAATCTGTAGTGAGAATTTAAAGGAATGTACCTCTTCATAAATTCGCATGCGTGAAATATTCTTCTGTAAAATGTTTACGGATTTCTCGTGGTTGAATTGATAGCCATCATTTATTGCCTTATGGAACATTACATATTAGTTTTATCAAATTGTAGATTTGTGTTAGCAGTTTTTTGCCTAAATTTTGCAAACAAACATTTTTAGCAAAATGGTTTCCTTAAAATACTCGAGGCACTTATCCTTAACAAACTATTTTTTGCGAAAAGAAAACTATTAATTTGTTGAGTATTCGTCAATTGGCTGTTATTCACTAAATTTTAATGGATTTTACAGCTCAAGGTTCAATATTTGATTGAAGCTTGGTCATATCGAATAGAAGAGATAATTAGTTAATTGAAAAGTATATACAATATATGAGATGCTTACCTTATTGATTACGACTCTCCTACGTTGTAAGTTGGATTCTTCAATTTTGAATGCTTTATTCGAATTTGGTGACGAGTGTCTACCATTGTTTGAAGGAAATTTAATCGACGGCGAATGAGAATTTGTCGGAAATTCATTTAACACACAATGTGAAGGCGTAGGTTGAAGAGTGGTGCTTGTTCGTCCATCTTTATTGGATTTATATTTTGTTGTCACATTCCACTTTTGAAGAATATTTGCATCCTTGTGGTTGTGCAATTGTTCTTGACATTCAGTCACTTTGTTTCTGTTCCCTTCCTCGGTATCTAACCTTTTTCTTGACACAACCAGCGTAACGTTTTCTATTTCCTGAAAAATGAAAATTTTATCAATCTTATGTATTTTGGAACCAAAATAATACAATTTCAACCATTTGTTTAATTATAACTTGGATGACAGGCTATGTTAAAGGAATTTGGGCTAAGTCGACATTCCTGATTTTAAGTTTGGAATACATCGAAACGAACTTTTTCAAGGCTTCTTTCAAAGGTTTATGTGTGTTTCTGCTACACATAAAACGACCTATGGCCCTTAATATTTCATTTGATTGCAGACGAGCTTTCCAATTGAATAGATATATTGTAGTAGTAAGTAGATGCTATAAAAGAATAGAATAATGACCAATAAATAGCACGGCCTTCTCTCTCTCCCTCCCATTCTCTTCCTTCTCTCCCACCCATTATTCCTCCCATTCTCCACTCTCTCTCCCTTTCATTCTCCTCCCTCTCTCCCTCCCTTTCACCTCCCTCTCTCCCTTCCATTCTTCTCCATCTCTCCCTCTCATTCTCCTCCATCTCTCCATTCAATTCTTCTCCCTCTCACTCTTCCACACTTACATTCTCTATCCATCTCTCCCTCCCATCCTGCATCCCTCTCTCCCTCCCATCTCTCTTCTTTCCTCCCATTCGTCTCCCCCTTTCTCTCTACCATTGTCCTTCGCCTTCATCTTTTCACTTTCTCCTCAAAAATTTAGTTATCCCTCTCAACATGACATACATTAAATCAAACATACAAAATGAATATTTATTTGTTATACTTTACGCTTGAAAACTTTTATTTACCCAAAAGTATTTATATTTCTGGAACATAATATTATGTGAATTTTGTTATTTTTTACCTTTTACTCCATATAAAACGTCCTTTCATTCAAATAAATTTATAAATTATATTTTCTTAAATGTTATTAGGTATATACTTTACTTAGTTTGAGTTTTGTGATATTCAATGGCTTTGATTCAATCAAATTGATCAATTTACTCAGATCAGTTTTGGTTATAAATATATTGCTAATCAACGAAAAATTGTGGCTAAGCATTGATTAAATTTTTAACGAATGAACTCAAAAAAGAATTAATTTTCTTAGCTATAATGTTTCATTTTCAATTTTCTTTACTCATTGCCATTATGCTATTATCCTTAAGTATAGGCAATATGCACGCCCCTTCCCTAATCTAATGCACCCACTATAGCAAAACTTTTCGCAGCACTCTCTTAGAGCTTGACACACGTTACAGAATAAGCTTAAGTATCATTAGAATAGACGAATCTGAAGCACGGAGTCATATTGTGCTGTGTAAGGCAGTAATTCAATGTTATTTCCTCGATTGCTTGAGTTTTTACTCTCATCATTGCCTCTTAAAGTTAATTCTAGGATAGAAATAAAACAAACGATAATTATTATTCTCTTTAAAACCTCTCTGTTCTGCATAACTTTATCTTTATGAACGGACAACAGTACCTTTGCTTGTTTTCTTAGTCCAGCTTTCAAACATTACCAGAAGTTGAAAAAAAATAAATTCTTTAATGTGCCAATGAACTTTCATGGAACACTACTTCAGATAAATTGGCCAAACATGAGTAAAGCTTATTTGTATAACTTTTATTTTTATCTATCACCATTTGTTTTACAATTCTGCACTTTGACAACCAATTTCTAACTGAAAACACAAATATGTCTTCCTCAAAATCGGTGATGCCAATTATCCAAATTTGATGAATAAAATGGATTATAGCGGGCGGGCAAATAAATGTCCGCGGATTGCAAATTATGGTCCTCAGACATGCGCGGCGGCTGTGAAATGCTGGTGTAATAGATGATTTGTTCTCATCGCGCGGTTATGTCAGAGATGAGGATGAATTTTGGTGGGGAGGGGTGTTTCTACTATCGAAGCTTTGATTTTAAATACTATCAGGGTTACTTATAAAAATATTTTCTTTAAATTTATGATATAAAAAATATAGAAAGCGAAGTACCGTATTTACTCATGTACCGCGGGCACCTTTTCCCCCAAAATATCGATAAGAAAATGAGACTGCGCGTCTTACATGAGGATTTCTGAACAGGTTATATAAATTGCGAGTATTCACTGCACTACGTTTATACCTACTCGCAGATGTAGAATTCTACGAAGCATTTGGACGATTTAGATCACTTTATAAACTAACTACAAAACCCTTATTCTCTCGGTCATTTTGTCCGTAACGCTCAATATCTCAGCCGTTTCTCCAGACAGGTCAACCAAATTTTGTATTGGCTCCTCATTTTTTCTCAAAATCGTCATAGGCAAAAAAATCCCCAAAAAAGACCTTGGTTCAACTCCAGTAGACAATAACTATTTCCCACAACATAATACCTTCAAATTAATTGAGCGACTTGCAAGCTTTCATTATTTTGCCTATAAAAATTAGAGAAATTGATCCTTAATTTTCAAAGCGGAACTAGCTTAAAGGAAAATAATCAAAGATTCTTAGTCTTATCGCCGATTGTCTTCTTCAGCCGAATTTAACGTTTAAATGAATTATTTAGGTAAAATTTAGCGATTTCATGAGGATTTGCCATTGTCGAAATCGAGACCCCATTATTGATTCAGTACGAGATTTAAGTTTAATAATCTTATATATATATATATATATATATGCTATTTTTAACAAACTTTCCGAGTAGGTAAAAGATTGAAATTTTGTAGGATTGTTTGTCTTTATAGAAAAAGCCATTTACGAATCCCAAAAAAGACCCGGATTCGACTCTAGTAGACAGTTTTTATTTCCCATAAGATAAAACGTAAAAATCGATTTTTCGACTTTTACTCTTTTGCACATTAAAATTAGAAAGAATTGACTTACAGCCTTCGGACCTAAACCGTTTTAAGGAAAAATAAATAACGTTTGTTATTCTTATCGTAAAATTTTGCCTAAGATGCAAAATCGCTCAAGTTCTACGTTTAAATCATATTTATTTGAAAAATTTAAGCTTTTAGTCCTTATACTATATGCGTGAGGAATGCACGCTTTGAATGCTTTAATACGAGAGAGAGGGGGGGGGAGAGAGAGAAAGTGAGAGAGAGAGAGGGAGAGGGAGAGAGAGAGAGGGGGGGAAGGAGGAGAGGGAGAGAAGTAGAGAGACAGAAATGGAGAGACAAAATTAAATTTAACAGATTAAAAATAATTTTGGGCGTATAAGGATTGTATAGCGTAATGTATTTCTTCGTCAAACTATTTCTATTCGCCCAAAACTAGTTTTACTCTCCGGGACACTCAATTATGCGAATTTTATATTTATTGCTTACTTTTTAAACCATATAAAAGTTGGTCTCATTAATTGTTATTTCAATTTTAATTTAGTATATAACTCACGCATACCCGCCATATTTGACGGAAAATTACGCTAGTAAATTATATATTCGTTCCCGTCATATTTACGGGATTTTATACTAATATTTTTATAATAATAAATCTGTAACTTTGAAAGGGGTTTTAAGGTAATTATTTTTACTCAAAATAAGCAGTTCTTTTATTAAATTTTACTATCAATTTCTCCCTATACTTTCGCCGAAATAAGTTGGCATCTGGTAATTGTGTTCACCGAATTCATCGTAATCCCTTGATGCTCCTTTAATATAAAAGAGGTGACTACAAAGGAGAAGATTTCGTCTAGCATCGACATAAATAGCGACCAATTAATTGCGCCGCGCAGGTCGGAGGAAGAAGATGCTTCACTTGGGCGGACCTTGTTTCAGGAAGTGGGAATCGGTAAAAAGGCCGATTTTTTAAAAAATCCCAGATGTCAACTTATTCCGGACCTAATTCATTTTTTCCCCTCCGAACTAAGCCAAAAATAGGGCTGCGCGTGATACACGAGTAAATACGGTAACTAACCAAGCGGTGCTTGGCTTGTTTGGCCTATAATGCGAGCCACTACTTCTTAGTTCGAAGAAGATATTTTCATTGAATTTGTGCAGTAGTTGCACGCTGATGCGTGCTGTTACTGCTTGTGTGAGGTGTGGTTCCCAAACTTATTTATAGGAATCCAAGAGTAGTGAAGAAATACTATTTCAGCGATTAATCTTGCCTCATAATTGCCGCTTCACATGTTTGTCTGTAATCAAAGGGAAGCTGGCTAATCGACAGCCTCTTTGATAAGGAAATAGTAATAGTTTTCATAGCGATATAAGATTTTAGTGACATTGCAGCCTGATTCGTCAGATAAGCGGACTCTATGAATATTTGAGCGGCGTTTAAAATTTGAAACAAACCTCTCCTTGCTTTAGTCGCTCAAATAGAGAAAGAGCTTTATTATAAATGACTGCTTGACTAAGTCTAGCGTAACACGAGCGTTGAAACGACGTCCGCATGCGTTGATGTTAAAGCGCGTTGTGAGCTGGTCACACGGGCGTTTGTTTGACGCACGTTGTGTGTCTCATCGTATTTTCTTCGGTACTGATCTCAACTCGTAGGACAATGGACGACACCAGGAAAAGAGTAGTAATTTTGTATCTTGTACACCATTATTTTTAGAAAATACGTAACAAAAAGTGGTGGGCACAGCCAGGGGTGGCCCGAGGTATTTTGGCGTCCCGGGCGAGAAGCCACTCCAGCGCGTAAATTTCTGTTAAGATATTTTTAAACGAAGTTGTTAATTTATTCATTGCTGCGTAAAATAATTGACAGTGAAAAGTAAAAGGAAACGCATCTACATTCCCACCTGTTCCGCGATATAAATTTGTATTCAAGATTCAGTCACTTGCAAGTAATGAATTGATATATGATCGGGTTAGCGCCCCCAATGACTTCGCACCCCGGGCAGCTGCCCGGCTTGCCCATACGTCGGGCCGGCCCTGGGCACAGCTAATAAACAGAGATAGGCGTTTATGTGGTGCTTTCTGTACCTTGTATTTGCGGTTGAGAGAAGAGTTGACATTTTAAAATTACTTTCGTATGTCTGTTTCCTCTTACGCAGTAGCGGAACTTTAATGCAGCAGAGTCCGCGACGGCGAAGGCCAATAGATTTAGTGAGCTCAGTAGGCTCATCTATTTGTCTATATTGTACTACTATTAAACAACGAATTTTGAATGGACCGAAAAATTAGTTTCGCGGAGAGAGGCCGAAAGTTGGTAGCTCCGCTACTATTCTTATGATGAACTTCTCACCAGAATAAATGACAAAATATTACGGCATAAAAATGACGAGACTTTCGATTGCTTCTGATGAAATGTTAGCTCTAACTCTACAGTAAATTCAAACCATATTTATGTAACTAAAGAACATATTTATAATGAAATATTGAAATTATGTACTCCGACATTTCCAATCTAAGCACCTCAACATTTGAGCGGAAACACAAGCGAATGCCTTCGTACAGCACACAACTCATATGAAATACGGAGTTACGGACAGTTCCCGAGCTTAAACGACGCTCGTATGGAAATCCCCACCTTTCTATATAGCCCTCGAACGTATGCCGAAAATTCGTGACGGACGTTTTAGAATAACATGCGTTGAATCGACGTGGACGTTGCGTTCACTTTTAACGCCGTGCCGTGTGACATGGACACTACAATCCTATGTAATTGTTAAGAACGTCCGTTGCAACATACGTCGCTTCGACGCTAGCCTAAAGAACATACGTTCATTAGAACGTTTAGAATAAATCCACAACATAGTGGTTTCTCCATTTTTTCTAACATATTACTACATGATCTTGTAAATTTCTTCGCAGTTACTGCAGTGGCTGATTCAATAGTGCTATTAATTTTGTTTTTATTTAACAAAATAGTACGAATTGACAAAGTTATGAAGTTAAACCTAGCTGCAATAACGCTCTAACGTTCATCTTTTTCAAAAAACTGAATCACTTTGAGCTTTTCCTAAAGATGAATGCATTTCCGTAATAATTTAAGATTATTTCCTGCAGTTTTATTGCCTTCACTCAATTTTCTCTTTTCTTCCATGATTTATTTAAATTAATTCCCCATATTTATTGTTAAACATTTATTTTGTACTAAAAGTGAAGAGAAATAACTATGGCGCATGACAATTACACTGAGGATGTCACGACTGAAGACCTTGGATGGTGATTGGCCAGCACAAAAGTAAACAAAAACAAAACCTGAAAAAATGCTCGCAGTGCACCGAATTTAAATTTAAAATTGCAATAGAGCATTTATTTTTTATTTTATTTTTGCAAATTTTCAAAAAAGGAAATTTTGACTAGATATGCCAATTACGCTGTAGAGAAATTACGCAAAATCATGCACTAAACGAGGAAAAACTGCACTTAGTGAAAACTGCGAGCATCTTGGCATATATGCAATGGATAATGTTGCAAGTGCCTCAGGAAACTCACATCGTTCCCACTCTTGGTCCGACAGGAAAGGAACGAGGCGAGGTCCACATTGGATGACGGAATGAGTTAAAACGATCTAGTATATATATTACCTTCAGTAATCTAGTGGCTAGTTGGGCGCTCATTTCGCTGGCTTCTTGGCCATTTATGGATAGGATTCTGTCGTAGGGCTTGATGTGCGTAAGCAGCTTGTCGCTGGTGACTTCGGCAATGAAGAGCGCGGGCTCGTCGAGTAGGGAGTCACATATTCGTAGACTGCGACCCGCAGTCCTATCCAAGTGTGCGGTGTGGATCTCTTCGGTTGGTCATAAGAAGAAAATAAATAAATAGAATTATGATAACGACTATTAGTTTAATGAAAAATGGAGACGTATGGGATCAATTAAGCGATGAATGCAGTTGACATGATAATAAAGATAGTACAAATATCCCTCGCTTAGAGAGGTAGATGCATTTCTGAAAAAGACCGTGCTAAACGAGAACATTTTCCAGATGAATACATTTAATACTGCTGAGATGCGTTTCTGGCTAAACATTTAATAAACCTGAAAAGTAAACCAGAATATACCTATAGATCGTGAAAAGGAATGGAAATTTTCATTTATAGTCAGCAATAGCATAAGAGAATCTTGCGTGGCAAGGTTGACATTTACGGTGAATTTATTAGGAAGGTAGTGGTTTGAGGGTACATAGGGAAGCGTGTTTGAAATGGTCTTCTCACTATTATCGTCGGATCTGTGCACTACATGTGCTTCTCCAACAGTTGCAGGAAGGGTGTTTTTACTGGTTCTTGGTGTTGATAATGGAATTTTTCTTAGAAGCAGGTACAATGAACTCTCTACAGTATACTTCTGCATATACCTATAAATTTACATGTTGCACTCAGTAGAACGATCCAAAAACGGAAACTCCTGTTGGCTAATATTAAATAGCTGGGACTACATTTAAAACTGACCGCTGTACAGACCTCAAGACCGTCATTAACTCCGATTAGAAGTTCAAAACACAAGGATGCGACCTCAAACAGAGCTCAAGGCTTAAAACGTTGGTATTCCTGAGTGTCAAGATTACATGTGAGAATAAATATATTATTATTTATGGTATAATCACGTTTAAAAGGCGCTCTTAATCTTAATATATTAATTAATTAATTAATTAATTAATTAATTAATAAACACCTAAGGAAACATCTGGTCAAAACTTTTGTATGGAGTGTATTATTATATGGAAGTGAGACCTGGACAATCGGAGAGGCAGAGAGGAAGAGGATAGTGGCGTTTGAAATGTGGTGCAACCGTAGAATGTTAAAAATCCCCTGGGTGGACAGAGTGACCAACAAAGAGGTGCTAAACAGGATTGAGGAGGAGAAGCCGTGCCTGTGGGATACGGTACGGAGGAGAAGAGACGTCTGGGTCGGGCACCTCATAAGACACGAGGGGCTGGTTAGGACGATCCTCGAAGGTGTTGTGGAGGGGAAGAACGCTAGGGACAGAACGAGGATGGAATATATGAACCAAATCATGGAGGTTACCGGCTGCCCCACCTACACAGCATTGAAGAGGCTGGCTGAAGATCGAGAAGCTTGGAGAGCTGCTGCCAACCAATCCTAGGATTGAGCACACAAGAAGAAGAAGAAGAAATATTTTACATGTTCAGCTGCTGGAACATTTCTTGTATAGGTTTCGTAATCGAAACCTATTTCTGTATTCTAACTTCTCCAGAACGATACTGCGGGACATTTACTGTAATTAATTTCAATTTTCTATTCCTTACCCGCGGAAATGGTTTTTAGATCTTCTTGCAGCGACTGTTGGTCATCCCGGTCCAGTATCGCATTATATATGACGGTGTCATCTGCGAAAAGTCTGATTTTACTATCTACCACCGAAAAAATATCATTTACATAATTTTCGAATAATAGAGGGTCCAATTCACTTCCCTGAGGAACACCTGACGCGACTTGAATGGGAGACGAGTGCATGCCATAGATTATCACTGTCTATTCTCTATTCCAGAGGAATTCTCTCACCCAATTCACAATTGATAACGTTTTTTACAACCTTTGCTATTAATTTCCAATGAGGTACTTTATCAAACGCCTTTCTGAAGTCATTGAAAAGAGCATCAACCTGAACATTTTTCTCTCAACAAATCGTTCACGAAAACTCCGAGTTGCGCCTTTTGGAATCCATATTGGTATCCGCTAAGAGTTGAGCGACTATCTAAGTGACGAATAACAGAGCGAATGATAATATGCTTGACCATTTTGCACGATAATGATGATAACGAAACCGGCCTGTAATTATCAGGATTCTCTTTGTCGCCGCCTTTATGGATGGCGGTAACGTGTGCTAACTTTCAATCTTTAGGAATGACACCTTGCGCAGTGGATTTCTCGAATACTGTTTTCAGATACGGTGCAATTTTAGAGGCCATTTATTTTAGCACTAGCATGGATATTTTTTCTGACCCGGGATATTTATTTTGTTTAATCGAGCGAAGTCGATGCGCTATACCTTCTACCAAAATGACCAAATCCTCCATCAAGTTGCCCTGATACATAGGAATAGGTACACATTCATCGCTAATCACAGTTAAAGCTTTCTGAAAATCTTCATTAAGAAGATTTGCTTTTTCCTTGCTCTCATGAACTGTTTCCTGTTTCGGTTCTTAGTGACGCAATAGTGGGACCTTGGATTTCCGTGACATACGACCAAAATGCTTTTGGGTTCTCAATCAAATTGTCGTGAAAGACCTCCTATCTGTAATAAGTTAATACACTACGTATGACTGCTCTAGATCTTGTGCGCGCCTCTTTGTATAGCTGCTTTATTGTTTTACTCTGTTCATCCGTAGCTGTAGAAGATGTATTAATGATAAGGCCCACTATGCCCGCTCTGTCGATGAACAAGGAAAGTGCATCACTTTGTGAATCTTTTGACTATGATTTGCTAATGCACCACAAGAAGAATGCGTGCAACACTCATTCAATGGCATGTGATTTGGTCAATGAACGACTCGGGAGATGGATTTACCTCAGAAAAATGCCATATCTAAAAGAAGTGTCGTATTTCAACAATGCCCGTTTTTTTTAATTCACAGTATTCTTTACATTTACATAGGTGCTTGCAAACCGCAAGCAGGCTTATTAAATACTTTAATGTTGTGGTAAGAATGAAAGGGATTTGTTCAGTTTCAATACTAAAGTAATGGTAGAGTGATTTTGGAATAAAGAGATTCTTTGTTTTTTCTTCTGGGTAATCAGCCTCTTGGACCATTATAGCCATAACTCCTTCCATACCCGTCACATACAGAAGGGAGGAAGGTAACCTGGGGCCGGCATTAGCCTACTCTTTACGAAGAGCACCAAGGGAGGCAACTGCTCAACCCTTTCGCTGCAGAATTAATTTCAGAAGCGTTCCCAAAAAAGTGACAAATATCCAGGAAATAATCTTCCGATTAGGTCAATTTTGTATTTTATTATTTTATATAGTACCACTGCATGGAAAAATATTAAAAATTTAGATTTTATAATAATTTTTAATTGTTGAAAACATGACTATATAGCCAAATCATAACTATGTTAATACTTTTATAAGCTCCTATTTTACCAATAAAAATGTTGAAACAAGTATTTGATACATTAAATATAATAAAATTTAGATAGATAAGAGTTAAATTAAACAATTGAGTTAAAATCTAAAATTTTTGAAATAGAATTACGAAAAAACAATCATTTTTAGCGATTTTGTACAGATTTATTTTATAAAATACCTTGCAAATATAAGTAACTTTTAATTGTACATAATAATAAAACTTGAGTCATGTGTAGGTTTTCTTCAAATTATGAATATGGTAACCATTTGAAACATAGTTTGTATTTTTGTTACATTTCGAAACACGTTACAACACATAACGCAGGCTTATCAGGGCACTGGGGGCAAAAGTATGTTGCTTGTTTTCTAATAGCTTCTACTTCGTCTTACGAACTCATTTTTCTGTAATTAAGATAAATTTTTGAAAGGTTGTGGACTATTTATTGGGAAAATATTCAAGTAAAATATAAAGCAAGTGTAACTTTGTATACGCGACCGCCATATTTCACGCGAGAAATATTGCGATAAATTTTACGTAATAGGAAAATCACTGGAAATACTTTCATAGTTTATTACTTACTTTTGCTATGATAAAACCAATGATAACTACTGAAATGTGGATGAACACAAAAGAGTAACATCCAACTACCGAAAAAAATAACAGCTAATTGAAAATAAAAGGTGCATTTAATGACTTTCAAATCATCATAAAAGTCTCCTTGCCCTCTCAAACACGCAATATCTAGAGTACCAATAAATAGGTAAAGATGGAGACTACGGCGGAATTGATGTTAAGTATAAATTAACTCCTTAACCGTGAAATTCAAAATTAGAGACACACAATGAAAAAGGGGGGAAGAAAGGAAGGAAAAGGCAAAAGACAATAAAAATTATAAACTTACAGGTTTAGGGGTTGTTACTCCACGCCAGGGACCTAATGTCACTCACACATTCACTCACTCAATCGCACAAGCACTAATCCTAAAGGTGGAAAAGGAAACGGGACCGGGTTTGCGAGAAATTACGCTGCGCCAGGGACCCAAAAAATCACACCTTTGCTAGAAGGTTTGTGAGTCAGTACGACCACGACAGGGACCTACTAAGCAACCACAGACAGACGCACACGTACACGCCAAGAGGTAAAGGGAAAAATGAAGGGGAGAAGGAACGGGGAAATAATACTAGGTTTACGGGAGATTAAACCACGCCAGGGTAGTATCGCACACAGCGGTCTGTAGGTTTATGTGCCTTCCGGCAACGACAGGGGCCTAACAGACGAATCAATCACTCACGCAAGCACTCGAATACACGCACACAAGATCTCTAAAGATTAGGTAAACGTACTAAATACGTATTTCGAGAGCAATGCTCTCATCATCAGTAGCTGATGTGTAATGAGGGGTGGGGGTGTTGTAGGTGGTATTTATACGTTTATGTGCTGAAGTGAAAGGAAGGGAAAGAGGTTCAGCCCCTAAACCTGTAAGTTGAAATTTTTATTGTCTTTTGCCTTTCCTTCCTTTCCTTCCCCCCCCTTTTCTTTGTGTGTCTCTAATTTTGAATTTTACGGTTAAGGAGTTAATTTATATTTAACATATAGAGTACCGACAATTTTCTCTGCTTCGTAGTAAACTTAAAGACTCTTAGGCAAAAAAAGGAGATACAGCCCAAAATAAAATCTGTAGCATTGCACAATTTCCCACAGATCAGAGGGATAATGCCTAATATGGGTGGTATATAAAGTGGCAATATTTGCAAACAGAGGAGCATTTAGGGGTTCAGGTAGGATGCTGTGCGTCAGAGGTCTTCTTAGAGCAGCAATGTGTGGACATCTGACAGAGAGTAAAATAAAAAAATCTCACTCCTACGTTGAAAAATAAATTTTTTATTGAATATTACAGATGATATTTAAAAACAGTGTTTTGACAAAATTGAAGCAAAAATCACGACATTAATCAGAGTTAAAAAATAAGTTCTACCCGTATTTTACTTATGGATATAATTCCTCTGCACGATTATTCTTAATAAACAAGAGAATCGTTCTATGCACTTTTCTATAAATGGATATTTTCTACCCGTTCTCAAAAAAATGCTGATATCTCCGAAACTAGGATTGCCAAAGTGGGCCTTTCTCTGGCGGAAGTACACATATGAATGATTTAAAATGATTAACTTCTGACACATCAGTGATAGCACCATCTAACACTATTTGAAGTCTATGATTTAGACAGTGCCAAATATTGATATTTGGAAAATCATCCAAAACTCTAGCTGCTACTTCAGATTTTCTATCTAACATTACACTGGCACCGTCAGAACAAAATGCTATCAAGTTCTGTGATCAATAGTCCTTGCCGAATCCATTTTTCTCCATAGCATATATTAAGGAGTTGTATATTCCTTCAGCAGTTGTTATTTTTAATTCCACAAGATCTAAGAAAATGAAAACTAGTTCATCACACATGTTAAGCTCACATTTTATATAAATAATTAAACCACTTTTGCTAGGAATAGTAGATGCTTCATCTATTACTATACATATTTTTGCATTTTCATCCACAATTTTCTTCAATAGTTGTAATTTCATCTCATTGGAAATGTGCTCAACAATTCTAATACCTGTAAATCTGGAATGCAAACATGTGCCAATGTCTATACCATTCACTTTTTGCAGCTCCAAAACTGCATCCAGATCTGACCTTTGTCTGTTCCTTTTAACCAAACTATAAATAGTGTTGAAAATATTTACAGTTTTTTCGATTTTCAGTTGATTAAGATTACCTATTAAGGTAGGCATAGTTGCTCTTTCACTTTGTTCTATAATATGAACAGCTTTTGAATGCGAACTTGACATGAAGTGCTCGTTACATTTTTTTCTTAAGGAAGTCGGTTTTGTAGCTTTTGAATTTCCATTGGATCCAACATCATTATTTATCCATTCTTTTGAAAGGTGGGAGAATTTGGACTTTTCTGTTCCCAAATGAGACACTTTTGCACATGCAGAGCATGCCATTTTACCATTTTTAAAAGTAAGGTATTTATATTTCTCCTGAAAATACTGCAATTGATTTTTGCTCCAGCAATCAGGAATATTACCATCCACTTCTTTATATTTTCCTTAATTTCTTGATGAATCTAAGGATGCCTCTATTACTGATGTTTCTGATTCGCCATCTTCTTTTAGAGAAACCCCCAATTTTCCATGAATACCAGTATCTGTGCTATTGATATCTATTCTCCTACTTTTACTAATAAATGATAAAATGTTTCCTTGTCATTTAATTCTATGCAGTTCTGAAATAAAATTTATTAAAGTAAATAAAATATTTATGTAAATTTCTACAACTATTGCTATGTTCAGTAGTTATTATAATTGTTTTTATATACAATTTCTATAATTACATAGGTTTAAAGTGATTTATTTTGTAACTTATTTTTTATGATATTTATCTGAAAGATCAAAAACATCAGATCTGAAAAACACTGTTCTATACCACTAAAAAGTTTTGAGTGGTTCGTTTCCAAATTTTTAGTAGTATGATTCAAAGATAGAATTTACGGTGGGTTCGGTTTGCACCTCTCTTGCCAACACATTTGTTTGAAAATAAAAACCATAGTAGACTTAGAGAACTTTTGACATGCTTCGCAGTAACATTTAAATTGTTTTGTTTGAAAGTTTCTCTTACATCACTTACAGTGAAAAAAGATTATTCTCTCTTAATTTTGGAAAATGATCATAATTTTTCAAATAAGAATAGATACAATAAGGTGGAGTTGGGTCATTTGAAGTATCAAGGGCTATTGTAAGAATGCAATGCATGCTACCTGAATATGCACCAAACAAAAAACTTACTAGACTTGAAGAACTTTTTGACGAAATGTTTCTTAGGATCATTCTTATTCCATAACATAATGCTTTACTGACAGACAGATTCCTCGAAATGTCATTAAACTACTATGCAGATTTTCATAAAATATAATTATCCGAGGGAAGCGAGGACTCTTATGTTGAGTCTAGCCACACCATTTAATCCGTAAATATCATTACTATGACGGGGCAAAATGAAAGGTACATGAATGCAAACAAATTTCTCAACAAATAATATAAATATTTCGAACGAGATTCGTTAAGTATTTTTGTGCACTCGCTTAAACTTTCTATTTACAAAGTTTGGTCGGCCGCGCAAAACATTATAAAATTAGAGGGAGCACTGGTGGACAGTGGTGTCAGAAAACCAAAATGAATTAGAAAATCATTTTATATTTCTGGTTGAAATTAGTATCGTTGAAGAAAAGCAGCTTTCGCCTTTTCGACGGTATACAGATGACTTAAATGGACCAAACACCGGCCAAATAGCCTACTGTTCCAGAACGAAACACTGCGGTAATATAACATAGAATTGCGTCATTGATTAACGTTCAGCACAAACTGGGAGTTCAGTGCACTTTCGGTTAAGAGAAAATGATAATAAAATGTCGAAATGTGATTCCTTTCAAGTGACACTTGCATGGAGTTGATCTTATTCGCTTCTTAAATGTACACAGTGCGGCAAGAAGGTAATGAGACTATGCATCGTTGTTTTTATCATATTTCAGCCTTATTACTTTCTTGCAGCAGTGTATTTAACTTACTTAAAATTAATATGGAAATTGCCGGAGAAGGACAACGTAGCAGAGAAAATGATAATAAAATGTCGAAAAGGTGATTTCGTCCAAGGGGCACTAGTATTGATTTGATCTTATTCGCTTCTTAAATATGTATATTTAACTTAAAAACAACAACACAAATCATTTTTATGTACCACGAATAATTTATTATCACGATAATAAATTATGTGATAATAATTATGTTTTTAAGATCCAAGTTAAGCCTGATACCGTTAAATATTTAACTTACATAGAATCGTAATTAATTATAGCTTACCTCTGATACTTCTGCAAGTTCTGCAAATTTTGTAGACAAACCACCCGAAGAGATTCGCCGAAGTCTTCGCTTCTCTATCTTCCTCTTGAAAAATGCGTCAATGTTCGTCGGACGACGACAACAATATAATACGGAAATTGCTGGAAACATAGCATAAAGGTCGAAACACGAAGTCGTTAAGAATTCCATTTTGAATTTTTCCGAGGAAAAGTAGAGTATACGATTTTCTACGAAAGACAGAACGAGGCGCATATTCTCGGAAATGCTAATTACAGAAGTGAGCGAACGGTATGCTTCCATATTCACGTTCACACATTCAACACCGGAGATGCTCCACATGATGTCAAAGTAGGGGCTCTCTCACTCACCATTAATTTCCTCATAGATAGCAACAGTTAGTGAGAGGGAAGGGGGAAGTGTGCCAGGGATCCTTTTCGTAGAATTAGGGTTCCTCCACATTCGATGAATGGGTGGTTTTCCAACTCATTTGGAAATGCGTATATATATATATATATATAGTTTGTTTTCGTTAGATATTTAATAATACCATTCCACTTATTTTACAAGTGTTCGGTTCATAATGTATTTAATGTTATCCTTATCGGTAAATGGATTTTAGATAAAGACAACATTATTTAAATGATAGGAAGACTAAAAAAATATTTTAATAATTTTAACAACCGGCTCGCAAATTCAGAGAAAAAATAACAACCAGCTCACGTGAGCCGGCTTCAGCCCATTACTGTATATTATATGTCGGTTTGTAGAGGGCTTCATAAAATCACTAATAACTCGGAACCAGTAAGAGATCCTTATGCATCAAAGACTAAGTGGTTTGAGAATTCAAAAGTATTACATAATAGTTCAGTTTGTCGAGGTATACAATGAAATAAACCGAAATTTTTCGCATTCTTCAACTTTGCTTTGACGCCCGCCAATTAGAGGCAGTATGATATCTCCGGTGAAAATGCGCGACAAAATGAATTTCCACCGGAGATTACGTATTGAGACTAAATAGTAAAAACTAAAATAATTAAACAATTTTAATGATAACATATATTTTGCACTAAAAAGTAAAAAATAAATTTTGATTTAGTAGGCTTGATTTAAAACTTGTGTAAGATGATTAGAAGCCATATCACTTTTACAAAAGTTTTAAATAAAGTCTAGTAAACCAATATTTATTTTTTAATTTTTAGTGCAAATTATAAAAGTTATCTTTTAATAATATTCTTTTTTATTATTCTATTTTAAATTGTAAACGTATAAAAGCTTGCACGTCAAGAAATCGATTTTTATGTGTTATCTTACATACAGAGAGGGTCAAGGATACGTCCTGCTGAGGTTTTTAAGAACCCTGTTAAACGAGGCTAGTGGAAATAAACTTAATGGTACCTTGAAGACAGCCGCTAATCGTCTTAGTACCCTCCCCCTGAACCTACCCCATGGAGTGTACCGGATAAAAATGTTTCACGATTTTAACTTGGATTTTGCTTAAGTTGGAGGTTATTGTTTCCATAAACATTCGTCCTTTCTCCATTTGCATTGAACCCTTATATTCTGGTAGTCTTTTTTAAAACTTATCCAGGAAAGATCGCTCCGCAGTCGTACTTTTGAGGCATTCTTACTTCTGTTATCCTTTGTTACAGGTTAGTAAATTTCTTTTTATATAGTGCATCCTAAACAAAACGTGCACACATATTACATTTGTTGCTTAAAACTGAAGAGGGATTAAGGATTAATGCGAATTTATCCTTAGTGAAGTATTTTGCCGAATGCAAAAACGCACGTTAGGGACTTCGCTTGAAGAAAGGCATTTGATGACGCGCTGACTATGTAAGTCTAAATTTTTCTGTTTATGTGTGTGTGTTTGATTTCAAGAGGATATTTAGTACACCGATGTTTCGTCTCCATTTCCCCTGGAAAAACGCAAAAATCTGTCCTGACATGCAGACTCTTTGGTTATTATTTTAAAATATCTAAGATATTGGCGCGATAATTTCATGACCATAAAGTTAAAAGAATTTTGATTAATTTTCTTATCGTCAAAAATTATTTCTCAATCGCGTTTCTTCAAAGATTTACGTTTTTACTTTCTCCATATACGAAGTATAGAGAAAGTATTGTTTTCATGAAAAAAACCGAATTCGAGATTCCAACGAAAATACATGTTATAAGGTTCCCTGAACACGTTTGGACTATTTTCCAGATGATGTCTGTGTGTTTTTGTCTGTGATCGGGATATTTTGGGCACTCGAACTCAAAAACTATTAATCATCAACGTGAAATTTTATACTTGACATCTTTATTAAAGTGAAACGAACTGATTAGTTTTTGGTAAAGATCGGTCAACCGGAAGTAGGTGTTTTCTCTTTTCACTTATCCGTTATTTTGACACATTTGCTTTAATATTTGATGAACGTAAAATGGTATGTATGTACGTATGTTGTATTAAATATTATTTTATTATTTTCTACAACTTTTGTTTGAAACATTTCCCCATATATTGCATTTTTGAAGAGATATTTTTAAAACTACATTTTTTTAGCCGCCACAACCACACCACCTACCGGCGACTGTTGTATACACTTTAGGCTCCTTTTTATTTTCTTAATCGTTGGAGCTTCGGGGCTATATCCAATATCAGAAGGCTACAGTTTGAGTTTATTCTATGTAAGGTCTTAAATTTTTCTCGCAGTTGCTTAAAATATTTATTATCATTTAACCTGTTTGGAATTTTTAGAAATATTTCTGATATGAAGAAAGTCACGTGGTGGCCACATCAGATTTTTTTATTTTATCATTTTAGGCTTTGATAACCGGTATAGTTGGATTCTATTGTTGTCATCATTCTCCTGCTTAATATGCATATATTTAAAAAGCAACTATTTTTTTCTAATCGTCCTAATCGTCTTCTATGAATCTTCCCGAGTTGTGAAGGAGGATGGAAAAATATGGAGAGGGAGTGGAGTGCAAGTGAGAATGGGGATAAAGCAGAAGGAGAAAGAAATAATATGGTATTTAACTCTCATAATAAATCCAGTGGTTGTATTTCAACTTCACTGAATTTCTCTTTCATGGAGACCTATTACGGGCTCCTCTCCTGTCCTATACCTACCTATTTCGGTTGATTTCCGTTGAATTTCAGCGGACATCTTCTCTATTATGTACATAATATCGCAAGTACTCGTCGAAAGTGAAATATGCATATACCGCTTCAAATCACCCCGTCTCACTCAATGCTTCCTCAACCCCTTGTCTCCATATCTCTTTCGCTTCACCCCCCTTTCCTCTTAAGTGTCTCCCTACTGCTCTTTTTTACTACCTCTTTCCCATCGTTGTTCCTACCAGTCACTTATATCCATTTCTTTCTAAAAATCAATACTCAATTGGAGGACATTTTAATAACTAGATTGAATTTTTGTTGCTTGGAGTAAATGTTACTGTGTGTACATATTTGTCATCTTAAGCAAATATATGTAATTATATATTTTATGGTATTTGTAATGTTAACGTCTAAATTATTGTATTAAAATAGATAAGTAGCTCTTTTTTGAACAACTCTCTATGAATTACATTCAAATGTGAATTTACACTATTGTACCTGTTCAAGTACGTGCGGGAATACTGTTAGAGTAAACAGATTATGATAATGAGAGTATCTGCCTATATTAGAATCTGGATTATTGGAATTCTAAAATCAAATAAATTTTTACTTTTGCAAGAATAACAACGGTTTTACATCAAATTAAAGACTACAATATAAATAACATTTGAAATACATTTTATACGCGCTGAAATGGAAAAATATAAATTTTAAATTCCCATAGGACTGTATTAGACGGAGTAGTATAAAAGGAGCTGTTTAATAATTGAATAAAGAAAAATGTAAGAAGGGAATTCATACAATGTGTTACCGTTCGTTACATGGTGGAAGGGGACGCTTGCGCGTTGTTACGTGCGGATATCTATTTTTGTCTTCTTGACTTGCAATAGAGAAGACTTATTTGGTTTAAATAAAAAAATAACATTAATTAATAAAGATTATTTTGTAATTCACTTGAAAATTTCCCCAAAAAATTCAAAGTTGGAGCGAAAAAAACCGGTTCGAACCGGTTCAATGGTGGTTGCTGGAGCGAAACCGGAACCGAACCGAAATTTTTTGTTTTGTGTGAACCGGAACGAAAATGAAGAGAAAAAAAGTTCAGTTCGATGCCTTGGTGTAAGCTAGCGTCGCCTTCTACCTTCCTGCTTATGTACATACTTCTAGCCGACGTCGCGCCAACGACGTGTTTGCATTTGTTTGTGTGAAAATGGTCCTTCTATGAATTTTGTGTTCGATTCCCAGTCGTGCGTATTACAGCGTATTTGAATTTTGGCGAACTTCTACGAAGGTGAGTCAATTTTCTCTTCGATTTTGATACGGATTTTGAGTTTATTACCTTTTTTATTATTTTTATGCTATTATTGATTAGAACCGACATGGAAGAAACAGAAATACAACGCATCTTGGCTACATTTGAGAATAACGCTGTGAGGAGGAACTTCCAAATCTGGAAATTTGCTGGAAAGGAAGAACCGGAAAACTAAGACAAGATCGGCAGAGAGCACACAACATTTACTTGTTTCTCATGCAATCAACAAACGAATTCTGAAGAGGAATCTGAATAAGTAAATGAAAATTTTTATTTCAAATTTCCTGTTTATCTTCGTTTTTTTTAAGTGTATTAATTTTTGAAGGTCTTAATTGTTTATAAAGTATGTTTCGTACATCAATAGTTTTGTTTATCTTCCTTTGTTTAAAGTGTATTAAGTTTTGAACATCATCATTTTTATAAAATACGAATTGTATCTCAATATGTCTGTACATCTTACTTTTTTAGTGTATTAATTTTTGAGTCTTTATTTTTGTAAAATATGTAATTAAGAGTTCTTTTTTTAATAAAGAAGCATGTACAAGTTTAATTTTCGCATTAATAAATTTCAAAACGCTTGTTTTTAGCAATTGGTATTATCCCTAACGCGCGTGCTATGGTTTTCTATAAGGTAGCGCGTGTTCTCGCGGGTTAATTATCTTGTTTCACTCTCAGGCAGTCGAGTAAGCATGATAAATCGTTTTTCACTCATACGGGAAATCTGCAAAATTTTTGTGGATCATTCAATAAATCAGGAAGTAAATGAGAGAAACTGCATAGAACGCCACTTTTCCTATTGATAAAATTATCCCACATATGACATCTTCTTTGAAGATGTTGTCGTTGACATCTCCTCAAAACGGCGACCATACAAAACATACGCAAAGGTTCCATCTTTCATAAAGACTGGCTAAGACACTGAAAGCGTAAAAGGTAATCGTACTAGAATCCGACGGGACTCGACTAGACTGAGACTCTGTTGGTGTAGCTAGCCTTAAATTACGGAATACTGCGCTTTCTCTTAAGGGTTAAAGTCCGACGTTGCCCATCGCACCACTTGAGAATTTAAATATGGCCCATCGAAACAACCGCGACTTTAAATGCGGCCCGCCTATGTATTATAGCTGAGCTGGCCAGAGTTGGTCCTTGGTTGCTCGGAAGCAGACAAATGCGAACTCTGGAGGGAGAGAGCCTTAGCCAATGAGACAGCGTAAAGACCGAACCGTTACCATGGCAACGGCGCGCTGTTGTCATTTTGTCTTACCCCTCCTTTTTCGTTAGTCCCACACGCGTAATGAACGGTGACTCAGCAGGTTGGGGTAAACCGATGCTCGTAACAGCATTTGGCATCATCGACTTCCTCTCGGTGGGTAGGCAACCAGCTTTTCAGGTGGCAACTCTTGCCGGCTCGACTATAGTATAGTTGGCACCTGAAGAGCTAATTCATATCTAAAACTGCTGGTGTAGATGGAGATTTACTTTAAAAAATTCAAAGATGCTTCAATGACTCTACATAAGAATTTACATGTGAGAATGGAAGATTCCTTATTTGAGGATGTATTTCAAATATATGTAGTGGATCATTTTCAGGTTACGTCATGAGAAATCGAAATCCTATTAAAAATATAACTGTATTTTGTTTCACAAAAAATTTGACAACAGATTAGATAGGGAATCTGGCCTTTGTGATTTTATTAATAGGAAGTGACTCTTTCCTCTTAATCGCACTTAGTAGAATCAAGTTTCAACAACATAGCACCATAGTCAGCGGTCTGAAGATGGCAGTGGTTTTAAAAGTATCTATTAGGCTTCTTAGCTTTCTACAGATTAATTTCAGCCGAAGAGGTGCATAGGTGTATAAAAATGGATTTATTTCATTTTTTACAATCCAATGAGGTTTATAAATGTACATATAAAATTAAAGACTTGGAGTGAACGACATTGGTCCACTGGATTTTTGGCTTCCTCAGATCACCGTTTTATATGAAACATTTTTCGACTAAGCAGCAATCAAATGAGAAAGAGGCCTTTTTGAAGAATAAATTATTATTGGAAAATATACCTTCCCATAAGGGTGGTATAATATGGAGGTTGAAGGAGCAGCGAGTTTATACGTACCTTCAATGTAATTACCTGACGAGCGCGTGTTGTAAGCTTCGACTTTCTCCCGATAAACTCCTAACCGCAGCACTGGGGTGATTTTTCGTAAGGACTGACAAGCCTACAAAATAAAATACAAATAGTATTATTCATTAAAGTTAGTGTCACTTCAATTACTTATCAATGGAAACTTGAATTATTTACAAATAAGAGATTTATATCTTTTGAAATTGCAATACCGGGATGTGGAATAAAGTTACACGATAAGCGTCGATATGATAGTTTATTGTATTTGATAACAGGTGCATTAAGGATAAAAGATCATTCCAGTTTTATAGGTATTTTATAGACATTTTAACAAATTTCCGTCGCCTAACTCGTTATTCCTTACCTTCGACTCTCATGTTCCTCTCGTCTCTTTGCAAGCCTCTCTATCTCCTTCCCTCCCCTTTCCTCCTTCTCCCTCCCCTACATCCTTCCTTATTCCTTTCCTACTTATTCCTTCCCTCCTTATCCCTTTCCTCCTCCTCCCCTTCAATTTATATACCAAAACCCTCTTTCAATCCCGAGTGTTAAACTTCACTGTTTATGTTCTCAGCTGATTCACCTCTTGCCTACGCACAATGGGTATCTAAGAGGTAGTGCAATGAATAGCTGGATAGCAAAGCATAAGAGAAACCCGGTGCCGGCATTAGCCTACTCTTAACGAAGAACACCAAGGGGCCAACGGCTTAACGTCCCTTGCGAAGGACGGAACGCTGAATTTTCGCGGTCTCCAAACCACACAAACAGGTGGCCGAGCGACCTTGGAAAAAATCCTGCTTGTGCAGGATTCGTACCCGCTGCCATTTCAAGCGGCAGGCGAGTAGCAGCCAGCGTCCTAACCACTACACTACCCTTAAACTTCGCACTTTCCCGCTTTTCCTCCCCTATTCCGGCAAAGTACTCATTATCCCTCCCATCCTCCTTTCCTCTCCTCCTCCAGGGTTTTACATCCCTTCCTTTGTCTTTCCTTCTCGAGCCCCTATCCTCCAACCTTTCCTTAGAATTCCCTTCCCTCCCAATCCTCTCTCTTCTTCCCTTCCGTTCGTCCTTTCTTTATCCACTTCCTCAGTTCACTTCCATCCACCACCTCACCAATCCACCTCCTTTTTCTGTTTACTTTTGTCTTCCGTCTTTTTATTTTTTACTTCCATATTTCACAAATTCAAATCTTCAATTATCGACAGAAATTGCAACATTCCTTTAATTTGTACGTTCATCCGTCCGTTTTCCATTGCCGTTCTCCGCGAATTATTTAGTGTATCATAAACCTCATTCTGAACTTAACAGCCTTTAGATATGAAATGACTATGGAATTTGTTGGAGTTGTATAATTTTATTATATTTTCTCTTTCTTGGCTATTAAATGAGATAATTTGATTTCTACAGTGCCACTGATAAATAATATATAAAAATATTTTGAGTATAAATTTTGTAACGGAAAATATACGTTTCTTATCATCACTTGATACCATGTAATGTGCAGACGTTGTATACGAGATCATGAAATTTTTACCTGATAATGTGAGGTATTTGTCATATCTGCTCCATTTATTTCCACTAGTTGATCCCCTGGCCTAAGTCTTCCATCTTGTCCAATAAGACCTTCTGGATATACTTCTTGCACAACTATGCAGCGCTGAAATGGGCGAATGGATGTTTTATTAGAACCTTTATATTTTTATTGATATTATTACAACTTTATTTTCATTTCAACATAATGTAACGCTAGGTTTATTTCACTCTGAAATACATGAGCGTTTCTTGTTGTAGGAAGGGTAATATGCTGACCGGATTTCGTTTAATGAAATGCTCATATTGTCGAGCTGACAAAAATTGTAATAGACATCTAGAGACCAATATAAAAAAATGTTTTATTTACTTACGTGTTAAATATAAATTAACTCCTTAACCCTAAAATTCAAAATTAGAGACACAATTTTGAATTTTACGGTTAAGGAGTATATTTATATTTCACATCAATTTCGCCGTAGTCTCCATCTTTACTTATTTATTTACTTACGTAATGTGAAAGAGCGCGTTTTATTTATTGAGGTTTATTAATAATCTTAAATTTAAGTACTTTATAAATTTATTAATATAATTATATGACAAATTAATTTATTCAATAAATTATAAAATTTTAACTTTCTCTCTATAAATATTTGACTATTAGAATTATAATTGTTTCTAATACTTTATAGTGTTATAATAAGATGTGATGATATGATGTGAAATGTGAAAAGGAACAACTATCGGAGTGATGGTGGGGCTGCCCCAAGTTTGTGGTAACCAGTCCCTTCGACGGGACGCCCTCCCATCTGCTCTGATAGCAACATCACCACAAATGTAAACTATGTCACCTGCTGACAAGCCATTATGGGTTACAATATAAAAAACTTCATTAATATCCTTATCATTGCGCTTGAAATGTTAGTAGTTGATATTTTCTTTCTTTAATATAGTATATTATTCTTTTGCTGCTGTTGATGTAAATTTATCGTTTGCAGCTACTTAGAGACATTCCGATTACATTTGTTTGTAATTTTAGCATGAATTTTGCTCTATATTAAAGTCTTTGTTTGATTAAATTGAAAATTATGAAGACCTGCCGCCCACAGATTTTTCCAAAGAATTTCTTTGGTAGCGAAATAAATGGTATCATAGATTACATACATCCTGCAAATATCAGTCTTCTATCTCTTTCCTGCTATTTTAATTTAATCGATTGCACAGACGAACGGACGAAAAGACAGAGCGTATACATAGGGTTTGTAAAATAAAACGCACAGAAGCATTTCCAGTTTTGTAAGTAAACAAATTTAACTTTTTATAAAACCTTTTACTAATGCTTATTTATGTAATGTGTGTTTCATTATAGATAATTCATAATAGAAAATTCATTACGATTATTTAAATCTACGCAACCAACAGTTTCAGATTTCTCTGGTGAAGCAAGAAAATTTATGGTAATTTTCTGTGAGAGGAAATAATAAAAAACGCGAACCATTTCAGTAACATTTTCTCTGGTGTATGTGATCCGTTATAAGCTATAAAATATATGACTGAAATATTCATTTCATCGAAGACTTTACACTTACATAATTACTATCTTTACTCTGTATTTGTGTCGTTACTGTTGTTATATATGGTATATTTTAAACTTTTTATTCTGAAGTTTCCGTTATTCGTGTGGGTATACTTTTTTGTGAACTTTGGCTCTTTAAACAAATTTACAGTGAGCCACTGAGTTCCTGTATGAAAAAATCACACCAAATCGCTCTAATTTAAGGAAGCATCCATAAAAGTAGGAAAGATAAAAGTACGGAGTAAAAAGAGGAATTTTACTAATGCAAAGTTGTATAAGAAATGAAGAATTTATTCATTTAATCTAGAGCAATTAAATATTCATAAAAATAAGAAAAAAAAATATTATTATATCTCAAAGAAAGTGGGCGGAAATTTATTTACTCAAATAGAAATTGTTATGAGGGAGAAATCTTAATATTCAGGGATCTTCATTCCTATATTAGGCGTTAATTTACTTACTGAGGCCTATCATTTACTTTTAACTAATTTGTCAGTTTACTTGAGTTACTAATTTTATTGCTCTTTGATTTCGCAAAAAAATACACAGTTTAAGTCGATTTCAATTATAAAAATGAGTTTTGTATTAAAATATGTGCTTAATTAGTTCATCTTCGATCCGTTGAACGATATCATAATCCAATGAGGTTCCTAAATTATTAGTTTAATAGATTCGTATTAACTCATTACTACCCACTTAATTTAAAAAGCGAATGTTATAAAGAGAAGAAAAAGAATTATACTTGATCAATAGAAATAAATAACTATTAATATAATTAAATTTGAGGAGAAATTATTTAGAATTGATCCACGATAAAACAGTTAATAATAATTCAAATTCCGTTTCAAAATATCACCTTACAACTATTTGTATTAATCGAATTTACAGGTTTCAGGCTAGAGAGATAGAATATTTTCAACAATAAAAAAATCAGTCTGGCATACTAAAAAACGTACATCTGCCATGTATGATTCGTATTATTAAGCGATTACTTATATTTTCGAGGTTTTCTATATATAAATTTAGTGACACGTCTAACGTGTAGTCCTTTCTATGCAAAAGAACGATGGTTTGGTAAACTATTCTCCATGTGAATGTGATAGAAGGGTAATAATAATAGCTTGAACTAACTTAAACTTCACTTTCGGTTTATCATTGCAGCCTTTAATAGATTTATTTTATTACCGGGATTTCTTCCCAAGTCTAATTAAATCCAAGATTTTCACTGCATTCAGTGAAATACATCGTAATAATGAGGTGCAATTGAGGTTTTTTTAAATTAATAATTTTTATTTGTAAGCAACAGAAGTATCATTACTAACCAAATAATTCATTTTTCAATTGCTTTAAATTAAAAAAAATACTTCACAACTTCTGTAACTTTATTGTGATTTACAATCAACTTATGGAATTGCTAAGCGGGTTGCCAAATGCGAATTTTCCGGCAGTCACTCGATTACAAATTTTCTTTCATTACTTAATTTTTCTAGACTGCATTTTTATGTATGTTGTAATTAGATACTCCTGACGTAAAAACGATAAAGGAAAATATAATAACTCAAATTTGTGTTTTGGAAGGGGCTTTGAAAAATATTTTCAGTTAAATTCACAAATTTCATTGTGAGTTATACTATGTAGAAATTAGGATTTCCGTGGTTCGACCTTAGGTTAGCTTGAGAGGTAATCTCTTTCTTGCGAGGACTATCGGAATCTGTGTCTTGATCTGGGGCGAGATTTTGCCTTTCGGTCTCAAGCGGGGCATTTCCACACAACGAGTTTTGCTTAAAATTTTTTCCTACTAGGTACCTAACGTAACGCCGACAAATAAAGCTGATGATCCGGAAAAAGATGAGCGATAAAAGTATGATGGTGAATTTTTCTCGGGTTTCCAACCGGGTTGTCTCGGAGATAAACAGAAATTTAGTAAAAGTGCCACGAATATATTTAATAAATAAAAATAATCGATACTGCATTCTATTCGAAAGTGGAGAGAATATCGAAAGACTGGAAATCTACACACCCCCTCCGTCTAAAATTCCCCTTCCCAATAAAAATACGACTAATCATACAACCCAAAAAATAATATTTCTAGTCCCTAAAGCAGTGGTTCTCAACCTTTTGGTGCTCGCGGCACACTTTGGATATTGACTTTTTTTCGTGGCACACTGGAATTAGATTTGAATAAAGAACTAGGATTTATCATAAAATACATATATTTTTTATATTATATCGTATATATAATCTACCAAATTGTTATTATATCTTAAAAATGAACAAATGATGAAGTTTTGTAAAAAATCTATTTTAAAATCTTACCTAATGTGACACTTGAGTTTGGCGTTTTATAATGATTGCACTGATATTAGGACTTATCCGTGATAAGCAGACTCTCATTTCATCTTCAACACAGTTGAACCGTTCCCTTTTTCTGAATTTAATGTTTGTAAGTGTCGAGAACCCAACTCACATAGGATGTAGAAAACTGCCAAAGCTTTTTTCGCAATTTCTGAATATCCTTCTCTAACAGATATCCAAAATATATCCAGAGACAGTTCGGCGTACTTGATTTTCAGAGTGCGATCAGTTGAAAGAGAAGCTAACTCTTCTTCTTCGGAGAGAGTAAAAACGCATAAGTCAGTTGTCACTGGTTTGAATAAGTTACTTACACAGTCATATTTCTCTGTAGTCAAGGATGGAAAGTAACTCGCTCGATATTGAGCTCTAGATCTGCTAAATGCTCCACCACGAGAGCAACAATTTCTTTAGTATAGGATTTTGGAATCAGAGGAAGCATTTCAAGATTACCTTCTCTTGCTCTCTTTTTCCAGATGAATATTTTTCTCTTCTATGCCTGTAGCCTATCCGTAGAAGTCAGGGTGTGTTCATTCCGCTCTTGCATGCTGGTGTTCCCACTATTCAGATACCTAAATATATCTGACAAATATGCTAATTTGGCACACCAAAGTTCACAACTAAGATATTCACAAAAATCACTGTTTCCCTCTGTTTCAAAAAATAGTAACATCTCTTTTTTAAGTTCATACACATGAGCCAACACTTTGACAGCCATCTTATTTCTTTGTGTAAAACTAAATATTCGTACTGCAAATCCATAGCATTTCATAAAATTAACCATTCCGAAACTTGGTCTAATATGGACTTAAGCCAACTCCTTAATTTCTTTCCAACAAGGGCTTCCCTGTGCAAAAAACAATTGGTATCTAGTTATTGTAGTTGGATTCTGTTGTTTTACAAGTGAGACGAAGCCTTTGACAGATCCCAACATGGATGGAGCACCGTCGGTACAAATTTCTGCGCATAACTTGAATGAAATTTCCAAACGTTCTAAGTAAGATGTCAAAGTATCGAACATATCTTGACCTCTTGCGTATTCTGGAAGTTCTCTTTAACACAAAAATTGACTGATTATTTCATTTTCATGAGTGAAGAGAACAAGTGATAATAGTTGTGCTTTGCCGCTAATATCGGTTGACTCGTCAACTTGCAAAGCAAAGTCTGACATTTTAAGCTTATTAGGAACATGTTCATCTATGTTAGATGACATCTTCTAACCTTCGAATAGTATCATTAGAAAGCGGAATTTTGGCATATTTCTTGTCCCGCTTCATCACCGAGCATTGTCCTAACTATCGCACGGCACGTAGGCAAAATAAGTGACTCATCTATAGTGTGGGGCTTCATTTTTTGAGCTATGATTTCTGCTACTTGATAGGAAGCAACTTGAACTCTATCAGATATTTTAACGTTTTATTTAAGTTACTCGCTTGTTTAGAATGTAGTTCCTTCAACTTTTTGAAATAGTTCAAATCTTTTCCTTCAAGGTGTGCATGTTTTGTGGTGAAATGTCGCTTCAATTTGCTGGGAACCATGGCTTCGTTTGATAGTTTCTCATTGCACACAACACACATTGGGACAGGACAATCATTATCTCCACACTAAGTAAAGCCCAGGCTCAAATAACTGTCCATATACAGGTGAGAAACCTTAGAAATCTTACTTGGCTTGGTCCTGCTCGTACTGGGTTTTTCTTTAATATGTTCTTCATGTTTTTCACCGTTACGTTTTCTTGTAATAAATCTGTCCAGTTTTAGAGGCGCAAGTTTGGTAATTTTTAGCAATGATAATTGTACGAAACCACAAATATCACAGTTTCCTACCAACGGTATTACACAAAACACTTCATAAAAATTATTCTATACAGAATAAACTCACGAAACATACATTCACAGACACCGAATTGTGGTATAAGCCAGCCACGAATCTAGGCTAGTACTGATTTGATAAAGGAATGCGCCAGAGTCGCGGACAGCCAGGAAGGTTACCGCAGGCGGAGCATGCTACATACGTCATCGTAGAGACTTAGAGAGCAATGAGAACCAATCAGTTGTCTAAGACTCATGCACAAGGGATTCGGTTACTATGGCAATGCTGACAACGTTGTTGTTAGGCTTAGTGTTTACGCGCCTTCCAAAGCAGTGATACATTTGGACTGGATTCAAACTGTGTATATAATCGGTGGAAGACGCGCAGATTAGGAATTTCTCTTAAAAGTCTCGCGGCACACTTGGGAAATGTTCGCGGCACACCGGTTGAGAACCACTGCCTTAAAGAATAGATTTAATAAATGATACTTATTTAAAAATTAATAGAACAACATTTTTCATAGAAGAAACATTTATAGATATAATAATTTACACTTATATTTTAAGAGTTACAAAGATCTCATCATTATTTTAATAAGATTTAACATGGAAAAGATTACGCCAAATCACAGGAATAAACGATACGGTTGTATTAAATGATAAGCTCTCCGAATAGTAAGGTGGAGTAAGAATAATGTCAAGAGAGTTTCAAGTACTATTATACAGGATTATTTAGTTGATAAAGCCAAAATCATTTTGATTCCAGAGAAAATCCAGGATTTCTTAGACTATGTAAACCGATGAATCACATCCATGCCGTTAGAAAGATTATATGCTAAGTTAATGGATATAAATTTCCTCCCTCTGTCACGATTAAGCTGTTGACAGTACATGCAAAACGTCAGTGATTGATTCATCGAAAAAGCAGGGACAGAAAAATCATTACGCTGAACTAATGTGTGCAATTTTAGCTCTTTATTTTTTCAATATCTTCTTAATACAATCTTGAATTATAGAACAATAAAATTTTTATAAAAAGTGTATACGAGGGAACTTATGCAGGCATAATAATGTGAGACCGAGAAAATTGCGATGATGACAAAATTACAAGTGTAAATTCTGGCAATTTTAGTAACGAAGAGGGATTGCAGAAAACAACCAATGCGGAAAAAGATGTTACTGTGGCGTGTGACTCCTCCTTTCAAAATAAATGCAAGAATTTCAAGAAAAACTCATCTTGTGATAGCATTGAGCGAAACATTACACTCTTGGTCATTCACTATTACTAACTGATGCATTTTCATTAAATACAAGTGAATGATAAAACGAGAAATTTAAAATGTATGAAAAAAATGAACAATTCATAATGAATAATTTATGTAAGCTCTAAGATTGAAATAAACTTACTATTATTGATCTATACGAAGAAACATTTAAACTTCGTAAAATTTAGTTCCAATGTTAATTACGGGGAAACTGCATCAACGCTAGTCGATTTGGTGGACCAGTCTCTTGAGCGCAGTCCTCTGTAGATGTTATCACGTTGATGATTTTTCTTTCAGTCGAACCCACTAGTCTTGGAAGCGTGCGGCGCGTTTCATCAATAGTAGCCTAATGAAGATATTCCCTTTAGGGTCGCTTCATGTATGTGCGCTAGTGTATGCTTGGGCCTTCTCTCAGGGAAGCCCATAACTTATTCATCGTTTCCTTTCTTCCCGTACTTGAAAAAAATCCGACCGTTCCGTGACTCGGTTGAAATTGTCCTTCGGGCTATTTCCTCTTTTGTGAGGCTAACTTGAGTAATTTTCCATTACACAGATGACCTTTCCATAGTCATTCAATATTCTATTCAATGGTAAGCAAGCATTGAGAATATAATAACATGGCTGTAAAACAAAAGGCAGACCATCGTGTATTAAACTTATATAATTGAATTAGTTTCGCCGTACTTTAGCGTGATAAAATCAACATATTAAAATTAGAGACACCTCAGTACTTATTATTATTTTATGCCTTGTTTTCTAGTCATAACTTCCAATGCGCACTTTTTCTAATGCTTCAATCGGAGAAATTATGGATAAGCGTCATTTCGATTTTAAAATTAAGCATCAAATCAGCCAAAACGTAGAACATTCGCAACTGTTTCTCACCTTCCATTGTTAGTAAGTTGAATCGCCATGTCACAAAGAGCGGAATTATTATGCACTCACTAAATTCGGCTCTTTAAGATCAAAGCATATCTGCAACAATATAAACTTCGAAATCAAGGAGAGAGATATCGCTTTAGAGAAACGTCACAACATGAAACCAACAAAGCAAAACCGAATGTGAAATGAAAAGCTTATTATGATCTTAGAAAGGTCGCATATAAAAATTCAGTTAGTATTATTCTTTAAAAGGAACTTAATTCTTAGTTTTAGAAGCCGACGTCTAAAAGGAAATGTCATGGTTATGGTGAGAGTGTCGGCTGAAGAGAAAAGGTGGTGCTTGTTTCTACGTTTTTGCAATAAACTTAATTCCTGTTAGCATGTTCTTTGGTGACACTAACAGCCTGTAGATTTTCAAAATTTCAAATTTTAATGCCATAAAAATACGGCATCAGACAATTCATCATCTCCTGACATGCTTTCCAAAATTTCGAAGTGAAGCGTCTTATTATTAGAAGGAATTAATACACTGTCGCGAAGCCTGAGATGCTGTTTCCATGGAACCTCTATATTTTGAATACATATTTTTTAAACTATCCCGATTTGGCTTCTTGAAGAACGCTTGTTATATAGTAATGGTTTCGGGGAAAATACGAGTCATTAAAAATTGGTGATGAGTGAGAACCTGAGGGGGTCTGGTTACTCACCAGTGCAGTATCAGCGCCGCCAACTATAGTCATTCCTAAGTAGCTAGAGATGCGCGGCACCTCAATGTGTGACACTTCACCTTCTAGGACTGGGAGCCTAGTTATGCCTAAACACAGAAAGAATAGGTTAGTTTAACGAATAATCATAGGAAACACCCAATTATAGTCATTTAAAACACATAAACAACAGAATAAATCCAACGAAAATATTTGAAAAAACAGAATATTATTGCCATTAAATTTATTAGAATGAAGGATATCTTTAGCATTACGGAAGTCAGCAAGCAATGCTCTATGAAAATGATAATTGATGAGTAGATCACCTAAGGTTTTACTGTGATATAAATTGGCCATATATTTTTTAAAAAAACGTCTTCCTTTTGAATAATCATCAGGTGTCGAAAAGAATTCATTTGCTCTCGTCCTTCATTATTGGTTGAAAATGAGGAATAATTATTAAGCACCTTGTTTCCTTTGTATATTGACTTCTTAAAAAAATTATTTCCATTACATCCTCTCAACCGATCATTCAAATATAAACTCTGCTCATCCAGATTTTTCGTGGGATAAAATTACAGTTTTAGTTATTTAATTCTCTTTGAAGTGTAACCACACAAGTAATGGCAGCCAGCCAATTATTTAATAATTGTGGTGATTTATTCGGCTTTGTGTCTGAAAAAGGAGGTAGAGCGGGAAAATTTGCCTTATCCTGTATAATGTTTGCCCACTCGAATACCTCCAAAACAATTTATGAGATCTCTACAGTAATCATGGCTAGATTTTATCTTTTATTTATTACAACTACTTAAAAACTCAATGTTTTAGTAAGGGTGAACTCCTTAAGCCAAAAAAACGAGAGGATTATAAAGCCCAAGGCTTTATAATCCCCTCGTTTTTTTGGCTTAAGGAGTTCACCCTTACTAAAACATCGATTCAGCCAAAAGTGTTTGAGCTACCACATAATTAAAAACTCAATATAAAATACCATTAAGTACTGAATTATATGTTTTAATGGTAATAATAGTAACAGGTTTCTTTTTACTTAGCCCTTAATTATTTACTAAGATGATCGTTTAATGTATTATACTCTCTGCTTTTTGTATTGATCTAAATAGGGAGAGCACTTTTTGTTAACAAGTTCCGGTGTCGGCAGGTGTAAGTAGGCTGACCAGGAAGGCCCTAGCCATTCAGCGTGCGCATTCATATAACCTTTACCATTTATTCAATATAGGATTTATTTATATAAAATTAATTTTATTAGCACAATAATTCTCTTCATATTTCAGAATATCTGAGTAATGGAAATGAATTTATTCATTAATTAATTTTAATTATGATTTTTTTAAATCGCCCGGGACTTCCTAGTATAATAGATTAAATAAATGTATATATAATTTGTCTAATGTCCGCCCAAGGCAAGAAGGTCATTTGAATGACACATGTTTGAATAGGAATTATGAATCAACATAAATGAGGAGTCTGGGTAGTATAGTGACCCGATCGGGTCAATTTTTAAAATGAATTTTATATTTCATTTTTTTATTTAATTTTATTGATGTTTTTGATTTGAATATGACCATCGAGCCATATTTTTTAACTAAAATATTAAATAAATTTAAATTAATACATTTTCCGTTTCCCTGAAGTATATGAATTATAAAATCAAAGTATATTATTGTATTTTTTAAAGTTGCGTAGCAACGGGCAAGCTACTAGTAGGAATAATCGGGCGTAAGAGGACTATTTTCGTTTTAACCTAAGAGGAAATAAAATTTACACTATGCGAACAAAAGATAAATGGCAAAAAATAGATTCAGTAAATAACAAGATTTATATGATGTACACCCCCGCTTTGCAGTATACACACGTTCCTGGAAAAGACAGTATATAGGGAAACCGTGCAAAGTGTTTACCATAGGAATTAATGTGAGCACCATCTTGAGATACAATTCAATTAGACTGAAATGCTTTCTTTTATCCTTGTTTACAATTTATGAATGGAACTGGAATATTTTATGCTTATTATTCTCTGAGACTGTTTCATAACTGTGCTAAAGCAAAATGATATGCTGTACAGTAAGGGGGACTTCTCTTGAAGAAAACAGTGATAAACTGAAAACGTGTTAACCCTAGGAAGCCCAGTATGGGTCAGTGAGACCCATGAGCACTTCAGTTTGCAGTTTTCTTGAATTTGCATGAGCGCTGGATGCCAAGGTTTTGTGACATCTTCGCACATATCAATAAAAGGAAATCTACAAAAATTATTTATCATTCAAATTGTATGAGCATAGTTATAAGCGAAAAATTATCCGTATCCCTATTAGCCCAGCATGGGCCTGATATACCCCTGTATGTTTCATACGGAAAAAAATGATTTTGAGATCTTTTTATTGTTCCAAAATGTTATAATACTGATATAGTGGTACAGCCGCATTCCTTCCTCCACATTCTACTCCGCCCGCTTCTTCTCCAAACCGCCTCCCACACCCTTTCCTCCTCAACCCCTACTTCTCTTTAACCATCCTCCCTCCTATACATTTCATTTTATTTTATTTTGCTCTTCATTTTATGTAACCTTTTAGTTTAATTTTATTACTTGTTACTATCTAATTGTATGTAACTGACAATGGGTTAGATGGAAGAGGAGACTGTTTAGTCTCAATCTCCCCCCAATAAAGACGTATATATATATATATATATATATATATATATATATATATATATATCTGTCTATCTCCCTTCCCATTCCCATCCCATCACCTTATAATACTGACATAGTGGTATATTTTACTAAAGGAATGTTACCTTGAACACCTGCAGCCCATCTGCAGTATTACTTACCACCTATCTGCGGAGGTGTAGACGAGATGGAGCAGATGGTAAAAAGATATACTTGCAAGAGATAAAAAATATGGCCTTTGATGCTATTTTAAATATAATTTATATAGCAATGATTAATGTGTTTATAATATATATTGAAAAAAACCCAAATTGCTATCCAAACGTAACTCACAAACGGCGTTTGTTTTTGAAAGAGGCATCTAGGATTCTCCTTATGCCACATATGAGGACAAGACTAGCTACTACACCAACTATAAACGATGACGTATTGCAAGCTATGGCCGTTTTTGGAATAAAAAAGGACAAACAAAACCAACCACTCCTTCACGATCCAACAAACGACAACGTTTTGCTGATTGCTGGCGAGAGAGTGACCAAAAGATGAAGTACTGTTGCATAAACTGCAACATATGTATGTGTTTGGAACATTCAAATTTCGTTTGTTCAAATTGTTTGAGATAACTAATTTATTATGTGTAATATAGCGTACGATATTAAAAAATAATATGATTATGGCAATCTAGGTGTAATTAACTATTTTATTATCCAATAACAGCCCACAGGGGATAATATTCCATTATGGGTCTCTCAGACCCATTCTGGGTATTCTAGTACTACTGGCCAGCCTGCGATTCCTAGGGTTAAGCGAAACCGTTCAATTCGAGAGAATGAGTGCGTAACGAAGACCTTTATTCATTAATTACACTGGTCATTTTCTAAAAATCAGTTAACGACGTCTCCGAGAGAAAATGGCCGCGATTACGATGGCATGTTCTCCCATCATCTTATTTTTAGGAGACAAAGCTTCAATGAACCAACGTTCCACGGTCGGTTTTACAATAATTTGCAACGGTTCTAATAAAAGCATTTCAATATTTACCACCCTATTATATAAAATTATATCATTATTATTATTATTATTATATCATTTATATCATAAAATTAACAAACTTCTTCAGCCTTTTGATCGTTTCTCAGCCAATGCATTCCAACTTTTTGCAATAATTTTATTATGCAGAATTTTCAATAATGGTATATGATTTGCTCAAAAAATTGCTTAAATGAATGATGTGGGATTATCCTATAACTGCAGTTTTATAGCTATAGGAGTAATCTATGTAATGTATTTGATAAAACCCATAATTGAATTGAATATTTTTTATTTATGAAAAATATATTTATCGAAAACTAACTTTCTCCCAAATCTTTAACGTGAATTCTTTATCTAATTGATTCAAATTCGGTTTTATTTCTAACACTGAGTTTATGGCAATAACTCGGTAGTAATTATTTATTTCAACATGTTTGGCAACCTTTCCTAAGAGCCAGAGATCTAGTTATGAGCTATTGACTCAGCTACCATTCAAGAGAATGAGCGCTTTGGTTACTACTTCAGATCGCCTTCACTTTCACGTACCTTTATCGTTGCCATGAAGTTACCTTATAGTATGGTAAAGTTGTATGTAGTTGGTATTTTCTGAGATAAGTTAATAATATTAAATAGCATTTGATGTAAGGAATGTAATAATATAGCTAATTCAGTTTTAATATAAAATCATAAAGAATGTGGGATAATATGAAGTTAATTTTAACATAGTTTATTTGTCGTGATCAACGGAATTTAATTGTATTTATCTACGGTTCTCTTCAGATTCTTATTTAAAATTTTATGTTCCCTTCTTGATGATGTATAAAAGATAAACCATTCTATTAAAATATTAATAGCAGAATAGCATTCTAGATGTTTTTTACGGATGGAATTTATTAAAATAACTATAAGTTATAGAAAACTCAGCAAAAAGGCTTTAGAGCGAGGATTATTGTACGATAAATAGATTGTATAACACAAATATCACCTGTCCAAATATTTAGAAGCTCGTATGATTGAATTTCTGTTTGAGTGCGCCTATAAAGAGAAAGTCGGAGCAAAGCCTTATTGATATCTCTATAACTTGTCGTCTTAAAGGAAAAAAAACAAGTCTGCAAAAAAGCTAGCGTATAAATCAATAGTGGTATCTACATAAGGTTACGCAGGAAATGAATGGGGCCAGCTTAAGACGAGAAAAATAAAATAGAATTTATTCGACGAAAAACTGAACGATATATCATAAGAAAGAGAATAACTGCTAAAAGGCTTAGTCTGAATTATATTGGTAAAACATAAAGGATTAGGTGAGATATATCGAACGAAAGCAAAGATCGGGATTGTGAGATGGTAGCTTAAATCCAACTTCACCAAAAAATATGAACACTATTTTTACGTTAAATTAAGGGCACAGAATCGTACATGCTGATATCTATATAAATAAATAAAATACGTTACCGGAATTATTCGTTCATGCTATTAAAGATGATTTATTTAATATTAAATATTTTTTTAAAAGTTTGTTTTTTCGTTGTGAATTGGCGGTCATCACGTTGGAGTTGAGAATTTATTCTCGTCCCGTCAACCGCATGATTACTTCAGAAATTATGAACTCATACCTTGATACCTTGATTCTTAAAATCATAATTATATACATATTTTGATTAAATATCAACATTTATTACACTTTAAACTAATAGCTGACTTTGCTATGATCTATAAAAGTTCTTTTATTTACACTGAAGTACTGTTATAATGTTGATAAACATTGACTATCGTGTTTAAAATACGTAAGTTATTGATTCACTAAACAATTATCAAGCTCGTCTTATGGCCGAAAAAATTCCACATTAATCAGTTAAGTATCAAAAACTTAAAAATCAAATATTTATCTAAGGTATCTTCAATATAGAGTGATTCATGACTTGATGTTAATACTTCAGGAGCTTAGTCCTAAGGTCATTCCCTTTCAGAAATGTCAAATTAACATGGTTCCGATATTGGTATCATATGTTCTGCCAAGAAATATACTAAAGAGCGGTGAATCGGGCCGAGATCATAAGTATGGTTTGATTTTTGAAAATGTGTAGGTTTTCTAGCAGAATTAATTTTCTATATGCAAGTGTTAATAATTTAAAATCGGTAATATAGAAATAGAAAGGCCCATCATTTGGGCGTGTTTAGCGAAGCTAGATTGTTCAAATCTATCATGTTTAAAGTTGCAATGTGTTCTTTGAAGCGTGTTTGTCTTTTTGTCGTCCTATACAGTATTTGTTACAGTCTGCACAGCTTACTCTTGAAATTTCAGATTTATTGATACTTGGAATTTCGTCTCTGTTTTTCTCAAAATTTTTTAATACTTTTATCGGTGGTGTAAATTACCAAAAGGTTGGTGCTGTTAAATACTTTCTCTAGCCCTTTGGTGAGTGGTGTTAATATAGAAATCTAACAAATTACGGTGTTCTGTCTCTTTGTTTTTTCGGGTGAGCGGCAATTTTTAAAAGACTTCCTTATTAACTTCACTCGTATGTACGTTATCAAACTTACTGAGACCCTTGTATCTCAAAAAAGTTACGAAATAGACTAGTACATTCTTCTGCAAAGTTTACCCATTTTTCTATCAATGTTAGTTCAATCGTTACCATGCCAAGAGTCCTCCAACTCCCAATATATAAAAAAATATATTGAATATAAAAAAATTCAGGATAATCTTGGTATATTTATCGGCGGCCGCATAAGATGCATGGGAACATTTGGGTCTTCGTCCTATCTTACTTCTGAGCTAGCCCATATCATAACTATCTCCCTTCGAGAATGAAGACTTAGGGTTGCAAGGTAGCTGGTTAAAGCACCTACCGGAAAAGTAGGAAACCCGGGTTCGTCTTTCGGTCAAGTTCATAATTTGACTGTAGTTGATATTTATGTTAAGCCTTATACGTTCACTCATAAAAACTATATTTTATTACATTCCATCTTATTATTAAAGTTGCCTTACTTTCTTTAGATTATGTAAGGGTATTATCTGTTGTGTCTCAGTGAGGACGTTCAGTGTTGTACTTACTTTCATTACCTCAGTTCAAGACTGGGATATTTGACTGACTTATATGTAGGCTTGAAAGTTTTCGACGTTTATATTTCTTAAAAAGCGGCCAATAATGTTGTTTATTTTTCCTAAGTATAGGAAAATACATATTTTTCCTAAGTATAGGAAAAATATGTATTTTAATACATTTTATCGATTTTTATTAATAAAAGTAACTGAAATTGGATTCTTCCAGTTAAATTTTACTGAAACTTTATATACAAAAATAAAACTTCTCGCATTCCGGATTTTTTGTTGCCCTCTAAACTTTGGTGAATGGGTCGTTGTTGGCTTCGCCCACCAACCAGGAACAACTCATTTTTCGGAATTAATCACAAGTAAATTTTACTCGTTAAGTCGCCTCTTATTCACGAAATCGTGACCATTCAATAACAAAATTAATGTGATATTAATATAATGCACAGCCAAATACATATATGAATATTTTGAAGAAATAAATCTGATCTTGTTGATTGACAAACGATGACGAGTGTACAAAAAGCACAGAGAGTGAACGATGCCACAGAATTGCAAGAAAAAATAAGCATGGGACTCTCTCACTCCGAGAATCAATTGTGAGTATAGCTACCAAAAATAGAAATTTTATAAGTTTTTGAAAATACTATAGGGTAGGGCTCTAGAAATATACTCGTAGTAGTAGATTATTAACAGTGGCGGCTCGTAGCTAAAATTAGTGGGGGTGCTTCTCCAGAAAATTTTTAGCCTTTGTTTTAAAATTGTGTAAAAGGAAAAAAAACATGTATAAAAAGAAAATTTATTCAGGAACTTGATAAAATCTTAACAAAAAACCAAACATTTTTTACTTACTTTAACTTAAATTGTTACAGTTCAAGCTTGATCTGATTCTTTTAAAAATGAAATCCATAAAAGAACCGAAAAAAAATGAATCAAATAGAATAGCTGGAAGCAGAATAATAATCTAATTCTACACTCTTCTACACTTTATCACATTCACACGGTTTTTAAGCACATCACACGCTGAGTAAAAAAAAACTTCCTTCCACCATCACGCCAGAGCCGGCACTGCGAGAGCAACAGTGCTCTCTCTACCTGGCAGTCCGCCTTCCTCCCCACCCCCCTCCTATGTGCGCATGCGCACAACAGTCAAACACCACGTCGCTGGCACTGTGAAGCGCACAGTTCCATACAAAGATTTTTGTATCTTTTTCATAAACTGGGGGATGGCTACTGAAGTACTGACATTAAGCTTAAGGAATATATATTGTACTACAAAAATAAAGAAAGAATTAAAGAAAAAAGGACTCATTATATTAAATGTTATCGATAATATCAAGTGGAAATAGGGGGTGCTGCAGTTCCGCAGTACCTATACACGAGCCGCCACTGATTATTAACTTATACAACCACGAAATGAGTCATGTGCTTGTCAAGCAGTGAGTAGGATTTAGTTATACTTTCTAGACCTGCTATAGGGATATGTGGCGAACAGTATTAGTTCAGTTTGAGAAAATGTTTCTTTTCCCATCTTGGAGGTTGTCGGCAGAAGTCATAAGACTTCTGAGTAAATTGGGTATATCGTGTAAGCGACCAAAGGCGCGTAGGGATTATCAAATGCGGTCGAGATTAAAGACAGAGTGCAATAAACCGATCATATTGTTTTGTCCCGTGCCCGTGTCAGCTCAGTATGGATCCTTAAGACATAAGGGATCTTAGAAAGCGTATGGAGTACCAAATGAAGTGTGGCCATCTGGTAGGACAAATGCCGATTTTCTCATTTGTTTTTGACGTTTGACGCTAAACATATTAAATTTGAGTGTGATAAAGCAAATTTCAAAATTCTGACGAATAATTTCATAGAAAATATAGTAGTGAAAAATCGACACTTATCAATAACAATTCATTTTCGTCGATTTTGAAAATTTTACGAATTCGATGTTTATCGATATTTATCTATTTAAATCGAATCTTACCAACCCTACTTATATCTTCACGTATAAAAATTATATTTACCTACATTCAATCTTGTCTTTTGCGTTTGTTGGAGAATGCTGATTAATATTATTAGGCATTATTTGCAAAAAGTTGAAAATGAACGCCTTATGGTCAGGTCGCGTCCGTCGGTCTGTTCATCCCGTCCTTAGGTTAGAAAAGTGTCAGGTTTATTAAAAATGAAACGACGTTTCAGGAGTTATTAGATGTAACTATATAACACACACATAGAGCTGTAGTGAAGGCGGGGCAACCGGGGCACGTAGTATGTATGTGGATGAACGCGAGTTAATCGAAGAAGTTCGCAGTTTAAAACACCACCTGCCTTCGATATAAAGTATAAAAATGACACAGAATGAAATTTTAGGATTTCTTCACGAATTCGAACTTTTAAGTTCATTCCCCAATGTGGAAAATTCACTGAGAATTTTTCTGACATTTGCCACATCAATTTCAACTGGAGAGCGTTCTTTTAGTAAACAAAAATTGATCAAAAATTACCTACGGTCATCAATGAACCAAGAGAGACTTTCTGGCTTTGCCATCTTATCTATTGAATATGACACTGTTCAAATATAAATTTCAATGACACAATCAATATGTTTTCTGCAAATAAAGCTCGAAAAATAAAACTTTAAAGAAATGATTGTTCATTTTTAGCTAAATACCCTTTTAAAAATACTAACTTAAAATTTTATTATAGCATTTGGGGCGCCAAGAACTCCTCAGGGCGCCAAAAGTGGTGACTACGGCCCTGAATATACATATACACACCTGTGTAAACCCCATTTAATAAGTCTTACTTAGAATCATAATAAGTAGACACAAAAAATTGTAACTTGCAAAAAGGCACACAAACGCATACAGGCATGATGGCATTATAGGGCAGTTTTCTTCCAGAAACAAGTCTAAAAATGAATTCATACTTTTATTATATAACATGTCAAAACAATTTAACATACAGCACAGTGCTTAAGGATTACAGTTCATAAATCTACCTAAGATTCTTACTGCTTAACTTTCCTATGCATGCAGTAATTATCTTACGGGATGCGAAAAAAGATCTGGAATTTTTCTGACTCTTATAATTAGAACATCCGTAAACTGCACAGATTATTCCATCTACGTAATTTGACATTTTTCAATCTTTAATTACGGTACGACGCAATGAATTCAATTTATTTACGTTAAACACGGAATGAATATAGCTTTCAGCAATTTATAACTCCGACCATTCTCTGCCGCTAGGTGCGCTATCATCGCTGTTCTCGCAATACGAATGGAAGTGGATGGTATTACTATTCTAGTGTATTTGACCCAAGGTCACAGCCGGAATGCCTTTGAGCAATAGGAAATCCTCTCCTACCGATCCTGTTTCACAGCACCGCTGATTAACGAGCACCTTTTCATCTTCCATTTTCCTCTGTTTTACTCCGCTTGCTGGTCTACGTTAATTGAGGAAGTTGAAAAAGGCAAAAAAAAGAAATAAGACCTAGCTGTTGATTTTGAAATCCCAACAAATACTTTGTCGACAATTATAAAAATATGTGTAGGGCTTAGCGCCGCAACAGAAAAAGGGATGCTTCTGGACTGAAAACGATGAAAAATTTACAGTTTTTCTGGCGTAGAAAAAAATAAGATAACGTCGATACAACGTGCAAAAGATAAAAATATTCCAATTTTAGGCCAAATTCTGATAGATAAGCAGAATATATTGCTAAAGAACTAGGATATACTAAATTTAAAGCAAGTGCGGGACGGTTAGATAAATTTAAAAATCTTAATGGTATCGCTAATTGCCATGGTAAGAAAAGAAGAAAATATCGTGACCGTTCTGTTATGTTTAAGTAGTAATAGTACAGAAAAATTGAAATTGCTGTTAAGAGGAAAATAGAAAAAAACCAAGATGCTTTATAGATGTGAAATCTCTAAATGTGATTCCAAGCAATAAAAAATCGCGGATGGCCAATTCAATATTTTAAGATCGGTTACAGCGTATCGATCGGAAATTCAATAATGAAAATAGGAAAAATCTTTGGTTTGTGGACAATTTTCCTCCACATCCTACTGTATTTAATGAAAGAACTATGTGCAGTTAAGGTTGTTTATTACCACGCAACTTGATAACTAAGGATCAAGTTATAATAAAAAATTTTAAGCACCATTATCGTAAAGCACAGTTATGAAAATATTAGGCAGAATTGACAAAGGAAAAATAGCACTTCTTGATCCTATCATGGAGGATGACCAGCCAATTCGTCGCGGGCGATTCGTCGCGCAGCAATTCGTCGCGTGTCAAATTCGTCGCATGGCAAATTCGTCGCAAGGCAATTTCGTCGCATGGAAGATTCGTCGCATGGAAAATTCGTCGCTTGGAAAATTCGTCGTAGGAAAAAATCGTCGCATGGCAAATTCGTCGCAAATTCTCGAATTGTTGAGGAAATAGGAAATCCTTTTCTTCATTAATCCTGCGATACACCATATTTAGTGTATGGAAGTATATTCCTATATTATCTGATCAGGACATTAATAAAAGACGTTCCTCCTGTCACTTTATGTATGGTGCTTTTTATACATGTTTTAACAAACTTCCCTTCTATGTAGATGATTGAGATTTCTCAGGAATCCAGCGCGTGTCCGCTGCAACTACCCCGCTAAACCAATTAGGCAAAAAGTTATTCATATTTATCATCAAACTTATTATAAGATAACGTTAGAATTTGAATCTGTCGTGCATAAAGATTTTTGCAATGCGATGAATTTGTATCGCGACGAATTTGACACGCGACGAATTGCCCGCGTCGAATTTCCGCGCGACAAATTGCTCGCGACGAATTGACGTAAAACCATCATGGAGCTGGATCAGGTGTGATCAAAAATTTTACAGTTGGGGTGTTTAGGCGAGCCGAATTAACTGATTCGAATGTTTCGGCGGGCCGCATTAGGGTTCACATCGGAAGATGCCTGAGAGAATGGGGAGGATCCTACAGTTAAAATCGACGAATAATAATATTTTAACATCTTAACTTCACAAGAATACGTTTGCCGGTCATAGTTTTAACAAAAATGTATTACATTTCACGGTTGGCTTTCTTAATAGCATCGTGGGTCGTAGTTTTTCCACCACTAAACTAGACAAAGAATGTCATGAAGTCATCACTGGACCAATTTTACACTGCTTTTAAAATTCTGGAATATGATAATGTGAAAAGGAAAGAGAAGAATGGGAAGAAGATGAGGCGACGCTGTCAGAATGTGAATAGTCGAAATTAAAAAATTAGATAATTTTGAAGCCACTTTCGATGAATACGTGAACGCAGATTTTGACGTGGTAGTGACTGAACTTTCAACTGATACTGACATGATTGAACTGATAAAAGGAATGCAGACATTAATAATGAACAGTTAGAAGACGCAGATTTTATTTTTGAGAAGAGACCATGAATCGCAGTACATAACGCAACCAGGGCAACTGTAAAATCATACGCATTTGAACAAGAAAATGTGAGTGATGATGTTTTTATTGTATACGTGGTCTAGAAAATTTTTGTTATTTACGTTAAAGAAATAATTTGATGCAATAAAAATTAACCGACATTTTAAAAACGGTTGAGAAAAACAGATCCACACCTCGTTTTTAATGCATCCTTTCTCAGTAGTGTTTCGTCGATCCATCATTTAAAAAAGGTGACAAATTCTGATTTACACTTTTTTGGTTATGGGAGATATCAATTGGATTCCATAATAAGAATGATTATGAGGACTCATTGTTAGAATCTAGGCTATTGATTCATGTTTTTACTATAAATTCATTGTGAAGAAATTCCAATTTAGCGGAGACAACTTGTCGAAGCAGTTAAAAAATATTCATCATGGCAGGAATAGATATAATTTATGATGTTTTTCGAAGAAAGAAACTATGCGATCCGTGAAATAAGACATTGAAACGAAGCGAGTATTGGCAATTGAGTCGTTTCGATTGTCATTACGCCATGTTGCAATCTGTAGCCTGGTATGCATGCATATTATAGTTTGCGCCAATAAGGAAATTGTCCTTTTTTACTAATGGCTGGAACGAGGACAAATTCAAAGAAATAGAAGGAAAGATAGATTGAGTAAGAGCGGAGGGGAGAGAGAGAGGAGATAATAAAAGGGAAAGGGAAACATGACTTTGCCGCTAGGGTTGTGCATCTCTCCCGTTCTTTGAGTGTAGCGATATAGGCTTTTGCGGTGGCTTACCCGAGGGAAGCTTTATGGAGCTTAATGTCGAGGATGGATAAGGATTGGAGAGAATCTTCCGTTTACGGAGCCGTGTTGGCTTTCGTGGTACATTAGGAAGGATAGCGTTAATGATGTTGGCCACGAGATAAGTGCTCGTTCGCAGCTGCGGCCCATGCCTTCGGGGAAAGCCCAACTTCAAGAGAAACACTCCATAAATGTATTCGAAATAATAATGTATCTCATAATATATAGATTGTATAAAATTTAAAAGCGAAAATTAATTATAAGCTATTTTAGATGATGATTGCGTGATAAATATGCGCATTTCAATTTGTTTAAAATAACACTCTGCTGTAAATTACTTGAGCATTCCTATCTATGATTTGATAAAATCACCATTCACATTTAAATCATTGCTTTATGTATTGAATATGCCTTTTTGAAATTTATTTAACAATATATTTAACGTGAATTTCAATCAATGGAAAATAAGTTTTGTTTTAAATTTCTACTCATTTTATTATTACGTGCTCGCTCGATTCTTATGGTATCATAGTAAAATAACGCAATGTTTTTTCCCATTAAAAGATGTTGTATTTGAGGACTAGTGATTTTTTATAATAAAATCACATTAACTGCCACGCGTTTGTAGGAAAGATCTATTTATTACATTGCGCTCCATCTCTGCTCGACAAAAACCTGAGACGAAAATAGATTACATTCATGTTTGAAACATTATACCATATTGCTAGTTTAGTCAATACCAAGTTTGCACAAACTTTCCTCTAGTCATAAGTACCTCAGACATTCAAATATATTTATCAGTAAGTCGTATTGAATCTATAACTCTTTCGAGTTTTTGCCGATCGGACTTTTAAAATATGAATGAAGAACAAAGTAGGATATATGTATATGGTGTAAGAATTTAGGCTTGTACAAATGTACCGATTCAACAAGGAAGGCGTTTAGGGGACCATCACGGGGAAGGTAGGAAAATGAGATTTGCATATCGCGTTGCCGAAAAGCGAGGTGAAAGTTTTTCCATCACTCGTGAAATGATAACAGTGCGATAGTGAAAGCGAGAGAGTTGAAACTTCCAATGTAAAGCGAGAATAGGGTGGCGAAAATGAATGATGCGGCGATAGGACTTATCTTTAAGACGGCGGTATTTTCTCGCGCAACATTTTCCCAGTGATTTAAATGGAAAGTGATTGCTTATCAGCAGAACATCATTTCCTTATGTAAAACACAATGTTCTTGGACAAATGAGTAGTGCAGACAGAACGCGTTTAGTTAACCCTTCCTCTACCAAGGTATTTTACACCTTACTCCTCCCAAGGGGGGTAACTGGTTTACCCCACCATTTTTGCTGTCATTGGTGGTTGATTTTTGAAGAAAATTATGATACAATTAATTAATCTTAAAATAAATGAAAATAGCTATTGGGAAATATCTTTATTGGCAAAAATATGTCAGATAATAAAATTGAAAACTTTTTTCAAAACATTTTCTATGAGATATTATTCAACATTTGGAAATTTTTCCTCAGATTCGAAACACGTAGAGAAAGTGTTCTTTCCTGTGTATATGACACATTGGTTTTTTGAACTGCACACGCATCAGTCTGGTCTTTCTCTCCTCACCTCTTTTGCAAAAAGCGCATCTCTTTTCGGCCTTTCCTTGTGATGGCTTCTCAGGCACTGTAGCATCACGCCTTTTTCCATTTACGCTGACTCCTAAACTTTCCATTGCAAGTAAGATATTATTATGTAACAGTACAGGTATAGCAGCACAAAATTCAAACCCAGATGAAATTGAGACAAACTATCCCAAGAGGGGTAACTCAGTTACCCCAACAAAGTTTTCATTTAAAATTAGAACAAAAGAAATGTTATAGACGAAACATTTACCAAGAATAATATTTTAAGACCTTAAAGAACAAATAAATGGACGCATGAAAATATTAAAAAATTATTAACAAGAAAAAAACTGAAAAAATATCGTTGGGGTAACTGAGTTACCCCCCTTGTTAGAAGGGTTAAACATTCCGGCTATTGTTACCATCAATATGAAAGGTCCCGAATCACTATTGTTAAAGTCCACCGTAAATGACACCGTGCTTCGGAAGGGACGTTAAGCTCTTCGCAAAGAGTAGGTTAATGACGGCACAGTGTTTCCCTTCTCCCTTGTGTATGTGTTCGGTGTGGAAGGAGTAATGGCTATAATAATCCGAGAAGTTGATTAGCCGGAAATTCCATACAAACAAACAAACAAACCACCGTAAATGAAAAGTCACAAATCACTGTTATGATCACACTCACGTCCGCTGAGCGAACATTGACGCCATATGTGATTTTAATGCAAAAACTGATACTTATCACCAAGTTACCAACGAGAGTGATCTTTCATGCACAGTACAAGAGATACATCAATGAAGAGCTTGTGGCAGATTGTATGAAGTCCGTGTTGGAGCCACGTCCGAGTGCATAACTGCATAAACGAGGAATGTTTGGTCTTGATACACTCAGAAGGCATTTGTCAGAGGATCGTTGCATTGTATACTGAAGAAGTTATAATTCAAAGCAGTATGACAACACCACTACAAGTGTTGAATGATACAATTCATAAACGACTCAAAGACCATAAAAAAGGAATACAATTGTTGGTTATTGACAGGTATTTATGCATCAACCCCTTAAGAAACGTAAAATTTCTGTCATGGTGCAGTGATTCTTAATTCATCCCTGAGTTGATTGCGCATGGATTGAAGAAATACTGCATATCTAACAGCATAAACGGAAGCAAAATGATGCCTTGTGGGAGAAGGAATGATGACCCAGAACCTGCTACAACTTCAAGTGATGATGAGCGAGGAGAGGAAGGCGATTCAGATAACTCATATCTTATAAAAAGTGATTTGTATGGAAGCTCTTCCAGTCAAGAGACTAGAAAAGACAGTATTAGAAGAGACAAGACGAGGCAGATCTCTTTCACACCGAGTAGTCAGTGCGAGTTCAAAAGTCAGAGGACGAGGAATTACGTTTTTGTGTGTCCGCAATTACAATATGGCATTGGGTTTCGTGGATCGATATATGGACAGAAGTTCTTGGAAACTCTTAAACTTGCAGCACAGGGGTGGCCAAACAGAGGCTGAGAAGGAGTCTAAATGTACCAATGTACAATACCAAAGAGCCACTATGCCAATAAAAAGGAGACCCTATGCTGTATAATATAAAATCTATGGTTTCTAATTTAACTTATTCACATAAAAATATCTTTAAATATCATTCTTGAGAGCGTATTTGAAACCTATAACTGTGATCGTTTAAGAATACCATGAAAATAATAAATCTAATACTACATTATGTGTTAACAATATTCTTTTTAATTGCTAATTAAACACACATTTTTAACTCAATTTAAAAAAGTATCTATGGGAACAAATATTTTAGAGTCATATTTACCGTATTTTTTGCACTATAAAACGTACCCCAAGTTTTTAGAAAATTTACCAGGAAAAAAAGTATTTTGGCCACGCCGCGTATCATTTCTAGCCGTGGTTAAATCCTTATCTGGCAACATTCAAGTAAATATTATGGCGTGATAACAATTTAAATATAACGTTTTAGATAAACTTAATTCGTGAGAGTAAATATGGGTGATCTAAAACAAATAATTGCTTCGCAAGTAGTATAGCTAAATTTGCTCTGCGTGCACTCGGCTGTCGGAGTGCGCTGCACACCTCGGACCTATAAGCACCCCTTACGGATTGTACTTATTTAAACTTAATTGAAAGATGAGATTTTAATTCCTAATAAATGGATTGCATGTGCAACAACATATAACTGGTGGAATATGATTTATTTATTCCATATTTATGAAATAAAATATAAAAAAAGAATTTTAACCGGGACAAATACAAAACCGGACGGGACGCCGGGACATCTAAAATCCGGGATTGTCCCTACTAAACCGGAACGTATTGTCACCCTAAATATTCATATTGAAGTAAAAGAACAAAGATTTTCAGTAGTAATAGCATTGAAAGAGAAAAAAGAAAGAACACCTTTTAAAGCATTTCTTTATTTTAAAGAAGAAATTCAGAATAGGTTTCAGGCAGGTTTGAACCCTGAATATATATCGTCGGATTATGAATTTGTTCTTATTTCAGCATTAAAAACCATTCCCTCGGAGATGAAAATTGGTGGTTTCCTCTTCCACTTTAGTCAAGCACTTTGGAGAAGACTTCAGGCTGAAGGACTGAGTGGAGAATATAATCGTGAAGAAAATGAAGAGCTGAGACCTCAATTTCGTTCACTGATTCCGTTAGCATTTATTTATTCAGGAAGATGAAGTTGCGAATGCATTCACACTCTTACAAAACAACATTTTAGAAGAGCTGCTTCCACTCATGGACTATTTAGAGGTAAATTTTATCAATGGCAGAAAAAGAGGAAGAAGTGATCCTGCATTTCCAGTTACAATTTGGAATTGCTAATTTAAAAGAATTCATTTAATAAAAAGTTTTGTTACTAATTACTTTCAATAAAAACTTCAAAATTCATCACAGTTCAAAATTATTCATTAACTATCGCAGTAGTTGTTCTTTATCGTGACGAAAGTAACCAACTAGCAATGTATATTGTATGGTGAAAAGTCGTAGTACTTAATAATTTTCAGGATGAAAAGTCGAAAGTATGTATTAATTTCCGTGACGAAAAGTCGCAACTACGAATAATTTTCTGTGACGAAAAGTCGCAGGTACGAATTATTTTCTGTGATGAAAAGTCACAGTTACCAATAGCTATTGTGTGACGAAAAGTCGCAGGTACCAATTTTCTGTGACGAAATGTCGGGAAGCCATGATCCCTAATACAACCCTCACCAACAAAGCGCATGAGGGAGATAGTTTGCGCAAAATTTCTTAGTTCTGCTTGGAGGAATAATTTCCCAGATTCTCTCCCAAAGTAGCTTCTATTTATCGCGACTTGTGATCAATATGCCTTCCGATGGTTACTCTCGAAAGCGGTTCTCTGGTTACCTCATGTATTGCCTCGACTCCTATTATGGCATGCTGGTAAACTAAGTGTTTCCCCGATGGTGTGTTTTTTCGCTTTGGCAATTACCTAACTAAGCAACACTGTAGCTCTGTCTGAAACTTTTACACACCTGTTCATTAAGGCGCTAAGTTTAAAGTTCTGCTTCCGTAAACGTTTTAAATAACCAATATTCTTACCGTGATAAGAATGGTCTTTAGTAGAAAGGTGTCTTTTTAATTTACTTGGTACCATAATTTGTTTGATAGTTTTTCTCTACAAATGAGTCACTATGGTTTTGGTGATGATGCTTCTCCAAACCACGAAAATCCGTAGGCCAAATATTTCTTTAATATTGCCTAATCGATGTATTTGCCTTTTTACTTATAGGTCCATCCCTTTCAGTAATCTGACGCGCTTATTTAGTAGCGGATGTGCTTTCCTCAACAAAAAATAGTCTATGCCACACTTAGCCTTTAACTGCCAAACTAATATAAAAAATTTTAGACGTTATCACTAAGCACTTTTAACACATGCATATAAATCAACATATTATTCATTATTTTTCTAACAAAACATCCGCGTTCAGTTACGAAAAAATATATCTGCTACAATAGTTCAGTGGTAGAATATCCGCCCGGCAAGTGGAAGTTCGATTCCCGGTCATAGCAGACTTTTTCTCCTTTCAAAAAATATTCCCAAAATTATAGCTTATGCCTGACCGCATATGATCTTTGGATCACTTATTCCATGAATCACTCTCGTGAAAACAAAATTAGGTATGAGTCAAAGGTGTTATTTCGTGAAAATGTATTACATAAAGTTGAATTTGATTGTACATACATTCAGGCTTCGTTTTGCTATAAGATTTTTATGTATCTAGTTAAATTTGTGTGTGTTGTACAGTTAACGTCCAGTAACAGATATCTGTATAGGTGTGATTTCTTTCCTAGGCTTAATTAGTTTATGAAAGACAATCACGTATTCGGCATTAACCTTTCAGTGGTCGCGCAAATGTATATTTTGTTTTCATTGTAATACTATGAACTCTAGCGCTCTAGAAATTTCTCTACCTTAATATTACATTCCCAGCAAGCGGTCAGTATGCGACGGGCGCCCATTGTGATATCACGCGTAGTTATTTTACGCTCGGGCGACTCGGAGACCGACGCGACCACATACGTTTCACTGGGGCGGACTGGAAGACCGACGCGACCACTTACGTTACTCTTTTTTTAAGAAAAGTAATATAGTTATTTTAAATACAAAGGATTTTTTAAATATTTTTATTATATTATGTTGTCTATATTAGGTGACATTTTTTAAAATCACATTTTTATCCTTACCTGCAAATATTTTACAGATACAAAGAACTACGAATTAGATCAGGAGAGACTGCGGCAAATGATTGACGAAGTAGATATTGAATACGATGACGAGTAAGAACCGAACAAAGAAGATCACTTGGAAGATCGAGTAGGAGATAGTGATACAAAACAAGAGCTTGAATCCGATGAGGAAGATGAGCCTGAACGTGGATCTGTGTTTCGGGGAAAAGATCAAGCAACAAAATGGAAAAAAGACTTCCTCCACAAAATGTGAGAAATCGATCACATAATGTCGTGAAACATCTTCCTGGTGTCAATGGATCCGCCCGCAACCTAAGGAAACCTCTTGATATAAGGGAAGCATTCTTTGGTGAGGATATTATCCAATTACTAGTAAAAATAGCTTCATTGATTCTATTTTATACAGTTTTTCACGTGAAAGAGACGCAAACCGTACAGACGGAATATAAATACAAGCTTTATTGGGTTTACTTATATTTGCTGGTGTTTGCTAAAGTAACCACTTGAATGCAGAAGACTTATTCAGAACAAATGGTTCATCTCCTGAAATATTTCAACTTACTATGTCACTGAAAAGTTTTTGATTTCTTTTGAGATGCATAATTATCGCCAATCAGATATTTATTCGATAAATTAATACATATTTAAAAAAATACTATAGTTTATCCGAGTACGTAACGATAGATGAAAAATTAGAGGAATTCAGAGGAAAATGTGGATTTCGCATATACATCCCCAGTAAACCCAATAAATATGGTATAAAAATATACGCACTATGCGGCGCTAAAATGTTTTATAGGAGTAATTTAGAGGTTTATGTTGGAATCCAGCCTGAAGGTCCATACGCTGTCAATAACGGTACTCTATCGGTGGTGGAGCGTTTGTGTAAGCCGATTTTTAATTCCGGTAGAAACGTTACAACCGATAATTGGTTTACTAGTATTGAGTTAGCCGATTTATTGATACAATAATACAATTTAACTACAGTTGGAACCATACGCAACAACAAGCGGTAACTTCCTACAGAATTTCTTCAAGGGAAAGGGCGTTCAGTAAATTCAAGCCTGTTTGGATTTCGAGAAAATTGCACGCTTGTGTCATATATACCGAAGAGAGGAAAAAGTGTTCTTCTTATCTCAACTATGCACAGCGACCACAAAATAGATCCAGATACTGGAAAACCTGATATTATAATGTCGTAAAATTAAACCAAGGGCGGTGTCGATACCGTTGATAAACTTTGTGCATCTTATAATTGTGCTAGAGCCACTCGGCGTTGGCCCATGGTACTTTTTACAGCCTAATGAATATTACTGGTATTAATGCATTTATAATATATAATACCAATAATCCCGAAAGAAATATTTTGAGAAGGGACTCTCTTGAAAATCTTGCCTTTGTCTTATTATCAAAACACTTAAAAAGACGTGCGATATCTACCTATTTACCAAACTTATAAGGAGTAGATTGAGTGAGAGAAATCTTTAAAATTGATGGTGAAGACATGAATCGTGAAGAAGAACAATGTTTATCTGATCGTTTCCAATACTGTAGTTCAATGAAGAATCGAAAAACTACAAATTTTTTGTAAAACTTGCAAAAAATACTTCTGCCTGCAACACGCAGTAATGGTCTGTCGCGAATGTTACGAAGAAGATATTAATTGATCATTTTCATTGTTTTTGTATTTTTTTTCATGTTTTGTACTATTTTTCATTATTTCGAATTCTGCCTTAAACTTGATATTAAAATTCATATCAAAAGAGAAAGTTTTTGAAAGAAAAATATTTTGTTAGGATATTTTTAACATTTTTGTTTGTTTAATATTTTTATGAATAAAGTTGTAATATTTTCAATGCGTCTTTCTTTATTTGATAAATAATATAATTATAAAACGTAATTAAAAAAATATTTCTCTTATCCCGTTTTTTGAAGAACTGTCTCCGAGACCGACGCGAACATTCGTGTCTTCCTATAAGACGCAACCACTGAAAGGTTAAGGATTGCCGTTATACGTAGGTTAAATTTGGTGTTTTAATAAACTGTTATGTTAAGAATGATTGCATTCTTAAAATTTTATTCAGCCTGCTATAATATATATCTGCTGTCGATTCGAATATTTAGGGATGATTCGATTCGTTAAAATTTATATATTCATTCATTCATAATGTTCTACCTGTCTGTCTTACGACAGGTCTTACCAATTCATTGATTGGTTTTGACTAGGAAATATACATACACGGTGTGGTGGTTTTCCGTTGCTTTCCACACCGGACATACACAGCAGGAAGGAAGGAAACCCGGTGCCGGGATTTGCCTACTCTTTGCGAAGAGCACCAAGGGGGCCACTGTTTAACGTCCCTTCCGAAGGACGGAACGCTGCATTTGCGCGGTCTCCTCAAACCACACAAACAGGGGGCCGGACGACCTTGGAAAGAATCCTAATCCTACTTGCGCAGCGCAGGATACGTGCCCGCTGCCCTGTCAAGCAGCAGGCGAGTAGCAGCCAGCGTCCTAACCACTACACCATCGGCACCGGCATATATATATACAGTCAAACTCGGCTATAACGAGCGCCACGGGACCGTTTAGTTTTGCTCGTTATAGCCGTTAAACTTAATATCCGTGAAGGCAAAAGCATGCATGCGTATGGTGAAATAAGACATAAGAAGTAAAAGTGAATATATAAACAGAAAGGTTATTTAGTAAATTTATGAAAAAACCTAAAAATGAGAATAAACTAGAAAATTTAAAGTAAACATACGTACATATAAAATTTACTCACAGCTACATCCTTAATCACTCCCCTTTTTACAAAAATAACTTTGAATAGTAGCCTGTTTCATAGATTTCACTTTGAAGTCTCTTAAGTTTCCTCTTATTACACTTAGTGCACTAAAAACGCCATCGGAAATGTCAATGTTTAAAAAAAAAATCATTTAATGTTTCCACGGCATCCTGAGTCTTCGACACATTCAACATTGTCTTCATCACTGTCTGCTGTGCTTTATACTGTCTCTATTATTTCACTCTCCGTAGGAATTCCACTGGTAATCAAATCATCATCAACATGAACAAAATTGTCAATGTCATTTACATGGTCAAAATTCGCAATTCCATTTTCTTTAAGCCATTCTGATCTTCATCAACGTTATGGTTATCAATCGAAAATTCTCCCGATATTAAACCAGACATTCGAAAACAGTTCATGATCGTTGTAGGTGTAACATGCATCTATCATCAAATGAATTGCATCCAATACAGAGTCGTTGCCATCTAAACCTCTTTCCCTCCTTTCAATCAACTGTAGAAGAAAAAATCGCTTGAAATGGAATTTAAAACTTTTAATTATCCCCATGTCCATTGGCTGCAAAATAGAAGTCGCATTTGGAGGCAAAACACCAGTTTTACATTGGATAACTCCTGCATACGTGGGTGCGCAGGACAGTTATCGACAAGGAGTAGAATGTTTCTATTTTTCCTCCGTAACTCGTTGTTCCACTGACTTACATATTTCTGAAAAATATTGGAAGTCATCCATGCCTTTTCATTAGCTGCATATTCAACGGGAAGCTTCTTTACATTTTTGAAACAACGTGGCTTTTGTAACTTACCAATAACAAAATTTTTTTTTGTCAGTCCCATTTATGTTTGCGCACATTACAACTGTTAAACGATTCTTAGGTCTTTTGCCACTAACACATTTGTCACCTTTGAATTTAAACGTTGCATCTGGCATCATGTTGTAAAACAGTCCAGTTTCGTCGGCATTGTAGATGTCTTCTTCTCTGTAACCTTTTCCACACTCCTCCCTAACACTTTTCACCCATTCACTTGCCGTTTTTGAATCTGCTTACAGGGCCTTTCGCATAAACAATGTTATGCCGATTTTTAAAACGGTCAAGCCACCCGTTATTGCATGTGAAGTTCTCGTCTCCTAACTGTTTTGCAAATTTATCTGCCTGTACCTTGATGGGGAAACCAGCATTTCTCTGCCTCTTAAACCACTCCAGAAGTGCTTGATCAACAGTACCCAAGTCACACTTCCTCATTTTCTTGTTCGTTGTTAGGTTGTTCTCTAGTGCAGATAAAATCGCTTCTTTGTTTTTCCATAAGGTTGAAACCGTAGACGACGATAAATTAAATTTTTTACACATTTCAACATTTTTTTACCACATTCTAACTCTCGAATAATATCAACCTTTTCGCGAATAGACAAACACTTCCTTTTATGTACGGACATGTTACTCGTTCAAGGGCAAAATCTCAACTGATTTTTGTGATCAACGCTACGAACTTTCTTTGCAAACTGTGAGCATACCAATTCCAGGAAGAGTTAATGAGGAGACGGATTAAACGTGGGATTTCCCATCTTTACGTGGGAAAGGGTGTTGGGTGCATTCGGCTGAGCGACGGGGGTGGGCGCCATTGTACATGCCCTCAGCCACTTACCCCCTTCCAAACACAACCTCCTGGCTGTAAAAGAGCTGGGGGTTGGGAGGAGAGGACAAAGGACCTCCGCGAGTGCCACTGTACCTGCAAGTTGGGCATTCTTGGTTTGGACGAAGGGATTATTTTTTAACAACAACGCCGCGGTCTTTAACCTCCCCGAGGGATAGGGTGTAGAGGCTGGACTCAAGAACACAAGGTTACATATTTTGGGTCACTATGAGGATTGAAGGGGCTGACCGCTGCCGCGTTTGAGACAGTGAGAAGTGGTCAAAGTTTGCTCGATATATCCGTGAAGCGTGCTCGTTATATACGTGAAATATTTGTATGTAAATGGTCGTAAACTTATCTTGGAGGTAGCATTTGCTCACTATAGCCGTGAACTCGTTACAACCGTGCTCGTTATAAACGAGTTTGACTGTATATATATATATATATATATATATATATATATATATATATATATATATATATATATATGCGTGTAAATGGAAGCAAAGCTTTACAAGGAACAGAATATTGCATTGTATTTTAAATGAAAATAAGATTTAAGTAAAAATTGAACATCAACTATAAACATTGAAAAATAAAAACAGATGTCCTAAATTTTATTGTGCTTAGTCTTCGTTATCTTTCGGTTTCTCATCTTGGATATCGGAAAATCCAACGCATGAAGTAACCGTATGCCTTATACAAATATATTTTGAGCAAAATACACAACACCTTTTGGTCTTCCGGTTTTCTTTTCGGAAACAAAGAGCACATCTCTCAGATCCATCGTTCTTTCTCAGAAACTAGTGCGAATCGCATAATTGAACGACCACACTTGAAAAAGACAGCGTTGTAGCAAAACCAGGCACACTGGCAGACCCAGCCAGAAAACACAGTCGAATATTTCTTTGGGGAATGTTACAGTTTCTAGTGATGGTGCGGTAAACATATCTATGAATTTTGTAGTTGGAATAAATGCTGACGTGAAAACGAAGAGTAAAAAAGCATTCGGCCATTTATGTGGTGCACGACCGTTGGGAAGAAAGCGATGTGGAGTAGGAAAAGACCGCACGCGACCTGTTAAGGGTGAACCAAACAAATATTAATTGTCGGATTATCCCCAGCAAAAATAAACTTCAAGAAGAACCAGAGAAAATCAATTGGGATGTGAGACGAATAGGCAAAGGCCTCCAAGAACAGAAGAGTGGACACCATATTTATTAAAGGGGAACAGGTACAGGACGAACAGGAAGATCTGGATATATCGCCAACAAAAAATTGAAAAGTAACATGAAGGAATCAGAAAGTGCATACACGCATACAGCTGAACAGGTGCTTCAAATAAATAGAAGACACTAGTAGTTGCAAATAGTTTGTCTATTCGCCAGTGGCGGCTCGTAGCTAAAATTAGTGGGGGTGCGGCGCATCTTTTTCATAAACTGGGGGATGGCTACTGAAGTACTGACATTAAGCTTAAGGAATATATATTGTACTACAAAAATAAAGAAAGAATTAAAGAAAAAAGGACTCGTTATATTAAATGTTATCGATAATATCAAGTGGAAATAGGGGGTTCTGCAGTTCCGCAGTGCCTATACACGAGCCGCCCCTGCTATTCGCCCAATTCAAAACAATAGTATAAGGAAGATGAAGACTTCTATCAAGAAATTAGAGAATTACATGGTAAATGAATCTGCATTTAAAATTTGTCATGCCTTATTTCATCATAAAGGTAGGGGAACAAAAGGAAGATAATAGTGCAGTTGGAAAATGAGGCTATGGAGACAGACAAGAACGAGGATACCGACTTGCAGACTTTGCTGAATGTACCAGCCTCTACATAATGAACACTTCTTTAAGAAGAGCCCCAATATAAAATAGACTTGGGAGGGACCAGATGGTATGAAAAAAAAGACTGCGTACTAGTCAATAAAAGGCATGTGGTAGAAGAGTGTTCTTTGCTCAACCAGTTTCGAACTGGAAGCTACTATCGATTGGCACGGTTCAGAATAAAATTGAACTCAAGTTTGAAAGATGGAAGATTGATTGTAAGGAAGACTAAGGCTATTATCAACACAGAAGTGTTACAAGATCGGAAAGAATAATTTCTGAATCGATAGAGTACACTGGAAGAACAGCAGACCAAATTAAAATTAATAGAGGCACCTAATAAAACCACACCAGAAATTGAGGGAACAGATTAGATCAAGCCAGGGAAAGTTATCTGATAAAACAAGGCTGCTGATGATGAAAAGGCTAACAATTCTAAAGAAACGATCCATATTGCAGAACTGATAAATATCTATAGTCCATCAAAAAAGTTGCGAAGAAATACAACAATGAACTAATCGAGAAAACGATAAAAACAATAGAAGCCATAAAAAATTAAACCATCTTTTATTCGGCAAGAGACAGCTAATGGCATTGCTGCTAGACGGCGGATCGCTTACACAAAGCAGAAAATCAATATCTAAAATGGATACAAGAATTCTACACCAAACTGTTTGAAGGTCCACTACCCAATGAGGAAGTAAATGAAGAAGGAAGTATGCCCACCGAAGAGGTTCCAGATATTCTTCCTTCATCATCATCATCATGCTTCTGTCCGAAGACAGGTTTTAACTGAATCGCTGCCTCCATTTCTCTCTCTCCCTAGAAGCCTCTTTTATACCTCTATAAGTAGTATATCCCTGCTTTATATTATCTAATATTCCTATTCTTTTTCTCCCTCTTCCTCTTTTTCCACTAATTTTTCCTTCTAAGATCGTCCTTTGTAAACACTGTCTTCTCAATATGTGCCCTATCCAATTTGCTTTTCTTTTCCTGATTGTTTTTATTAGCATCCTATCTTCTCCCACCATTTCTAATACTTCTTCGTTTCTCTTCCTCTCTGTCCATTTCACTTTCATCATTCTTCTCCATACCCACATCTCAAAACTTTCTAAATATTTTTCCTCCTTTCTCCTTATCGTCCACGTCTCTGCACCATAAAGAGCTATGCTCCATATGTAGCATTTTGCTAATTTCTTCCTTGTTTCTAGATTTATTTTCTTGCTTGTGAGAAGCTCCTTCTTCTCGTTAAATGCTGCTTTTGCCATAGCAATCCTACTTCTGATGTCCTGTGTACTACTTCCATCCTGTGCTAAAATACTGCCGAGATATTTGAAACTACTTACTTGTTCCAATTTTTGGCCATTTACCATTATATTTAATTCTTTATGTTCCTTTGAAACCACCATGACTTTCGTTTTTTCTGTATTGATCTTCATTCCATATTGTTGGCCAACCTCAACTAGTCTGTCTGTCATCCTCTGAAGCTCTTTCTCGCCTTCTGCTATTAAGCCCTGATCATCTGCGTATTTAATGGTGGTAATACTTTCACCTCCTATCTTAAATCCTTTCTCTTCCATCAACGCTTCTTCTGTTATTGTTTCTGCATACATATTAAATATCGCTGGTGAAATAGGACAACCCTGCCTCACTCCCCTCCCTATTGAAGTACTTTCTGTTTCTTCTCCTTCAACCCTGACTCTAATCTTTTGATCAAAGTAAAGGTTTTTAAGCAGTCTTTTATCTTTCCAATCTATTCCTATTTTGTTTAAAATACCCAGCATTTTATCCCATTTCACTCGGTCAAAAGCTTTCTCCCAATCTACAAAACAAAAATACATATCTTTATTGACTTCTAGCGCTCTTTCTATCATCATCCTCATACATCCTATAGCATCTCTAGTCCCCCTTCCTCTTCTAAAACCAAACTGATTATCTTGCAGCTCCTTTTCTATTTTACATTCAATTCTTTTGGTTATTATTCTGGTTAGAACTTTAGCTGTATGAGAAATTAAACTAATAGTTCTGTAATCCTTACAACATTTTGCATTGTTCTTTTTCTCCATTGGTACCATCACAACATCTAAAAAATCTTCAGGCCATACGCCAGTATCATATACTTGGTTAAAAAATTTTGTGAGTTGCTTAACTGCTTTAGACCCCAAAACCTTAAGAACGTCCACGGGTATATCATCACTCCCAACTGCCTTTCTTCTTTTCATGTCATCAATTGCTCTTTTAACTTCAGACTCGAGAATACTTGGTCCTAGCTGATCTTCTTCCACATCCTCTTCTTCATTTAATTCAATATTTATTGGCTTTCCTTCTTTGTCATACAGAACCTCAATGTATTCTTTCCAGACATTCTTTACATTTTCTGGCTCCGAGACTATTTTACCACTTTTGTTCATGATTCCTTTACGTCCTATCTTTCTTGCTTTTTTCTTGAATAGTTCCCTTGCTTTGCTATACATGAGGTCTGTTCTACAAATTCGTTCACATTCGACAATCTCCTCGCATTTCTCATTTATCCACTGTTCTCTGGCTTTATCTGTTTCCCTTCTTAAAGCATTATTTAACTCCTTGTACTTTCTTTGGCCTTCTTCAGTGTTTATGTTCTTCCACTTTCTCCGCTCTTCCATTTTTTGCAGCATGGCTGCTGTGATCCAGGGTTTTTTGTTTCTTTCACCCGTTATCTTTCCTACCTTCTTTTCCATTACATCTTTAATGTTGCTATGGATGTATCTCCACTCCTCATCTACATTCTTCCTATTTTCTTCATCTCTCTCCCCCAACCTTTCCTCCAGCTCAGTCATGATAGCCTCCTTGTTTTTAAGGAGTTCCTCTAAGTTCCATTTCTTGTTAACTCTTATGTTTCTCTTAACGCTCTTCAGTCTACATTGTATATTTGCCACCAAAAGGTTGTGGTCAGAATCGATATCTGCCCCTGGTAGTGTTTTCACATTTTTAATGCTATTTCTAAATCTTTCATTGACTAGTATGTAATCTATCTGGTATCGTCTCTGGTCTCCTGGGCTTCTCCATGTGTACAGTCTCCGCTGGTGATGCTTAAACCATGTATTAGTTACAATTAATCTATTTCTATGGCAGAATTCCACAAGTTTATCCCCTCTTTCATTTCTCTTCCCTAGTCCATATTTTCCCACTATGTTATCTTCCTGTCCCTCTCCGACTACACTGTTCCAATCTCCCATTACTATGGTGGTGATCCTTCCTTTTCCCTCCTCCTCCAATATCTCCATAATCTGTTCATAGATTTCATCTACTTCGTCGTCGCCAGCATTAGTCGTTGGCATATACACTTGAATTATAAGCATTTCCACTGGCTCCATCTGAAGTTTTACGGCTATTAATCTATCATTAACTGTCACTACCTTGCTAATTCTTTCAGCTATCTCTTTTCTCATTATAATCCCCACTCCCCTTTCCTTTTTCTCCCCTCCTGAGTAAATAATCTTAAATTCGTCTGAATTTATCTCGCCTTCTCCTTCCCACCGAACTTCACTAAGACCTACTATACCTACATTATTCCTTCTCATTTCCCTTTTTATGTTCTCTAGTTTACCCCCTGAATTCATAGTCCTAACATTCCATGTGCCTATTCTTAATTTCTCACCACTTGCTTTCCTATTAATGTTAAATTTCCTCTGTGCATCCCCTAGGGTAGTCCCCACCCGGAGATCCGATTGGGGGACTATTTTACCTCCGGAATGGAAAAGCATCTGGAATTGATTGCATCACAGCAGAATAATTCATGGCAACGGGTAACTATATGGACATGATTCTCTCCAAGATTTTCCCGTCTTGTCAAAGGAAGAAGGGCATACTGAAGTTGTGAAACCGCGCAATTTTCTAAATAAATATGATTCCATTTGATTTTTAATCCACTTGCTGCTTTTTGCAAAGAAAATTATTGGTCTTATTCGTGAACTAGCGTAAATGACCGTTATAAATGACGAGGAATCAAATTAAAAGTTTCTATCTATTTTTCTTGGGTTTAAAATTGAAAGAGAAAAAATCTTAATGAAATAAAAAAATCTTATTGAAATGAAAAATAACTTCATGAAATTAATATATTTTAGAAATGCTGTTAATGCAAAATTTTCCGCTCTCTTTCATTTTCTGCCTCACTTTCTCCTTTATCGTGTCTCGGAACCTCTGCTTAATCTCTCTTTGCTGAACCTACGATCTAGAAGGCGTTAATATTCCAAAATCGTAAAATTAACTTGCCGCTTCACCTTTCTTCGCAGTTCAACAGTATCAATAATATTCATAGTTTACATACAAGCGGGAATCACAAACTTCACAATCTCCACCACAGGACGGAAATCTACAATAAATCATTAACGGTAACGGCTTGCGATTATGAAACGAACTTCCAGCTTTCCTTTGAGGTCACCGTCTATAAATTCCTTTAATCGAGCCTATCAAAAACATACTCTCGCTTCGATAGAATCACAGTACTGAAAATTCTTTCACTTAATTTTCTGTGTTCGTCCCTGGTACCGGCCAAGAACATTCCCACATAAGAAAGCACAGAGCAACTCGCACTTTCAAATAACACACTGTTTATCCTCTAGAAACTCGCCGCTAAGTTAAGCAATTTCGTAGCATGAATAAGGTCAATATATTATTTAACTTTAATTTCTTGTGCATTCATTTTTTTCTCATTTGTTCTATGAAATGTTTATTTGTGTATATATTTATGTATGTACGTGTTTATATATGGATATGTGTGTATCAAAGTCACTATCTATCTGCAAATTGTATTTTATTTATAAATGACAAAGGGTTAGGTGGAAGAGGAGACTGACTTAGTCTCAATCTCAACTCAATAAAAACATTATTCAATTCAATTCAGTCACATTCCTTTTCCCCCTTGAAAATAATTCTTCAAAAGTGTACCAATTTGGATTACTATATTGGTCAGTTAAACTTAATGTGTGCGCTTGTGTGCGTGGGCGTACGTAGGAGCGAATGTGCGTACAAGCGTGGATGAAGTTATAAATTGAAGTTGATTATTCTTTAAATTAAGTTTTATTTGAGAAAACATTCAACGAATTTTCTTTCGTTCCATTTAAAACTATTTTATTTGGATTCTTTCACGAAATAAGCGGTTACCCTTGCCAACGAAAGATTTTCGCAATAGAAATACGCTAAATTGTTTGTATTCGGAACAAATATGTGGCCCGATTCAACGCATATGTGAAAATCGATTGTAGGGAAATGTCTTCATTCTTTTAGGCGTATTTTAGTCCAAATCCAGAATTTGTATTTGTATTTTTTGTAAAACTTTTCAAAATCTAAGGGGAGCGTTATATTCGAAATCACAATACAGTCGGGCTAATACGCAACTGAACGCCAACGAAGCTGTGTTCTATGTGTAAAAATGCCACACGCACCTCAGTATGTGACATGAATACAATTTTTTCCACGTCTCCACCTGCGCTTTCGACACAGCTGTCTATCAAGGCCGAAGGTAATAAAACAGTAGCGGTCGCTAACCTATACATTCCTCAACCAAAAGTTTCCGGTAGGGTATAATATTTGAATCTTTTTCCGACGAGATTCTATTGCATTTACTTTATTTATTTGTTTATTTTGCACTCCAAGGCCATAAGCCTCATAAGCTTGGGGGTAGAGAAATATTAGAAAATACATGAGGCAATATCAAACACATTACGTGAATTATTAAAACATACAGTATATAGTAAACACAAACTAAATCAAATGTTCCGTGGCTTATAAAAAAAGTAAAATGTCCCGTGTCAACGAAGAATTCGCGGCAATCAGTTAAAAAGCACTTAATCAATATAACCTTTTACCATCCGGATTTGTGAGTTTTCAAGTTTCATGGTAGGCCTTTCCGGCTACCGTAGCGGACACGACCCCCACCGTATATCATCCTACCAAGCAATATTCCCTCCAACTCCGTCGTTATTTTTCTTATTCTCTAATTTTTTACTTCCACTTTTAGATATTTTAAGATTTTAAGAGAAGGGATTCAAAAGCTCTTCAGCCAACTCTTTTTATTCCTCTACCTTGCGAATTAAATAAGAATATTTAAATACATTGGCCCTCTGTCGCCTAAATCTTAATTTATGACTGTGGTCATTTGTTCCAAGGAAATAAGGTTTCTACATTTTCCTATTTAAGTCATCCTAAGCCCGATTCTTAATATGCGTCTTGAAAATTTCACGTAGTCAATTCATCCTCTTCTCTCGTTTAAAGATTCCCAACTCAGACTCTCATTAAATTTGGTTACACAAGCTCCCCTATTGTGTCTCCCAAACACAAAACGAGCTGCTTTCCACTGAACCATTTCTACTTTATTTATATATCCTATTTCATAAGGGTCCCCTACAATAATAGCGGAATCTAAATTGGCCTTATTATCGAGGTGTATGCTAATTCTCTTGCATTGTTTGTGTTTTGATACCACATGTGCTTGAATGTACAAGGTAATCACAAATCATCTTTCAGATTTTAAATTTTATTTTAAAGACTAACAAAGATACAGAAAAACTCAAGCTTTACTATTAAAGAAGCCTAAAAAAGTTTTTTTCTCAAGCTATTGAAGTTCAATACTGCTCTGTTCTGTGGCTCTGCAGACATGAAAACGGTATTTTGTTCCTTGCCATACACGGCGTAGCATATCATGCTGAAGTTTTCCAACAGGCTCACGTATCTTTTGCTTCAAAGTTGGTGAAACATCAACTTCCTTTTTGAAATAGCCTCAGAAGAAAAGTCGAGGTGGTTCAAATCGGGCGAATGAGCCGTCCGAGGAACAACCACTCCACGCCCCATCCGACGATCGAGCAATTGGTCGTTCAGGAAAGTTGTAACGTCGTTGTGAATAAAGCGGAAACTATCAATTGTTTGAACAAAACTTCTTGAGTATTCCTTTGAAAGTAAAGTTTGGTTTTTACTAGTCCTTTGTTAGCTTTTTCATAAGGAGTTTTTTAAATCTGGAAGATCATTATAATATCTTAAATAAATATCAAAATAACTGATATTTTAATGCGGTCAATTGCGTCATAATTATTACTTAGTTGTTCTCACGAGAAAAACTGTACGAATAAAAACTCTTTTAAACATTCCAAAACAGGAAAAGAAAAAAACTCACTCAGTAACAATTTCACCATAGTAATATCACTTAAATTACGACGAAGGATTCGTAGCGCTGTATTTTTTCTTTACTTGTTTCTAAATGAATCGATTTCATAAAGTTGAGCCTTATCGCATAGGTTTCAAATTTAAAAGATATTTAGGGTTACAAAAATAAAGAGAGGGAACATAATTCATTCATTGAATTTAGAATAGCATGTAAATGTAAGAAAATGTTCAGATATGAGGCAAATCAAATTTTGTGCTTTTCATGAGGTATGTCTAACATCGCATCTCCGGAAAGAAACCAATATGGAATATTATTATGAATGTGAACATAGTCACAGAGGCTATTTTGTTGAGAATGAAAGGCTTCGTGATACATTCATTGCCTACGTCAACAAATGTAGGCTAATAATTTTGGGTGAACAGTGGGTATTTATCGCTCGCACACGCTTCCTATATTATTTACGGAATTGTTGGGTTGTTTCGAAGTTTCGGTTTGCTCAATTACTTGATAATCCATATAGCATGAAGCGAAGCTTCATTTTAAAAGAGATTTTATTTAAATATAAAGAACACTGCCGTTTTTCGTTTTTTTTTGTTTTCGCCTCTTATCGATCCATCCATGGAATTCATACAATGTAAATGCTGAATTGGTGCGAGTGAATGGCATTTTTTCGTTAGTTAAGTCTAAAAATCTCGGTATGATTAAAAATAATTCTAAACTCTGCATAGTACTTCTAATATTCGATTTAATGATAGGAACACGATAAATGCGGTTTTAAAGAATATATTGTCTTAAATAACGAAATTTTAGTTTTTTAATGGAAAATTGAAAGTTGTGGGACTTATAAACTTTTAAAACCTTTAGAAAAATACAAACAGGCAATATTATTTATTTTCTTCGGAAAGGCATGTATTGTAGGGTTGTAAATACATTAGTTTAAGAGTACTGATGCGAATATATGTTCTTGAACAATTGGTTAACTTTATCATTATATTTTTCACTGAAATTTCAAGCAATATTCATGCCATGTTTTCTCTTTCATAGCAGGAAGAGTATTAACCTTTAGTTAACTACTAGTCGGTAGATTTTCTGCCTTGTCTAATTGGTCGCAAGCAGATATTAGTTACTGCAAAACGCGAAAGTACCGTAAGGGAGGCGTAGTTTGTCCCAACGCATCGTGGCGGTTAATCGCGAACCAGACCCAGTGGCGCCCTTCCTCCGCATTCCTCTCCCTCCCACCCTCTCGTCGCTTTCCTCTCTCTCTCATTTATCTCCTCGACGTCTCTCGCGGAGACAGTTAGATCACATCTCCAACATAAACATTTCCATCTATTCACGCTACCCTTCTCCGACATTTATTATTTTACTAAAATCTTCCCTTATTTTTCATTCGTCAGAAGGGTCTTTCCCAACACCCTCTTTAAACAACATTCACTACAGCTTTTTTGCGTTGCGCTTATTAACCCGTCCGGTTATATGCTACTTTAAGAGCGGGAGATATTTGCAGGCACTCGCTCCCACCGCCGTCCTTCAACTTTCCATCCGTCCACACTTCTCTCGGCGTCGCCTTCCGCACTTACCGCTGTCTTCCGAAAACAAAGGCGACGTACGCGTCAAATATGTCGGTTTATCCCGTCTCCGCCTTTCTCCGTTTATGTTTGAAATTTCTTTTAATCTTTTCTCGGCCTCGTCCTACGTTCTCCCGAGGTTTCCGCGGTCGATTCTCTCTCTAGCTACTACGATCTATCCTTAATTCTTCCCCACAATTATCTATCGCTTTTTATGCGTTCTTTGCACGAAGTGAACGCATATAGGGGTGGTCGTTTCCGTCCGTCCGTCCGCATGTTAAAACTCGGGAACTGCTGGACTTATTTTGATGGCGTTTAGGATTTGGGAGTTTTAGTAAAATTTGTCAATCGATCAATTCTGGTTAAAATCGGACGGTAATTACGACCACTTTACATGAAGTCCTACATGTAGTTTACAACGTACCTGTTTCAACCCGGGAACCTCAGGACGTATTTTGATGAAATTTGGTATTCGGCAGTTTTACTCAAATTTGTCGAATTCATAGAACACATTTGGAAACTGTGTATTCCGACAGGGAGTACACCTTTCAATACTTTTTATTTCCGATAGTGTTAACTTGGCATTGAATTTATTTAGCGTTTTATTTTGTATTGTAAAATTATTTTTCCGTCTCCGCCTTCCTCCGTTTATGTTTGAAATCCCTTTTGATCTTTTCTCGGTCTCGGTCGGCATTTTCTCCGAATTTTCCGCGGTCGATTCCCTCTCCAGGTCCTACGAGCTATCCTTACTTCTTTCCTACAAAACATTGTCTATCGCTTTTCATTTCCGATAATGCTAACTTGGTATTGTATTTATGTAGCATTTTATTTTACGTATCTTTTATTTTTCCCCGTTGATTTGTTCTTGTTTGCAGTTGACATTATGCTGGCTAGAAGAAAAGGCTGCCTAGTCTCAATCTCGCCCAAATAAAGACCTGTATTTTATCTCTTCGACGACTCCCATCAAATGCATCGCGCGTACATTCATAAGGCTACGAAGGTCCGATGTAAACCGGCAGTGAATTCTAACTCTCCCACTGCGCACTACATTCTCATGATTGGCCGTACAGAGTTCTATTAAATTTCTTACGAATATTATTTTCTTTCGCACGTTTCAAGCGTCTTTCAGAAAATATGTCGTCGACCGAGTTTTGTTTCAACTCTTTCCAACTTTTCCTATTCCTTTTTATATTTCTATATTCTTTTCCGGAGGTCGAGATAACTATTTGTAAAATATTGGTACAATTTTGTTTCCACTGTTCCCTGATTTCGAGTCCCTATTTTGTCGATTTTTCTAATGTCATGATTTGTCTAACATAAGTATAGATTCCCTTTTAGCGTCATATCCACTTGTGTAGTGCCGATTTATTGCGATGTATTTGATCGTGCGTTAAACATAATTTATTCCCCTTACTTTCCAGCACTGATTGTGGTTGTAATTTCCAATAAATCATAGTCTTGTTTTATTACTGGGCGGATTTCTCGTTTTTGGCTTTTTTGATTTGGCCGAGAATTTATAAGAATATTTACTGTTATATTTTATGGCGATGAGGTAATTTAAATTTTTTACGCTGGTTATTTTAATACCGTCAATATTCGATTAAAACTTTCGGATATTTCACGATACGCCCAAGGTTTCTAGTCTCTAAGGGCTCTCCTTGAATGACAAAATAAAACCTTTACTCTCGTTCTTTAAGTTTTCCTCAACAACACATTCGTTTGATAGACTGAGGTTTTATATCGTTCTGGGCATAATCGTTTATTCGCTTTTCTGCTTTTTTGTAATGAAGTCTAGATTTGCGCAGTGTATTGGTCCAAGACAAGATTGAAATTATACAGGTATTTTTTGTGAGATTTATACTTTTAAAGTTCCAAGCTTCTGGTGATAACAGAGATTCAAAGGGAGAAGCTAATAAAACTACTCCACGAGTAATTTTCTTCTTATTATGCCTTCCGGTCAAGAAAATTTATATATTCTAGCTACGTTGAAGAAGGCGCTTGTTTTTGACACTCAAAAGATTGTTTTCTTCTCCTCTCGTGCTGGAAATAACCGTATTATTGGATATATTTTCGGAGCCAAACGCTGCTGGTTACGACATTAAAAATTATATTATGAATTTTTTTCTGATAAAGACACTTTTTCCGTAGCTCGCATGTATTTCGGCCAACGAGGCGACTCCTCCCTCTCGCTCCTGTCACTCCTAATCCCACGTTAATCCATTAGCCTTCCTCATAAGCTCCTATTCTAATTGCATATAGTGTTGCTCTCACTCACGTCTAACTGAAAAGCTATTATTTAAGAACAGAAGTGAGGGATCTGCACACCAGCTCTCTTATTAATGTGAAAAGACTACATTAATATCCGATATTTTGTATCAACTAGTTTGAGTATGATCGAATTTCGATTATGACGAGGCGACATCTATTTTGCACATAAAATAAGTAAATAATTGAGGCCGGATGTGAGCGTGTGACCTCGAACTGCTATGAAATACGCGCAATTATTACTATCTCATTCGCTCAACTCTTCGTTTCTCTCTCTCTCTCATTCTCCTCTCACTCCAATTCTTTTTTCACCTCGAACAACGCCTACTCCTCTCTCTTTCCACTGACTTTTCTCGCCTTGCAACGCCCGTAACCTCTACCCCTTTCCACCTTCCATCCCACGAGCTCCTTACATTCCAATCCATTCCACTTTTCCATTACCTTATAATTTCAATAATACCTGTTTTCCTGCTATCGGTAAATATCGAGCGATAATTTTATTTTTACGAAATCTGGTTAAAAAAGGAAGACGTTATGGAGATGATGGTCAAATAGATTCATCTAAATATTTGTTATGTCGCCGATTGAAATTATTTTTTTGGAATATTAGATTGCAAAACGAGAAATTGTAGCTTATCCGAAAAAAGACAGCCTTATCGGGGTTTATTGCAATTCATAAGGAGTAAAAAATCGAAGCGAAAGTCTGATAGAGAAATATTTAATTTTGATAACATATTTTATTCGATTTTAATGGTTCATATGCCGTTCTGAACCAATTTCACGAAATTAGAATGATTTTTATTCACATTGAAAATTTTCTTTGGAAAATTACAATTATATTCGAAAAAAATATTTTACAGGATACACCTGATATAACAATGTTTGCTATTTCTCTTCTCTCGTGCCACATTCATCATTGAATCTCTTTTAAACGTAAGGCGGTCTTTTTTTTCTCTCACGTACCCAATGTTCATTCTTATTACAGTTAAATTACTCCTGTGATGTTGCACATTATCCCAGCTACGTGGACCGAAAACGGCTCCAATAAGATTAGAGTAGCTGAAGGACGAAAAGAAATTCGTAACTTAAGTCTATTTACGAAAGAAATTTAAATCCCTCGTCAACTAACTCGTATCTACCTTTTAAATTTCATAAAAAAGACAGTTTTCTAATAACTTTCAACTATTATTAACACAATTTTCAATAGATGGAAAACCTGCGAAAATCATAGAATTGCCAAATATTTTGCTGTGATTGCATTCAAATTTTACTATAAAAACAATTTTTAGGGATACTTACTTTACTGGGCAAAAGAAACGTAAACGTAATGGAATGATTGGAAATTATATAATAAATGCGTATTTTCATTATTTACAAGCAGTCCATCATTTTACGAGTATTTTTGAAATGTTAATACCATTCAATGCCAAAACGTAATATTGATATAAGATATAAATTAGGACTTCCTTTATTTGCGGAACATAGGATAGCCTTCACCATTAATTTTATTCATTGACAATACGTTTCATTTTTATAGCATTCCTGCAAAAATTTCACTCAATTCTTCTCTGTTGTGAATTGTGGCGACAAAACATGAAAATAATTAAAATTTTACCACAAAAAGGTGAATTTATATCTATTGAATTTCCATAAATTTTTTTTAGAGGATTAAAGATGAACATTCCTTACTTTAAATAGGTTTGAAATCGGGAAAGTACTGTAAACTCACGTATTATTTAGCCTGAAAATATATGGCATGCACATAAAATTCTAAAACTTAATGAAAATAATGATTTTTTTTGTGGCGAAAGAGTATATGTTTAATGCTGTATACATTACGGGGACGAAAATGGAAAAGGAGGAAAAATTGAAATGGATACCAGAAAATTTTTGTATTCAAGGTTAATGCAGGTTTATATGTTGTGCAAATAAAGGAAGAAAAGTATTGATGTGGTTAGGGGAAAATGAGAGAAGAATAATGAATGAAAATGAAGGAATAAAGGAAGGAGGAAATGAATAATAGATAACGAGAGAAAAACCCAAAAAGAGAAAGTTGAAAAGGGAGGAATGTAGGAGGATGGGCAATGAGTATTAAATTAGGTATGTTAAACAAAAATATGGAAAGTGGAAAGAAAAAGGAATGGAAGAAAAGGTGAAGAATGAGAAGCAGAGGAAAGGTTTTACGGAAAAGGAAAACCAAAGAGAAGAGAGCGGTATGAATCGCGGAAGAAAAGGATAGAAATTGACAAAAGAAGGAAGATATATAATGAAACAAAAACAGGATTAAGAGGAAGTGAAAAACTATGAAAACTGAGGATTTCGTAGTCGGAGAAAGTAGAGGGAAAGAGAATAAGGAATTAAAAATTATAAATGCAGAAAGAGCGGAAAAGGATAACGAGGAAAATGGATAAAGTAAAATACAACCGAAGAAACAGAAGATGTAGTTGGCAGGAGAAAGGAAAACAAGGATCGAAAAAGTAAAAAATAAGATCGTGAGAAAGTGCGAAAGTACCCAAAGATATCTCAGAAACAGCTTTCATAGAAGCCGTCCGCGGAGCCATTCATTCATCCGAGGACGGAGGCGTGGAATATTGGAAGAAACGAGTATGTTTTGGCAAAGCGGTCCTGAAGGAGGAAAGCCATCACCGCCGAGAGGACGGGAGCGCGGTCGACCAAAAGAGGCTCCGGAAAGCACCTTCCCCTGCAGTGACTCACCGTCGCTGATGACGTTGATGGCGAGTTGCTTCCGGCGTCCCCACTGCCCGTCCCTCGGAGGCTTTGCCCAGTAAGGAGCATCGGAGAGGTACATGGCGACGGTTCTCATTCTCGACGCTGGCGAACTCCCGGAGTCCTTAGGAGATCTCCATGTCCCCTTGCGTTCGGCGAGCGTTCCGAGCCACGAGGACTGAGTGGCGGGGAGCGAGCGAGGATCGATGGATGCTGTGGCCCCCGCCCCTCCCGCACCGCCCCTCCTGCCTCGCCCCCCCGCCCGCCACGCCGCCTCCCCCGCCGCCGTCCACGCGCTGCCCTCTCCGCGCCCTCGCTGCTCATGCGCGAAACCTCACGCCTCGGGGCGAGCGTTGTCATTCTCCCCGAGTGAAGTGCACGTGTATTCGAGTCCTCGATTTGCGGCTGTGAGTGCGAGATGAGGATTGGGGGGCGGGGCAGAGGGCGGAAAGGAGGAGCGGCTCCGCTGAATTTCAAATATGGTCTCGTTGAACGCACGAAACGCATTGGGCGACGGTGCAAATATTGAACGATGGGCTAGCTCACGGAAGGGAAGAGCTTTCTTTAGGGAGTCTAGCGCTTCGTGTGCTAGAATTGCGACGTGTTGAATAGCTGGGACGCATGTTACGCAGACTGGGAAATTTTAAATTACTCGTTCCGGATATTTTCACCGAGAATTTAGCTAAATACGCTAGTATTAACAAATTAAGAGTTTTTATTCGGTTTTATCCATAAAAACATTAAAGTTGCATATGAGAGAAAGGAGACTACGGTGAAAATTTGAAAATTTACAGTTAAAGAAATTTTAAAAAGATCTTTAAAGCAAACTTTTTATTGAATTAAAAAAAAACTCTTTAACTGTAAATTTTCAGTAGAGTTGCAATTTAACTCCAACCTTTGCAATGTGTCGTAACATAACGACTGAAGAGGTATCGAGAATTATTTTCGTCGGCTTCTGACTAAAGTTCTGCGCGTTTGCGTTGTAGGAGTGAATTATTTCGTCCCTCTCTCGTTTAAAGACAGCAACATCGAAGAGATCTCAACAGAGCTTGTAATTCTAAAAATGAAAAGTAGCCGTTCTGATTGTATTGAAGGAGGAAACACTTGCTCGAATCTTCTAGGAAGTTTTAAAACAATGAAGCATTAGAAGCTGTTTATCATCATGAATGGCTTAAAAATATTAAAGCGGAAAAATATATTCTATTACTATAACGAAATTCAGAGTTCTGGCATATGCAAGTTAAATTGTGCACTATCTATCGAATCAAAATGGTTTATAGCCTCTTTGTTTGCTGTGTCATTCAGACTTGAAATCTTTCGCAATTTAATTAATTGTGGTTAGATATGAGATAGTATCACTTTTAAGTGTTAATTTGTTATAGGATGTCATTTTCAATGAATGAAAAGCTCGTAGGAATGACGTAATTTTGCGATAATGGTTATAAGATAATTGTTTACGAGTCCTTATTTGGATCTTACTCTATGGTATAAATATCAGACGATTTTAAAATTACGAATGCAATTAAATGTTTTAGAAATTTACACAGTGCCGATAATTTGCACAAGGGCGCTAGTTTTGCACCATCCAGCACAATTTCTGAGATAAGAAAAGCTAAATGTTTATACTGCCGTCCTCAAGGTCTAATGATACTCGTTTCAATGAGAATATTTTATCCTTATTGTTTTATGTATGTTTTTACAAAATATAGCCTATATATATATATATATATATATATATATATATATATATATATATATATATATATGTGTGTATATCTTCTGATACTATAAAGTCTGCTCATATCGGCGTACTTAAGCTGAAATCATAATTAAATGCAACTTCATATTAATTCACGTGGTGTTCTCGTTTCGCAACACGGCTCATCTATCACGTGACTCTGGAGTTAGTCATAACCCCTCTCGTGTCACCTGCGTTGGGACGGATTTCATTACATCTCTGAGGTACGACATTTTCCACCATACCCTCAACGCTTCTGAATAATGAATATAAATGATATTGTGACGTCCAAAATGTTAAGATTTTCTGGCAGGTAAAATGTTTGGAATAAAGGAATAGTAGTAAGGACGGTTATCATGAATATTTTCGCATGCCATACACATAAATTACGTTCATTTTCCATCTACGTATTAAGATCGTAGCAAAATTAACATGTTCAAAAATAACGGTTTTTCATAACCTTGTTATGGCTAAGTGAGACACCCAAGTTAAGTATTTACTTTTTTAATTTTCGATGTTGAATTGCTTATTCATGAATTTGCATTAATCAGTAAAACTTCCTTAAAATTCTCTAGCGAGCATTAACATGGTTAAACTAAAAATTGTTTTAACCTTTCATTTCTTCCGTAGTTTGTTAAAATTGCACTTTTGCTTAAAAATAGCTACAGATTTTATTTTTGAGCGTTCAAGCAGAGGAAATCCATTCTTTTTCCTTGTTATTTCCCGATAACAGGATGATTATATGACGTACACAGAGTGATTAGGAGCCTTTTATAGTGACCGATTGATCTTATCTGAACCTTTAAACGACGGTGTTTGATTTCCTTTTCCAGTGAATATATGGAAATGATAAAATTTCTACGAATGACTCGGCAAATAGGCAAAGTGTGTCTGAATATGGCAGTCGTTATTGAAGAGAGTGCTATTGGATGCCCTGACTTCCGATCTCACGAATAGCTGTTTAATAAATTCTTTTGCTTTTTCTGTATCAACACGGTGAAACCAAAACATTCTGTGCGTGTACACAGAGCCGCTTTATCCTAAGGGCAAAAGGGAGAGCTGCCCAGGATCCGTGGATGCTAGGGGGCCTTTAGCGCGAGAACCTTTAGGCTAGCTGCTGGAACACCACCATCTTCTCTAACAGCGGGCTTTACTTATACGGCGCCAACAATTTCTACTGTCTACTCTAAATTAAATCTAGCAAATAATTTTCCAATGGTATATAATACGTAAATAATGTTAGCATATGTAAAATAAAAAAAATAACTCTCTAAGTATTAAATAGGTTCAGGGCCGGCACTAGACGTGGATGACTGCAAAGAGCAGCTCGGCATGAATGGCGGACGTTTCATTCCTGCTTCAAAATGATTGATAATTTGGAAGGGATGAACAAATGGAATACGATATTATTATATTTATTCTCTGTTTTGAAATATTCGGCTTTTTGAAACACATCGCTAAATAGATGATGTTAATATTTTATTTATCTTTTCGCAAATTATATTAAAACCTGCTTTTGATATTCAAAAATTTTAAACAAATTAAAAAAGATGTTTTGTTTTACGTATAATTTAAGTAATGGGGTAAAACCTATTTTTAAAACCCAATGATTTCATTTCGGCTCTGAAAATGTTAAGGGACGTTTTGGCTTTGTTTTAAATAAAAATATATTTATATTTTGAGATACAATAAACATCATAACCTATTTTTTGATTTGTTTGTAATAATCACTATGAATTTGCTCTATTCATTAAAAGGGGAAGAGTCATTATGGAAATTTAAAAAGGGGCACATCAATTAAGATTTGCTCAGGGCCCCGTAAGTGCTTAAAGAGTCCCTACGTGTACTTAAGTAAAAGCCTCTCACGCTGGAATAATTTCGCTTTATCGACTAAAAATTGTAGGGCATGCAGTATATTTATAGAATGTCGCTCTCCAAATCATTACGACATTCTAAGAAAGACGAGCTACACGAATTACCTTCCGAGCATTGAAAGAGTAATGCCCTGAATACAAAGGGAGAGGTCAGAAAATGACTAAACTAATGCCTAATGTTGAGTCTTGTGAGTAAATAGAATTCGATAGATAGAAAGGTGATACAGAATTCGGAGTTTAATTTATCGGTTATTCATCATTTTAGACTGATACAAAAAAGTCATTTTCACTAAAATATTTATGCGAAAACCCTCCCTTTGTACGAAAACTGGACTCAATGGCGTGTTTATGAAATTCTCAACAATATTAACAGTAAACGATGCTCATAATCCATAATATACGAATAAATACCTTTTTAATATTGCAAGATAAGTCAACTTTTTTGATAGATTGAATTTTATCGCGCATAAAAGATATCAATTTACATTTAAATAAAAAATGTCGCTTAAGGGATATTTTCTAAAAAATGATTTCATTTGCACAATTCCTTATACTTTCATATTCCTCTTCAACTCTCGCCCAAATCATGTCTCTCTTCGCCGCCTTTGAATCTATCTGCATTTATTCTTTCTTGAGTCCATTTCTCTCATTGATTCTCATATTAGAGATTTTTATTTCTGTATTTCATTGGGTATCCTTATCAGATGTATTTAAAAAAATAATATTTCTTTCCATTTTATTCTTCAACAAACTCCTCTTTACCGATTCTTTATATTCCTATGTGATGTCTTGAATAGACTCCGTTTACATACATTTCCACAAGTTTACATTCATGCATCTACAAGTATTCCCACTTTATTAGAAAAATCGATTGGCAAACGATCGCTTTAAAAGAAATTATTAATGGAGGATAGCTGCGCAAAATGAATTTACAAAGTTTTGAATCTCTCTTCTATATTTCGGGGGAAAGTGGAAGAATGAACGGTCTTTCGTTTCTCCTACTCGAGGCCGTTTGCATTCTCTTTTCATCCGATTTTTAGTGAGCTTCTTTATATTGATCATGTCTCAGCGACGTAGCTATGCCCCACAGCCCTGTGTGTTTGAGTATATATATATATACTCTATATATATATATTTATATATAGAGAGAGAGAGAGAGAGGAAGAGGAACGTCGAAAATTCAGAAAGCTCGGGACCAAATCCATTTAGGAATATCCGAATTTTAATTTTATTTTTCGGCCTTCAAATGAACAAATTGAAAAGAAATGTTTAAACCGAGCACATTTTTCAGTTCAATTATTTAAAAGTATAAAATTCAGTAAATATATAAAATAAGCAAAAATAATTAAATTTATTTGAAGTATGTAAATTCGTAATATATGGCCAATAACTATCCTATATTAGCGACTTAGATAATACAAAGCAAACATATCGATTCCGGAGTGCTTGAAGCAGTAGGAGAGGTAGAGAAGAGCTACAACTATTTTATAAACAAATATTAACAGCGAAGTAACTGAGCGTGAACTTTAAACATTGCGGTGGGTTCCTGATTTCGGTAGTTTCGGGATATTCTGTTTGTGTATACAGTCCAACCCCGATTTGGCGCCCCCCTATGCAATGCAACCCACGCATGCTGCTCATGAATGGTTATGAACAAAACTTCCATCTTATGGTTACATAGAGGAAGCATATACCTCGATTTACCGCCACCCCCGCTTTAACGCCAATGTCGGTGATGGGCAAACGATGGCGCTAAATTGGGGTTTGACTCTACATTAACAGACAAATGTTTGTGTGTGTGTGCATATATATACAGGCAGTCTTCATTATTCGATAGTTCACTTTCCGACGCTTCATTATTAAAACCATTGACTCGCTTATAAGAGGTCAAAACCAGTCATCTGACTATTTTTATTAACTTTACCTCATATATGTATATTCATGTATTCAAATCCGAAATACAGCGTTGCCGAATCCCAGCGACAAGAGGTCGCTAAAACTACTCGAAAATATTTCTACAGTTTTCGCTATTTAATTTAATTTTGAAGAACTATTCGACTTGTATTTTCCACGCACCTAGTGATACCAAGTGGCAGGAAGATGTAATACTTTTGAAAACAAACACTATATGTATTGAGTTTGATTTTAAGATCATAATTATTGATGTTGACTTCATAGAAACCTCAATCATGAAAAGAAAATCTATCCTTGATACGGAGAAAGAAAGGTTAATGAGAATTTATTTAATTTTGACGTGACGTCTTGCCAAGGATTTAGTTTGTATAGCACACTTCGCCTGTCATTTCCTTTTCGAATGTCATTTTAATCAGGGCGATATAGTGATTGGACGAACTTATTCTTTTTAAAAGAGCTGATTCTTTAAACTATGTTTATAATTAAACTAAAAGTGCTCTTTAAACTAGCTTTTTCGCGAGCGATACATCACTAGTGCGGTAGTTGTAGTGATCCTAGTTTTGGGATTATTGTGGTTTATAAAATTGTATTAGCCCTTAACCATGTCTGATGAAAGAAAGTGCAGTGATAGCGATGTTTCTCCTGGTAAGAAAAATGATGTGATTTCCATTCACTGTATAGATCTTTTTGTTATTTAATGGTTATTACTGATTTATTTAAGATATTGTGATTTGGATTGCTATTTTGTGTTAATTGAGTGAAAATAGGGTATTTGGTCATAGTTGTGAACCTAAGCTCCATTATTACATTTAATTGTATGGGAAAATGGGTTTCGTTATCCAACGCTCAGTTGAGGAACGCATAGTGTCGGATAACTGCGGACTGCCTATATATATATGTATATATATATATATATATATATATATATATATATATATAAACAAAAATATGTGTTCATGTACAGTCAAACCCCTATTTAGCGACACCGTTTCTCCACACACACACACACATATATATATCCCGAAAAAGAATGGGGAAATACACGGTTTTCCCCTATCGTATGAAAGTGGCCAAATCAGAAAAAATTGTGTCTTATTTCCTCCTGATAGTTCAGGTGGGGCAATTACGTAATGGAGGCAATTGGCAATTATGCGAGTAAATACGATATATATATATATATATATATATATATATATATATATATATATCTGCTTCTTACGGAGGAGGCTATAGGATATGTATATGATATAAAACCTAAGGTAATTATAGATATTCCACGGACCTGAAATATGGCAGGATGATAGGTTATTAGGTATAACAAACCAGGAGTATCGAAAATTCCGAATTTTTACATTTTTAATGGGGTATTCTTGACCCCAATTTTCCATTTCGATACTACATAAGAAAAACATGGAAATCTGTGCAGAGTTTCATAAATTTGCATTTTTAAATTCGTTACAATTAAGATCGAATCTCGGGACAAAAACAATTCTATAACTAAAAGAATGAGATTTCTTATTTTTGAAGATTAAATTCAAATTGGTGCCGGATTGATGAAGAAATATGTTTTTAATCGGAAAAAAGCAGATGCTCAACAACAAAGAACTTCAGCTACCATAGCAACCAGGACAATGCTTTTCAATTGGAATTGGCAATCCGTATTATAATAGCATCGTTTTAATGCTTTTTAATAGCGAAATTCTTATTTTCCCATTGATTTCAACCAAAGACGAATACATATGATGACGTCATAATTTAAAACGCGATTTATTTTATTAAATAAAAGAACGTAAGTCCTTTCAATTATGGGGGTTGATGAACTGCATATAATCTACATCTACATCTACATGTTTCTCTGCAATTCACCTAATTAGTGGGTGGCAGGGGGTGAAATGCACCATGACCTACCTAAAGGTTGTCTATCGCAGGTTGAAATTTTCTATTGTGATCTCGTATTGTCCTCGGAAAGAGCCTAGATAACGGTCCGTCCTACAATCGATCTCACGTATCTTATCATCACGGTCATTTCTACCTATATACGTTGGTGCTTCAATTATTCCTACAACCTCGTCTTTTAGACATTCCGATCTATATTTCTCCAGAAGCCGCAACCTTGAGTTCAATCTACGATCCTCCAGTGGTACCCAGTTCAAATCCCTCAATAATGAAGTGACGCTTTCCTTATGTTCGTACTTTTGTTTTACGAATCTTGCTGCTCTGCGCTGAACTCTTTCTAATTGAATTATGTGTCCCTTCTCGTACGGATCCCATATGGATGAGGCGTATTCCACTTGTGGTCTAACCAGTGATAACTAACATGTTTCGCGTACTTTTTCTATAGTGATCCGTACTATTCTACTTATGAAAGCCAGTTTCTTGTTGGCCGCGGCTATAACTCGACGAATGTGCATGCCCCATGAAAGATCTCGACAAATGGTTACTTCTAAATATTTAGCATACTCGGCTACTTGAATATTTATTCCATCTATTTTATACTCGAAACCTACTTCTATATTTCTACTTTTCCAGAACGTAACTGCGGCACATTTAGTGTAATTAATTTCAATTTGCCATTCTTTGCACCACGCTGAAATGGCTCTTAAGTCTTCACGCAGCGACTGATGGTCCTCCTGGTTTTTTATTTCTTTATATAGAACGGTATCATCGGCAAAAAGTCTAATTTTACTAAGAACTACCTAGCAGATATCATTCACATAGATTAAGAAAAGTAGAGGGCCCAATACACTTCCCTGAGAAACACCCGACGCTACTTTAACGGGGGAAGAGTATTTCCCATCGATGACAACTATTTGTTCTCTATTCGAGAGGAAATCTCTCACCCAACTGACAACTTTCGGATTGATACCATATTGTCCTAACTTTGCAATTAATTTCTTATGAGATACTTTATCGAACGCCTTCCTAAAGTCAATAATTATTGCATCGACCTGAGTATTTTTCTCTCCGCATCGCAACAAATCATCCACGAACAATCCGAGCTGCGTTTCGCATGGTCTACCTCTCCGGAATCCGTGTTGGCATCCGCTAAGCAATGAGTTACTATCTAAATAGCGCATTACAGAACTAAAAATTATGTGCTCAAGTATCTTGCACGATAATGAAGTTAGGGAAATTGGCCTGTAATTTTCGGGGTTCTCTTTATCGCCGCCCTTATGAATGGGCGTAACGTGTGTCAACTTCCAATCTTTAGGAACTACGCTTTCCGCAATGGATTTCTCGAATATAATTTTTAAATGCGGCGCGATTTCATAAGCTAACTCTTTCAATACTCGCGCGGTTATTTCCTCCGGCCCAGGAGATTTATTTGGTTAAACAGAATGAAGTTGGAGCGCGATACCATTTTCGGAAAATATCAAATCTTCCATCGAGTCGCCCTGATGCATAGGAATAGTGGTTTCACATTCATCGTCATTAGGAGTAAAAGCTTTCTGTGTGTTAATTTAAAAGGTTTGCTTTCTCAGCACTATCGTGAACTACATTTCCCGTTTCCGATCTAAGTGACGCAATAGTGGGACCTCTACCTTGGACTTTTCTGACATATGACCAAAACGCTTTCGGGTTCTCTTTCAAGTTATCCTGTAAAACCTTCTTTTTGTAATTGTTAAACGCATTACGCATTGACACTCTGGTTAAGGAGCGCGCCTCCTTGTTTTGCTGCATTAACGTTGCACTTTGTTCGACCGTAACTGTTGAGAAAGTGTTATTTACGCGAGAGTGGAGTTTTCTTTTCCGTCGGAGAGCGCTCCTAACTTCCTGGTTGTACCATCTAGGTTCAGCATTTTCACGCTTCAGTCTGCTTGGAATAAATTTATCTGTACACTCTCGCATCATATCTCTGAAGATGCACCAGGATTCTTCCGCGCCTGCAATATCTGTTACCTCGCAGAAATTAGTATATTTATTTTGCAGAAAAGACCTAAATCTAGTGAAATCGGCTTTGGCGAATACATAAAGCTTTCTCTTAGCATTAACCTGTTTCTTAATGTTGAGCTGAAACTCAACGTACACTGCCTTGTGATCGCTTATTCCCTCAGCAGCAGATACCCTATTCATACGCTCAGGAAGATTAGTAGCCAATAAGTCTAATATATTATTAAATCTCGTGGGAAATCTCACTAACTGATACAGTGAGTGTTTGCCGAAAGTTTCAAGTAAAGGTTCGCAAGATTCACGCTCTCTACCACCGGGATAAAAGCAATTATGCCTCCAATCAATTGACGGAAGATTGAAATCGCCCCCGATTATAATGGCTTTTTCTTTATTAATCGAACTTAGCGTCGCCACTTGTTTCTCTAGATAATAAATAGTTTCCAAGCTCGCATGTGGTGGTCTATAAAAGTCGCATATATTTACAGTTTTACAGTCGTCCCCTTTCACACTACACCAAACACTTTCTACTTCGTCATCATTAATCTGTATTGGGTAACTTTCGTATTTGCTGCTAACTGCTATAAAGACTCCACCTCCCGACCGGATTCATCGATCTTTTCTAAAAACGCTATAGTCACGAGGACAGATCTCCTGACTGGCTATGTCCGCCGTTAGCCAACTTTCTGTACCTATCACTACGTTAGCACGCAGACTACGAATAAGATGTTCAAGTTCGGCCTCCTTCATGCGAATGCTTCGACAGTTAACCGTGATGATTTTTAGTTTATCGTTATTACTACGTAACGATGCCTCGCGCGCTACTAAGTTATTATTATTATTTACTGCCTCTTTGTCCTCCCTATTACGTTAACTATTTCTACGCTTAGAGTGTATTCTACTGTTAATTAACATTGCGTTTATAGTGGTTTGACGGTCGGACGTATTACTACTTATGACGTGCCTATCAACGCTTGCTGAATAATTACCATTCCTTAAATCTAACCTAATAATAGCTTTAATTTAGTGCTTCTAAAGATAATCAGTGGATTGTATTATAATGCAATTGATTTCACACTATGGCGTAAACTTATAACGACGCCACAATCCAAAAACAGGAAATATTAAAGGAAAATCTGCCATAAGTTATCAAATTCTATATAGAAAAAAAAACAAAAATCTTAAAATTTTTCAGCAATGCGGCCGCTAAAAATTCGCAATTGTTTAAACAAACTTTCAAGAATTATTTATTTTCAAATGTGTTACAGAGCTGAAATTTTTCTTAAAGGTAGAATTTGTAAGAAAACGAAGTCGGATGCATAGAAGTTTTAATATTTCAATTTTTTTTTGGCAGTTATGCACAAAACTCTTAGGTACTTCTAGAAGTACTAGAAATCTGAAACATGGCATGTAGGTAGGTCGGGTGGCACAACCGACGAGTAAAGGGGTCTTTTAAACCCCGATGTTCTATTTCAATACCCCATTAGAAAAGCGCGGGATTCAGCGCAAGACCATCCAAAAATGCACTTTTAAATGACTTAAAATAGGGATACGATTAGCAAAAACAATATTTGTCCATATGAAAAAACGGAGTTCTTAATTTTTAAAGACAGAATTCAAATACGTACCGAATTAGCGTTAATATCGGCTTTTAATCGGAAAAGGTGTGAATTTTTTCCTCTTTTCGACGATGAAAATCTTTAAATACTATGGGAACGATCTCGACGCTTTTAATGGTATCTGATATTATATGTTACGATGGCAGAGATTTAACGATTATAACGGAAATTAATGCCGTCATAACGAATTATACTTGAACTTCCATAACTCGAATCTCGAGGAAAAGTAACAATTATTCGATTAATAGAAAATTCAAGTTATGGAAATGTATTTCTAAATATTTGTACATATAGAGTGCAATTTCAATAACTCGAATATCAAAGGAAAGCAATATATTTATTAAATTTTTCTTTAATTGAATTAAAATCAAGTTAATTCCCATAAGCAATATAACTCTAATTTTCAATATCATGCATATTAAACATCATCACCAATATTTTCTTTCGATAATATGTAAGATTTTACTTTATCCAGCAACCCTGATAGCAGTGACGGTAAAACATGAAAAGTATTTTAATATTGCGTTTCGTAGTTTTTCGAGAAATTTTAACATTTTTCAATTGTTAAATATAATGGCGTCATACCTATTTCTCGATATTTTTTATCCAAATATGTACTAAAAGCATGGATGATAATGCCATAATCTCAAAAGAAAATATTCAAATTTTTCCATAAATTTAATGTATAGGGTATTGTCTTAATGATGATTATTCTTATTGTTCATGCAGTGCGTCACGACACTTGAAATACGAAAACTTGGACACGATTGGCGATTGCCAGAGAATTTAGAAATGAGGGATAGTTGCCTTAATTTCACGGAAAATTATAAATATATTGCTGTTACTCATGGAATTTATTATTTAATAAATGTAGACTTCACATGACTGAAGTGCTGTTGCCCTAGAGATCGCGTTGGTTTATTTACGACCTTTGATCTTCAAAACATTATTTGTTGTATCCTTACTCAACAATTTAAAAATCCAAGTCCACAGTAAGTTTTAAGATACTCTATATAGGGGAAGGGGGGATGACGCCACAATTAAGGGAAAATTTTCCTGTCATCATCCGTTTGAGAAAAATTGCGTATAAGCATGCATGTAAGGAATTGTTATCTTCAACTGTATAGGATAAACAGAAATCTGTAATGCTTTTCAACTTCGAGGAAGTCGTTAGATAATCAACTGATAAAGGTGTCTACATTGAAAATTTTGTCTCGGTACGATGCCACATTGAAGTACCCAACCCACTTTTACAATGAGCGCATCAACGATAAAAAAGTCGAAAAGATCCAACCATCCCTTCAGCAGGATTGGGGTCCTGATTGGCAGTATTTTGAGCTACACACGCTAACCGCTTCTATACCAAGACCGACATAACACTCAAACAAAACTAGTGCTCAAAGTAAAGCATTCTCAATGTAACGCAAATACTAATTTATGAAGAGAAAGCATAAGTAAACAAATTTAGCTTTATTTATCCGCAATTGTTACATGTTTTTAAGGCACCCGTTCACTCCTGCTGCATTCAGTGGTGGCATTTGAAATACTTCATTTAGTTGCATACGAGGTGCATTCAGAAAGCTCTCGAACTGTCCTTGCAGGGCCGTCTTTAGGTCAGTTAAGGCCCTAGACAAAGAAAATTTTTAGGCCCCCTATTCACATTGAAAAGGAAGGTATACAGAAATAATGTAATGGAAAAACAAAGTTAATCCGTAGAAAAGGTTAAAATCTTTTATTTTAAAGTAAATATACTCAGTTATTCAATTGTTTTCTTTCTTGCTTTTAGTACTGCAAATTTGTCAATCATTTCAATATAATTAATTTCATTAGCTACCACAAATTCAATACAAAGCAATGCCAACGCGCTTTATTTGACTTGTGAGTTACTGCTACGTTGATAGTTTTTTTACGTTTCCAAGTTGAAAAGCTCCATTCACCAATAGAATTACTAATTGGAATTGTCAAGTATATTTGCAGTAATACTTCAGCGTTTGGGATTGTTTCAAAGATTTTGCTTTCGACTATGAACTTCAACATCTATTAAGGCGTTTTTAAATTTTTTACACGTACCAAAAAAATGATTCAATTAGCAAGATTTTCTATGTCTACATCATTTTTGTACAAAGATTTTAATTCATTTGTCATTAATATTATTTCTTCAACACCTTTATTTTCAAAATCACAGAAAATACACAGTACCTTTTATTATTATCCGTATACGATTCCAATCTTATATTTAATTCCATTAATAATTTGTCGAATATAGAGTAGAAAACATTTCTCTGAAATTCCTCTGTACCCGACGAAGTAGAACCTTAATTGCCAATTTGGGCTTCATCGGAAAATATATTTATTTTCTTAATTCTTTTATATTCATCTTTTTACCATTTGATTACTATCATTTGCAATGATGCATTTTCAAAATCATCCTATTTATTTCTTACTTCTTTCACATATTCTGTTAGTCCATGGTACAAATCTATTGCTACTTTTAAAGAGCTGGATGGATTAAGAAGGCTCATATTCACAGCAACAAAGCGACAGAGAATTTTACTCCACACACTTTTCATTACGACGAACTTTAAATTTTTGCATTTTTTATTCAAACTGCTTGCTGCTTAATGAGCTGTACGTTTCCGTGAACAATCTTAAGCTAAATCATTAAGAGTTTTTATTACTTCAATATAACCTGATTACGTAGCTTGAATTGCAACTGCTCTAGCTGACCAACGACCATTAACAATTTCTATTGTAGTAACCTTTACATCAAGTTTAGTACTTAAGTTTTTATTTGGCTGATTACATCGGTGGATAGATGCAGACAAATATACGTAATTACTTTGCACTATGTTGAAATATTCTGTTGCAGCCACATAGCAGTCAGCTGAAGCATTTCCGGTTAGACTCAATGGTTTGAACATGGTATATAAGAAGCGGATGGACTTTGGTTTTTAATTCTACTTTGCAATCCTGTATATATAAACATGTTTAGCGGCATTATCATAGCATTGTCCTCGACAGTCTTGTATGCATATTTGCATTTCATCTAGTGCTTTTAATACTGTCATTTCTAAATCTCTCCAGAGTGAGAAAAATAGGAACAAAGCCAAAAAGGATTTCTATGTGTTTTTCAGCTCGTATTCACGTATCTAAGTATAATCGTCAACTGATCAATGTGACTAGTGCCTGGAGATGAATCTACAATTAATGAATAATATTTTGCTTGTTTTACTTCATTAATTAATTTTGTCCTGGCATCATTATTCATAATTCCATTACATCTACATCTACATATTACCCTGCAAGTCACCTTGACGGTGGATGGCAGGGGGTGCCGCGCACCAAGTTCCTAACTAATTATTATTCACTTATCTATTGTGGTCACGTATTGTCCTAGGGAAAAAGGACTCCTTATACCTATCCGTCCTACTATCTATTTCGCGAATCTTGTCCTCATTATCCCTCCGTCCGATATACGTTGGTTGTCGAATAATATCCTTCATTTCATTTACGAATATCTCCGACCTATATTTATCTAGAAGTTTATGTCTCGCCTTTAATCTACGATCTTTCAACGATGGCCAACTCAACTCTTCAATGAGTAACGTAACGCTCTGTTTTTTATCGTAATTCTTTTTCACGAATCTAGCTGCTCGCCGCTTTCTAATTCCTTTATGAGTCCCCTCTGATATGGATCCCAAACCCCTGCTGCGTATTCCATTTGAGGTCTAACCAAGGATAAATAACAGGATTCTCTCACATTTTCCGTGCTTTTCCTGACTATTCTACGCACAAAAGCCAACTTCTTATTTGCCGCACATATCACTCGTCTTATGCGGCTGTCCCAAGACAGGTCACGATTCAAGGTTACCCCGAGGTATTTCACGGATTCCAAAACAGGAATGCTCTCACCATCTATCGAGTAGGTAAATACGGACGATGGACTTCTAGATTTCCAAAATTTTAGAACGTTACTCTTTTTCTGATCGATTTCTAGCTGCCATTCCTTGCACCAAGCAGATAACGCATCCAGATCATCCTGAAGCTGATGATGGTCGCTAGGACAACAAATTTCTCTATAGACTACGGTGTCATCCGCAAAAAGTCTGATATTACTTTTCACAACTGAGCTGATGTCGTTTATATAAAGCAAGAAAAGCATAGGTCCGATCACACTACCCTGCGGCACTCGAGAGACTACATCTGCCACTCTAGAGGACTTACCATCGATGACTACTGTTTGTTTTCTATTCCAAAGGAAAGCGCGAACCCAGTTAATGACTTTAACATCAATGTCAAGATTTACCAATTTTAATAACAACTTACGGTGAGGAACTTTCTCAAAAGCTTTTCTAAAATCAAGGAACACTGCATCGACCTGTTTATTATTTTCGCCGCATGATAAAACATCATTGACATCGTTAAATTCATCATGTATTGTATACGAGAAATACGAGAAAAATTATTTTAATGGAACTTGTGAAAATGATTTACGGTATTTATTAAGTTGTACTAGACTAGACTAGACTAGATATTGTGCCAGACTATCTCACCTTCATTTTAAAGAATTATAAACACTTACCCACACCTTCCCGATCGTTTCCCATATCACTCCCGAGGATGAATGAGAACTTAAAGAATTTAATAAAACTGACCTACTCTTCGACAAAATTGTCTGCATCAGAAAAGAATTGCCTCGCTCACCCACCGAGTCTCTATAGTCTCAGAAAAAGTAAACAAATACAAAACAGTAATAGTACAGAAGGAGACTAAGCACAGTATTATAATGGTCACTTCACGATAAGGAACCTATTTTACCGCCAGACACAAGAACTTTGAACTTGTTATCACTTGAACGAAATACTCGCAGCAGGACGGAGCCGATAGTCTTGGCCGAGAGACTGCTAGGCGTCGAATAACTTGTAACCATATGGTACGGATGGATTTAAATTTCCTGAACTTTCTTTTTATGCGAAGTAATTAATTTCTTTCGTGTCCTTCACTCAATGACACGCCCTTTTGTATTTACTCCTCCTTCCACCACAATTAAGGATCCTTTCTCCGAAATGGTCGCTTGCTCTTTATACCACCCCTGGACTTCATCCTTTCTCATCTTTAATTACTCCCATTCCCTTTTTTTAAAAGAAGAACGAGGAAAATTCTCTTTCCTTCCTTCCATCTCTATACCCTTCTTCTATTTCTTTTGTTGGTATCTGTGCACTTTTACCTCATGTGACAGAATGTGAGACCATTTTGAAGGATACCTGAGAAATTCAAGACGATTTTCAGTCTTAATTTTAGGGTCCCTTAAATTTTGGGTCCCAGCATTTGACTAGCTTCCTTTTGGCTCGGATATTTTTCAAGCCATCAAGAACTTCAGAACTCTAAACTTGTATTCGGTTCGAACGAATAGCTCAAGTGAAAGGCGAGACTTCCTTCCCATTGACTATTCATTTTTGTATTTCCGTGCATCCCTCACAATTGTCTCACGCTGTGTGCCCGCGGGTCTGTAGCCTCCGGCCCAAGACAAAAGGATTGCTACCTCAAGCACAACTAATAATCCATAAGGACGCTCGGCCGCTCATGAACTACATTTACTATGCGTAAAGCGCCCTTTTGCTAATTCCAAGGTAAGATCTCGACCGGTTCAAAGGATGAAGAACTCTTGGAACCTTTTGGATGTAGAGATGAGGAAAAACATATTGGTAAAGGAGAGTGTACAGAAAACTACCGCCGGTCATTTAGCAAATATGTCCTAATCCTCGTGCTTTCCCACCGTTCTTCCCATGGAGCGGAGTCTTGGAAATGACATTTTCCCGATACCGCCAAAGGGGGTTTCCAAACGCAACGCGAAGTGGGGAATACGCAGGCTCTGGAGAAATTCGATACACAAGCTCCCATCACTTCTTATTTGAATTAACGCTTCAACTACCAGTCTTCCCTTGGGAGTATGGGATGAAAGATCGTTTCACTCCTGACCTTCTGACGTATTTCTACATTTTTAATCGCCTATTATGCAAATTTTGGACGAAAATCGCAAGAACCCGATTCATTGCTCTTTAATTTTCTCCCCTTTTCCTGCGCTGTCGTTTTTGTTTATGCTGAAAAGTTCATCACTTTTCTCTCTGCTACTTTTGGTGCTCATTCCCGTGCGAATTTATTTGTGCTGTCTAGCCATAAAATACGAAAAATTATTTTTCTTAAGATGTGAAATAAAATTGAATCTATACTTCATAGTTGTAGTGTTAATTCAATAGTCGGCAAACTGCGGCTCTCAAAAAATTTCCTTGCGTTTTTCTATCCAAAATCGTTTAGTTTCTTATTCGAGATTTCCGCTATAAACCAAACTTGAAATTACTACTGACCTCGTGTTATCTATTAGTCCCTATTTCTGTTAATCATCCATGAAAATATACTTATTTTCACCCTTTTAGTTAACGTATTTTGGAAAAAACTGATTATATACATATATTTTTTATTTTTCTATATTTTGACCTTCGATCCTTATTTTTCATTCATCTTTTATAAGACAGAAAATGGGCACAGTAAGAAAAAATCTCGTTGGGAGTTTAAAAACAAAAAGAAGCAAGAGATAAAGAACACCGAAAACAAAGTGCAACATCAATCTCTTTTTCATACACTCTGAACCTGTATCATCTTCGAATGTCATTATCCGTCCAACGAACTATATTCCTTCTTAACCTCTATTATTTATTTTTGATGAAAGAAAAGATCAGTGTTAAGCCGATGCCATTAATGAATATAAATGGGGCCGGATTAAGGTATAGGCCAAGTAGGCTATGACCTAGGGCCCCGCGCGAGGCGGGTGCGGATCTTGCCTAGCGTGAAAGAGCGGCAGGACCCCTAGGACCTCCAGAGAGATAATGTGTTTGCATTTCCTTGTTTGATTGGTTCTAATTATTAGTCACTGCTAACTGTTAGTGGTAACTAAGGAAGAGTAATATTTTCAAATGCACGTAATCTCGTGAAAACGGAAGAAAAACCCCTTTAAATGTGATATAGCTGGGAAACACGGACGGTGAGGGTGCAACGGGTGCTCATTTTTTCTCGAGTTCGTTGCTTCGACGCGTTCCATTTGATTAACATGTGAACTTGTAGTCATAAACATTTTTAAATGTCTAAAAATTGTGATATCATCGCAGAATTTGCACTACTTTACGCAGAAAATAATCTAGATTCTTATTCTTATCGTCTATTAACTTACATACCTAATTCGAATTCGCTCGAATTGTAAGATTGTAGTAGAATTTTCCAGATTTTTTTATATTTGAAAATGAGGTTGCCAAGGTTACTGGCATTGTTGTCATCAGTGTATTCAGTGCATATACACCGAGCTTAAACTCAACAAGAAATCCAAACCAGGACTAATTCAGACTGGTTTCCCAAAATTGACGTTCCGAATTGATTACTTATATTGACAGGAAATGTTTCAGTAGTAGTCATTCCAAGGAATTTTCATACTATGAATAGTTTCTCAATGATAGAAAAAAATGGAAAACAAATTAATAGAACATTATTAGGTTTAAAATACTAAAAGCAATGTCAAATCTCTTTCTGACATTATATTTTGCATGTGATTTTTTAAAATAAATGAATTTTAAAAAATGTTACTGTGTTATATGCTAATATGTATGGATCAACTGTCCATTGCCGAAAGGTAGTCGAGTGGAAAATAAAAGAACTCATTTGGTCACTCGTCTATGCTCAAGCCGAGTTCGATGATAATCGTCTCCATGGTAACAATCCCATAAAATGCAATTTAAAACGCAAAAACGCTAGGTTTTAATAGAAATTCAAGAAAATATGATCAATTATCAAAATTCTGAGATAATAATTAGAATCTTCATTCTTTTCGTCTTAGAACAGTACAAACCTTGCTCCGATATCGCAATTTATCTCTTATAATCTTATTACACAGCTACACGGTTTGAAAGGACCGAGGAAAGCTTTTGGTCATGAATCGAACCCAGACACAATTTGGAGCTTATTGTTTACCGAAAATATCCTCAAAACATTTTTCCGAGAACTAATGAATAAATAGAGAAGGCAAGGAGCAAGTACGCTGGCACAGACAATTACATCTAAAGAATGTTGATATTATTGAACTAAAACCCTTTCTTGGTCTTTTGTACTCTAGTGCGATTTTCAAATCCAATAAATAAGATGTGTCTTCCGTATTTGCCAAGGATGGGAGAAATATTCAGGTTAGTCATGCCCCTGAAACGCTTCCTTACCTTGCATTCATGCATTCGATTCGACAACGCAGTCAAGAAACCCCAAAGGAAAACTAGTAATCCAGTAGTAGCCATTTCAGGACTATTCAAGGAAATTATCTTGAACTTTCAAAAGAATTTCTGCATCGGAAGCTGTGGTTGTAACGACGAAATGCTCGTCTTTTTCAGGGGGTCGTTGCCAAATATGATTTGAAAATTTGATGTTGTGTGATGCAAGAAATTCCTACTGCTACAATGCCTACATCTACTGTGGGAGAAATTCTGACTGTGTTGGCTTAGACTTTGAGTGTGGGAAATTCAGCAAATCTACGCAGTCTGTCATCAAACTTACAAGATGCATCACCGGAACAAATCGAAATATTACAGCAGGCACCTGGTTTTCGTAGATATAGCTGATGAATATTCTAAAGGAGAGAAAACTAACATATGTTGGCACCCTAAGATAGAATAAGAGAGAGAATCCAGTACAGTTCCATGCCAACAGAAGCAGGCCAGTTGATTCCTCAATCTACGGGTTTTCGGGCGATATTACTGTTGTCACATGTTTCGAAAAAAGGTAAAGACGTAATTATGGTTTCCTCTATGCATCACAGCAAAAACATTGTCCGAAAAACCACAAATTATATCGCATTATAATCAAATTAAGGGAGGTGTTGACAGCCTAGATGATAAATGCGCCAAATATTCAACCAGCAGACGAACACGAAGATGACCCATGGCTATTTTCCATGCAATGCTCAAGATTTTAGTTGTCAACGCCTACATAATTTATAATTCCTGTAGGAACCAAAAGAAATTGCACGATTTCATTTCTTGAAGGATATTGCTCACTCTCTAGTTTTACCTCATATGAAGAATCGCCTGTGCAGCCAAATTCCTCAAGATATTCAGATTGGCCTCAGACGCGTTCTTGGAATTCCGATTCTGAAGCAAAATACGAGAAACGCTTCAGTTCCAAAATCTAAACGTAAGAGGTGCTTCACCTGTCCATACAGTAGGGACAGGAAAACTTAAATTTTGTGTGAAAAGTACCTTAAACCAATCTGTCATGAGTGTGCAAGAATAATTTGTAAGAGCTGTTTAAATGATTGAACCTATGGAAACAAATTTAACTTAGAACTATCTTCTTAATCTATCAAATGAATATGGCGCACAAGTGCACAGTTGCAAATTTAAAGAGAGGATTTAAAAAAATCTACTATTGGACATTTTATATTCTTATATATGCTCCTTTTTCTTAGAAACTGCCTGGAATTTATTAATAATATTTTATGGAGGAAATAGGCATGTTTTATGATTGTTTTGCATTTATCAATGCTGGGAAAAGACAGAAAAATTTTGTTTTGCTAAATATTTTATTGTAGTCACGTATAGGGTAATTATGGTCAAGGGACCTCAACACCCTGGACAATAGCTGTACTGCTCCAATTAAGGGTTAAATGTACTCACCGCGTAGTCATGATTTGGATCGTTAACAGTGAAAACAACCATACAACAAGCAGGATGGATTTTTAAGTACAAACGACAATGTGTAATATGTTTACTGGATTGAAGAGACCTTTCAATAGCAGAGTTAATTTTACGAAGAAGAACTCAATTTTTTATGTTTTGTATCTATTTTTTATAATACTAAAATAGATGTGTGTTACAAAGTCGTTTTAGCATTACATAAATAATAAAGTACATAAATCACCCCCACCCCATCCCACATTTTTCTGTTCACTGGGGCCCTGCACTGAAACCGGGCCTAAGGCCTCGTGAACTCTTAATCCGGCTCTGAATATAAACCGCCGAATAAAATGCAGATCCTAACTGCCGATGTTGACAGCGATCAGATTGAATTTGAAATTTATTGCCAGTTTCAACGGCTACAAAAGGTTCGCAGCAAGTTATGGAGTCTCTGTCTTATAATGAATTTGATGAAGTTGGTGAAAGCGAAATATCTTCCGATCTTGGTAAATGGAAAGGTAGTATTATCAACAAAGTGACACAGTTTTGCTTGGAAGAGGTCCTATACAAAATTAAAAATAAGATTTTCCGATACCTAAACAATAAGGGTAGGCACCTTTTACCTTCCCTCTATAAACGTCGTCTAGCCGATGGCGAAGGTGTTACCAGGACTTGGTTGAATTATTTAAAATCAAAAGAGGCCGTGTTTTGTTTTGCGTTCATTTTATTTTTTTAATCGCCATAATTGGTCTGTGAACGCTCACGCCAATTGGGTACACTTATCACGCGATTTAAAAACCCACGAAATATCGCGTTTTAATTTTGAAAGCTATAGAAACTGGAAGGAACTGCGTTCGCGTCTCCACACTGAAAACAATATAGATACTTAAACACAACGTGCCTTAAGTCTTCACGTTCAAAACTGGCAAGAAATGTTGAAGCGAATCATTTCAGTATTTCATTTTCTAGATTTCCAACCGCTTGATATTCGCGGATCAAGTAGTAAACTATTTGATCGTAATAATGGAAATTTTCTGAAATAGTTTGAACTGTTGGCTAAATTTGATCAAATAACAGGAGATCATTTGCATAGAACTGCTAACAAGGAAACTTCGTCTAATTACCTAGACAATAATATTCAAAACGAGCTTATTTCGTTGATTGCCAATAACATCAGGAGTCATATTATTGAATTCATACATTTAAATAAGAATTATTCAATAATTTTAGATTGCACCCCTGATAAAAGTCGCATTGAACAAATGTCTCTTGTTGTCAGGTTTGCAACATAGACTAGTGAAGTATTTGAAATCCACGGACATTTCCTAGAATTTAATTCCGTCGAGGATACTACAGGCAAAGGTTTAACAAAATCAATTCTCAATAAATTAAGCATTCTTCAGATTCCAGTTGATGATGTAAGAGGTCAATATAATGACAATTGGGCGAACACCAAGGGTAAAAGGGCTGGAGTAGAAGGGAGGTAAGCGTGTTAAGCTCCCAATGCAAGGGTCGCGGGTTCGAATCCTGAACTTAACTTTGAAACCAGTGTGTGAAACGAGGTGTGAGAGTCGCATTTCTACCATTAAGTCTCTCCCATTCCAAATTGAAGACATCTTTGATGCGCTTGCAGAAATTTATTTGGTTAAGAACCTTGGTAATGTAACAAAGTGCGAGGCCAAAGTTCTAACAAAGCAAATTTCTTTTTTAAATTTCTATGTAGCTTAGTAATGTGGTATGATATCTTCTCCATGGTGATTGGGGTCTCAAAAATAATACAGGAACCGCAATTAAACAAATCTGTGTGCAATAACTTGCTGAAAGAAGTTATAGATTTTTTCAGAAATTATCGCTCAAATGAATGTTTCTTGAAAGTTTTAGATGAAGCTAAGAATTTAGCCGAAATACTTGAAATAGAAAGAGCCTCCTTGCTTTCCAGAATTCACACCTATTCGAATTCGTCGCAACAAAAAAGATTATAATTATGAAGCAGAAGATGAGACAATTTTAGATCCCCAGAAAAAGTTTAAATTAAATTAAATTTAATTATTGATATCGTGATCAATTCCATTAGTGAAAGGTTCGAGCAACTAAAAGCCCATAATAAAAATTATGAATTTCTTTATGAGACTTTCAAATTAAAGCATCGAACCCAACTACTCAAGTATTGTAAAGATCTACAAGGAATGTTAACTTACGGTGATAGCGCAGATATAGATGAAATTGAGTTATCTAAGGAAATAATTAATTTGACTGCATTTTTAACGTACGATATGCCTCCATTTGAAGTTCTAAATTTCTTATTAAAAATGACGTTGGCCATGTTTCCTAATATTTCTGTTTTTTTCAGATTCTGTTAACATTGCCAATCACAGTAGCTCCCGCAGAACATTCTTTTTCAAAACTGAAAATAATAAAAAAAATATTTACTTTCCTCAATGAGTCAGAAAAGATTGGTTGGATTATATCTCATGTCCATTGCACGCGACATTTGCCAATCTCTTAACTATGATGATTTGGTTAGAGAATTTGCTGAAATGAAATTAAAAATAATAAATTTTAAGTAGGAATTGTATTTTTATTTCCATGTTGTATGTTACTAACAGCTGTTACTTTAAATACTCCGTTATTGTATTTTTTAAATGCGAGAATTTTATGTAAGACCGATTTTCCTCTTAACGTATATAGATGGGTAGGCGGATAAACGTCTTTATTGGGCGATATTGTGACTAAAAAGTCTCTTCTTTTTTCAAACCCATACATCCAAAGTCTATTTATTTTTTAATGGGTCGGCCCGCAATTGACACGTAGTATTAGTCGATACCCTTAGCATGGTCCGCAATTTACCTATATATGAACCTTGTTTTTGAGAAATTCTTCTCCTCTCTTGTTGGAATTGGAAGATATGGCAGTCCTGCATATAATTTTGTTATGAAGCACAGGTTGCATAATAGAAAAATGAATAAAAAAGTTTCACGTTTACTGTATCATAGCTTTAATTATTTCAGTGCGTTAGATAATCTACAGTATAAAAATAACATAATTAAAGAATATTTGCTATTTCAGCGTCTAAAATTATACTTTTAATTTTTATATAGGAATCTAATAAAACGAGACCGGGAATTTGGGAATTTCGAATCCCTAGGACTAAAACATCCGCGAGGATTGTCATTCCTGACCCCAAAGTTACGGCTTCATAACGTCAGTCAATTTTATATTCTACTAATTGTTATAAAATTGTTATATTGTTATAATTTTTAATATCGTTTCTGGGTATCATTCGGCGTTAATTTAAAGTTTTGTTCTCTACGCTAAAATATTATGACAAGATTATTTAAGGCATAAATTAAGGCGCCTTTTCATTAAGTTTGCTCCAGGCACCACATTACCACGGAACGGCTCTGCTAACAAATGGTGTGTATACGTAAGGAAAATAGACATATTTACGTTCATTTCTTCGTCGTTGATAATCCATTTCTCTTCATTTTCCAAATGTTGCGTGCGCACGAAAAAATTATACTACCTAGTGGTACCCACAAAAACTTTTGCGAATCAGTCAGAAATCGAGCTGTCACATATAGTTCGGTGATTGATTTATCTGGCAATTACCCACGACTCTTCTGCGGAAATTAGGTTTACATAATAAAGAAGTGAAACGAAATGATGATGGCTGCAACAACAACTTAACTCAATGAGTTATTAAAAAGATATACCGCATTACAATTTCGTGCATTCCATCAGCCAAAGCGACTTCTTACGCGTCGGTGTTTAACGTGGAATATACGGAGAATGCTATCAAGTAGCAATAAGAACTAATTACGCAGCGAGTTTGCATCAGCCCTTCCCCAACAACCCCTCACTTGGACAAAAAATATTTCCATGAGCCTGTTTACGTTATCATCACGATGCAAGTATGACTGTTAAATAACAAATGCGAATTATAATAGTAAGTTCAAACGATCTCCCAAGACGCGGAATAATCTTTGTTAACTCCGGTCGATACGGAAGAATACGCCGTATTTTATATAATAATAAACCCTGAAGGCTGAGGTGGCGTCACGACAGAAATTCATATTCACCGACTGACATAAGATTCACGTAGATAGGAAGTTAAAATTCATTCTGCCGCGAAATGTTGGAATACTTTTGGGAATGAGTGTACATAGTGTGTTATGTTATGCCTCATCACTTCCATTGTAACTATTAACAGGATAGTTATGTAAAAAATTAAATCAGTTTTATGCATTTATATGGATGGCTTGAATTATATTTATATTTTTATATATATTATCCTTGACTGATGTTCGAATGGTTAAGCTCCAGTAAACATTAAGCAACATAGGATTAGAAATAATATAATTATTGTAGTTAATTGCAATGCAATTCGTTCGACTTTTCAGAGGTGTTCTTTATTCAATGGTACTAAAATAGCGATCATCACTCTCTATGAGAATGTTTTCCGTACATTAGTTGAGAATAAAGTTATTGCTTATACAATTTATCTATCTGTATGGAAATATATTTGGTTAAAGGGAAATCTTCACCCAGAATCGCTGAAGAATGGCTTCTTTTGCTAAAGAATGAAATTCCAAAAAATCTCATTATCATGCAGTCACGTTGGCAAATTGGACTTAATTTAAGTAAATGCCACATGGAACTCTTCTGACGCCTTACACGCTGTTTTCTCGGGTTTTATAAGCTTTGGGCCATATAATTTGTATACACAGGGCCGGTCCGAGGTATTTTGGCGCCCCCTGTGTTGACGCATTCTACAATTTGAAAAGTTTTTTAAGAAGGCATATTTTACATAATAATTTACTTTGCGCCCAAAAAATTATGAAAAAACAATAGCTATGATAAAATAAAATACAAATATGACTAGAATTTTATCATTGAAATAAGAAAATATCAGATAAAGCAAAAGTACTTCACTGAAATTGCTAAAAATTCAATTATGTATTAAAACTTATAACAAACAAACATAACAATATGTGCGTAGTTTTCACATTAGATGAAATTGCATTAAATCATATCTACCTTACAATTTAATGAATGAAATTTAAGGAAACATTGTTTGCTTTGCTTATCACGGAAGTCACTTTTACTGATTATCAGGCTAAAATTTATATTTTTATATATTTTCCTTGATCAGCAACATGATTGACGATCTTTGCAAATCTAAGTTTACAACTGTATCATTTTCAATTGATAAACTTCCTAATGAATTAAATCTTTTCTGCGGTATGCATGACCAAAAGTATATAACTTCTTTCGCCGATTTCTACAGTCAACGGAATTCTGAACATAATTCTCAAGCCTACCCATATATTTGGTACCATATCTTGTAATTTATTAGTATTATACTTAAAGATCCATCAGGTACATTTTCGGGTAACAGCCTCATCATTGACTATATTTCCTGACATAAATCTACACCATTTAAATCACATTCACTCTAAGGTTTACTTGAAGTTCTTTACACATTTTCAACAAGTTATCAAAGATTTATTTTAATACAAAAATCTCTAAGTATTCTTTAAATCTATCTTTAGCTGAATATTTCTAGTAAAGATGATCTGAAAGCACATTAAAACATAATGGTAAATCACTTTATCATATTTTCAGTATTTAGAAATTCATCGTTTGATTTGTTAGTAAAATTGTCTTTTTGTCTAAAGAAGGAAATTGTAAGCACTGGTTACACGCTCAATTTGATTTCCAATTTCTTTGCTGATTTTTAACACTTCCGAATAACCAGAGCCAAGATTTTCTTTTAAAATCTCTGTGCAATTTCTGAAAACACGTGTTTACTTCGAATTCATAGCTCTGCATCGATTTTCTTATAAAATCCACTATAATAAAAATGTCGTCCCACATACAGAGTGACAATAAAAACTGGAAATCTTCAGTTGTTAATCAAAAGAATCTGTCTCAAAAATAACTGCGAGTTCCGCCAATTAACGCATTCTAGAAATTTCCGTTTTAATAGATTTAATGCAGTCAAATTTGCATTCCCATTTGGTTCCGCATAACGGTTTATGAGTCAAGCATTTAATATTTTTTTAGTAATTGCCATCTATATATTGAAGTTAAAGCTAACGGGCCTTTTTCATGGACAAACCTTAGCTTTCCATCAGTTTAAAAACTTAAAAAGGCACTGAACGCCGTCACTGGGCTCTCTCTCATACTATTATTACTATATAACATATTTTTAAAAATTATTAATAGAGGTCTTCGCAAACACAGGAACATTTTCAGCACGCGGTAAATAATCACAACAGACATAGATCCGGCCCATCTAAATGTATAGTTTTGTAACTTAATACAATTAGCAATTATTGCCAAATGAACTCTGCGATTTAGCGAAAAACTAACAATAACATAAACAATAATAATAACCCGTCTTTCTCTAAGGGAGAGATTGAGACAATCTAGTTCATTCTTCAATCTAAACCGGGCTGGACGAAGACAAACAACCTTGCCCTAGGGCAGGGGTGGGCAAACTTTTTACGTGCCGGGCCGCATTAACAGTTGCAGATTCTTAGGCGGGCCGCATAAACAGATGAAAATGCTTCGGTGGGCCACGTTAGGGTTCACATCGTAAGTAATGTGAGGTATTGCGAGGGATCCTGTTAGTGAAAATCAATAATAAATAATATGCTATCCCCATAACATCACTGGAAAAGGTTTTCCGACATTAATTTAAACTACAAGTATGATATTATCTCTATTTTATATTACAGTTCGCTTTCATAATGGCATCGCGGGCCACATAAAATTCCCTCGCGGGCCGCAGTTTGCCCACCCCTGCCCTAGGGCCTAGACGGTATTCGAACTTGAACTCGGTATCCGTCGGCAGATACTCTAACCCCAAACTTTTTGAGAGGAGGGCCACATAGGAATATTGAAAGTGCTAGGTGGGCCGGATCGAAAAAAAAACAGTTTCAAAATTTAAAATATTTTATTCTATAATTATCTACCTAAGCGTACATGCATATATAACTATATATAAGTAAACGTGAATAAATGTAAGAAAAATTCTAATACGAGCAATGCGCCTGTTTTTAAATTGGAAACACTGATTTTATGATGTTTAATAAAATTTCCGCGGGCCGGAAGTTTGGGGACACCTGCTCTAACCACTTGTATACCAAGCCAATTATATTTGGAAACAGAAGAGTACCTATTTGTTACCGGATTCCGTCGCCGATCGATGTTGAACGTCCGGTTGAAAAATCAATTGTGATTTTGTTCATACCTATTCACTGCGTCAATCACTCTTATCGCCGATAGTCTACGGCCAAAGAATAAGAAAGTCACATTTTCATGAGTAATGTATAGGAATTATACCGTAATTTTCCGATTATAATTGGGTGCCAATATAATGCGTACCCTTGTCTTTACGAATGAAATGTGAAAATTGTCTTATCACATAATACGCACCTTATTTTTTATATAAAGATCAGTGTAACTATTCACTAGATTATTAGCAATATCGATACAGTTCTCGCTTTGCCGCCAAGTGATATACGTGCGAGAGAGTTACGTTACGTTCGGACTCACTTATTAAAGATCGACACAAGGTATTAAAATATGCACGCCATGGATGGTTCCGAAGACGACATCGTATGGGATGATGATTTCGGTGAAGTGGATATGGTGGATGAAGACGACATTCTCGGCGATGCCATTTACTCAGACGATGAGAGTGAACACAAGATCGCGGATGAACTATTTGAACACAGTGATTGTGAATTCGGAGATTTTAGTGATTAGGACAGCTAAAAATAAATATATAATTATTCTCAGTTTTGTTTTGAATTTTTTAAAAATAAATCCTATCAGAATGCAATGAAAAGTACAATTTATTTAGAAAGCCATGTCCTTACTAGAAAAAGTTATATGCGTTTGTTACCAAGTATAATACGCACTCTAAGTTTTTCCAATATTTTGAGGAAAAAAATGCGTATTACATTCGGAAAATTACGGTACTTTCAATGTAATCGTTTTGTCCTTCAGTCTGTCTGTCACATTTCTGTATCTGGTGAACTACTTCTACATCGATCAAGTGAGAGTAATCATATTTTGAGGGATTATTGATGGCTATAAGTTTTGTGCGCGGTTGAAATTTGAAAACTCCAGGGACAGCCTAAGGCAGGGGTTCCCAACCTTTTTGTAGGCGCGGCACCGTTTCAAAGATAAACAGAATTTCGCGGCACCCCAGCCTTCAAACAATGTTTTTGTATTTTCACAAACGAGTATTAAAACCTTTGGACATATTCATTTGTTGGTATCACGCCATAACCAATTTGTTAGAGATAAAATTAAGACCCTAGTTATCTGTAAATACAACCAAATCTTTGTTTTATTTACATACTAATTTTATCGCGGCACCTCTAAAAATCAGCTGCAGCGCCCCAGCGTGCCGCGGCACCCAGGTTGGGAACCTCTGTTCTAAGGGTTGGGGCACAATGATGAATTAAAAATTAAATTTGTGAAGTACTTCTACACCATTCATGATAGAGCAACCAACATTTCAGGATAGGTTTTGCTGGTGGCAGTCATGAAGTCTATTGATTTCGGAGTCCGTCTGTCAGTCCGTTTAACTTTTTGCGGGATTCAAAGAAACACCTTGCTAATTATCTAAACGCGTCCGTTACTAAGGTGAATTTTCGCATTGCTACAATAAAAGAAACCATCGCCCTTCGTATCTGCATCATCAACTCTTTATTTACTTGTTGTTAATATATCGTTTCACCGTTACACCGCTTACACATAATTTATATGCATTGAATAAATTATTCTTGAGTGTGTGTATTTCTGGCTAATTGACCTCATGGGTTATTAGAGTAAATTATTCTTGGGCCGAATGTTACAGGCAACTGCTGGTGAAGGTGGTCACTGTCAAAATTAATTATTTTTACCTTTTAATTCGTTGTTGAATTACGTAGCTACTTCCTGGATAAAAATGGAATGAAAGACTGTTCTTTTAAAATATCCACGCATGCAGTATATTGGACGACACAAATATTTAAATATGATTAATTCTCTAAATAAACGCTGATATGGAAAAATGATAGGAAAGATATATTCTTTGCAAGCCTCATATTTCTTAACATTTCAAATTAATATAATTTTTCTCTGCATCTAATTCTATTACGAAAGAAGAATTTCCCAAATTCCGGCATAGCATGCGATAATAATCTGGTTTGCATCTAATGCGTATAGAAGCTAGATACATTTCTCCATAGTTTGAAGGAAAAAATCTGAAAGAAAAACTAAAGTGAAAAACGGATCTGCGGACGCAGGAAAACGCCTTCACCTACGCATAAATAAGAGAGCGAGCGTTTTTACTTCTTTTGTTTTATGTAATTACGACTGGATTCGAAATTACGACTGCACCTTTGAGCTCCATTATGTTTAAAAAATCAGTGCGCATTACTTGATCGTTTTCCGAAAAGTACAATCATCGAAATAACAAATAATTATTTGGGTTGAATATGTTTCCATGGATTGATATTTTTTCGTATTGACCCTCAGAAGAAATAATTGATTAGCGCTACAATATTATGGATTGCATTATTTTTGCAACCATGGTGAATGTGCTCATCACGGTTAGCATTCACTGATTCATAAATGGAGTATTTTCTCCCGATCCTTGCCCCCCGTAATTTGCTTGTCTTTAACCTTCGAGTACTCGCGTGTGGGTCGAATCGATCAACTATAAATGTTCATGTCTTTTTACTTAGATATGAGTCTAATTTCATTCTTCTAGTGACTGACTTTGATGATGCTTTAAACGTGTTAAATGTTTTCATGTGTCCCGAGACGAAAATTTAAATATGTAGAGCATATAAATCGGAAAGGACGCGTAAGGCGCAATAGAAGTTCGCAAATTAAATGGAAAAAAATTGCCTGAAATGATATATTTCTACAATTCCACAAAAGGTGATTTTGTTACACCAGATCAATTGTGCGGAACAACGTAGCCATAAATTGTCGCAGATGGCCCCTGGTTATTTTTTATTCATTCATGAACATTGCAGGAATTTACGCTCGTATAATTTTGCTTCCCACCAAAAATCCACCAACAAAATATTGATGTCGTAAGCAGCACATTGATCAACGAGCATTGTGCCAGCATTTGTGTCACTATTTATATTTAAGGACGTCTAAAATTTGGGATGAAAATTTGTATAAGAAATCTTTGGTTTGAAATAAATATGTCCAAGTAAATTCTTGGAGAGCTATTAAAAATTAGTTTAACTGTTTGTTATTTTGTATTGAGAGATTTTTGGATTACTAATAGTTTTTAAAAATATTCTGACGTTCTAATCATTCATTCTTAAGCTTTAAAATACATGGGTTTATTCGACCCAGCGCGGGTACTCACGTCACATTTTACAGCGCGAGTACTCGAGGGTAAACTTTATCGTTTCGACATAGAAGCCACATAAGAATCCTTTTAGATTCAAAGCCGTTTTTCCTTCCAAAGAGGAAACTGTCGCGGGTCGGTGGGCCTCCCTTTACTGCGTTACAACTCTCCGCGAAAGAGGATGGAATGGCAAGGCAAACTTCAAAATCGATCACGTCTAGGTGGATCGGCACTTTGCTCTACATTTTGCGTTCTTCTATTATTTCGGGGATTCTCTGTCTCTAAACTTTGATTTACTTGATGTCCAGACACATAGCTGTGGGTTCTCAGGAACGAGCCCAGGCTATGACGACATTGCTCGAGGTTTTCCTCAAAAGACTTATTCGTTGGAGAGACTTCCCACATCGACGATCTTACGCAGTCGATAACATAAATACTTTTTCTCTTTCGAAAGGGTTGTCTCCTCCGCGTGTTATATGGTTTATCGGATTCAAGTGTCAACGTTTGTGAGATAATGCATTTTCATAGATATAAGGCGGTCGTGAAACGTTGATATACGAGGGTCAATTTTAAAGTAAGAACCGTTTTGTCCTAAAAAATAAAAACTTTATATATCCAAATAATTTTATTGCTACTTCTACGTACAACATTTCTTTATTTTTCTACATAGTCCCCATAGAGATCCAGGCATTTGTTCAGACGTGGCACGAGCACGTAGTTTGTTCAATGTGGAGCCGTCCACAGGAAATATTTTACGACGGGGCGTTTCCTATGATCAAGAATTAAATGTGAAAATGCCGCATTCGTACAAATTTAACCCCCTATTAACGATAATAATAAATTTCTCAACTAATTCTTTTTCGCTCTTTTCCCTGGAATAAAACATAGAGCTAATTATAATTAATACTTTTTAAAATATCTAATAACAAATTAGATCACACACGAATCCATAGCTCTCTATGTGTACAAACGAGTAATATGACAGTACCGTAATGTCGAATATATAATATAAAGAGTGAGTGAATGTAAAAATACAAAATTACAATTTTTATAAAGCTAAAAGACAAGTAGTGATATAATTTAACGTAAAATGAGAAATACCGTGTCTACATGATAAATTATTCACTCAACGCAAAGGAACTGATACGGATAATCATACGGGGGTCGCAATCCCATGGAGCTACAATCAGATTAAAACTCATATTTATCGTATGTATAATATCAAAGAGACATTAAAACATATTCATGAATAGATGGTCTATTAAATTTTTTCAAGTCACTGCTACCATCTGAAAAATAGGAAAGTCAGTTAAACCGAAACGAAAGAAAAGCGTCATCAGAGGATAATATGTAAAATAAGTAACATTATTTATTATGAGGATTATATTTCCAGTTAATATGGTTGTTCACATTTCTAGGAAGAAGCAAAAATAAACTGAACTTGTCGCTTGGGAGCGAGCGTTGCATAATTTCGCTGCCTCAGTGCGAGCTTTCAACACGGATCTTCTCCCAGATTAACACAATGAGTGCTTGTGACAACGGCCTCTCTTCCTTTTCCCCTGAATCTCACCTATTCTACCTTGCATACATCGATTAGGATGAAAACCCCTGTCTCACCAGGTCAGTCGGAGTAGCTGTCATTTGATTTCTCTTCCTCTTTTTACGGTTCAAGTCCTCGCGATCTGCTTCATATGGAAACGTAGAATGCGACACGGAGTCGATGGTGAGGAAGAGCGAAATTGGAACTCACGCGTTTGATCGCTAAGTGCTTAGCTATGCATTTCGCGTACTTCCATTTCTCTTAAGATATGACTAGTTTAAATTTTAACTCCAAATCCCCTGAAACCCGCAAGGCTGTTCTACGGACCTCGCCCTGGCCATTCCCACAAAGGTCGACGCAAGCCCCTCTTAGTTCGTAGGTATTAACTCCCTCTTCTATAGTTGAAAATGACCTTTTGGGTGTACTATGGGAGTGTCTTAAGCTTTAGCGGGAATATGTTAAGGTCCTCCACACCGCTTGGCACCCTCCCCTTAGTTGCCATATTTATCCTGATTATGGTGATATTGTCGTTTAAGTGAAATTAAGACGTTTAATCGTAGCAAATTTTACGCTGAATTTGATTATGTGTATTATAATTTTTTTAAAATTCGGTAACAATATTAAAATAGAGTGAAACTAAAAATGTGGACTCGGTAAGTTTTTTTACCAATCCTTAAATATACAACGTCATATCTAGGCTTCTACTTATCGAATAAGGGCATCTTTTGTCATGCCTCTTGAAAGACTGTTTATGAAGATTATATAAGTGATAAATATATAATATTAGTCACACGCCTTTATAAAATTCAATAACCTTGTTCTTCCTCCAAAATGTTTTCTTGGGATATGAAAAAGTCGGTCTGCGGGAAACCATTCTCCTAATTGATTTAGAGGAATACAGTGAGTGAACGAAATGTGCAGAATTGCTGAAATTTACTTTTGGGAAAGACTCAATCCAATAACATCTGTAGTTCTCATGATGCGGACATTTAAACAAAAGCGCGGCACAGCACTGAGAAACAGACCGGCGTGCCGTGGGAGTCTGCAGGGGATAGGGACGCTGCGTAGTGGAGACAGTCAACCGTCAATATTGAGAACTGACAACATAGCTATGAAAAGGCTGGGTTAGCGGTGGGGTGGGGGTAGTTAAGATGATGGAGGGAAATTTCCCCTCCCCATTCCCCTCCGGCAATCCGCGCAGGTCGTTATCAACGCGGCACTACTATAGGCAGGAATTTCCTTTCCCGTCGGAAAGGTTTTTTATCTACCCGCCGTATCTTTAAATAACTTACGGAAGTGATTTATCATATCATTCGAGAGAAATAAATTAAATTCCATTCATCATAATCGACACTTCTGTGCTTGTAATAAGGCAGCAAAAAGCGCGATATTTTGTGAAAATTAGGTTAGGAGGTTTGAAAAGTTTGGTTAGATCATATGCGAAAATTACGATATGGGAAAAAGAGGTCAATATTTTTCTGATCGCCTCGTTACGAATAGGGTACCTAAATTTCCACTCAAATAATACGTTTGAAAAGGTGTAATTTAAATTTAATTTGTTTAAATAACAATGTAAAAGTTTAAATTTTAATATTATAAACCTTTCTCGGGTCGATTTAATCATACAGTTTTGATCCCGGCAGTATATTGGCAAATGACTGTAACGGAGCATAACGGCCGCGTTGTCAATTTCTCAGGTTTTGCCAATGAATGTTTCAAAGCAAGAAATATTATGCGACTGCTACAAACAAAGCATTCCAAAACATTCATACAAAAGAGTCGAACACTTCATTTGCAGCGCTTAAAAAACCAACCTAATCACTTGAAAATCACCCCGGTATCAAGTGAAGCTTCTTAGCACGCTTCATTATCAATTGGTAAAACTTCGAAGACACTCAACATAGGTGAAATAATACTACGTCCTGCGTCTATTGAAATCTGTGAAGTCATGCGTTGTGATAAGTTTACAGATACATTAAGAGCAATTCCTCTGTCGCATGGCTCTGTCTGATGCCAAGTTGAGATTCTTTCTGAAGAGCGTAATTGATAAATAATATCAAAAGTGCAATGGTTTCCGTTTACTAGAGTCGAACGCTTATTTGAATCAATATGGGAAGCCAAAGCCGTTTATATATTACTGCAGGTATAAATCCTTCGTATTAGAATCAGGGTTTTCTGTTATAGGAATCCAAACTCAGCAGTTTTGTTATGCTCGATTATGTTGGTGAGAGGGTAATTTGGAACGCAGTGGAAGCCGAAGCACTAGTAAGTCAGCGAGTGGGGACCAGTAGAGAGAAGAACGTAAAAAATGAAAAAGATGAAGATTATTAGTATTAGTAGTATATTAGTATCCTCCTATATGTTATATCCTCCTCCTCCTCTGTAAGGAACGTCTATATATAATGGTGTTATATCCTCCTCTATAAGGAACGTCTATATATAATGATATAAAATTGAATATCTGTTTGTCTGTCTGTTTCCTATACATTCACACACCCTTTGACATATCGGAACCAAACTTTGCAAAGTGACTTCCTATGACACTACGGGTAACATCGTGTACCCGGAACCCATACAACCACCCCGCACAGACAAACAGACGGATATACAGCGGGTCCTCATATATCGATTTGTTTTCTTTATTACGGTGTAGCCCCCGCACAGAAAGACACGGATATACAGCGGGTCCTCATATATCGATTTATTTTATTAAACTTATGTGAATTAAAAGAATAAACAATATGAATTAATCATAATATCGTAGTTTGATTTTTAAATTTTCAGAAATCGCGATGCTCTAGGTTTCAATAAACTGTTATTAGAAGCCCGAGCAACGCAGGGTACTTAAAGCTAGTTAGTTGCTAAAAACATTTGAACATGACTAATTCCATGAATAAATGCTGAGCTAAAAACATACTTTAGGAAAGATATGTAAATTTAAATTTTACCAAACCTTTCAAATTATTATATTTTTTATTTCCAGCTACTATGCCAACAAAAGAATGCGTATGAAATTTGCCATATTTCGGCGTTGCATGCGTAAATAATCTGATTGCATGTAAAGCAATCGACGAATAGAGGCATTGTAATTATTACATTACGTTCTTTATAGTTACACTTAAAATATCGCAAAGAAAACACTGAAAATGAAAAACACGTCGCTTTAAGAAGCCTTCTCCTACGCCACGTACTTTGGAATATCCCTCACCTTACACACGAATGAGTAAGATAACGAGGGTTTTTAATTTATGCTGATTTATGTAATCACGAATATATTCGAAGTTACGGAAACAACTTCGGGCTCCTGTAATCATGTTGAAAATCAGTACGAATCACGAATGTCTTGATTGTTTTCCGTAATGTACGATTTCATCATGAGCAGGTAAGCTGCAAATAAGAAAACATTGTTTGTGTACATTACGTTTCCAACAATGGAATTTTATCGTATTGCTCCTAAAAAGAAATAACTAAATTGAATTTTGATTAATAAGTCTTCGCTTCGTTACACTGCTTGCACAATATTTCTATTCATAGAATGACCATTACGATAAATTTAAACACGCAACCGCTGACGAAGTCGGCCACTATATACGTGCTCATGCGGCCATATCTCGATTTACACAGTACTTGATGTACACGGTTTCGGATGTACAAGGTCAAGAAAAACAGACTATCTCTCGATTTATCCCGCATCTCCTTGTCAGTTTAAAATTACAATCTCCTTATTTGCTAATCTAATTATTACTTACTAATGCGTCGTCACAAACGAATTCAACAAAGACAACCTAATTTTAAAGTTTGCATAATTACAACTTTTGTTTACGTTTATATCACTGCTATATGTTTTGATTCTATTCAACAGAAATGACCAATTATTTGTGTCTGTTTTTCTGTGCTAAGTTTTTCGTGTTTCAAAGTAACAAATTTCCCATTTGAAAAGCCAATGCGAATACATATTTTGTTACTTTGGTAAGGATTTTGAAATTACAATTTAAATTTAAATAACACTTCGAACAAACTAGTGATTATATGATATAACATGCATCGTTAAATAATTTTATCAATTTTGCTGTCCATTTAAATCTAGGATTTTCTTAATTTTCTGATTGGTTTGTTTGCTACCGTAAAGGTATTCTCCTGGCAGAAGTTACGAGTTTCACATTTTGATAGTCAAGTTAAATATTAAGTACAATCAGTACGGATTTATACCCTTACACCCTATCGCCCATCACTACTCATACATTCATCAAGTATTCTCCAACTGATTTCTAGTCGGTAGCGTAGTGGTTAGAGAGTTGGCCTTCTACGCAGCGGTTCCATCTTCGAATCCGACGGAAGTCGGATTTTTTAATCTGGGATCGTCCCGTTCCCTACTTGGAGGAAAACGTGCAGGTCAGTGCTCCGTCCTTCGGAAGGGACTTAAAGCAGTTGGCCCCATTGGTGCTCTTCTGTAAGAGTAGGCTAATGCCTGCACCGGGTTTTCCTTTTCCCTTGTGTTGATTAGCAAAAATACACAAAAACAAACCATCAACCTAATTTCTAAACTCTTAAACAAATGGTAAAAATACCAAGTCCCATGATAAATAATGAACTGGTAACAATATATGAAGCCAGAGTCTATATAAATAAATATGTATATATATATATATATATATATATATATATATATATATATATATATATATATATATATATATATATATACATACATATATATACGTGTCTCTTCGACGCCCTCAGCAGCCTGCCAGCTTGGTCCTCAACTTGGTAAGTGTCCGCTGGGCTTCCCTCAACACCTTGTTGCCACCCTCATCACTACCTTTTCTTTTCCTTTAGTTAATATATATACCGTCCTTTTTTCTCCTTTTTTGTCTATATCTTTACGTTTCTTTCCTGTCGTCTTTTCCTCTTATCTTTCTCTTCCACCATGGAACTGACCCGTCTCCGTTATCATCTCCGTAGACACATTACCCTCAACTGCCAGATTGAATTCCTCAACTCCTGCCTTGCACTTGGACTCACCCCCAAATGCCTCACCATCAGAATTCCTCTTTCAGGTCTTCCTCCCCCTATCCGCGCTTCCCTAGCCCTCACGTATCACCTCGCCTCTATCCACATTATCCGTTCCACCATACACCATTATACCACCCTTTCTAACTCCCACTTCGCTAATTGTAAATCTCTCGTTCTTTATCTTCGTCATTCTTCGCAATCCATATCCGACCTTCGTGCCGCTTTCCTTCAAGCGGCTAATGATATCACCGCACATCGCAACAGACTTCTCCGTAAACTCTCTCTGCTTTGCGTCCGGCACCTCAAACTTGGTCTTCCCCTTCCGTTCATAACAGCTGGCGAGGTCAACAAACCACCTCCTTCCCCGCCACTCATCGGTCAAACTCCCTGTCTTGCGGACCTCCTGGGATTCCCAACGCCACCATCACTTCATATCCTGAAAAAGACCCACACTTTCCTAACCTGCAAACCTATGAAGCGCTCATATTTTTCGCACACTCCTGCCACCACCTCTTCATCTTGCCAACCAGATGAAGTCTTGAACCTTTCCTCCCACGTACTTACCCCTGCCGAGAATGAACTCCTCTCACGCGGCCTTTCCTTTTGTCCCACCACCAAATTTGATCATTTTCGCCTCCTTGCCGACGTCCAGTCCTTTGCCCGCACACTACGTCTAAAAACTAACCCTCCCAAAGAAGACTCTCTCACCTCTGCCAACCCAAAACTCCCTCCCGCCTCCCACCTACCTTTTCCGTCTTCAAACCTCCTTCCCAATACATTCCACCCACCCTTCCTGCCCTACACCCGGTCGAACAATACCTCAATTATATCCTTTCCAGAATCACCCAACCTAACTTTTCCGATCTTATCGACCATACAGATAATCTTACCAGACGTGAAAGGCATGCCATTTCCACACTCAAACATCTTGACCATATCATCATCCTCCCTGCCGACAAGGGCACCACCACAGTTGTGATGGATCGTGCCAAATATAACGATGAAGCCGAGCGCCAACTTTCTGACGAAACCTCTTACCATCACCTTACTTCCAACCCCACAGACCACCACTCCTACCAAATTTCGTCCTATCTTCATTCCTCAGGCAAACAGGAAGGCCTTTCCGATTCCGCCATTGCTCTAATGATCCCCAACAAACCCCGCACACCCACATTCTACCTTCTCCCTAAAATCCATAAACCCAACATCCCCGGCCGCCCCATTGTTGCCAGCTTTAATTCCCCTACAGAACGCATCTTCGCCTTCGTTGACTCCCACCTAGAACCTCTCATTCGTCAATTCCCTTCCTTCATCCAAGACACTAACCACTTTCTCAAACGTCTCAAACACCTCCCCTTTCCTCTCCCACCCAATACCATTTTGGCCACTATCGATGTCTGTTCCCTCTACACAAACATCCCCCACGATGATGGACTCTCTGCCCTTAGTAAACTCCTGGACTCAAGACCACCCGACGCAAGACCTTCCTCCCATTTCTTATTAGACTTGGCAGCAATGGTGCTCAAATTGAACAACTTCTCTTTCGATGGTCGTCACTACCTTCAAATTAGAGGCACTGCGATGGGCACCCGAATTGCGCCTTCATATGCCAATTGCTACCTTGGAGAATGGGAAAGACTCTTCCTCAACGTTCCACTCAGACCACTTTTGTGGCTGAGATACATCGACGATGTCTTCCTCATTTGGACGCATGGACCTGACTCTCTCCTTTCCTTTCTCTCGCGTCTCTCCTCCCATCCTTCACTGTCCTTCACCCACCAATCCTCTACCTCCCACATCACATTCCTGGATGTCGATCTTTACCTTCAAGACAGCCAAATCCGCACCTGTGTTCACATCAAACCCACCAACAGCCTCCAATACCTCCACTTTGATAGCTGCCATCCCCTTCATACCAAAACCTCTATCCCCTATGCCCTTGCTCGTCGAGGATGGAGGCTTTGTTCCGATAGAGCATCCCTTCTAGAGTATTACTCTGTCCTCGAGGATGCTCTTCTCAAACGTGGTTACCCTCCAGTCTTGGTCCGCGAACAGATCCATAGGGCGATGACGCCTACCCACATTGGATCTCATCCTCACACACCCACTATTCCTGCATCTACCCCTCAACTCACTCTTACGACACTTTTCCATCCTGGTATCCACGAAGCTCTCAAAACAATCCTTCATGCTGCCCACCCAATTCTTACCTCTTCCTCCCATCAGTCCCTCTTTATCAACCTTTTTGCCAATCCTCCGCTCCTCTCCTTCCGCCGGCCCCCAAATTTGGGAAATATCTTGTGGAGGAAGGAACTTCCCACTTCTACCACGCTTCTTGCAATAGGTTCCCACCCCTGCGGAAAACCTCGCTGCCTCACTTGCCCTATCCACCTACCATCATCTTCTTTCTCGAGTCCCTCCACCAACATCACCTACCCCATCACCTCCAGAAGCAACTGCACCACCCGTAACGTCATTTACCTCCTTACCTGCACCCTTTGTCCCGCGTTTTACGTAGGCCTCACCAGCAATCCGTTAAACATCCGAATGAACGGTCACCGGAATAGCGTTTCTCTCAGACGCCCCCTCCCAGTTGCATTACATGCTAATACCCACAATGTCCCCTTTAATAGTTGCTACAATGTTAGGATTATTCGCGCTTTACCCTATGACACTCCTTCCCCCCTTCTCCGACACTGGGAACTAGCACATATCCATCTTCTCGACTCTTTCTCTCCGCCTGGCCTCAACCTCCGCTAACCCTATTAGCCCCTTACAATGTTTCTTTGTTACTTTGTAACTATTCGGACTCTACCTCATCACACTCCCTCTTTATTGGCTATCCACCCCTCCTACTCCCCACCTCCTCCAATCATCAACCTTCCCACATCACCCTGTCATTCCCCGCCCAGTGTGTCACTTTACGTTACTCTTTCGCTGAAGAAGGGCTTAGGCCCGATAAGCTTGCGTGTGTTTTTGTTTTCGTGTGTTTTACGTGTCTCTTCGACGCCCCCAGCAGCCTGCCAGCTTGGTCCTCAACTTGGTAAGTGTCCGCTGGGCTTCCCTCAACACCTTGTTGCCACCCTCATCAACACATTTTCTTTTCCTTTAGTTAATATATATATATATATGTATATATATATATATATATATATATATATATATATATATATATATATATATATATACTGTCAAAGAATAGATGAATAGACGACAGATTACTATTAAAAATATATTTTTCCAAGTTATCGCTCACATATGAAAGATAGGAAATACGATTAAACATAACCGAAAGAAAACCTAGAGGCTGACGTATTTCCATATTTTATGCGCATTTCTCTCGTCTAAGTATTGCTACTAACGTTTTATTCATAAATCCCATATAGATTTTACTGTATTTATCTCATCGTCAAAAATTTTACCCGTAGAGCAGTATTTTATTGCAGGAAGGAAATCATTATAAATAGCTGCTTCTTACATATATAGGATATATATATATATATATATATATATATACTAGTAGATGGTGCTTGCATACTGCAAGCATTTCATCTCACCTTGAAAAACCATTCATTTTTCAGATAGATAGATATTTCATCATGAGAAATATTTCTTTAATTCTAAATATTTCTCCTCTGGACAGGTTTTCGTTTTTTCACTATGGAAAATTAATAGAGTAAAACTATCGCTAATTTTTGCAATTTTAGGAATATTATACTTTTACCAAATTGAGTTAATAATGCCACACATTTCTGCCAAATTTTAAATTTATAGTACAATTATAAGTGAAATAACATTAATCTAATTTAAATAATTTGTAACGGCCAAAATAACAATTTTATGGATAAATTGAAAAGTTTATTCGTTTACATATGTTAACCTCTAAATAATTTTAAATTTTCACCTTCCTAACTTGTGGCGTAGTGTCTAAGCATCTACCAATTTGTTTAAAATTTAAGATTTTTTAACTGCCAAACAAATAAAAATATCAAAATTTCTATGATTTCTATTTCGTTTTTTTACAAATCCTACCTCTATAAAAAATTTCAGCTCTGTAGCCCATTTTTAAAAAACATAAACCTTGAACATTTGTTTAAACAATTGCAAATTTTTAGCGGCCGCATTTTTGCATTTTTTCAAGATTTTCGTTTTTTTAGTCGGTTTTGCACAAAATACTACCTAAGAAAACAATTTTGAATCTCCAACTCAACTGGAAGTGCCTAAACATTAGTATCCTCCTATATGTTATCTCCTCCTCCTCCTCCTCTGTAAGAAACGTCTATATATAATGATATATATATATATATATATATATATATATATATATATACTAGTAGTTGGTGCTTGCATTCTGCAACCATATCATCTCAACATAAAAAACATTCATTTTTCATATTTCATCATTACAAATATTTTTCTAATTCTAAATATTTCACCTCCAGAGCGATTTTCATTTTTCCCTTGTGAAATATAATAGACTAAAACAATCCCAAAACTTTGCAATTTTAAGAATTTTATACTTTTTCCATTATGGGGTACTAATGCAACACATTTCTGCGAAATTTTAAAGTTGTAGTACTTCCGGAAGTAAAAAAATATTTTTCCAATTGTAAAAATTTTTAACATTTTTAACGGCCGCCGCAATATGTTTATTTGTGCAATTGCATTACTCTGCACATAACTTGAAAATTTCAGCTTCCTAGCTCATCCCGTAATGTCTAAACAGTTATCTATTTGTTTAAATTTTAGAATTTTTAACTGCCAAACAAATTAAAATATCAAAATTTGTATAGTAAGTATTTCGTTTTTTTACGAATTCTACTTATTAAAATAATTTCAACTCCGTAGCACATGCGGAAATACATAAACTTCGAAAATTTGTTTAAACAATTGCGAATTTTTAGCGGTCGCATTGCTGCACTTTTTCAAGATTTTCGGTTTTTCTAGTCGGTTTTGCACAAAAGGCTACCTAATAAAAAAATTTCGAATCTCTAGCTCATCTGGAAGTGCCTAAACATTAGTATCCTCCTATATGTTATATGTTATCTCCTCCTCCTCTCGAAGAAATGTCTATATATAATGATATATATATCATATAAAATCTAAGGTACTTGCAGAAATGCTACAGAGCTGAAATTTTGTTGAAGATAGGTCACTGGGTTAAACCTCAGAAAAAATCCAATATTTTGGAAAATGTTATATTTAAGGGGTGTTTTTGAACCCAAAGTACAATTTTAAACACCCATAAGAAAAGCATTTAAAACTCTACAGGGTTACATAAAATACATTTTTTTTAATATTTAAAATTAAGATACAAAGTCGAGTCATACACCGTACTGTAAATGAAAAATGAAGTTTATTTTTCTTGAAAACAGAATTCAAATTCATGCTGAATTTACATAAAAATGAGATTTTAATCAGAAAATTATGAATTTTTTTCGGTCTTCAGCAATGAAAAATATAAACTACCATAGCAACGACTCCAAAGCATTTCAATGGGAATTGATTTTCCATTCTTCAAGAGCATTGATTTGATGCTTAGACTGCTTTACAATCCATATGATTTCAACCAACGACGTATACATATGATGACGTGATAATTTTAAATTAATTTTTTTATCCGGATACGCACTAAAAGGCACGGATGGTGAAACCATTACCATAGCACACAAAATATTCTAATTTTACATAAATTATAGTGTAACATACATGTATTGTCTTAATGATGATTCTAGTTATTGCTTAAAAAGGGCGATCAGAGCCATGAAACTTGAAATTCGAAAACTTGGACGTGGGCCGATTGCCAGAGAATTTAGAAATTCCGGGTAGATGTCTTAATTTCGTAGAAAATGAAAAATTATATCTTATTTAAATGAGTAGTTCAAATGCTGTCGCGTTGATTTTATTACCAGTTTAAAACTTGGTGTATGGTGATTTTTTAAGCGCTTGCAGTATGCAAGCACCAACAACTCGTTTGCAAAATAAGAAAATTTATTTTACGTTTCAAGTCCTCAGGATCAGTTGTAATTGGAAACATAATGTGACGCTTGAGTCGATGGTGAGGAATAGCGAACTTGGGACTCACTCACGCTTGGGGTCGCGTAAAGCTTGAATCGATCGATCACTCCTGGATGGCTCGGCACTTAGCTATCCATTTCGCGTTGTTCTATTATTTCGGAGGTTCTCTGTTATTAAACTTTTATCTACTTGATTCCCAGGAACCTAGCAGTGGGTTGTCGAGAACGAGCCCGGGTTATGCCGACATTGCTCCAGGTTTACCTCGAACGACTTTTTCGTTGGAGAGACTTTCCACATCGACGGTCTAACACTGTCGGTAACATAAATACTTTCTCTCTCTTGAAAGGGTTGTCTCCTCCGCATGTTATATGATTTATCGGATTCAAGTGTCGGCATTTGTGAGAGAATGCATTTTTATGGATGTAAGACGGTTGTTAAACGCTGAAATAGCTTTTGTCACTGAGGAGCCGTCCAAAGCAAATATTTTATGACGTGATATTTTCTATGATCGAGGATTCAATGTGAAAATACCGCATTCGTACAAATTTAAGAACATATACACGGGAATAAACCTCCTCAGATAATTCTTTTCCTCTCCGAGCTAACAAAGAGCTTTATTTATCTCTGAAATAAAACATTCAGGTAATTATAATTAAAAAATTTTAAATACCTAATAACAAATGAAATCATGCAGGAATCCACAGCTCCATAGGTATTCAAGCGAGTAATTTCTCAATACCATAATATCGAGTATACGCTATCTAACCTGAGTGAATATAGGCATATATAAATTGCCACTTTTGCAACACGAAAGGAGAAGTAATGGTATAATTTAACTTATACTGAGAAAAACCGTGCCTAGACGATAAATTAAACAGTCGATGCAAAAGAAATTGTTAAGAGTTATCATACGGGATTTGCAATCACATGGAGTTTCAATCAGATTAAAACTTGTATTTTTCGTATGCATAATATCAAAGAGAAATCAAAACATAGTCCTGAATAGATGAAGTGTAATTATTATTTTTTAAGTCACTACTAGCATCTGAAATATTCTAAAGCCGATTGTCCCGAAACTCGAGAAAATCATCAGCGGTAGGCAATATCTAAAAATAGGAACAGTTATTAATCATTACTTCCCTCCACTCGAAAAAATTTTTAATCTGCCGTATCTTTAAATAAATTATGAGAGTGATTTTTAAAATTTTTCGAGAGATATAAATTTAATTCCAGTCGTCATAATCGATTCTTCTTTTGTGGTAATATAGCAGTAAAAATTGGCTGAAGAGGCTTGAAAGGTTGGACTAGGTCATATGCGAAAGTTACTATATTCTGCTGCTTGTTTCGTTACGAGGATGGCATCTAAATTACCACTCAAACAATATTTTTTAAAAGAGTGGTTTGTAATTTAATATGTTTGAATCAAAATGTAAAGTGCTCAAACAAACAAGATGGAAGGTCGAGGAAATGACGTGTTATGTATTTGCGTATAAATCTGAAAAAAAATCTTGACATTTGAGGAGAAAAAATCCTGTACTTGACCGAGTTCGATTCCCGTTCAAGTACAGGATTCTTTCTCCTTCTCAAATAAAATTTTTAATGGAACTCGAGCAACAGAACATAATTACGGGCCATGTCCAACAGAAAAATGATCGGTGAATTTAGAATTCAGGAGGAAAAACTGAAGGTGACAGGAAAAGAGGAAGTAGTCGTTGATTGATGTCGAATGTTCAGTTGACAGTTCAGTTTTAATTTTGTCCGAATTCTCTGCGTCGATTACTCTTATCACCGGCGGTCTACGGTCTAAGAGCAAGGTATTCGCATTTTTATTAGTAATACATAGGACATATTTTAATTTAAACTTTTCACAATTAGATCTCGCAATTTAAATGCTTCAATCGAAACTTATAACGCATGTTCTTAAAAACCACAGATAAATATTAATGCGACAGACATACCGTGTTATGGATTCATGAATTTACAGGTATTGATTAGGCTAATTTTAGCGATTTACAAAACTAAGATAATGCTAGAATAATTTCAGGCACATCATGCTATTCTATCAAAATTTAACGAGTTTTTAGAGAAATCATTGTGCATCATATCTCCGGAATGAGAAAACGATCGATAATGATGAAAATTGCCGAAATAAGAGCAAACGAAAATTATAATTGGAAGAAATCGTTGTTAAAAATGTCTCTTTACTCTCAGTCGCCTAATACGTTTTAAAATGTGTTTTCCAAAATTAAATTCTATCTAAAATTTTAGATAGCAATCCCTATAGGAACAAGATGGAAAAGTATAATTCATAAATGAAATACACAGAGATTTCAAATGCATTCTTTATGGAAAATGGGTATACGGTTTCGAAAGATTCGGCAATTCTTGAATTTTTATCTCCGAAACTATAACTCGTAATTATATGGTACGACGGAAGTTTTATGGTAAATGTTGTCCTCTATCCGAATAAATTTTTTGATCTATACCCCACAGAGCATACATAGCAAGGGAGAGAAGAATATGGATTTATAATTTTTTTGTGATCGATGTAAACAAAATATGTGATATTATGCTCGGGATTTTCTCGATTTTGATTCCTGAAACTATAACCTTTTTAATAACAGTGACCACCTGAACTTCAGCCAATTTCTTGCATCCCACCTAGGACCTTAATAAAGACATTTCGCAACCCAAAACATTCTCTTTCCTGCTATATATTGAGTTTCAATTTTTTTGGGTCAATAACTAATCGTAAACCTTTTTGCGATTCACCTAAAATCCCTTTTCGGCCCACCGGTTGAGAAACGCTGACCTAAAGAATCACATCAGCAGCCCTTCCAGGAGCTTGTAGAATATTAAAATATGTTCAATCGCCGTCCAGCAGCATTTTTTGACCCATCAGTTCCTGTCTATCTATTTACATGGTGTAAAAACCTGACTTGAACGAATTACGCCATCATGTTGCATAAACATTTCATTTATGTTTGCAAGGCCTTCGTTCTAGGCCGGGTTAACCATTAGGCGGACTAGGCGGTCGCCTAGGGAGGCAAAATTTGGGGGACGACAAAAAACCAAATTCTCGTTCAAATAAACAATCCGAAACAGTTGCAAACAGTCCTCGACAGTTGGAGATTAACCACGTGTGAAGGTCACAAAAAATAGTCGAAAACCGAGCATTGTAGCAGTAGGACCGCTCTGAAGACTTTATGCGCACAGGTTATGATAATTGCAAACTGTTGTTGGATTGAACCTACTGACGACCCAAAAAAGGGCTTTTGAAATATTTTGTAAACATCGCAAGTTCGAACAGACGCAAATCGGAGCGCAGGTGTAGAAATATAATTTATTATTAATTATTACCATCGTAAATACGCTGTGGCTGAAATTTACAGTAATTCTTTGCCACTCCGCTTTTTTTGGTATGGTTTTTGTTTCCATCAATTTTTCATTTTTTGCACACAATAGTAAAATATTTTTTCATCTTCAGTTAAATTTGCGGCTCTTTTATTAATATTTGCCATTTTTTATAATGAAAATCGGAATTGAATTAATTGAGAGCTCGAAAAAGTGACGCTCAGATTAAATAACCTTATACAGCAGACATGGTAAAAGTGCGGTTCTTTTGTAGCCTCGCGGCTCGCGGGGGAATGTTATCCATCTTTTTCCTGAATCAATTTTATCTTAACCTCCCGAAGGCATGTTTAAATTTTCGCCGAATCCATGCAACCTATTTATCAGAGTTGTTAAAGAATAATTTTTTTTGCTACTTTCTTTCCTTAGTTTTCCTTGTGTTGCATTTTCAACCCATTATCACAGTTCTCGCTAGTTCTCGCTTGAGTGCGGCTCTTAATATTTTTGAGGATGCTATGTGCGGATCGCAGACCCAAATGTCTGGCAACCTCTGTTATATAGGTTACAAACTCCATATAGATACAAGTACCGTGCCATCGTTAACAAAGATATTTACGTTAGATATCAAATTACGGACACGTTGAACCCCAACATTTGTAAAAAATTTATTAAATGTTCTTAGCCCTCAAGATTTGCGGTATTTCCAGAAACGTAGTTCTAAAAAATGAAATTTAAAACGACTGCTGAGGATTTCAAGTATAATTTATCTATAGTGTAGGGTCATCAAGGCCCGTGGCGTAACGGATAACGCGTCTGCCTACGGATTAGAAGATTTCAGGTTCATAACCTGTCGTAAAATATTTTCAAAAATTTCGTCTTCATTGCGACCTTTTTCACCTGTCGTAATAAGTTTTTCACATTCTCTTAATAATTATCGCAACGAGAATATAAATATTTCACAATTCGTGATGGCACGATTGATTCGATGAGTCACAGTTGCAAACTCGAAATAGAATTAAAAAGAAACAAAAAAACTCATTGCGAAATGAGACTACGGGTATGTCAAAACCGACCCTCGGCGAAAGTCTTTCATTGCGCGAAATAGAAAAAAGCGAAAAAACTTCTATTCTGCACGTGTCCTTGAGACCTGCTGAAAGGAAACCACTGAGTGCGACAACTTCATAGAATGCGTTATTGTCTCATAATTAAAATCTGAACCGGTTTAGGTGGAGATTCGCACTACGTCACCAGTAGAGGGTAGAGAAGTCTATGCAACGGATGAAGGAAATTCTCTCGAGTTACGCATAAATGTATAAGATAAAGATGGTTTTTAATTTCTGCTGCTTTATATATTCGAAATTAGGATTGCATCTAAAGACTCCTGTCATCCCAATGAAAATAAGTGTAAGTCACGATAGCCTACGCTGTTTTCTGTCAAGTACGATTTCATCATTAGCAGGTAATTTGTAAATAAGAAAAACATGTTCGTGTGGATTACGTTTTCAACGATAGCATTTTATCGTATTGATCTTCAAAAGAAATAACAAAATTAGCGGTAGTGTTATGATTTCTATTATTCTTGCTACCTTGGCAAAGTCGCTCAAGAAGAAGGTTACCCTTCACTGATTCACAAATCGAGTAATATTTCCCAACCTTCGTCCCTCAAACCTTTCTTATCATTAATCCTATGCGAGAACCAACCCCTTTCATTTCGTCAAAACAGGCTTCAGTAGACATCTCTCGGGTGCGAGACCCTTTTTTCATTCCTAAAGTACATTCTCTCGTGGCGAAGGGCAATCCCCTTCCTCCGTTAGAACTTTCCGAGGCCTGCTCCAGTCAGAAGCGTCGAATGCGACACGAGAGATGATGGAATGGTAGAGGAAACCTCGAACTTGCTCACGCCTAGATGACTCGGCACTTTGGTGTACGTAGGTTTCCCCACATTTCTCGAGGTTTACCTCGAACGACTTTTTCGTTCGAGGGCTTTCCCACATCGACGGTCTTAAACGTTTCGTAGTTTTAAGACTTATTCCCTGTCGAATATATAATAACCACTGTTTTGTAAAGCTAAAAAAGAGACGTAATGACATGAATTAGCATGTAACAAGAATAACCATGACTACGCGATAAAATATACGGTCGAGGTGAAAGAAAATAATAACGGCAATCCTACGGGAGTCGCAATCCCTCGGAATTGTCATAAGATTATAACTCATATTTGACGTACTTATAATGTCATAGAAAAATGAATACATATTCATGAATAAATGAAATATTAATATTAAAAATTTATTTTTTTAAAGTTGCTGTTCGCGTATGAAAGATAGGATGCACGATTAAACAAAAACGAAAGAAGACCCTGGTGCTTACCTAATTCCTTTTTTATTCACATTTCTCTTTTAAGAATTGTTTCTAATGTCACTGTCGTAATCACATATCGTTTTTCCTGTATTTATCTCATCAGAATTGTTACCTGTAGACAGGGCCAGTCCGAAGTAACGGCAAGCCGGCCAAGTGCCCGGGGCGCCAAAGTCTTGGGGGCGCTATCCTGATCATCTATCTATACATTACTTGAAAGTGAATAAATATTGGATACCAATTAATATCGCGAAAAAAGCTGGAATCTTTTTGGCAGTCCTTTGATTTATTTTGCTGACAATTTTTACAGAGTGATGGATAAAGTAGCATCTGTTTTGTAAATATATAAACAAACATTTAAGAAAGGGGGCGCCATAATTCCTCGTTCCGCCCCTGCCTGTACAGCGGCATTGCATCACCGGATGGTAATATATAAAATTACATTTCCAATTAATACGGTTGTTATTAGCCTGGGCAGATGCCAAATTGAGCTGAACGTTTTATTTGGAATCGATTCGTTTCATAGATTTGCTGCCTCAGCGCGAGGTTTCAACAAGGTTCCCCTCTTCCAATTAACACAACGAGTACTTCTTCCTTTTCCCCTGAACCTCAACTCCTCTGCTTTGCATACATCGAATAGAATGAATACTCCGTCTCTCCCGGTCAGTCAGTGTAGATATCATTATGCTCCTCTTCCGATTCAAGTTCTCGCAATCTGCTGCATTTGGAAACGTACATATAATGTGACGCGTGAGTCGATGGTGGGGAAAAGCGAACTTGGAACTCGCTCACGCGTGGGGTTGCTCAAAGCTTGAATCGATCACTTCTGAACGGCTAGGCACTTACCTATCCATGTCGCGTTGTTCTATTATTTCGGAGCTTCTCTGTTATTAAACTTTTATCTACTTGATTCCCAGGCACCTAGTAGTGGATGGTCTGAAACGATCATGGCTTATGCCGTCATTATTCGAGGTTTACCTCGAATGACATTTTCTTTGGAGAGACTTCCCACATCGACAGTCTAACACAGTCGGTAACAAAAATACTTTTTTTCTGTTGAAAGGGTTGTCTTCTCCGCGTGTTATATAAATTATTGGATTCAAGTGTCAACATTTGTGGGAGAATGCATTTTCATAGATATGAGGCGGTTGTTAAACGCTGATATAGTTTGTTCAATGTGGAGCCGTCCATAGCAAATATTTTACGACGTGGTATTTTATATGAACAAGAATTAAATGTGAAAATACCGCATTCGTACAAATTTAAAAACATATTAAGGAGAATAGTAAATCTTCTCAAATAATTCTTTTCCGCTCCGATCTAATACTGAACATCAGTTATCACTGAAATGAAAATCGAGCTAAATACTTTTACAAATATCTAATAACAAATTAAATCACACAAGAATCCATAGCTCTATAGGTATTCAAACTAGTAATTTTACAATATCATATTGCATTAGTAGAATGTAAGATCTGTAACCTGAGTTAATATTAACATTCATAAATGGCCACTTTTTAACGCTAAAAATGAAGGATTGACGTAATTTACCTATACATAGAAAAAATAAAGATGAATTATACAGTGGAAGCAAAAGAAATTGGTAATTATAATAATACGGTAGTCGCAAACCCACGGAGTTAAAATCAGAATGAAACTCGTATTTATCGCATGTATAAAATCAATGAGAAATTAAAACATTCGTGAATAAATGATTTATAATTATCCAACTATTTTAAAGTCACTGCTAACATCTGAATAATAGCAAAGCCGATTAAGCAGAAATGAATTAAAACGTCATCGGAAGATATTTAAAATAAAAAATATCATTAATTATGAGGATTACGTTTCCAATTAATACGGTTGTTTATATTCCTAGGCAGTAGCACAAATTCACTGAACTTCGCTCGGAAGCGAGCCGCTGCATACCTAAGCTGCCTCAGCGTAAACGTTAAACAAGGTTTCCCTCCCCAGATTAACAAATCTGTCACTTCTCTTACTTTTACTCTATTACTCCTCTCTTATTTTCCCCCCGAGCATCACCTCTTCAACCTTGCATACATCGAATAGGACGAAAAACCACGTCTCTCCAGGTCAGTCGGAGTAGCTGTCATTAGACGCCTCATCATCTTTTTACAATTCAAGTCCTCGCTTTCTGCTTTATTTGCAAAAGTAAAATGAAACAGGCGATTCGACGGTGAGGCAAAGCGAACTTGGAACTCTCTCACGCGTGCGGTCGATCGTTAGGCATTTCGCGTGCTTCCATTTCTCTGAAGATATGACCAGTTTAAATTTTAACCTCGTAATGCCATGAAACCCGCAAGAGGGATCTATCGAATGTTCCCTGACCTTCCACACAAAGGTCAACGTATGCCTCTTTTAGTTCGAAGGTAATTACGTACTCTTCTACGCAGGAATCTCCTTGAGTTTCCACGATTCACAAGTTTTATTATGTACTATTGTATTTATCAATCTTTCTAATACCTTGTTCAATGATCTCTCTCTTCAATTAAATGTCTTCTCATATATTCATGCACATTTTTATTTTGGTTAAATTTTTAAAATGTTTCAAACCTCATGTTATGGCATATCAAATTGTTAGGGGAGTTTTCATGTGATTTTAAGTATTCACTCAAACGCTTCCACTCACTCATTCCTTTCTTTAGTACACTAGTTTTGCTTAACGGATCAAAAAGTTTACAACAAAACAAAAAACTGCATTTGCGCTCTTTGAGTAAATTAATTACTTTCTTTTAAAAAAACGCCAAAGCTAATTTCCTATAGGACACCGAAAAAGAAAAAATGCGATGACCAGCATATGTTCATTGGAAAATCAAAACCTCTTTTTAGAGTAGATGGACTCATCGTAATAATATCGTCGATTTCAGAATCTGATAATTTATCAGTCGAAAGAGCTATACTAGCAGCCCGTTTACAGCTACGCTTGCAATTAATTTGTATTAATCTTACCATATTAGTAGTACCTGCGCAAAAGTTTGTTAAGTCAGTCACAAGCCTGCGCCTTAAGAAATTACCTTAGAGAGGAAAATATTGAAGCATAGTCTACCCCTTGGCATTATTTAAGTTTTACGATTTTACAGCAATGTATTAATGCCGTCGTCCCAATGTCACACAGTTACTCAATATTAGACTTATATCACGGTATATTCAAAGGGGAAATATTTAATAATATATCTGGATTGTTGTATTTCATCAACTCCCCACAAGTATAATTAGTATTTACGAACATCTGTTATTGTTGTACACGAAGTATCTGCAATGTTATATTCCAACTACAGACATTTTGCTAAGTCGGTAAAAAATCTGAATGTTTCATTGTCATCTTAGAGAGGAAAATAATGATATACAGCAATTATTGTCAAAGTTTTATGTTAATAATGCTTTAAAATTGTTTCTTTTTATTTAAATAGTATATGTAATTTTCCCATATACAATTGATTCAACCATTTATTTAATTTTTACTCATGAATTGTTACCAAAGCAAATTTTTTGTACTTCCCAATGTGTTATTTTTCATTTATTAATAATAGCCCAAATGCTCCTTATCATCAAATTTCAATCTGATGCGCAGGCCTATTTACGTTAATAAACATTAAATATGTAGAATATAATGATTTTACTCACAAAAAAGGTAATATTCCAGTACTGAAATAATGAAAGAAGATTTTTTCTTTTAGACAATCGTTTAAAACGCCCTCGGTCCACACGCAGTATAATGAATAATGATAATCTGCAATTATTAACGTTGCAATCTACTAGGTTTGACATTGCTACAACTATAATTTCGACGCCTCATAAAAAGTGCGAAGTAAATAACGCAACTCTTTTGTCTATTTGAAGGCTTAATAGATGCTGATTGAATCGGAGGCAATAATGCGGGTCGCCCTGGCGACATCCGGAAAGAGTACGAAAAAGCCATAAAAGAAAAGAAATGCCTATTTCTTACAAATTCTTCCGTGTAACGTCCAAACATTGCAATAATAAGATATTTTATATTTTTAGCCGTCAAATAAAGCCAATACGGAGAAATTTGGTCCATATTTACGTATTTTGATACGGGAAAGAAAACAATCTTGCACCTTGAAAATCGAAAATCCCGTGTAAATTTGGAAAATATAATCGTCTCCCGGAGTCAAATACGGAGCTTTTTCCTGAATGTTTGATTTTTCATAGGACCATCTCATTAGGGTTTAACGATTGTGAAAGTTTCAGCACTTAACTTTATTGTAAAATGTCCAAAGGTTTCGTGACAGACGGACAGACACAGAAAGGCGGAAAGTTGAGAATTATTGTATATGGATATTTTGTTTTAAGATTTACCTCTTCTTCTACATTTAAATTTAAAACATTCAATTCATTTTCACATTTGTTACTTAGAAGTTCATTTAAATTATTTTCGCCTACTGTTAATTCAGTCATTAAGATCAACATCAATAACAATCTCGACATTGTTGTTATCATGGTCCAGTGAGGCTTCGTGGCCGGACGTTATGCCGAACGGCCTTTATGCCGAACGGACGTTATGCCGAACGGCCTTTATGCGAACAGGACGTTATGCCGAACGGGCTTTATGCCGAACGGACGTTATGCCGAACGGCCTTTATGCGGACAGGACGTTATGCCGACAGGACTTTATGCCGAACGGACGTTATGCCGAAGGGGCGTTATGCCGAACGGACGTTATGCCGAACGGACGTTATGCCGAACGGCCTTAATGCCGGCAGAACGTTATGCCGACAGGACTTTATGCCGGACGGACGTTATGCCGTAGGGACGTTATGCCGAACGGCCTTTATGCCGACAGAACGTTATGCCAACAGGATTTTATGCCGAACGGACGTTATGCCGAAGGGGCGTTATGCCGAAGGACGTTATGCCGAACGGACGTTATGCCGACAGGACGTTATGCCGATAGGACTTTATGCCGAACAGACGTTATGCCGAACGGCCGTTATGCCGAACGGACGTTATGTCGACAGAACTTTACGCCGAACGGGCGTATAAACAATTGAACGAGTGTATGGAGAGGTCGGAAGTATAAAATATTGAATGGGTGGATTGAGCCGAGGAAATTATAAAGTTTTGAATGATTAACTTGAACCGCCAAAAACATAAACAATATAACATGTACACTTTACCGCCAGACATCAAAAATCGAAGTTTTAATTTGTACCACAAGTTGAATATGACGTCGTACGGTTAATTTTAACCACCAGAAATATAGTAATCAGTAGTATAAACAATTGAAGTGGTAAAGTGTAAAACACGAAGTATGAACTTTTGAAAGGGTATCTGTACAGCAGTGATTCCCAAACTTTTTCGAGCCACTACCCCCTTGGTTCCATAAATGCATCCCCAACGCTCCCCAATCCTAACCTATAAAAATATTTTTCAGAGTTGCAGATTGCACGACCCAATGAGGAAGATAATAAAAAAATATAATTCAAAACAGTGAAGATTAATTGCACATTTATTTCAAATCCAATAAAAGAGTTATTTTATTTAATTTAACATATTGAAATTACTGGACTAGTGATTCTAGCTTTTCAAAATCTGACAGTCATTTAACAAAAGTCTTATAACTACATTTAGTAACAAGTTTATTTTTTCTGCGAGGATGGGCTTGATGAAATGATGCCAGTTACCCAATGTCCGGTTTAAAGTCGCTTAGAAGGAGTCTTAAATCACCACGTTCAGTAATCTAGAGTCGATTTCTTTGCTTGGAGATGAGTTGGATGACCACACTCAAACCACGTTCCATTAAATATGAAGTTGGGAATTCAATAAGTAGCTTCTTAATCAATGTCCATAGTGCAGCATAGTGATCAGAAAATTTCTTCTGTAACCAAAACTCTTCATAAGATTTCTTAAACTTCGGTTTCAGCTCAATATCATTTTGTAACTCAATTTGATCTTCCTCTAACACCCCAACTTTCTCAATATCTGAAAATGAATTCATCACCCAATCTGGAATTTCCATCAAAAGAAGATCCTTAAATCGTTCAGACATATCTTTATGCAGCGTATCCAAATGGTCACAAAAGACTCGCAGATCATCATCCTGTATCCCACCTTTCTCTTCTAGCTCAGACAGAGAGGGAAATTGGTATAGCTCGCGACGGTCTATATTGCGCTTGAATAGAGTTTACTTTGAAATAAAAGTAGATACTACAGATTTGGCCTTAATAAGGTTGATATCATTTCCTTGCAACTCTAAATTTATTTCATTGAACTTTGCAAATAGTTCGGACAAATATGCAATGTCATACCTGATATCTTTAAGTTTATCACTGAAAAAAGCATCTATCTCTTAAAAAAACACCACAACTGAGTGAACAAGGTTATACAAGCGTCTTACGCAGTTGCCTTTTGATAGCCAACGAACTTCAATATGAAGCAACAAACGTTGAAAATCTTCATCATTCTCAACACACAGCTCCCTGAATAGTCTATCGTTGAGAGCATGGGCTTTGATTTTATTAACACGAATAATGACAGTGTGTAATGACTTGTGAAGGCAATCACTGAGGTTTTTTGCAACCAGATGTTGGCGATGAATGACACAGTGAATGATAAAGACATTTGGTACAACTTTCTTCAAGTACGCAGCACAATCATTGTAACGACCAGTCACTGATGGAGCTCCATCCGTCACAAAAGCAAGTATGTTAGCAAGCGGAATTTTCTTGTCGTTGAAGAACTGCTCAACAACACGAAATATTGTCTCCACTTTAGTATCTGTTCCTAACTGCCTTGTAAACAACAACACTTGAGCTAAACTTTCATCTTTTATAAAGCGCACATAAGCTAGAAGCAAAGATTCATTGACTGGCAAAGTTGACTCATCCAGCTGTAATGCAAATTCTGTTGTCCTTAGTATGATACACAACATATCTTCCACATTCTCAGCCATTTCATCTATGCGTCTTTGAACTGAATTGTTGCTTTGAGTAATACTCTTAATTACTTCATGTGGTGACTTATGTAAAACAGTACTCAGAACCTCACTTACTGCTGGTAGGATGAGTTCTTCACCAATTATATGTGGCTTTCCAGACTTGGCAATCAGCAATGAAATATTGTATGATGCACTCAAACCATCAGTTTTTTGTTGTGAGGCATTACAAAACATACTTGACAGTGTTGGCCGCTTTTGCAATTTGTCACGAAGTGATTGAAAAAAATGTTAAATTCTTGTCTGCCATGTCAGGATGTGCCTTCCTCAAATGTTCAATAAGTCTGGAAGGTTTCATTGCCTCATTAGAAAATACCTATTTGCATATTAGGTACATTGGCAAGTGCTTGTTTGTAGTTGCTGGTATAAATCCATACTTCAGATATTCCACACTATATTGTCTACATTTCCTCTTTGATTTTTCTGCTTCTGCCATTCTTTTTCTGAAACAATTATTTAATGATTAAATTTGAATAAAATAAAATCTGTCCATATCAATAAAATAATGTGTGTGTATTAAACGGAGAGACACGAGTTCGAATCTTAAGCATGTGAATTTATTAAAGAAAATAAAAAAAATAGTAAAATTAAAAAATGACAAATATTAAAACAGAATGTGTTTATATGTTTCGGCCATAAAATAGAGGATTATGGCAGCTAGCCATTTCTCATTCTCGTAATTAAAGTATATGAATTATTTATCAATTGCAACTGGACTGATTATTATTATTAAGATAAGGACAAATAGTATTATCAATTACGCATGATCCTAACTTTTCAAGCCCAGCTTCTGTTAATGATGTCAGTCTCCTGATTTAGTTTATCTTTAATAACGAAAATTAAAGGAACTTCCGCACTGTAAAATCAGTATTTACTTACCAATCACGATCGATATGGTACTTCGAAAACGGTTATTTCTTAAATGTAGCCGAGGAAAAAATCGATCACTGTTCTCTTCGTCTGTAGAAAACACTTGTATTAAACTTCAAATTTCTAGATCAAACAAAGGGAATTAATATGTAGTAATGAACTTAAAGTCAACCTTTACGTATTTTCACTCGAATTATTCAGTATTCACTTCACAAAATATGCAAACGCCATCAGACAGATTTACGATGTGGTCACCAACAAAATCCAAAATGGAACTAATCCTTCGAGAGAGATTCTTTCTACCGTGATCATAATACATCTAACTAAATACATAATTTTTATTAAGCTGCCAAAATTAAGCATATCAAATTAAAACTATTAAGTCAATTAGTCGAGCAATAATTGATTACGCGACAATTGCTCCGATATCAATTGCTTCTCCAACAATTTAATTCGATAATTATTGTGGTGGAACCTGAACAATAGTAAACAGGCGATCAACACACTCAAACGCCTCCCTGCCGCCCCCTTGTTTCTTTACGCCCTAGGTAAACCCACCGCCCCCTAGGGGGCTGTACCGCCCACTTTGGGAACCACTGCTGTACAGCATTACGAATGAACAATTTATCGTGTAATCTGTAGTACCATTCATAAAAACAAATGAACGGGTCAATCATACAACCCGTATTATGAACAATTGAACGGGTAAATTATATTAGCTGTATTATGAACAATTGAACGGGTAATATGAACAACACTAATTATTATCAGCAGAAACGGAAATTGTTATCACCACGAATAAAATTCAACGTAGGCAATATAGGTGTCTTTTGACTGGGAAAAGCATACATAATATTACCAAAGGAATTAACCAACATAAAATGTCATGGCGACCTTAGGATTAGGAAGCGGAAGAAATCGTAATAAAATGTAGGCAATATCTATCGACTGGGAATTACATACAAATTAATAATACACAAGAAAATAGGACTTTGTATTGGTATGGTGAGAAAGGGGAGTGGAACAAATTATAAAAATTATATCTTTGAAAGAAGACGCTAGTGAAAGATAGGACTACTCCTGATAGTGACTGTCGGAACTAAAAATCACTGAGCGTGTAGATTTAACCGAGAGAATTATAAAGTATCGAACGAGTAACTTGAACCACCAAAGGTACAAATAAGATAATGGGTACACTCTCATGGCAGACATCAACAATTGAAGATGTAACTTGTACGGTTAGTTTTAACCACTAGAAATATAGTAGTCCGTAGTATAAACAATTGCAGAGGTAAAGTGTAAAACTCGAAGTCTTAAAATTTGAAAGAGTATGTGTACAACATTAGGCATAAACAATTTATTGTATAATCAGTAGCACCAAACGTATAAGCAAATTAGCGGGTCAATTATTCTACACGTATCACGAACAATTGGACGGGTAAATTATACTACCCGTACCATGAACAATTGAACGTCTACATTATGCTAACTGTATTATGAACAATTGAACGGGTAATGGGAACTAGAGTAATTATAAGCAGAAGAACGGAAAACTTCTATCGCCACGAGTAAAATCCAAAGTAGGTTATATAGGTGTCTATCGACTAGGAACACATACATAATAATACCCAAGGAATTGACCAATATAATATGACATTGTGGCCGTAAGGGGGGGGGGGGGGGCGGAGGAAATGAAAATGAAACATAGGAAATATCTTCCGACTGTAAATTATATACACATTAATAATACATAAGAAAATAGAACTCTCTATTAGAATGATGAAAAAGGGGAGTGAGACAATTTAAAAAATTACATCTTTGAAACAATGACGCAAGTAAAAAATTGGTCTACCCCTGATAGTGACCTTATTAATTGTCATTGTAATCTTTAAATATGGTACATGAACTACTATGCTTTGGAAAACTTATCTAAACGAAAATGTGAATAACATAGTAACCGAAAAATCACTGAAGTCCTAACTCTGCAGGTTGCTCCATTTCTTAAGCTGCTGAAGATTGCTTTTTGTGTCAAAAGGTAGGGGGGATCCGACCACCTCTCTTAACTCCATTTTCCTTTTCCCCCTTCTTCTCTCTCTTTCGTAGGTTTCGCAGGTTTTTCACACTCCCCTTCTTGTGTGGGTGTTTTCCTGCAGTGGGGTTTTCCTAGGGAATAGTCTTCCCTAGTTTTTCCCCGCAACAACAACAATTACCCATCTTTTTTTAAAATCCTATACTTTCCTATACATTTCATTGTATTTTATGTTGCTTTTCATTTTATGTAACCTTTTAGTTTAATTTTTTTACTTGTTGCTATCTAATTGTATGTAACTGACAATGGGTTAGATGGAAGAGGAGACTGTTTAGTCTCAATCTCGCCCTAATAAAGACGTATATCCATCTATCTATCTATACATTTTTAGGCGATTGTCTTATATATCGCAATCGACTCTATGACAATTCATCGCGGCCAATTCGTGACTAGTGAATTCATTACATGGAAAATTCATCGCAAGAAATTTCGTCGTATGAAAAATTTGTAGGAAGATATATTCGCCGCAAATATAGGAATCGTTGAGGAAATGGCAAATTTTCTTCTGTTATTTTCAGGTGTAATCGAAGGAATAGGATCACACTTTTTGTATTAATATTACGAGCGATGATGGACCATGTATGGCAGGGGGTGAATATTTTTTCCAACAAAATATTTTTCTGTTATTTTCACAAATGTTCGAGGGTATAGGATTTCACTTTATGTATTAAAATTGCTAGCTGTTAACGTCGTTTTATGGCGGCGGATGAATATTTTTCCGATCCGTTATATATTCGGCGCGTGCTCGCGTTTTCATATCATAATAAATGTCGTGAAAACTATTGAAGTTATTGGCATGCAACCTTCTTCAAATGTCGATTTTTTAGAATTTTTATACCTGCAAATACAGATTTAGCTTGAAATTTACTATAAGATAACGTTAGAAGTTCAGTGTAACGTAAGTAAAGATTGTTTACTCGCATTCGCATGAGGGGAATTGAGACTTCGCAGTGAGTGTTATAACAGAATGCGAGTAAAAATTAACAGCGCAATATATATTGCACATACTTTCTCATACACGTACACACGTTTGGTCTCACTACACTCTTTGCCCCAAAATTAACTCTGTGTGCTTGGTAATTCACTGCAAATTATGTAAATAATGCGTAGCAACAGAACCAAAGTGGTTGACACCATCAACCTCTCACGTCTAATACCTCTCACTAATAAGCGCGTGGCGTTAAAAGAGAAGTACGGAATTTTTTAAAAGGAAATCCCCGGGTTCCCCCTCCCCTCTGACGCGTGCGCTGAGCGTCTTGTACAGAAATTATTCCACTGGACGATATATAGTAACTTTTTCGGGATATGTGGCTTAGTTAGTATTATTTGTGACATCAGGCTGTGCGTTTGGATGGATCTTAATCGAAATCCTTAGAGCCATTTTTGAGTGAATCGAATTTTGTTTCAAAATGTCCAAGAATAAAGTACACTTAATTGTTGCGTAATATCGTTTATCTCTTCAAAATGTTATTTATGAATGATATTATCCATAAATATAAGATATCATTCGGTTTAGTATAACCGTGAGGCTGTAGTAAGAGTTTGAATGGATCGCGGTGGAGACGTGACGTCATAAGGCTTAGTTAGGTAAGGTAGCTTAGCGTACATTTTAATGTCATTGGACGCCGTGATTTCAAGATACATATGGCTTACGCAGCATTATTTGTGACATCAGGCTCTACAACTGAATTGATTTTAATCAAATTCCCTTTAGCCATTTTGAGTAAATGAAATTTTTCGAAAAATCGTCAAGATATCATTTTTATGAAAAAATGTTCTACAAAAAATGATATATTTCACAAATACGAGATATAATTAGAATTTATGTACGCGTTTGGGCCCTAGAACGGATGGTAGCCCTGCTTTTTTGATACGTTCTAAACATTCATTCCGTTTTGCCATTCTATACTCGCCATACAAACGAAATTTCTTTGAAATTCCTTCAGATTCATAGTTATAGAAAATTCTTGCCTTGATATTGTGGTAGCCCTGCTTATTCGACCCGGTTGAAATGTGATATTTTGGTTATTTATTTATATGAAGATTATATATATTATCGAGAAAAAGAAAGAACTTAGTCATTTCCACACAATTTCGTTGAAATAGGTTCAGCCAATTCCTTCCAAAGTTATAATTACTGAACAGTTTAACTTTGCGATTGTGGCACCTCTACTCAGTTGATCTGGTCCAAATATGGCATTTTGGTTATTAATTTATATGAATATTCTATGTACCTAATTTGGTTGAAATCGGTTATGCCAATTCATCCCTGATATATTCGTATGTACGGGCGGACATCACGAAGATAATAGTTCTATTCAGCGATGACAAAAAGCATTAAAATTGGCGATGCAGGCGCAAAAATTGCAGAAAAATATAAAAACTCATAAATTTTTAGCTTTATATTGGAATTTTATAAAACAATTTAAGGATTTGCGCAAAACATGATATTTTATAACTATAACTATTAGTGACTGGCTGACGAAGGGTAAGGACGTGCCTTTCACTTCCTCCTGCTAGAGCTTCTGACATGCGGGTGACCGGCGCTTTAATAGCAGCAGCTGTAGAGTACCTGTAGCAGTTGTCCTTCCGTAGCTGTATCGTTGTGTAGCAGTAGAAGTGGAGTTGAAGTAACCATACTGATAAGTAGAACTAATAATTATTTATATTGTTTATTGTAGTATCCCTTAATCCCAATATCGTCATTTTTCAGTAGTCGTATTTTCCTAGCACTGTAGCGCCCTTGCTTAAAAAAACTCATATTCAAATAGTAATTGTTTCTGTAAGAACTCTACGCTGTTTGTGTGCTAACTTAACTTGTTTTAACTTGATTATCGCTGTTGGTGTCCTAACTTAAATTGTTTTAACGCTTGCTTGTGTGCCTATTTTGCCTGTTCGCTAACGTTGTTTGTGGGTTGAGTCAGCGTTTCCATTTCACTTTTTACCTGCGTTCCTCTCTAGCGTAGACCTTAAGTCCACGAATTAGTTAGTCACTTAGTATAACCTTAGTTGGAAGTTTAATTTAATTTGTAGCTAGTACAGATTAGTGTTTAGGATGGCTTCACCTCGACGGACCTCCGTCGGAGGGTGGCAATAGCGGAGTCGGCCCTTGTTAGTGTTGGGAGAACGCATCCATCCCCGAGAACTCACCGCTCCAGAATGGCGACTCGGGTGCGCTCGACTGCGAAAGTCGGTGGTGTGATCGAAGGTGTTTGTGGGACCTCTTCGGGAGCTGGGGTCGCTCCTATCCTGAAACCCAACGATTGGAGAGTGGTCTCCAACCGGGGGGATCGTGGGGTGGTCATGCGAAGGCTGGGAGCTGGGAATGCCTCGGCAGACCCTCTTCCAGTTAGCAATCGGTTCGCGGCGTTGTCGGAGGACGACACTTCGGCTGATGCTCTCGCATCCGCTCCCGTCTCTTTGGCGGAGGCTGGATCAATGGGAAGTCGGGGTGGGAAGGGAGGGCTCTTAGTAATAGGTAGTTCTAATGTCCGGCGTGTTATGGCTCCCTTAATAACTCGGGCCCGCCGGGAGGAAGTGACTGAGCGGGTGCTCTCTAGGTGTATACCAGATGGAACGGTCCGCGGTACGGGAGTCGGTGGAGTCAACGGGTTGCTCTAGGCTGCGGACGGTGGTCCATGTTGGGACTAATGACGCCTCGAAGCACGGGTCCGAGGAGATTCTAAGTTCTTTTGAGGACTTGGTCGCCGAGGTCACTGGTGTCCGAGAGGAGTCGGGTTCTGATGTGCAGCTCACCATTTGTAGTATTGTCCCGCGGATTGACTGTGGTTCGGAGGTTTGGAGCCGCGTGGCGGGGCTAAACCAAAGACTATGGAATTTCTGTGTGGGCATGGGAGTCGACTTCGTTGATCTCCGGCCGGTTCTTGGATCGTGTAGGGTACCCCTAAACGGCTCTGGAGTCCATTACACGACCGAGGCTTCACAGGGTGTAGCGTGTAGGATCTTCCACCATGGTAGGTCTTTTTTAGATTAGAGAGTAGGGTAGGGTGTAGGCGTAATAGGAAATTTCATAGGGGTATCGAGTGCAATACAGTTTCTGGTCGCGAAGTGAGAGTCCACCTGCAGAAGCCGTAATAGAGTAGTTAATGCTTCGGGCGATAACGAGAAATTAAATATTGTAGTTTTAAACTGCCGCAGCATTCGTAGGAAGTCTGCCGAACTCGAACACGTAATTCGCACGTTGCATGCTGATGTAGTTATAGGTACGGAAAGTTGGCTAACTGAAGATATCGCTAGCCAAGAAATTTTTCCGAAAAGCTATAGAGTATACAGAAAAGACCGTGCCAATAGAATAGGTGGCGGAGTATTTTTGGCAATTAGTGAAAAGTACGATAGTTGTCAGATCCCTATTATCGATGAAACGACCGAGAGCGTGTGGTGCCGCCTAGGTAAGGATAATTCGAAAAAGATATATTTATGCTCATTTTACAGACCACCTAATGCCAAAGTTGATTATATTTTAAGTTTAGAGAGGCAATTAACCGAACTTAGATCTTTTATGAACGACGGTTATGTGATAATTGGAGGCGATTTTAACTTACCGTTAATCGATTGGGAAAACTTATGTTTCGTTGCGGGAGGGAAAGATCGCGAATCGTGTGAAGCCTTAATTGACACGTTTCATGAATATTCCTTAATCCAGATGGTACGAAAAGCCACGCGTTCGGGCAATGTTCTCGACTTGCTTGCTTCTAACATCCCGCATAGGATAACTAAGGTATCCACAGAGGAGGGAATTAGCGACCATCAAGCTGTGTATGCGGAGTGCGAATTAAAGCTCAAAAGACATCCTAAGCCCCTTCGGAATGTATACGCTTTCGCCAATGCCGACTTTAAAAGTTTCAGCTTACATCTCAGAAGTACCTTTGTCAGTTATCGTGAAAAGACAACGAATAGGTATGGAGCCATCATGGATATTATTTAAGCATATACAAGGAAAAGATATCAATAGATTTATCCCCAGTAAGTTAAAATCTGATAAGAAAGAATCTCGTTGGTTTAATAAGGAAGTCAGGATTGCCTTAAGACGACAGAGGCGTAGCCACGCAAAATTGAAAAACATACCTACCACCGCTTCCGATGAGTATTGGACAGCTATAGTCCATGAGTATAACAGTGCCCGCGTATTAGCGAGAAAAACCATGAGTAACGCATTTAACACCTTCCGGAATGAGGTATTAAATACAAAATTGAAGGAAGGTCCAAAAGCGTCCTGGTCCTATGCAAGAGAACTCAAGGGAGGGGGGTCCTTCAATACCCTCCCTGCGATGTGGTTCCGGAGACATCCTTCACGATGGGGAGGAAAAAGCTAATGTACTAAACGTTTACTTCGCGAAGGCGTTTACGGTAGGTGGAGATAGACTTGAAGATAATCTTATTCCCGATCGACGTACTCACATGGATAATATTAAAATCTCTGAGGCAGGAATAGCGAAGCAACTGGGTGCTATACAGCCCAACAAAAACCCAGAACCAGAAGAAATTCCCGCGCGTGTATTAAAAGAACTAGCAGAAGAAATAGCTCCCTTCCTTCGGATAGTATTCGAGAAATCTCTTACCCTCTGTGAGGTTCCTGATGATTGGAGACTAGCACACGTCACACCCATTCATAAGGGAGGTAACAAAGAAAACCTAGAAAATTATTGGCCTATTTCTCTAATATCATTATCATGTAAGATTTTGGAGCACATTATTGTTAGCAAGACTATGCGTTATCTCGAGAGTAGATTGCTGTTAGTCAGCTGTCAACATGGCTTCAGAAAAGGTAGATCCTGTGACACCCAACTCGGTCTGTTTGTGAATGATGTTTTATCATGTGACGAAAATGATAAATAGGTCGATGCAGTGTTCCTTGATTTTAGAAAAGCTTTTGACAAGGTTCCCCACCGTAAGTTGTTATTAAAATTGGTAAATCTTGGCATTGATGTTAAAGTCATTAACTGGGTTCGCGCTTTCCTTTGGAATAGAAAACAAACAGTAGTCATCGATGGTAAGTCCTCTAGTGTGGCAGATGTAGTCTCTGGAGTGCCGCAGGGTAGTGTGATCGGACCTATGCTTTTCTTGCTTTATATAAACGACATCAGCTCAGTTGTGAAAAGTAATATTAGGCTTTTTGCGGACGACACCGTACTTAGTGGTCCTAGCGACTATCGTCAGCTTCAGGGTAATATGTAGATGTAGATGAAACTATCACACTAGCTTGAAATAAGTAAAGACTCTTGGCTGGAGAGAAGCGGTTTCACACCGTTCTGTTACCTATCCAGCGCGCGCCCGCGCTTTCATTTAATAATCAATACCGTGACACTATTGAAGTTATTGGCATGCAACCTTCTTCATTTAAACAAATCCGAACATTTCAATCACTGCTGTTAGCCCTTTTAACCAATTAGGGAAAAGTTTCTCGCATGTCAACTTTTTCATGTCTCGACTGAAAATTTTAGATAAATGTTACGATTATTATTTTTTTAAAGGTAGTTCATGATTTTTATTAATCTTGAGATACTTTTTCGTTATTCGGAATTATTACAGAAGTCGTATAAAAACATTGTTCCTTTTTATTCAATAGAAGCCGAAATACCACGTTGTATGTATTAGGAAGATATACGCAGAATACAAAAATAGACATTTAAAATTTATTTAAACATTTAAGGTATTTGACGATTTTCACAATGTGTTTACTCTGTTTAGTCCCAGTTGCTCGATTTCAAATGCTCGATACTTGCTTGGGACAATGCCGTTTACACACATCCGCATAATTCTTAAGATTTGATAAAGTTGATGAGGTTGTTCTTTACTGACTTCGAGAGCGAGCGAAAAAAGGCCCTCATCATTTTCAACCGAAGTAGTAAACCGAACAAAAAACCGAAACGCTAAAATTTGCTGAAACGCGAAGCTAACCGAAACCAAATATTATTTTATTGAGCCCCGAATCGTACCATAAGTTTGTGCAAAAAGGGTATTATATTTGATTAGAGCCTTTTAATAAAAATACCCAAATTTATTTTAAATATTCTGCAAGAAATATGGTTATTATTTTGCGCAAAATGCATACAGCTCAATTAATTTGAAAAGGTTACGAACTCCTGAACTTCTGATTTCCGTCAAAAGAGAAAACTAAGAAAACCGATATTGAACAGTGAATCCAGATGGGGCTCAACTTTGATAATGCTACAACGCTTGCGAGAGATAAAATAATTTTTGTAGATTTATCAGTATTTATCAAAGCTTATCGGACAAAACCTGATTTAAAATTGAAAATATTGTGAATATATCAAAATCCGTGAACATAGAGAGCGAAATACTTTCTAAATCTCTGCACTCAATTCTAGGTACGTTAATTACTTCGACCTACGACAATGGCTGACCAAGTTAGAGCCAACCGAATACAAGTCCTCGCGTGTGGTAAATGCAATCGGAAACATTTAACTGGAGGATGTATCTCTTAATCTACAATTTTAATTGACATGCAAACGTTCTTGAATGAAGCGCAATTCCTACAGCTGGAAAACGTTAAATTTTTCGCAAATGACTTGAGTACGCACAACAAATAGAAATAAATGAAATGCATGGTTTGAAGGACACGAAAAGCCTTAGTTGATGGATGAAGGATTTATGTGCTCGGTCAAATTTTAATAGAATGGGGAAAAATGACACACCACCTTTCCCGCGCAGTTAATTAAAGTTATACCCGAGTTAGAAAAAGTTGACCGTAACAAAATATTTTGTAATGTGAACCCATTTCTCCCATAAACGTTGGTTATGCTATCGGAATCGCGTTCCTAAGGAAGAAATTTCACCTCAAGAAGTAATACAATCACACTTATGAAAAAATACCTTTGAAGAAGAAATTTAATTGATTATTATATGATTAAATGTTAACAATACAGTAATATACTCTGCTAGTACACAAAATAATATATCAGAAAGAACGTGATCAGTGTGTGAGGTGATAGCCCGTGTTGCGTTTTTTAACGGGGGTCTTCATACGAAATAGATAATTTTTATAAAATTCATTCAACCAAGTCTTGCGTTACTTTTCGGAAAGCCATTATTATCCAAGGAAATAACTATACACAATTTGCACACATTTTTTAATGCAACCGGTGTCGAGGTTCTTATTCCATGATTTTCCTTCTGTGGAATCCTTTTCACCATTTCACCATTCCTTCAAGAACCAACAGTACATCAAAGTTCGTGAGAAACCACTCTCTACAGTATATACTGTATTTTCATTTTCCATAAAAATGTATAATTTTGAAGTGATAATTTCCGTTATAAGAAATTTACGTTCAGCATCGCGAATTTTGTGATCATAATTCATAAATTCCTGTATGGCGAGATTCCGTCATGCAGGCGTACGTATAGCGGAGGATCTCTGCACGTTTTATTCGATCGCGAGCAAGAAATTCACAGTTCGAGAAAGAAATGTCATGGAGAGAGGTCATTTACTTGCCAGCATGTATATACGAAACCCAAAATTTGTATGTTATCATAATAAAAAATTAAAAGGTTAAAGAACATTTACGCTCGATTTAGTAGCAACTGGTAAAATTGCAGTCATATAATACATACGGTGATCCACATCGTGAATCATAAATTTTATTTAGTGCTGGTGAACATGAGGTCCCTTATGAAGTGAGTTACTGCTATTTAGAGAAAGAAGAAAAAAGCAAATTCCAACTGTAGAAAAAATAAAATTTCATATGATGCTCAAGTTGGGAAATTTGATAACATGAAGTGGCATCAAATAAAAATAGCGTTCTTGCATATGTGTAAGAAAAGGAATGTACCTATCCACAGTTTTAAGATTTGACCAAAGTACCTTTTGCAGTACCTGCCACTCAAGCAAGTGTGGAATGATGTTTTTCAACTCTGAAAATTATATTGACATATAAAAGAAGGTTAAAGGAGATCTGAATTGTTGGAAGACATGTTATTTTAAAAATGAATCATTAATTGTAATTCTCTGGCTATCATTCGTATTCAGCCATTATTTGTCTATTTTGCATCTTATTTGTGATTTTTTCATTTTTGTCTATTAAAATTTTTTATCTGTACTAAAGCTAAAGACTATTGAAGTTATTCGCATGTTATTTATCTCGCTTTGTTAATTTTAGATTATGAAATCTCATGGAAAATTAGAATTGAGAACCTCAATGAAAAATTATCTTTAGAACGAATAGTCATTGTATGCGCATGAAGAAGCGCGGTGGGCGATGCTTGCTTGTTTTCCGCAACTACACGATTTCTAGGCGTGATGACGTCACCAAGAATCAGAAAAATAATTTTTTGTTTTCCCTAGCCCTTATATGTTCTGTAAGGTATGGATTAAAAATTTTATTCAGGTAGAGGACAAAATTGGCTACAAAAAAAGTCCGCAAGAGCTTGCATCTACGACTTATAGTTTCTGAGATAAACATTATTAAATTTTAAAGTACAAATGGGATAAAAGCAACGCCTAAAATTGAACAATTTTGAAATTTACAATTTTTCTGTTTGATTGTGACCAAAAACCTATAATCGTGCCAATTGTCAAGTCACTAGCTCCTCTTGTTATATTTTTATTAACGTGGATTCCATCTCAACATTCAACTCCGCGGTAGAAAGTCCGGCGAAAAATCAAACTAGTTTGGTTCCTTCCGACCGTTTGAAGTGGTCTGACGAAGTCGGGTCAAGTCTGTTACGTTCGGGCGGTGCCAGTATAGCCACTCAAATCTAAAACGGTACATTTGATTCCACCCGACAAGTCTGAAGTCGGATCTGGAAGTCGGGTCGAGTCTAATCCGCTTGCAGTGTAGCCGTTGCCATATCGGCACATCGCCTCCGTTCGTCCGTCCATCCGCATGTTTTATCTTCGAATCTACTAATGATCCTTATTGATATTTATTGGCAAATTATGATTTTCAACTTAATCAGTAAATTAGAACTTCCAATTTATATAAAGAATTAAACAAACGTATATTCGTATCTCGTTAAATGGCTTCCCTCAAACATCAATGAAATACCATATTTTTCTCTCCCTAGATCTTATATGATCTGTGAGGAAAATTTATTCCAATAGAGGACAACATGTACCATAAAAAAGTCCACGGGACAACATACTAATACTTATAGTTTTGGAGATAAAAATTCTAGAATATCCCAATAATATTGAACGCTACGACAATACTATCGGCGAAGAACAATTAAAAATCCATATTTTTCTCTCCCATGCTCTTATATGATCAGTGATGTATGCATTGAACAAAATTTATTCGGATAGAGGATAATGTTTAACACAAAAACGCCCACGAGACCATATAATTACGACTTATAGTTTCGGAGATAAAAATTCAAGAATCGCCCAATCTTTCCATACCGCTTTATATCCATTTCCCATAAAGAACACCTTTGAAATCTCTGTGTACTCTATTTATGGAATTTACTTTTCCCTCCTGTTTATTGGTACAATGATGAAGAAGTGAGCATTAAATAAATAGCATTTTTTCTTAAACCGAACCGAATCACAAACCAAACGACTCCAAAATTTCGGATGGATTGCAGCTCTCCTTTAAAGTTTCCCTCCGCCTCGAATCCCAAATTCTCATTATCCTTCATTCACATTCCCTAAAATCTCTTTCCACTTTTCCCCATCCCTTCGTCATCTCTCACTTCCCTCTCTCTCTCAATCAGCCTCGTTTTCGCCTCCTTTAACACTCTTCCTCTCAGCCCCACACACACCTTTTCTCTCCTCCTCAACCCATCGCCGTTAATCTCCTGCCTCTTTCCATCAACCGCCACTCTCCTATCTCCCACTCCCTCCATCGACCACGATTCCCATCTCTAATTTCATCTCCTTTACACATTGCTTTCTTTTATCTCGATGCTACCCCCTTCCTCATCTCTCCTCCGATGACTGTTTCTCTGTCACCCTCTTTCAATTTCAATTCATTTCACATCCACTTACCTCGCTCTCCCTCCTCTCTCTTTCTCTCTCTTTCGTCTCGTCTCGCCCATTCCCTCTCCTCCAACACCTACCCTTCCTCCTCCTTTCTCCATTTCTTCCCTTTCTCCCTTCATCTGTCTTTCTGACACTTCTTGGCTCGGCCATCCTTCGATCTTATCCCCTCCACTATTCTTTTCGCCTCATTTCTCTTTCCATACAACGCCAGTTACCTGTCCGACACTCAAACTGCTGAATTCTGCCAGTGAAATTTTCCCTCTTTCATATTCCACGCATCTCATCCTCTCTTTATCTTCCAACTCCTCTGCTCGAAGATTTACGTTTAAGAGTGGGTTTAAAATCCTCTAACTCTCCAAAATAAAAGCAAATGTCTATAACCTTCTAGTATCATTTCTAATCTCTCTCATTGCTTTTGAAGTCATTCCTTATGGAATATTCCTCTCCGCAATTCACTTTCTCCAGCTTCTCCTATCTGTCCTTTACTCCTTCCAACTTTCCCTCTCTCCCCTCCATACTTGTATCTCTACCTTCATCAGGTCCATTCGCTTTTACATTGTTTCACTACATTATTCCCTTGCACTCTCTTCCTATTTCATAATTCGCCATATTTTGTCAGTCTTTTTTAATATCTACTAATTCTTACTAAGAAAATCAACATATAATATGTATTCCATGGACATAATATTTCAGTACTGTACAATATCAACTGCTTGAATTAGAAGTTCCACAGGGCTTGTACTCACCCAAAAACAGCCTCTTACTACTCGCCTACCCACCCAGAGTATTAAAAGTGATAGTGACAGTTTGAATTTAATTCATTACCTTGTATATGGTTTCATATAAGCAGCTCTAATCATCTAATTATTTAATTATTGTGATTACTTATATTTTTATCGTGATGTAGAAGAAATTGAGGGGGAAGGGGTACATGGGTCGATGGAAACTACCTGTATAACGTCCTCTCTTACGAATGTCTCCGTACATAAATTATTGGTTACGCCACAGAAAAGTTCCCTGACGTTTAGCATGCCTGGTTTGGCAAAAAAATAATCGAGATTCTAAATACGTGATAGCTTCATTATTCGCATAAGCGTGTAATATTTAGAAATAAACAATTCACATGGGATATTGGTCAGTAAAAGGTCAGTGTTAACGCTATTTTGCTTTTGGATATATCGGTAGTAAATTGAGAAATTAGATTCGGAGATGTAAAAATTTCCTGAAATATCCTTCTAAGAGATGCTTCAGGAATCCAGTGTTATTTAAAAAAATAGAAAATTCTCTTCGACCCTTTACCAATGCATTGAAACAATCTTTATCGAGTCCCTTAGGAACGATGATCGAATTTGATAGATACTCGTAATAATTCCTTGTAAGTTGATGGATTCTAAGAAGATGGAAAATTTCAAACACGTAAAAATTTGGGGCAATTATGTGGTGGGATGGACTTAAATTGCAGATATTCTTCATTAATGTCAAATTTCTGCTTTCCTATCACTATACTTATTTACTATGAAGCCTTACATGATAGAGTATTTCGAGATTGTTTTTATCAAAAAGGTTTCACTTGTATCGTTAAATACCACATGTAACTCATTGAAGACCTATTCTCTGTGTGTTTTGTGAATAAATTCTTTCGTATCTTTCTTACCTGGCGATTCTGAACAAAAAACAGATAATGGAGCTGCCACTCCAAGTTAAGCGATCTTGAGAAAAATTCAACGTTGGGGATTTGGACTTCATATGAAGTTATTGGAAAGATTCGGAAAAAGTATTACAAATTCAGAATTGGGCCGACTATTCACTATTTCATAAAATTTGCTTTCCGTGTGTCTATTTCATTCAGCATAGACTTCATGTTAACATTTTCTACTACATCCCCACAAAAGAAATTAAGGCAACGCATGGAATTTCTTTTGAGATTTAATTATTAAATTCTTCATTGGTATCATAAAATTTTTATTGATTTTCTTTCATTTTATTCGTGCGCTTTGAAGACACACTAATTATTATCTATTAGAAATTTTTACTTGCAACTTTAACACAAGCACATTGAATTTCGCTGATTTCCTTTTAAAAGCTGCTATTTTCAAATTTAAAGTTAATCTAATCACTAACTGTGAGATAAAATTACACAGGCTGATAGAGAAACTGAAGAAATTCTTTTTTTTAATGCTAAGATTATCTTTTGTTTCTTCTTTATTTACAGCTGAAACATTACGATTCATTATGGTATTCTTCGTGTTTGTCATTCACAACCACTGCATTTACAATTAAAATTTTCATCAACAGCTCCAGGGCTTTATCATAAAGCCAAAAGTAGCAGCTACCCAGGGCCCTAGAATTACCGGGGACCCTTAACTAAAGGGCCCATAGGCTGGCTTATGGGCACCATCATCAACCCTCAAAGAGATCTTCGGTTAAAGGGCGTCTACAGTTTCTCCTAAATTAAATATAACTCATAATTTACCAATGGTTTTTAATACTTCAAGAAAGAAAGAATATGAAAAATTAAAAATACAATACCATTATAAAAATTAGACACGTAGAGACTTTTGATAAGTGTTATTTTTAAATATAAAATTCGTGTTTTTATACGGTTTGTTTATGTGTTTACATAAAAACTATTTTTGAAAAGATTATTTGAATAGAGTTGCTGAAGTTTGATTTGTCATGTAAGAGTGCTGCGTAAAGAATAAAATGATATTTCCTAACTTTTAACCTCTTTATTATTAAGTTAAAGAATTTATACTTCGTGTACATGTTTAGATATTTATAAAATGCGAACTTATTTTGAATAAATTTGTTGAAATTTTATTTGTCCTCATCAAATATTGATGACCACATCCTTATTTTTTTAGGCCAATTTAAGAAGCCTCACGGATTTTGGTTTTATTTCCGTGCTTCGTTTGTTTGTTTTCCCTTTTACGTACGACAAGGGTCACAACAAAAAGTCGTTTTCGCATACCTGATTTGTGTATGTGTAGTTGAAGGTCACTGGCGCGGAGAAGTGTCTTGTAAACCTGTGTGTTGACCTGCTGTCCCTGGCGCCAGCCCTAAAAAGCCCCTAAACGGCAGGTTGAGTGAGTGAGTGTTTGATTGGGTGAGTTATCTCTTTCTTCTTCTTTTTCAATTTTGCCCTACTTCCTTCTTTTTGAGGGAGTTTTAACTTACGGCATTTTGAGACCATTGTTCAATTTTTATAGTATTCTTGTGTTTACTATTTTAAATATGCATAATGATTAATTTAGTGAGGAGATAAACTGTCTCTATACATAAGATTAGAGAAAATGGACTTGACTGCATACTGGAAGAATCTACGACAATTGCCAAAACCAGGGATTTGGAAATTAAATTTGGAGGAGTTAGAAAAAGGAAAGTAAATAAAATGCCATCAGAAATAGCTGAAGATGAAGGACATTTGATGTCAAAACAACGTAATGTTGTATAACTATGGATTCAAAGAAAGCCACAGAAAAGTTAATATCTCAGCTTAAATGGCGCTTTGAAAAATTAAGTGAAATGTCAGACGACTGAGTTTCTGAGTAGTCGTTCAGTTTCTACAATGAAAGTAACTGAATTTAAGAAATGTTCAGCCGAGATTCTGAAGAAATTGTTAGAGAAATAGGAAGTCTTAAGTTTGAACCCATTTCTTCAATGGAAGAAATTCATAATGCAACACATCTAGAAATGCTACAAATGCTTCACAAGTTGGTTATTGTACCTGCTTATCCAATCATTGAACTCGCTTTGAGTTAATTTTTAAACTTTCTTGTGACCGTGGCACCATGCGAGCCTAGTTTCAGCAAACTCAAATTACAAAATTACTTACGATCGTCCATGGACCAAGAGAGATTCTAATTTAGCGATTTTCTTTGCAAATACTGAAATAACATAGATGAATTTTCAACAGTAATGGCCTAGAAAGTATGCTTGTGAATTTGAAAATTTTGTAGGTAGGTTTATATACATAATATCATAATTAAAATAGTTATTTTTTTATAATTTTATGTAAGGAAGAGCGTTATCAAAGCATTCGTTTCCCGGACTCGGCATAATAAAAATATACGATTAACAATAGAATAGACTGTATAAACTGTAAAGGATCCAAAAGCAAATAAAAAATAATAATTTCATTTGAGGATAGGGAGGCACCATTTTATGGTTTCGCCCCGGGCGCCGAATTTTCTTACTACGGCCCTTGGTGCGTCGCATCTTTGCCTGCTTGTGTTGGCCTTCATGGTTACTGTGTGTATGACATGATTATGAACTTAAATCGATACCGAGCTGTTTATTTGTACTTTTAAAGTACATCCATACGCAGTAAAACTCCATTAATTCGAAATGGAGGGGTAAAAAAAATTCGAATTATAAAATTTCGAAATATCCGAACAAGAATATTTAACAAAACAAAAAATAAAGATGTGGGCCTCAATATTTGATGTAGACAAATAAAATTTCAACAAATTTATTCAAAATAAGTTCACATTTTTTAAATATCCAAACACACACGAAGTGTAAATTCACTAATTTAATAATTAGAATATAATTTTAATCTTTACGCAGCATTATTACATGGCAAATCAAGCTTCATCAAATTTATTCAAATGATCAATAATAATATAGTCAAAAATAATTGTGTGCGGCTTATTTCTCAAACTTCATTTTTAATTTTTGCACAATACGTAATTTCATTTCTTTTACATTACTAAATATCTGTAGAATCTGATCACTTATTATAAAATTTAACAGAGAGAGTCTATATGAAATGAGAAAACTTCTTTTGTAAAGGATGGTTTGCTTTACTATTGATCTGGGCGAATATGTTACAGCTTACCTCAGCTAAATAAATTTTTCGATATAAATCAAAAAGTATATTTTACTCGTCAATCCGTTTCTCCTGCTCACCAATTGATAACAGTCATATAAAAAACGAATCCACTCTAGTTAAATAATACAACATAATGCTTTCATGAATATATGAAAAAATGTTCTAACTTGTTGAGTAGCAGACGACGATGAAGGCTAAACAGAAACATGGAACCGTCCTTTATCTTAAACAGGATGTCACGAAAAACTACGGGAGAATGATTACAGTCACAAGTTTGTCTATGGATGAAAGATAACTCAAAAAAGTATAACACGAACAAAATATTATACTCAAAGACACCCTAGTTCCCAAGCCTATTCGCAAATAAGAAATGGAAGGAAGGGAACTGATAGACAACCGCGATACTTTGTGAATTAAATGGATAAAATCTGTTTACGTTTGCATCGAAAGCAAAAGTTTTTGGTAAGGCTTGAGATGGACATCGGATACTTTTTGTGCAATGAGAAGGATCGAGGATGAACTATCTTCAAGCTTTAGTTGACTTTACTCGCCCTTATCATCGCCTGCTAAAGGCAATACCGTAGTTTACTATGGGAATCGTATCCTGTACAAAAATTGAGTATGAGGAAGTTTAAAGAAAATTATACTTTTGGCAGCCCTCGACGCGTGGCTAAATGTTATCACATCAACGGCACTCGAAAGGAGTACAATAACGAATTGATTGTTGAATTCATACAAATTTATTTCTTTTAAGACATCAATTAAAGCTTACCTTACGATAAGTATAAAATATTAAATAATACATTACAAAATATCGACTTGAAATGTTTTTGTTTGGCCTGTTTGGCGTCCCTAGTGCTTCGGCGCCCGGGGCGATTGCTCCGCTTGCTCCCTCCCCCTTGCTACGCGGTTATTAGCCCTTCATAAAATGTTGTGGTGCTACGGTTGCGGCCCGTGTTCGAGGGTGAAATTCAGCTGCATCTTCGGCGACAGTGAGGATTTGTGGAGACTAGAAAGGATGTGGAAGGGGAATTTTTATTTTCTTTGGCTTAATGCGACACGAAAACGAGGATGCAGAGATGTGCAATGCGGTCTGCGATAAGGGGCTCAAAATCGTTGGATTCCAGGCACTTTGTGAGTTCAGGGTTCCCCGAAAAACAATTTCCCTCTTTTCTGCGCTATCAAGTTAGTATCACTCGGCTACATATGGTCTCGAGGCGTGACAAGGACCTATGAAAGTACGCTTTTTGCATGCTTCCCTTAAGGGTCCTATCTTCTTGATGGAATCCGCAGTTTTCTCGTCATGGCTCGTTAAGAATGTCCGTCTGTCGACGAAGGAATGACAATCGTGTGATGCGAGTCTTCTTCTAGTGTTTTTTTTTTAATATATCCTCTTTGACTAATATATAATGGGCTAGAGTTTTCATTTATAACTAGTGGTACCCGCAAAAACTTGTGCGAAGTCAGTCAGAAATCTGCAAGAATAGAAAGAAATCTATAAGAATAGCTCATTTCTCTTTATTAATCTTAGCCAAAGTTATTGAGCTACTATCAATTATTTTTATAAAATTAGACAACTGACATTTTGAATTTCGTTTGTTTTTTAAATTTATATGTGAAATTTTAATTGCTTCTCCCTTACGAAAAAGGTAACATTCCAGTATTGAAATAAAGAAAGAATATTTTTTCTTTCGGTCAATTGTTAAAAATGCCCACAGTCCACACGCAGTTTACTGAATAATGATACTCGGCAATTATTAACGTTGCAATCTATTAGGTTTGACGTTGCTACAACAATAATTTTGATGCTTCATAAAAAGCGCGAAGCGAATAACGCAATTATTTCGTCTGTTTGAAGCCTAAATAGACGCTAATTAAATCGGAGGTCGCCTTGGAAACACCAGGGAAGAGTATGAAAAAGCCATAAAATTTCATTAATAAATGCGTATTTCTGGCAAACTCTTCCGTATAACATCTAAGAATTACAGGGATAGGATATTGTATAGTTTTAGCCATCGAATAAATCACAAACAGAGAAATTCAGTCTATATTTACGTATTTTAATGAATGAAGGAAAAAACCTTGCACCTTTAAAATCAAAACTTTAGTGTAAGCATATGGGATAATACAATTGTCTCCTGGAGTCGAATTTGGGACACTTATGCAAACGAAAATAGTTTTCACAAGGTCTCCTAGGTTACAGAAACAAAATGGCGTTTGCAGCATTTCTGTATGGCAAACTGTCCAAGAGATAAAAAGGGAGACTGAAGGACGGACGGACAGACATTGAGTAATTATATATAAAAGATTGTTAACTATATTTTGTTTCCTTTGCTCGGCATTTCATACGTACACAGAATTTTCTCAAGCGGGAGTGAGGGGGAGGGGTCCGAAATATATGGCAAGCTCAAAAGATTTATCCAAGTTATAATATGAAAATTTTATCATATCAACGGAAATAAAGTTGTCACCTAGCGATGACATCCAATGTACTAAGCATAGATTCGGACGAATTATAGAAATATCCCGGAAACGATCCGATCTATGAAAAAGTATTCTAAACAAAACTTGTAGAACATTATAATATCTACAACTTTGATAATGGTAAATATTTGCATCAATGATGCTCTTGAGGAGTTATTTGGCAAAAACGGAGAAAATAACGAATGAAACTTCCACTACCGGTTGACGAATTTCAGCCAAAACTTTATCAAACCTTAAAATACTAATAAAAATCTTAAATATAACGTTTAGTGCTGACCTATTAATTCTCTTTATGTTCAAAAGCAAAGGGGATAACTACCGGTTGACCATTGCCAGCCTAAACTTTATCAAGCCTTAAATTACTAATAAAAATCTTAAACATAACTTTTAGTGCTGCCCTAATAATTAATTGTATATATGTTCAAAAGCAAACGGGACCAACTGCCTCATTTTCCTTTCTCACGACACCCAGAAATACATATTTAAAATAACTGCTCCCATAGTTTTAAAAAATCACAATTTTCCAAGAGGGTTTTCGGATTCGGTGGACCCCTCCCCGTTTGAGCGCCTGATATTGATTTCTTACTGTTTATCCGCTAAAAAAAGCCGGTATTACTCTTGAAGATATATGAAATCTAAAATCAGCGCAGCGTTTCAATCCAAGATGTTAGTCACAATTTTTATGTCATATTTTCATCAAAATCCGTCTCTTCCTATATTTATCTCACTCTTTAGAGTTTGATTCAAACAAAATCTGCATGTAATCCTCCTACAATAATTATTCTTACGAAATCAATCGTTTTTGAATTACATGTAAATGTAACGACATTCTTAAATTTTGCGTAATGTGTGTTAATCCAGTCAAATAGCTTTTCCCATTAATAAATACATAGGAATCGCTAAGGTCTTCATAAATTTGCCTTATTTAATTGGTTAGAATCAAGGGCAGATATAGAATTTTCCAAAAGTGTATCTCTTAATTTTAATAAATGCGATTAATCCTTAACAATAAAAATTATCTTCAGATCTTTCATTCACAAAATCATGCAGAAAATAATCATGAAAGGGAAATTCTTAGATAGTATTGAATTAAAGTACAGATCTAATGCCGCGCGAAATCCAATGATTTTTTAAAGATAGTTTTTGTTTGCGGTGCATTTGTTGCTTCAAATAAATTCTATAAAAGTGACCTGGATATCAAATCCTCTGATGAATTAGATCAGTTCCAGTAATTCATTTCCCTTTATAGGCGTTCTTTACCAGCTAAGCGTTAGTAACGGAACGCCTTATGGGTACGTCTCGTCCGTCCATCCGTCCGTCCGTCCTAACTTTTATCTCCTAAACCGCTGGACGGTTCTTAATTAAATTAAATATGAGTGATCTTTATTAAAATTTATCGCCCAATTGTGATTTTGAACTGATTTTGCCAATTACAACTTTCACTTTACCTAATTATTTTAATAAACTTATACTTGTATTTCGTTAAATGGCATCCGTCAAGCAACAATGAATTGCCTTACTATTCTCTACCAAGCTCTTATATGATCTGTAAGGTATAGATTAAAAATGTATTCAGATAGAGAACAACATTTACAACAAGAAAGTTCGCGAGACCACATAATTACGAGTTATAGTTTCGGAGACAAAAATTCGAGCGAACCGCGAGCAAAACATCGCAAATTTTATTTACTTTGATCGCAAATATGATTCTCTCAGCAAACAGCAATTAAAATCCATATATTTCTTCTCTTATGCTCTTATATGATCTGTGTGGTATAGAGAAAAAAAATGTATTCGGATAGAGAACAATATTTACTGACAGATAGTGCGCGAGACTACGTAATTACGAGTTATAGTTTCGGAGATAAAAATTCGAGAATCCCTCAATCTTTCGATACCGTTTCATACGTATTTTCCATTAAGAACGCCTTTTAAATCTCTGTGTATTCCATTTATGGAGTATACTTTTCCATCTTGTTTAATCCGAAAAAAGACTAACCTGGAATAATTTATGCATAATTTCATTCTTAAGTACGTTGTTCAAGTAACCTTTCCGAATACTAAAAATCCTTTGAAGATCTGTATAAAAATAATGATTAAAAACAGTCCTGGTGAACGATCTTTTCGAGATTGAAGCATATCAAAATTTTACAACGGACTATTGTGACAAAATATCTTCACAATTCTTGCCACACTTTGAAGTCTTGACCACACAGTTATTATTCAGGTATTAGCGAGCCAAAGGCACATGAGACATTTCTTTAAGTTAAATTTAGTAAATATATAAACTTGAATTAGTCCCAACATGGGGAGGATCATTATGGAAAAATAAAAATGGGACAATCCAAAAAGTTTTTTTCTGGGGTCCCGTAAGTGTTTAAAGGGGTCCTGATCTACTCATTATAAATAGACTATGAATTACAGGACGTTATGATGGAAACAATCTTTATCAAAATCGAAAAGTTAATTCTTTACTTCAAACCTGTGCGTAGACACTATATAACATCTACCTGCACGGGGAACAAGGATTCAAAAGGTTAAAGAGAGCTATCAAAGGATTATTAGAAATGATATTATGATCCATATTAACAAGATTTATATTTACCTCATTACACGATACATTCATAAAAGATACGACTTCAAACACTTATTTAAAAAACACAAACACTTCAGCTTTACGAACACACAATCAGAATTAGATGACAAAATGTATAACTTAGTTAATAACAATTCAAACGATAATAACAGAGAATCAAACAGTTCATAACTTTTAAAATATTGTTATATATTTAATCCATTAATCAACAAATATTCTAGTTTCATGTCTAAGAAGCATCTTGTAAATAGTGAATGATTTATAAGCAACACATCTAGCATGAAGAAAGTATTGTTTAGGAAAGATCGACCCAAGAGTTGTAACACTTGAGCACACACTATCAATGCTTTGTCATCTATTGCCCACGTTGAGTATTGGTACTTGTGGTCGAGGAATGGGTCGATATAATTGGCGCTCAGCGTGTCGTAGAGCAGCCATATTCCTCTCCTCCCCCATTCTGTTTTCGCCCCGGCTACGGCTCATCCATCTTCTTTTGTCCCCTGAAAAATAAATATAAATGTTTAGGATGGAGCAAGTAGTTGGCACAATACGTCTGACTGAGACCCGCGCCGTGTAGTTCTGGGACAAAGACAAGACATGCGAGGCACCCGCCTTGGGTGCAAAAATCTTGGTGGAGTATAAGATTGATAATTTGATATTTTTATTTAAATACTTAATTTAAAAAAATTCGAAAGCATTATTTAAATTATTTTATTGAAATATCATTTTAAATTAAACAATATTGAAAGATTTAATTGCCAAGCACAAGCATAACTGCCAGATGCGATATCCACGAGCCTTCTTAACAGTGGCATAACGTAATAATAGCGAACCGGTGAAATGAACTGGGGTCCCCAGTCAGGAAACCACGGAAACAAAGAAGCATTTCAACAAAAATTATTTTTATTTTGTAATATTAATTCTTTTAAACATGTTATTTTCTGCAAATTATTTTCAACCAATCCAACTCGTATGTCGGAGGATCTCCGACATTGTAGGTTTTCCGTTCCACTGTATGTTGGGAGAGCGCGGCATAGTAACGGTTTTATATTTTCGCAATTTTTCAGGCGGGACTCGTCAAAGTAATCGATTCCATACATTTCTACAAAACCTTGTTTATCTCGGCATCTTTGCAGTGTCTCGCCTCTTTTTGAAACTTATTGGGAACCGCTGACCAGATTGAAATCTGCGTAGTCTTCCTCTTATTGATGGATAGCAAATTATTTTCTCATTCAGAAACTGCAGTTTTAAATAAATATTATTATTGGACCCACCAAAAAAGATTTTTCACTGGGGCCTCCGAAAAGTTTGCTACGCCACTGCCTTTTAATATTTCCATCTAGTCAATGCTTATTCACTGTCAGGGTGTTGCTCAAATACAAATGATGCATTAGGTATTTTTTCGGAAACCTTTAATTTCGCAACTTGTGAAAGGGTCTTTTTAAACTAAAAAGAAATAAATATTATTTATGGCAACCTAAGGCTCAAGATTAGCTTTCCAATTTGAACATTCTTCCCAGTATGTTAAACTGAAAAAGTAATAATCGTGAGAGCGTAATTGATTAATTTATCAGTATTAATATATCAAGAGAATAGCTTAATGCTTTTAATTCAGTTTGAAGTATTTCATTTCATATTTCAGTGTAAATTAGTTACTATTTACAAACTAAAATTTTAAGCTCTATAATTGGTATGGGTTGAAATCTCGAAATTTGGCTTTGGACGCAAAAATATCTTGTCCTGTTATTGACATCAAAGATAGATACATGGCTTTAGGTTATATCTTATTCTTAACAAATTGTGAGTTTCTCTTCCACCTTTTTTCTCTCTTGTTGTTTTCAGTTCGCGAAAGAGATGAATGAATCCTTTTTTCCTTCTTCTCCCTCTTCTGTCTTCAAATTTTCCTTTAACCACATCTTAAATATCATATAAGGTATGATATCAGAATATTATTTACGGATTACAGAAAAGGAATCGTTGGAGTAGGGAATAAGTCAGCTTAGACACGAATTATTAGCTAAATTATAAATGCATATAAACAGATAAGAGATTTCTGCTCTCAATTATGGCTGCGATTTTTTTGGAATCGATCTACTCTCAAAATTAATAATTATGAATTGACAATGGTATTATTGGGCATTTATCGAATTTATAAAAATGTCTAAATGGATTATCTTATAAACGTACCAGGGAGAGATTATGAAGTTTTTTGCCATAACAACTCCTTACGCCAGCGAAAGAAGAATGTAGACAAGGAAACTAAGCTAAATATTCAAAACCTTAAGCCCAGATTAAAAATTTGCAACGATGAAGGGAACTCTTTAAAGTTAAGAAGTTTAGTTTAATCTAACTGGGGGTCGATGAGTCAAAGATTCTAATTAGAGATGAGACGGCAGTAACAGGTCTTGAATTTTCCTATCATGCGAATTAGTAGTCATGGTTGATTCCGTTCGCATCATGTTAATACGTGCATGTGGTCGTTAAAGATGTATTCATCTTAAAAATTCGTTCGAATGAAACGTCCTCTGTATTTTTCTTTCTCTCTCTTTTCTAATGTAAACGCTATGCCATTATAAGGCTGTAGTTATAAGATCATCCATCATTCGTAAGCTACGAATTTTATTTCCATTTCCGCTGTGAATGCGTAGGTAGATTCCATAAATATTTTTGTTTGTAAGCATTTTGCTTAAGATTACCGGATGTGCTAATGTTATGTTTCGAGCTATACTATTTCCTCGCCAATTGCGGGGGTTACGTTCCTGTCTTAACCCGTGATTGACTATACCGCGGGATATTGGAGGTTGTGATCCTAGAAAGACATACCTTAAGTCCTATGATGTACGTTTCAAGGCTAAAAATAAGTAGCCCATACATAGAAACCATGCATGTTTTATAAAAATACAAAATAATATATTTTAAATCTACAAATAAGTACTGTACGTTAATAACATTACGGTAGAGCAGCCCCTGCTGACGCAGCTCACCAAACCTTACGCTTCCTCGAACCTTCAACTCCCGACTGATTCGTGGTCTTATCGGGAGCTAAAACCTCTCTTTCGTATGTCCCTTCTTCTGGAAAAGACTAGCTAGTGAGTAGTTTCTTCATTAATATAAATTTTAATATTAGTCAAGTTAACCAACTAGACGCGGTCGCACGGAGAACCACCGAAAACTGGATTCCGCGGTTGGCAAAACGAAGATTTTTCAACCGCGGTTGGCGAGAGACTAGGGTATAGCATAAAACATACAAGATGAGATAAATCATATCCATATTATTTCTAAAGATTATATCCTGATTTTCGAGTATACTTTAGATTTTTTAACTTAATCACCTTTGATAGAAAATCTAATTGGTTAACTAATTTTTAAATTGTAGTTATTCGCACAAAACCTGTAGGTGAGGCTGAGCTTCTCGGGTTTCCCGATACTAAATGCTGAAAGAAGAATGTGTTGAGACTGGATGTTGGCTTTCTCACAATATTCGCATTCATATTTACTCAATGTCATCTATACGTAGGGAGGCAGGGAGGAAGGAGCATTTAGTCGGTAAAATAAAATACGGCAACATTGCGTGGAGAAGACGAGGAAATTAAATTTCTCCTGTTAAAAACCTTAAAAAGTGAGGGTTAATGGGATTCATAGCCAAATTTTGGATTAGGAATTGACTCGAGTTTTATAAGTATTAAAATTAACTTTGTTCTTTTACGCGCAAATTATTGAGTAAGTGCTAAGAGAGTAAGATCTCGATGCATCCACAATAGGATTTATAGAGCTTTACGTATTACGCTAGAAATTATAAAGGATAGATGGATCCCTTTATTTTACGTCGTAAAAAGAAATTAAATTTTTTCGTTGAACATGACATTAAGATATTTAGAATAAATAAAGAACTGGTTGAGCGACGGTTTTTCTTTATCCGAAGTATATAATTAGAAATATGTGAATGATTAAAAGAACACGTCGCTGCACCGTGTTTCTTTGAATGTATTTTTCCAAAGATCAATTTGTCCGACCAACTCGTCTGTTTATAGATTATATTTAAGGAAGCGAAAGAAGAGACGACCAATTTACATATAATTCCACCATGCAATTGTATTCGACAGACTTTCATTTGATTTATCGTAACAAGATATTAAAAAAACGAATATGACTTCGGATAACTAATAATTACTTTGGGGACTACTGCGAACTGTATTATCATATGAAGGTAATTTTTGCGAACATGCTTATGTATTTTTGATATCAGATCCTTTGTCCGTATTGCAAAAATTATGATAGAAATATTAATTACGAGTTCCTTTTCATAATTCAGTTTTATTCAAAGAGCAGAGTCTAGCACATTCGACGCAGTCTAATTGGAAGTTTTATTCTATTCTAGCAACTAGGATTTCATTTCTCCGCTATGATCCTGATCCGCCACTGCTACTTTCTTCACCTCTTTAACACTTTCCGTATCATTATAAAGCATGTCTTATGCTTTCTTCCTTCCACCGTTCTCTTCTCTTCCCCCTCGGTTTGAATTCCAAATCAAATTGAACGGTAAATATCACAAGTCGGACATTTTATGGTAACTAGTTTTTAATTAAGGTATTTACCCTGCTTTTTAAACTTAATTTTTTTTCTATATAATACTACATTAAAGCTTTGTCAACGTATTGTATCTAGATTCATACTGCTCAATGCAAATGAATTTTTAAGGCAAGGGTCCATAAGAGGAATGATATTTCAGACTGTAAGATTGGCTATTTTCATATTGGAAATATTTAGCTTTTAATAGTTGTTGCAAATTTCTTACTAGTTCTGAAGTGGCGCGCATTTCATAAATTTATCTAGATTATCTTCCGTTTATAATGCAACCCTTATTGCGTATAAACCAGGGGCGTGCAATCAATGGCTAGAGGGCCGAATACGGTCCGCGAGGGCATTTTATGCGACCTGCGATAGCATTTAATGCGGCCCGCGAGAGCATTTTATGCGGCCCGCGAAGCTTTGATGAAGATGTGGTCTATAGTATTAAATACAGATAATTTTGTATATTTCAATTAAAATTGTTGCGATAAAACATTCTCTGGTGAAGTTTTAACGCTAAAATGTTTAAGACTTTATTTTAATTTTAAAAATCACATATGATCTGTTGAGTAAATACCGATGTAAGCTCTCATCAGGCCCGTCGAGGCATTCACGACCTCTGATACGGCCCTCCAAAGCGCTCACATCTACGAATGCGGTCCGCCATTTAAAAAGGTTGCACACTGCTGATATAAACTATTAAAATTAGCTCGTCACTAATAGTTAGATGCGCAAGAGACTAATCTAAACACATGCTTCCGATCATGGCCGTGCGAGAAATGCAGCCGCCTGGACGCATGGTTAGTATCGTCCTTCTTTAATTACACTTACTGCCAGCTTCCAGCCGTACCGTGATTTTGGTCTTCACTGTGTCGGAGCGGAATCCCACATACGGTTGGAACGGTCAGGCTTATAATCTCTCTTTCAGCTTCGTAGAACCAATTTCTTAATCGGTTCGTTCTTTCTTACATCCGGAAATTGTTAAAAATGTTCCATTAGAAGATAAATTATAATTTTCATACAATTCCGGTGTAATAATATTGTTTTCAGAGGCAGTCATACAATAGAATATGTGTTCACACACACACACACACGAACATACACATATAACTAAAATAGGTTTAAAAATATATTGCCGTTATCGAAGAATGGAGGAACTATAGATTTGATATATGAGAGAAATGAGACTACGGTGAAAATTTTAAATTTACAGTTAAAGAAATTTAAAAAATCTTTAAAACAAATTCCTACGGTTTAGGGTTTTGTTTTAAAGAATTTTTCAAAATTTCTTTAATTGTAAATTTGTAGATTTGAACAAAAATGACTTTATATTATATTTATTTTATAATATTATATCTTTAAACAGTATTCAAATCAGACATTTCTTAATTATTCTTACTGAATGAATTTGTTTCATGCTGAATAAAAAACTACAATATCCACCTAATAATTAACAGTAGTAGCGGTTAACGCAGTATATTTAGGCACTGAACATGACTTCTAAGAACGCTGGAAAATGTCCAAAAAAATGTAGAAAAATATAAACAATCTTCAATGAAACAAGGTTAAAACAGTATTTGACAGAAGGCGGGTGTGAGAACTGAGAGCCCGAAGTAGAAGTCGACTTTAAAGTGCATTACAAAGGAACATATGCAACGAGCAATAAGTAAAGTATAGCAAACACGGAGGCGTTGAGTGAGGCATTGCTAGTCACATCTTCCGCTGAGTAAAATACCTCGGTAATAACCAAAATTAGAACCGCCCTCGAGCGTGAAAACCCTCTGCGCGCACGGTTGCGTTACGTAGTGGAAAGGCATCTACATTATTTAAATACGACCACGCTACTTCATAGATAGATATAACTGGAAACTATGCTGTATTGCTTAATTTTTCTTTCATGGATTTTGAAACGAGTAAAGAAGAATGAGGATGAGAATGGAAAGAAATCAATTGATTTATAATAGTTGAATTACGATGGTCGAAAATAGTATTTCCTCAAATCGATTGAAATAGTTATATATCTTCTTTGACAATTTGCTTCGACTTTAAGATTCCAGGGAGAAATTTAGGGTCATCTGGTCGAACAAATCTACCGCAACTTACGATATATTGGAAATAATACTATTTTATTGATTAACTTTTCGCCGCGCCGTGAATAATAAAAGCGTTAAACTCTCAGATCGATTTTAAGTTAGCAGACGGCGCCTCATACATCATAAATATTTGATGGGTGCGCTCCAAGATCTGGCTTTTATGGGATAAATCTATCTTTGGCTTTTACCAATTTTGGTTATTTTAAGCACAATGTGTGGTGTTAGCTATGTCGATACGTAAAGAGACATTCCAAGTTCATAATGAGTCATTTTCTAATATCAATCCCGTAATAATATATATGTATGTGCGCGCGCGTCAAAAAGAGAAGTAGATATTCAATTTTTAAATGCTTTCGTTTAGTGGGAACTCTGGAACATTATACGCATTGTTTATAATGGAACCTTATATCTGTTATTAAAAATACTGTTTCCTTAAGGTTATTTCTGATCTTCTGAAAATGTGAAGTTATAACTATCTTCGAACTTAGTGTTATTTTATGGAGTCACGTGACGAAAGCGGTTAATGACGTCCGCGGATATTTTTAATTTCTCAAGTAACGTTGGTGAGACATTTTTAAACTTCACAAAATAACTCTATTTATAATAAGAATCAAAATTAATTTTTCTCTTCCGTTTTTGCGCCAATTTTGTTATCCTTAATTTATATAGCACGTTGGGTTTTGATGTATTTTAATAGTTGACTACATAACTTTTAATATTTGGAAAATATTATCGCAATTTTCCATTCAGTTTTAAAAATTCTGTTATATCTGTGGATGCATTCATTTTTATTTCGTAGTTTTTATTTATGCAAAAATTTAGAAAAAATGACTTCATCGTGCAATTAACTTCATTCATTACTTTGAAATATATTCTCGCTTACGTATGAAAAAAGTAATTGGTCAAAGAAAAGAGTCAATGGCTATCAATCGTACAAGCATAATGCGATTTGATGAATTACATGCTTCGTCGATTACTTATTTATATCTGAAATAATCCACTAAATTTTCGTATGCAATCGTCATTACACTGATCTTAAGGACATGGCGAGCGTCATATTGGCCGCTCTAAAATAAATTCACGCTTCTAATGCGAAATGCATCCAACTATCTTAAAATATTCTCATTCAATTTGTGATAACATTTCAAGGGATAAAATATCGAATAGTGCGTTACTAATTCATACCTGTCAACCTCCAGCTATGCAATGTACACTGCGTGAATATTTAACATTACAGCAGCTGGAAGTATAAATATTCTAAAACCGCAACAAGATTCTAGAGCAGAAATAAAACGAAAAAAATCATAAAATAAAACGGATTTTTTTCTAAAATCGATATATGGGTGCTATTTATTCGTTTGGCAGAGCGATACCGCTATCATTCATGAAAATAAACCGTCGTTACACCAAAATTTTATTTTTTGATATGCGTAACAAAATGCTTGGCTCGGTGAATATCTCATCATATGTTTTGCATCAATGGACCCAAGAAAATAATGATTACAAACTTGGGAAATCTTCAGGCGTATGGCAGAGGATGCGCAACTCACCATTATAGTATCCCCGAGTATAATATCCAAAGCGAGACGAGGAGCACGATGAGGATGAAGTAGGTGGTGATCAGACTTGAGGTCTCCGACTGAGGCATTGTAGGCGGCGTACGAGAGCTGTTGTTTGAGACGAGAGTTGTGAGCGTCGGACTTCAAGGCGAGGAGAGCGAACCTATAAGCACTGCCTTCTTCTAGCGCTTATTCTGCCACGACTGGAGTGAGGCGCCTTCGATGTGTGGGAACAAGCTGGTCCTAAAAATGCAGGGAGGATGCTGAAGCCAAAAGTGGCGGCTGTGAGTTTGAAGAGGGAAAAGTAGACTCAGTGACCCTCATTTAGAAATAAATATGGACGAAAGAGGGAGAGGAGGAAGGAAGGGATGGGGTGGGAAAAGGGAGGAAGGGATGGGGGAGTTAAGGTGAGGGAGTGATGGAAGGGGGTGGGGAGTTGGGTGAAAGGAATGGGGGCAATGTAGGCTTTTGAAGGAGGGTTGGGAGGTGGGGTGAGTAGAATGGAGGAGGGTAGGGAGAGGGAGATGATGGAAGAAGGAAGGGAGTGAGGAGAGGAGGGAGACGGGTGGGTGGTAAAGATGGGAGAGGGAGGAAACGGGGCAAGGGAGTAAGGAGTAGGAGAAATGGAGTGGAGAGATGCTGAGGAAGATGGAAAGGGGAGAGGGTCGGCCACATCACACGCCACGCCAAACGCTATACTCACTTGAAGGCAAAAAAAACAAAACTGAACGCACTCGTGTTTATATTTCGAACGGGTAATTCGAAGCGGAGTGACGTAGGAGTCAGGAAAGAGAGAAGAGGAGAAAGGAAGAGAGAGATGGAGAGGGAAATGGGCGTGGGAGGAGGAAGAGGGTGGAGGGAATTTGGTGAGTTAGAAGGGAGAGGAATGAGCGAGGGAGGAAGGAGAGGGAGGGGGAAACGAGCAAGGGAGGAGAGAGTGAGGGAGGAGTGAGAGGGAGGAGAGAGTGAGGGAGAAGTGAGAGGGAGGAGAGAGAGAGTGAGGGAGGAGAGAGTGAGGGAGGAGAGAGTGAGGGAGGAGTGATAGGAATGAGAGAGGGAGGAAGGAGTGAGAGGGAGGAGAGAGTGAGGGTGGAGTGAGAGGGAGGAGAGAGTGAGGGAGGAGTGATAGGGAGGAGAGAGTGAGGGAGGAGTGAGAAGGAGGAAAGAGTGAGGGAGGAGTGAGAGGGAGGAGAGAGAGGGAGGGAGGAGTGAGAGGGAGGAGAGAGGGAGGAAGGAGTGAGAGGGAGGAGAGAGTGAGGGAGGAGTGAGAGGGAGGAGTGAGTGAGGGAGGAGAGAGTGAGGGAGGAGAGAGAGGGAGGGAGGAGTGAGAGGGAGAGGTAGGGGGAATGGGAGAGAGAGGAGGGAGAGGGTGGGATGATTGGGCGAAACCATCCTTTCCGTCTTTCTTCTCCTCCTCCTCTCGCCCAAATAAAGACGGATATCAATTTATCTATCTATATACATATCTATCTCCTCCATCCGAAAACTCACGCCTTCAAGCAATTATCTTCATTGCATGCTTGGCGCCAAAGCAGGTCCTTCGATATTCATTCCAGCTCTTAATTTTTTACCTTTAAATCATTCATTATATTTTTTATACCGAAACGCCTCTTCTCTCAAATTATCACTTTTTAATCTTTCCCCAGTTTTCTACATGCCATAAATTACTACGTCTTATGGCCACATTTCTCCAGTTGTCAGAAATCTCTTTTCATTAAATGCATGTCGTTATTTAAAGTTACATTTAATATCCTTTCTCCCAATTTAACGAAAAGTCTTAGTATATCTGTCGTTTATTCTCTATTGTTTTATTACATATGAAACAATCTCTACAATAAAACACTTTGTATTGATTATTTTTCTTTACTTTTAATTTTTGATCTATTTATGTATCAATTTCGTCTTTTACTAATATTTCTTTTATATTTTATAACTAGCACCTATTTTAACCCGTCTTGAGGCAGGACTCCGAAAAGATGATAATGAAGTTAGTGCACGTCTTGAATGATTCCAGCAGCTTTAAAATCTTGGTGCAATGATTTTATTATAATCATATGATTGATGAAAAATTGCAGTATTGCTATACAGACTTTATTTAAAATAATTAAGCTCGTATTGTAGCAATGAAAACGTGCTTTTCGTACGCATATTAGTATATAGTCAACAGAATTTAAAAATTGCGTTTCTATGGAGCTAAAATTGTGTAAATGCCTAAAATACACAAAGAAATCGTCTTATGGGCGTTTTAGAACAACATTTGAATTTTTACGATGAGAAAATCCATCTTCATACTTTTCAACTTACAAATGTGCAAATCCCTCGTCATTATCTGGAATTTAAGAAATTTTTAAATTTCAACGAAAAAATATTTGCGCGCTACGTTTAAACGCCTCCTTTATTATTGAAATGGAGGAAGATACGCTCCTGGATTTAATCCTGAGGCGTCATTGTAGACAACGAGTAGCTAATAATTTAAAAGTGGCGTTTCCAAGTATTTCCTGAAAGTTTGATCAGAAAAGAATGAAAGGTGTTTGAGTTATCTGCGTTTGTATAGCTTCTCCACATTTAAGCCGGTAAAAAGCGTTATCCACAGACAAATAAAGATACAAACATATCTAGTTTGTTATAGAGCTTAATTTCCTATTATACTCTTACGTTTCCCATATGCCAATCATATCGCTTCTCCCTTCTTAAAACTTGGCAGTAGATATTCAAAATAAATGTTAATGTTTTTATCGCAAACTAACGTGATTCTCTCAATCAATAACACATCGCATACCTGTAAATCAAATAATCTAGCAATATATTTTCATTGAATAAAAGTTCTTTTTTTGCTTCATATAGAACTTCCCATCATAATAATACCTTGTTGTAGCTCTTATCTTTAGTTAATTCCATTAAATTTTGTGTTCCGATGTAATAAAAATGATTATCGTTTCTTTAATATAGTCTGTAAAAAGCTTATTAGATTTAAGATAGCTAAAAATAATTGCTGTTGGTTACATATCTTGGGTGTTTATCAAAATAAAGAGAATGGACATAATGCATTCTGTCAATTCTCCCAATAGTTCACATAACAGGAAAGTCTGTAAAAAGCTTATTAGATTTAAGATAGCTAAAAATAATTGCTGTTCTTAACATGTTCGTTTCGTTTTCCAATTCTATACTTGTTCTACACACGAAATTTCTTTCAAATCTATTAAAATCCATGCGGTTCTCTCTAGAAAGACCTGAAAAATATATTATTTTACCTTTTGCTGTGGTAGCCCTGCTCTTCAGCTCCACTTTAAACATCATCATTTCATTATGGTATGTTTTACAAATTTTTAAAACGAAATTTAGTTAAAATCCATTAAGTAAATTCCTTCCAAATCCATAATTACTGAAAGAGTTTAATTTATAATGCTGGCACCACTGTTTGCTTTATCCGGTCCATATATTCTATTATGGTTTTTATATATGTGTACATTATAAATACTAAATTAAGTTAAAATTGATACAGACAGTTCAACACAAATACGTGTAAAATGAAGTTTTTTATTTGTATTGTGGCAGCCCTGTTCTTCATATCTTTACTAAAAATCTCGATTTATTTTTTATGTTGCATATCTCTTTTATAAAAATAATCGCTGAAATCGGTTTAGCCAATTCTTTCCAAATTCATAATTATCTAAAAGATTTATTTTGCAATTGTACCCCTGCTGAGTCGATCTGGTCCAAATTTGTTATTTGTCATATATTTATTTAAATATTTCATGTAGCAACTTTGGTCAAATCGGTTTAGTCGATTCTTCCCTTATATATGCGTACGGATGGACGAACAGCACGAAGATAATAGTGCTTTTCAGCAATGACGGAATGCACTAAAAAGCAGCTGTTGCATTCAATTGACCAGTTTGAGTCTCTGTACGCTTAAAACGGGGCCCATAGCCCTGGATGGATTCCTATGACATTTGATTTTTAGGATTGAGATTAAAGTAGAACTCGAAAAATGACATACTAGGGTCATATCAATCAATCAAGATTTCGTTTCACTGTGAGAAATAAAATTTCCCTTTAAATAAAATACATTGTACTTGAACAAGCATATAAGACCGTGAAATTAAAATTTTTATTTCTCCTTGAGTTTCATCACAGAGTAATACTTCATTAAAATTTGACATTGATTACTGCATTTCACGGAGTAATAATCTCATATTTTATTTATACAGGTAAGGTTTCTTTAAGAAAAGCTTTAGAGAAACCATTTCATTCTTCCTAAACCATGAAGTCATTTTTCAATGTAATAATTCTCTTTCCTCATTTTCTAATTTAATATAGCCCATAGTCAAATCCGCCCCCGTAGTAAATGGTAAATTCGAAAATGTGTAATTGAGTTCATTATTATGGCGTGAACCCATTGACTGAACAAGGTGACTCATGAAACCATATAACAGTTTGGTAAACCAGATAAATATTTTTGTTAAGTAGTTGCCGCCCTCAGTGGTAGTTCACCGTTAATTTATTCACTCGACTTTATTACGGATACGTACATTATTATAACCTTACAAATTTTCAAAAATCTGTCAAAATTAAAAAAAACTATTTTTTCTAATAGCCATAAATCGGTGGGGAAAACCAGATGCGAATTATATCTATGAAGCGGCCTTCGCCTTTAGAATCTACTGTTGGTGTACTGCTAACGATGACGGATTATATGTAGTCGAAACGAGTATCTGGTTCCCCAAGCCTTTTTCTGGCTTATAGAGAAAGTTTTCAGTTTGATTTCGGCCAAAAATGAGCTCAATAATTTGCCAAAATGTCAAGTTTGCCTACGAAAAAGCTAGGAAAATGCGGGAAGTATATCTCGATTATCCCGACAAAGACCTTTAAATTAAATTTTGACAGCATTATGTAACGAAGAGTTAATTGAACCCAATAAACGACTCTCACGCGATGTTATTCTGTTGTAATGTGTCGGAGCCAAACAACGCTCGATATAGCAAGGAGGATAGCAACGGACTCTGGGGGACTAAAATACATAAAAAACACGTTCTTGCACGCACGCTCTTAAATATTTTCTTGAGTATATTTCAAAAATACGTCAGTCAATTACCCCGCAAAGAAAGAAGAATTCTGCAAGTAGTCGAAAAAATGTTATTGAAATAATTAGTGAAGCAATTAAGATGACTTTGCAAAACTGTATTTGCGCGTCAAAATCAGTCTCAGTAGAAATGGATACGAATGTAAAAAATCATCTTCCTGGAAAACGCGGAGGTACAAGCATGAAGGTGATGACGAGATAGCAGAGGGAAAATAGGAAAAGAGGATGTTAGAACATGCTGGGGAGAGAAAAGAGAGAGGGGGAGAGATAGAGAGGGGGGAGATAGAGAGCGGGAGAGATAGAGAGGGGGAGAGAGGAAGATAGAAAATGTTGGTGAGAGAAAGACAGGGTGAGAGATGAGAGGGGGAGAGATAGAGAGGGGGAGAGATAGAGAGGGGGAGAGAGAGAGAGGGTGAGAGATAGAGATGGGGAGAGAGAGAGGGATAAATAGATAGATAGATAGATAGACAGACAGACATACAGACAGACAGACAGGTAGGGAGGTAGGTAGGCAGGTAGGTAGGTAGGTAGGCAGATAGATAGATGATCATATTATTTCCGGCGAATTTTGAACCATAAGGTCCATTCTTACATTTAACCCTTCGTACATATCATGAATATGAATAATAAAAGTATTACAATGAAGACTATATAAAATTTATAAAACATAAAAAAATATAAGTGAAGACAGATGTACGTTTTTGGTGAAAACCTAGGCAAAACAGGTTTGTTCTTCCTAGTAAAACACACGCAGGAAAACACACACGGAGAAGGGGTGTGTGAAAAATCTGCGGCAATCTTACATAGTGTATATATCACAGTGGAAAACTACAACAAAATATAGAAAACAGTAAGTGCAGTAACAAACATCGTAAATACAGCATCGCTGTATACCGTCACAAATATACATATAAAGGCATTCAAGTAATGTACACATGAAATATATATATATATATATATATATATATATATATATATATATATATATATATATATATATATGGTCACTTGCAGATACTCTTTCGCTGAAGAAGGGCATAGGCCCGATAAGCTTGCGTGTGTTTTTTTTTTGTCTTTTTGTGTTCGTGTGTTTCACGTGTCTCTTCGACGCCCCCAGCAGCCTGCCAGCTTGGTCCTCAGCTTGGTAAGTGTCCGCTGGGCTTCCCTCAACACCTTGTTGCCACCCTCATCACTACCTTTTCTTTTCCTTTAGTTAATATATATATATATATATATATATATATATATATATATGATACAGAGGATAATAAAATGCATATAATAAACAGAAGAGGGGAATATATATATATTTATTTATTTATATATAAATATGATAAGAAGGTAACAGTCAATAGTAGTATACGTTGTGAGAAACTCAATATCCTGTAAAGGGATTAATTAATATTAATTATGTTAGGGAGGGTGAAGGCACCCACCTGAGGATTGGGCCGTGAGCAGCAAATTAAAGTAGTTATGTTTGAATATATCGAGAGATGTTGCATTTTGGAAGTCTGTAGGTAGGGCGTAAAGAGGGGAGGGGGAGAGAGGGGGAGATAGAGAGAGGAAGAAAGGAAGATAGAACATGTTGAAGAGAGAAAGAGAGAGAAGGGAAGGGATTAGAGGGGGAGAGATAGAAAGAGGGGGAGAGAGAGGGGAAGAGAGGAAGATAGAACCTGTTGGAGAGAGAAAGAGGGGGAGGGATGAGAGGGAGAGAGGTGAGAAGATATACACTCAAACCCCGATTTATCGCTCTCCCCCTACATAGTGCCACCCCCGCATAACGCCCATGAATCGTTGTGAACAGAACTTATATTTTATGATTACAAAGAGCGAGCATATAACTCGACTTATCGCCAGCATCGCTTTAACGCCAATGTCAGTGATGGAAAAACGGTGGCGCTAAATCTGGGTTCGGCTGTAAGGGAGAAGAGAGAAAAGAGGCATTCGTCCAGCCATGGAATCCATGAAGCGAGCGAGACCATTTCTCTTTCTTAATACATAAATATGATTGGCAATGGATTGAATACATTGCAATAGCGCAGGCTTGGTATCATCTGTTTAAGTGAAATACATTGGGAGATGATGTTATACAACGAAAAGAACGCGCGGCATTCGTCAAAGCCAATCACATGAGTAGAACTCAGGAACGCGCGTTTCATAGCATTTTTTAACGTAGGGACGATGGAGTGGTAGGGCGTGTAAGGGTGGGGGTGTTGCTGGAAAGGGTCCAGTTGGTATGGTAAATAGGAGGGGGAGTGCGAGGCGCGTGACTTCTGAGAGTGTGTTAGGAGCGATGGAGGGGCTGGAGATGAGGAAGGGGAGAGGAGAAAGAGGATGAGGGAGAATATGGGGGAGGGAGAATGTATGGGGAGGGAGAATATAGGGCGGGGGGAGAATATAAGAGGGACGGAGAATATAGGGGGAGGGAGAATATGGGGGAGGGAGAATGTATGGGGATGGAGAATATAGGGGGAGGGAGAATATAGGGAGGGGGAGAATATAGGGAGAGGGAGAATATAGGGGGAGGGAGAATATGTGGGGAGAGAGAATATAGGGGGAGGGAGAACATGAGGGAGGGATCATGTATGGGGAGGGAGAATATAGGGGCAGGGAAAATATAGGGAGAGGGAGAATATGTGGGGAAAGAGAATATAGGGGGAGGAAGAATATGGGAGGAGGGAGAATATGAGGGAGGGAGAATATAGGGGGAGGGAGAATATAGGGGAGGGAGAATATAGGGGGAGGGAGAATATCGGTGGAGGGAGAATATAGGAGGTGAGAGAATATAGGGGGAGGGAGAATATAGGGGGAGAGAGAATATAGGGGGAGGGAGAATATGTGGGAGAGAGAATATAGGGGGAGGGAGAATATGTGGGAGGGAGAATATAGGGGGAGGGAGAATATGTGGGAGGGAGAATATAGGAGAAGGGAGAATATAAGGGGAGGGAGAATATAGGTGGATGGAGAATATAGGAGTAGGGAGAACATAGGGGGAGGGAGAATATAGGGGGAGAGAGAATATAGGGGGAGGGAGAATATGTGGGAGGGAGAATATAGGGGGAGGGAGAATATAGGGGAGGGAGAATATAGGGGTAGGGAGAATATAGGGGTAGGGAGAATATAGGGGGATGGAGAATATCGGGGGAGGGAGAATATCGGGGGAGGGAGAATATAGGAGGAGGGAGAACATAGGGGGAGGGAGAATATAGGGGAGGGAGAATATAGGGGGAGGGAGAATATGTGGGAGGGAGAATATAGGGGGAGGGAGAATATAGGGGGAGGGGACTGCGAAAAGTATAAATTCGCGAGTGCTGCGATGGAGGATGGAGGGAATGGAAAGCTAAAAGTGACTGGAAGAAAAAAGAGCAGTAAAGATGAAGTGAAAAGATGGAACAGAAAAAGAGTTAGAGAAAAAGGAAGCACGGAAATAAAAATGGGAGGAAGGAATGAGGTGTAAGGAAAGAAAGAAAAGAATTGGTAACGAGGGATACGGGAATGCAGAAGGGAGCGAAAGACGGGAATGAAGAAGGGAGGACGAGACGGGAATGAGGAAAGGAGGGAGATACGGGAATGAAGAAGGGACCGAGAGACGGGAATGAAGAAGGGCGGGTGAGAGGGGAATGAAGAAAGTTGGGAGATACGGGAATGAAGATGGGAGCAAGGGACGGGAATGATGAAGTGAGGGCGAGACGGGAATGAAGAAAGGAGAGATATACGGGAATGAATAATGGAGGGAGAGACGGGAATGATGAAATAGGAGGACGGGCCACAGGATGGGGAAATTGGAAAATTTGGAATTCTCTTCAATCCATGAAAAAAGATCGTAACAGAGGGAACCTTTGAAAACACTCGATAACATGTACACTTAAAGTTTTTAACTACTGGTGCAGGCAGAACTTCGATCTTGAAAGGCATAGCATACAGCAAAACTAAAAAAACTCCAAAAATTTTAACATGTGACTTTTCTTTAGGTGGCTCACGTTCCATTTTATTTCCATTCCCTGCGGCGATATTTCAGTGGAAGAGAAGTCAGAAGTGTTGTTCAGTATCGGAATGTGTAAACGCTATAAAGTTTTGTTAGTGATGGTGATATATGATATCGTTTACACGGTTTTAGTGAAGAATGAAAAGTTTTTGAAGTAAGTCATTCTGAAAACAACCATTTTGATGGGGAATATTTTTGTAATCGGGGTTTGATTTTGATAGAGTGGCGTATTACACAAGGAGAGAGAGAGAGGCACAGGGTATGATTTGAAGGAGGAAATTGAAGATGTGTAGAAAGTAAACAATGGTAGAAAAAGAGAATTCCGGCGATGAGTTTGTTGGCCGACGTAAAGGGTGAGGCAGAGGAGAGGGGAATGAGAGCTTGGAGGACGAAGAGAGAAGAATAGTGCGCGGAGGAAATAGAGGGAAGAGGAAGGAATAAATAGCGACGGAAGATTGAGTGAAGTTGAAAGGAGGAGTGATTTGGTGCTTCATGCTGTGAGGACAAGAATGAAGAAGAAAAGATGGAATAAATAAAGCGAGACGAAACAGATGTGTAAAAAGATGGTTCAAAGATCCTTCAGGCTGCCGCTGAGGCTTTTAAAATAATGATAATAGTAATAGAAAGCAAAACAACATAAAGGATGAAAAAATAACGAATAAACTTCTAGTCGACAAATTATACAGAATTTTTTAAATGAAAATAAAAGTAAATGGGATTGGAAGATAAATTAGTTTCTCTAATATTATAATTTGGCTTAATGTTAGACCAAACTGTTCTTTATCGTCGTGTTTACAAAATGCAATTTTTTCATTTGAACCTGTGTATTTGAGACAGTAAGCTTTTAAATTTATCTTACCTTAAACTCACCTTTGGTATTATCTTTAATATAGGATGAAATTTTCATAACTTGCCTCTCTAAAATAGAATCCTCTGACTCAGCAGATAAAAGTAATAAAAAATAATGATGAAAATTTGTGGGAAGTAGAATTGAGGTTTCACGAAGGAGGTTAAGTTATATTTATAGGCAATCTTGCTTTTTCCGCGAAGTATGCCACAGTGGTTTCACAGCAAAATGACGCACACTTCTATCAGACCTTTTATTTTCTGTGATAGGGTTAACTTGGGAATCATCTAAATGGATTTTCTTATAAAATTCAAAATAATTATTCCTCTCCCTTGGTAGAGGTGTGGTTCGCGGATTAGAATACTGTCCAGGGTATGGTCGTATGCGCTTATCATTAAACGTGTTATAACATATGTACTTGGAGAAACCTGTTCGTTTTGAATAAATTATTATCATTATTTCTTTTTAGTTACTATGACTCACTCCATCCGTGCATATCCTACATTTATTAATCTTTATGCCATTCTCCTTCCCTCTGTCTCTTCCTTTCTTTCACCATTTGTGTCTTTTTCTTCCTCTCCTATCCATCTAACATTTCTCTATCTCTATTCCTTCATAGAAAAATGTCTGTGAACACCTGAGAACTTGCCATTCACACACGTGCGCACGCACACATCCACATACATATCTATATACTTATATATATATTATATACACACACACACACACACACACACACACACATATATATATATATATATATATATATATATATATATATATATATATATATATATATATATTACTACTTGGTAGAATTCGGCGTTTATTTTTTTAAAACAGAATTTTATTTTCCCAAGATATTTTCGACGAATATCGACGCTTAAAATAACCACTTATATATATATGGCTGGCAGTTTTCGGCCTTTCAATTCGATGATTTATATTTACTTTTTATTTCGAAATTCTTAAATTTTAAATTTTAATATTAAAGAAAATACTCAACAAATTTATTAAAATATTATTTTATCTTTTACTTACATTAAAAAAGTATACAGTACAAAGTTTACAAAATAAGAAGTAATATATTTAAATCATTAATTTGATCTTTTACTAATTAAATCGTGACTTTTAACCAAGAAAATCGCCACATTTGTTCCGGCCACGAGATTTCGCGTTCTTTTTTTGGATTTATGAGAAAATGTCCGGGAACGGAGTGTAGTACGGGAGTATAACGTGATAATGCAACGCATGCACAACGTACAATCATATATATATAACGAAACGATATTTCTTGTTCTTTCTTTACAAATTTTGCCAAACGTGATGATTTCGACAATCATCCTATATAAGAAAACATATATTAATATGCCGATTAACGGCTTTTACTAACTGAATCTTGATGATTAAACTAAATTAGCACCTTGCATATTGTTCAATATTATATATTATTGTTGTTCTAGCACACTGAAATTTAGTATATTTTTAATCTCAAATATCTTCAGATGTTATTTCCAAATCTATATATTTCTGATTTCGTACAGTAATTCTTCCAATCGCGTCATTGCCAATATATTATTTCGCGAATGTAGACAGTAAATTATGCTTTACCTCTTAAAATCCGAACAATACGCTGTTGCTTTTGCCGAGAAACATTCTTTAAAAAAAATTGCGAATTAAGCATAAAGGCGTTTAGACATTTGTTGATGCCAATTAAGGACTAATTAAGGAATGACATTAAAGATATAATTATCGCAATAATATTTTAGCCGTCAAAAAAGAACTATCTAATACTATACTTTGCATCATATGATATATTTCATCACTGTAATAAATATTCTCTTTATTTAACAGAAAATATATAGAGAGAAAAATTAGACTTAATTATTTAGCACTGGATCAACATGTGATTAAAATGTGTTTTTCCAATCGGCAAAATATTTTACAACAAATAGCAAATAAATATTAATCCTTAATCCCTCTTTAATTTTAAGTAACGATTTTTAATTTATGTGCACCTTTTTTAAACCATTATATGTAACTTGAAATTTACTAACCTGTAACAAAGGATGAATAAGTCAAAAGCAAGAGAACGGAACGATCCTTCCTGGATAACTTTTAGAGAAAGTCCGCCAAAAGAGTGGGTTCATTGCATACGGAGAAGTGGTGAAAGTACATACAACAACGTCTATGTATAGGAAAAACCATTGCAAGCAATCGAGAAACATTTGTTCCAGGAATACACTCCACGGGGCAGATGCGTGGAATGTGTAGCAAAACGACCACCGAAATTCCTTTCTTTCGAATCTCGAGAAACTCTCAGCAGGGCATATCCATGACCTTAGCTGTATAGAGAGGCTCGAGGAATATCCCACCATTAGGTCGGCAAATATAATATCAAAAACCTTAAAAGGGCTAAGAAACACGTGTTCTCAAAACTACCATCGAGGGCGCTCCACACTCTCGGCTTTTCCGACAGTTTTAACCGTACGGTTGAAACTGTACAGGTAAAACGGAGAGTGTGGAGGACAAATCTAGAAGAATGGCCTGGAACGAGCGAAATCTGTCACCGCTTGATTTTTGCTCGGTCCAGTCACGGTGTACGAGCAAGTCTGCCAGTGTGGAGCGTGTTCGTTCCAAAACCGTAGTTTTCTCAAGTTGTGGTGTGTTGCATAAAGTAACAGGAAAAAAGTCACAATGCCGATATACTATACAAATTCCTAAATTTCGACGCTGTTTTGAAGCTTAAACAATACCTTGGTTGCAATTAATAATACGACAGTAACGAAAATAAACAAACTATTGGCATATTCACGAAATGTCGACTTTGTTTTGAAGTTTAAACAATACCTTGGTTACGATGAATAATACGACGATAACGAAAATTAACAAATTATCGGGGTTGCGAGCTTTACGAGACATCCCCGAAAGTAGCCTTCGGCAGCAATTTTCTCTCGTCATATTGATAATTTGTCGACCTCAACCACGGTGGTAAATGGGATTTACTCAATAAAGGAACGAGATACTCGTTCGAAATTTATAAGAAATACTTGATTTACATATTTTAAGGTGATGTGAAAAGTCCTGGGTTCGACATTTCCATTTCCCATAAAATAACACGTAAAAATCGACTTTTTTATATGCAGGATTTTATTCTTTTTGAGATTAAAATTAGAAATAATTAACATACAATCTGCGGATCTGAACCCATTTTAAGAAAAAATTATATAAATTATATCATACTCGAAAGTAAAGTAGTAATTATGTGGCCTCGCGGACTGTTTTGTGGAAAATGTATTCATTCCTCTATCCGAATAATTTTTTAAAATATATAGCTTACAGATCATATGAGAGCTAGGGAGAGAAATTTATAGTTTTTCGTTGTTGCTTGACGGATGCCGTTTAACAAGATACGAGTATAAGTTTATTAAAGTATTTATGTAAACTGGAAGTTATAATTGACGGAGAGTGAGGGTCCGCCTGCGATAAACGCGTACCGACTTAACCGTACAGGTAAAACTGCGAAGAAAACCGAATGTGTGGAGGCGACTTCGGTGTAAGAGGAAAAACGAACGGTTAAAACTGTTGAAAAAACCGAAAGTGTGGCTGCTGTTCAATATAACGTAAAGATATATGTAGCGCGTCTTTTTCTAATAAATGAGAAATATTTGGCTCTGGGTTTGATCTTTCTCTTCATCTTCACTTCCCCCAGCTTTCACCATGGTCTGAACAATTTCTGCATAGTCCATAATTTAATTTTCCAACGTATCGTCACCGTTACTCCATTTTTGTATGTATTCTTGCCTCAAATCTTTGGAACAATCAATTTTCTTAGATAATGTAATAAAATCCGTTCTTCGATAGCTTATTTCAGTTCAAGACCTTTATATGCGTTGTCAACATCGGGCCAAAGTTTCCCCCGAGGTTTAGTTAATGTTAAATTTGGAATTTTGTTCCACGCTAATGCTATCATATAAGCAACGTCTTTGATGTTGATGGCTTCAACAAATCTTCTATATTCTCATCTTCTATTTTTTCCAAAACTGAACTCAAAAGCATTCCTTTAAATAATCTGGAACGCCTCGATCCATAGACTGGACCAAGGACGTTGCATTGGGTAGCAGATACATGGCCTTTATGTCCCCTTCCTTAGGCTCCTCACAATTTGGATGTGAAGGTGCGTTATCTATAATGAGAATACCCTTTCAGTTAAGTTTTTCTGTTCAAATGTTTCACAATAAACAACTTTCTTTGAACAATGCAGAGACTATCCATGTCAATTTGCGTGAGCAGTAGTTCTGGTAAAGACTAGCGATTTATATTTTTAAAGGCAGATTTACCAACAGCAAAAAGTGGCTTCTTTTGAGTTCCAGATGCATTGCTGCAAGCGGCTACTGTAATTCTTTCTTTGGAAATATTTTTCTCGTGCTGCTGCCTCTGCCTTTTGTGCCAATGTTTTTGTAGGTGACATTTTATAATTTAGACCTGCCTCGTCTATATTGTATTGGTGTTCTCTACTCAATTTTTCTCCCTCGACAAATGATCTTAAATGTTCTGTGAATTTTTTGGCAGCAGGCTGATCAACGGATAATTTCTCCCCACTAATGCTCAATTCATGAATACCATGACGTTTTTTCCAGTCACACTCAGTTTTTTCCGTCGCATGCTGTAAAACATTCATCGCCACCAATCTTTTGATGTAGGGCGAATACTTTTTTTAGCATGGGTCCCCTAATTGGAGTACTGCGTCGTCTTTCTTGGTTAAACAACAGCCATAAAGCATCCTCTAAAATCTCCAATTTTGGTTTCTTTAAAGTAGAATGAGAACTTAAAGACACTTTTTAAGCAATCTGACTAAACAATTCTCCTAGATTTTTAGAACTTTTCCAACCTTTTACACACGCCTAATTCAGCAGATATTCTTTTAACGACTCACCTTTATCGAGTCTTCCAAGTGCATCTAACTTGGTTTTCATAGAAAGAACAACTCGATATATTTTATCACCCATATTTTATTAATATAATAAAAGCAATAGGTAATTTTACTGGCGAAAACACATTTAAGATACCGCCGTTTGAATCAAACATAACTGGCTCTTAGAAAGCACTTAACTGGCGGGCGTCAGACAGTATTACCTAACCCTCGGATTACCAATGGGGGTCCATTTTGTACCACGTGCCTCGTTCTTTCAAATCATTTGCTATATTCAAATTAATTCCCAATTTTTGTTTTTGGTTAACCCCTATTTAGGAGTAAGAATGTAAAGGATGTTTTTTTCACTTCATTTTAAAACAATAAAGAAATTTAAAAGCTGCTGTGATCCAAAATTTACCCCTATTCGTCCGTGAATATTCATGTTCAAGAAGTTCACGAAGGTCTCCAATAAAATTCTTTTTTTAATATGTTAGACACAGTTGGAGTAAATTCACTAATAATATCCAGAAATTTCCTGATTGGGAGAAAAATAAAAGGCATCATCGCAGAATATTCTTGTTGAAGCTAGGGGAAGAAATGTTCCGAGAGCATCTCAGAGACAGCTAAAAAGGGGAAAAAGCTGAAAATGTCTACAAAATTTTATCTCCCGTTTACAGGAATTGCACTTGAAGAACAAACAACATTCGATGAAGACCAGCATGAACAGAGTTCAGACCGCAAAAGAGAAAGTTCTGCCAAATGCCCGCAATACAAATATGCAAAAACTGATAATTCCCGTTCAAAATGTGGAGAGCGTCGCTATAAAGTTCATTGCGGTAAAATAGTAAAAATAACATGCAAAGATGATTAACTAACACATTAAATATGTTATATATATTTATTTTTGCTTTTTTAATAGCGTATGTTTGAATTTATAGTTGAAATAAAATTATGAATCCAATTCCATAAAGTTGTTTTATAAATGAAAACAAGAATGTCGCAATCATTTTATATTGTGTACTTGTTTTAAAAATCACTTTTTAATTAAAAAAAAGCGTAAGATATAAATATTAAACGCAAATTTTACAAATTTAGATGGAATACAAAATGTACCCGTTATTAAAAAACGGAAGAAAAACTGTTTGGTAATCCAAGGGTTAAGGGAAGAGGATTCTAGGAGAGAATGTGAGGGAGGTCAGTTAATCCTGCGAGTCGTTTAAGTGGATGTCGGTTAAGAGGGTTACTTTGTCGAGATTTACAATGAATTAAACCGAAATTTGCATAATTTTTCACATCCTTCAGCGTCGCTTTGTCCGTCCGACATCTAGCGGCAATATGAAATCCCATGTAAAAATGCGCGGCGATATGAATTTCCACCGAAGATCACATGCCGAGACTGAAAAGTAAAAATAAAATAATTAAAAATTAAATACCTATTAAAAAGATAACATATTTTGCAATAAAAAGTAAAAAATAAATTTTGATTTACTGACTGAATTTAAAACTTTTGTAAAATTTAATGGCTTCTAATCTTCTTACACTTTTACAAAGCCACACAACTTTATTAAAATATTTCAAAATAACGTCTAATAAATCAAAATTTATTTTTTTGTTTTGTGCAAAATATAAGTTATCTTTTCAAAATTTTATTTTTAATTATTTTTATTTGGTATCTAAACAAACAGAAACGAAATTGTACAAAGCATTTGAGAAACCGTGGTACGGTTTCTCCATTAACATTAATAAAATAATTCTATTCAGCCTACGACAACGCGGCCTTGATAATATTAATAATATTTGATTGTAAACATAAAAGGGAAAAATACTGTGCGGGAACTTAATCACTTTAAAATATTTGTACCGACTGGATTTTTTCATTCATGAACTAGTGAATATTCTGAAGGTTCGGGAAAACGAGATAATGCACTGCAAACAGTACCCGATTAAGCGACTAAGGGCCATAGCGCACTTTTTCTGATAAAATGAGGGCTAATATTGTGCTTAATTCTTTTTTAATAAAAATATATGACGTCTCAGAATTGTTTATTCTCAACATTTTTACCAGAACACTGCTATCTATTTTTGCCCAAGAACAGTTCTTTCTCTATTAGATTTTCATGTTTGTATACTGGGGACCAGCAGCGTATTCCCTAAAAAAGGTCGTACAGGAAGTGCACGGGAAAACCTTTGTCCGGCACTGCAAATGTGGCAACAGTGAGAGTTAAAAATCTTGTAAAATTATGATTTTTTTGATTCATTAATCATTTATGGCCTTATTCGGAACGGATTTGAATTTTATCTGCAAAAAAGCTAATTTCCTTTTTCTTTATTAGTTGAAGTTTCAAGATCCAGCGTCGATTCTATTCTGAAATTAAACATATACATAGTATATTCTGTGTGTGGCTGGTAACAAATATTGGGTTTGTGGCCTTTTAATGATGCTTTGAGGCTGCTTCGACGCGTAATTATTTCGGCTAGTGTTTAGGCGCTGCACTTTATTTTGGTTGGAGAGAAATTGAGTAGGGATTGGATATTGGAAAAAAAATCTTCGTGATTGTTTTGAAGTTGGGTTTGCGGATTAGTTTGTTACAATGGGAAAATGATGAGAAGATATGTTATGAAGTACTTGTGGAATAAAATGGAGAGAGTATTGTATAGACGGATTTTTTAATGAGTTATGTGTCGGGGAGCCACGTGTTTTGATGGCTATCCGATGACTTTGTATATAGCAATGCAAGATATGACCGTTGTTATTATTTGTAAAACATTCTCAGGTGGAGTGTTTTACATTTCAGTCGCCGACGAAAAGAGCGGAGCCTAGATCTGCTAAAAAATTCTTAATCCTTGGTTAACAGTTTTTTAGCTGCTGGCAAATAAATTGAAAACAGGTTTTTAGGACAGAATTTTGTATTCACCAGTATGCCGAAGCACTTGAGGATTTTGGAATTGAGAATTTGGTGAACAGTCAATAGTGAAAAAGTGTTGGTCGATCACGGCCACAAGTTTGATAATTGGGTATGAAGAACTTATTATTATATTTATTAGTTTCTTGGATGAGTAGTATATCTGTTAAGAGAGTTTGCTAGGTGCATTTTATCTTTAATGCTCCTGACTTTTCAGGAGATAATAAGAAGGCGATTACTGTTTTGTGCTTGTCCATTATCAAAGAATGATGAAGATATGGTTATGGGCGCTATTTACTATGGGGTTGGTTATGGTCTCTATACAGTTAGTCTGGAGGGGATTAGGTTGAGAGGTTTGGCCTATGTGGAATATTTTGGTTGTTGGAGGTGGGGTTAGGAATACCGAAATTTGTTGTGAATTGTTACTGAGGATGTTGGAGAAATTTATGCTGCTTCTGTCAATACTCGAATGAGTTAATAAAGTTTTATTATTAATCCTCTTTGTTGTCGAGCTATTGTGAGAAGTTTATAAAATGTGGCGGAGGCCTTATTGATTTATCTGTACGAAAGAACTGAAGTTGTGAGGAAGAAAAGGAAATAGAATTATAAAAGTGCGAAATTATGATCGATATGAATGCTCATAAGAAACAATTGCTAAAGATTTTTAAAAGAATTCAAATTGCGAGTACGATTAAAGTCGAAATTAATTTGAACTTTGTATATAGACTTCAGCAAAAAAGAAACAATAATTTTGTTAGAATTGAAAATTTTTGGTAATCCTTTATTGGTTTATCGAGGGATATTTGATATTGGACAATTCTACATGATTTAGAAAAAATAGTTTGAATAGGAACGAATAAATTGTTTATCTACCGGTAAGAATTGCATCAATATTTTGAGAACTTTTGACATTGTTGTTGGGAGGCTGTTGTTTCTGAAGCTAGTTCAGCAGTGTTTCGCTGAGAAGATGGCTGAAGGAGGAGGAGGGAAGATAGTTTTAGAAGGGAATAAATGCAACAGTGATTAGAACAAGGAGATGAAACTCATGCTATAAATAGGGCATATTTTTTGGCGTGGAGGGTGACATTAAAAGAGATTTGGGAAATTTAGAATAGAGATATGGATGATTTGGATATTAATTGATACATGGAGAACGGCGAGGAATTTAAAAGGAGGGTTTTTGGATAAATTAGAACAATTAAATTAAATATTATCATGGTATTTTAGAAAAAAACCGAGGTTGGATGATATGAATTAAAGATTTTTATGAGAAGTAAGGAGGCAGTTGAGTTGATTGGAAAGAGGGCAATAGGAGAGGATATGAGTGGCAGAAAGAAGAAGAAAGAGAGGAGTGAGTGAGAGAGCAAAGAGGCGAATGACCGAGGAGACAAGGCTTGGCGGGCGGATGTGAGAGAAGGAAGGCGGCCGAGGGTGAGTTGGGAACGAATATAGAGAGGGCTGTGGATGATAAATGGTCTCCTTTCGGACCTAATTTTTTATTTTGAGGCATGTTTTCAGAAGGGATATGGAGAATGGAGAGGAGGGACAGAAGGGAAGTGAGGAAAAGAAAAAAGAGGAAGAGGTGGTGAAGGGAAAGACGGAGAATTGGGGAAGAGGAAATGGACGAAGTTGGGAGCAAAAGGTGAAGGTGGGGAGGGAAGAGAAACAAGCGCGGAGTGGAGGATTCGGTGAAGGGGATAGGTAGGATAAAGAATATATACAAGCTCAGAATTCTGGTACGTGGATGTGCTGGAACATTTAAATTTTTTACATGTGCGCCATTAAAGGCGGGGCAATAGTGCACATATTATTTTTTGTTACTTAAGGCTTTTAATGATTTGAATAACTATTTTTTGGAAAAATAATTCAGAAATACTGGGTCTAATATGTATTACTGTATAAATGAAAATTCCTTGAATATGATAAATGGAATATCTAGGAAATTATCTTTACAATAAAACTCCAAGTCTGTCGGTTGGTTTGTTTGTTGGGAATGCTGACGCTCCTTGATTGGTGGCGAATTTTAGTTACGCGAATATTTCAAGAACGGCAAATACGATTTCGACGATTTTTTCGTAATATAGTGGTTGCACCTTTCAGAGATGTCATTGCCGTAAATAAGACCATGGGTTTGATTCCAGGAGTATATTTATTTTCTCCATTTGGTTAACACGGGTATGAGAGTAGCATATTAACCATTTGCATTTTAAAATTACTTTAAAAGAACTTGGCGCGAACTTTGGATGTATCTATGCTTAAAAGAAATTTTTATTTTTTTAAAAGCAGATTATGAACCCCTGCTGATTTAGCGTTTATAGAATCAGAAAAACGTAACTTTTTCTGGTTTTCAATAATGAGAAATGTAAGCTACCACAATCGCCGAATTTGAGAGACCGATGCTTTTATATGAGGAATAGTTTAACGTTATGTATGCTTACTTTGTGTGTATTTTCCGTTCTTAGTTTGTACATAACTGCCATTAAATATAAAGTTTCTTACTTAACACATCATTCTTATCTATGCTTTGTGTGTGTATTTTCCGTTTGTCTTTAGTTTTTGTCATTCTGTATGTAAGGGGGAAAACCCAAAGAAAACCTTTTACATTCCAAAGGTAAGATGGCCAGATAAACACTTTTATTTGTAAATATCTGCTCATCTCACCTTAACGATGTAGACAGGTTTTCTTTGGGCGTTCGTCATTGAGTAGTTACATACATTCGTTTGGGAAAGTTGATACATGCTTGGCTGGATGACCTCAAAGCGAGAAATACCCGATTCTGAAGCGGGAAAATTAGTCTGCGCGAGAAGTTTAGTGGTTAGAATATCATCCCGGCAAAAGGAAGACCCCGGTTTGATTCCCAGTCAAGGCAGAATTTTTCTCCGACTTTTTCAGAAATCTTCTGTGACTACTGCTATGTCGACAATAGAAGGCGTGCGAAAATTGCCAATTCTGGAATGGCAAGCAATGAACAATCTTATTCGCATGTAACACGTATTACAGCTAATTCATTTCATTATTTGCATCGTCTTCTTAGTAGTTGTGTGTAAAAACTTAAAGAAGTCTCAGCCTAGCCCACGGACGTAGGAAATTTCCTTAACTTACGCAAGATGAGTAAGATAACGAGCGCTTTTAATATCTGATATTTTATATGATTGAACTGGATTCGAAATTGCGGCTGCACCTTCATGCTCCTGTTATCTCATTGAGAAATAGTGTGAATCATGAAAGCCTTGGTCGCTTTCCGTAAAATACGATTTCATCACTAGCATGTAAGCTGTAAATAAGAAAAAATAGTTTGGCTAGATTATGTTTCCAACGATTACATTTTATCGTATTGCTCCTCAAAAGAAATAACAAAATTAGTGGTAGAATGCTATTATTTTTGCTACCTTGGCGAATGACCTTCACTGTTTCGCAAATGCAGTGATGTTTCCCAGCCTTTGCTCCTCAAACCCTTCTTATATTCAATCCGAAGGGAGAGCCCGTCACCTCTCGGTTCGTCAAAGCAGCCACCAGCAGACCTCTCTCAGGTGCGAAGCCCTTTTTCTATTTCCAGAGTACATTATTTTGGGACAAATGGCAATCCCTTTCCTTCGTTACAACTTTCCGAGGTCATCTACAGTCAGAAGCTTCGAATGTGACACGAGAGACTATGGAATGTTCAAGCGAACTTCTAACTCGCTCATGCCTGGATGGCTCGGTCATTTGTTATCCATTTCGCGTTCTTCTATTACCACGAAGATTCTGTCTTAAAACCTTAACCGTGTTGGCGTCCAATCACTTCGCAGTGGGTTGTCTAGAACGGGCTAAAGTTTTCCGCAATTTGCTCAAGGTTCTTCCCGAAAGTCATTGTCGACGAAGATTGACTGCGTTGTGCCATTTTCTCAAAAGTTTTATGTCATACATAGTAAAGCATTGTGTTCGAGAAGAATGGTATAATACAGTTTTACAGTTTGAACAGAGCCCGGAAAGTTGGTCAAAATGATCCCAGGAGGTGGGTCATTGTAACTGCATGGAGAAGCTCTTCGGAAAAGGGGGAAATTGTAAAAAATTATCGCGGAAACGCCAACCTTTGGTGCGTTGGAAAGAATTAAAAAAACTGAATCACGTGAGCTTACAATCAAGGCTCGGCGGGGAAACCAAAAGTGGCAGGAAAGAAGGAAAGTCGTAAATATGGGCAGGCGTTCTTCTGGTTATTTATGAGGATCGTTGGAAATAACTCGACATTCTGCGTTGAATCTTTGGCAACCTAAAAGCATTTTCCTTCCTATGAGTATGATGCTCTTTTAGTTGTCAAATACCTCGTCGTCTGATGGGAGTATGATTCACTTATGCGCTGGTGTGCAAACAGTTGGTCGTGGCCTTTTTCCGAGCCACTAAATATTTTCGAAGGGTGGCGAAAAATTGCGAAAATTAATATTTAAAATTTGATACACTATTATTTTTATAACCGCGGAAGAAAGAGCAGATTTTCAAAATATCGGCTGTAATAGTGACTTTAATCTTAATATCGCCAAAAATGAAGACATCTATCTACCTATCTTTTCCCACAGCCTTCCCACCGTTAAACTCCATCTGTACCCATTGTCTGCCGTATCTCTCGAACCCTTCACCTTAGGTCCTCCCTCTTCTTTTTTCGCTATTTTTCTAGAACCTCCGACTACATCAACTCCCTCTTTCTTCGTTGCACGAAGAACTCGCTTCTCATACCCTTCACTACAGTTTTCAATAGGTACTTTTCTTGTGGCTTCTTTTAATCTCTATGCAAGAGGGATAATATCACTAACATTTTGAAAAGAGACTATAGAATACACATGGATAATTATCGATCCATACCCACTCTCCTTGTCCTTTCTATACTCTATGAACGGAATGCGCCGTCATTTCTCTTTTCCACTCCCATTCATCTCTCCCTTTCAGAGCGGCTTTCTCTCAGGAGGTTCATTTTACACCAAACTCCCTATCTCCATCATCATATCGCATATGCTTTCGAGTGCTCTTAAGAACTCTATGTGTGCTGTATTGATATCCAAGTAAAGCACTACTTATAGACGTAAGATAGGCTACTCGCATTCTAGTGCAAATGAAAAAGTGAGAAACTGTCCTTTTACAACTCTTTGGTTTACTCCTTACATAAATAAATATGAGTAGTAAAAGAAAACAAATATCAATATTATCATTTGTGAAGAAGTCGCGTGGAAATGTGCATAGTGAACAAAAAGATGGTGAGAAAATTAATTTCAGCGAACATAGTGACCTCATCGATAGTGCATCATTGCAAGAAAAAGAGCCGTGTTCGTCGTTCGCACTGGTTACTGGATGTACTACGGAGACAGATGCGGACATAAAAGGTAACCCTAATGATATAGCAAACTTTTTGAAATCGAAAGAATATTGTTCTGGTAAGAAACTCCTGGAAGTTTTTAATAGTTTATGGTCACCAAATGCTAAATATAAATTTCCTGTCAAGAATATTAAAGGCAAAAATTTAAGGTGCCAAGCACATTGGCTTGAAAAATGGCATTGGGTATGTTATTCGGAATTAATGGATGGTCTCTTCTGCAAATATTGTGTGCTATTTTGTCCATTTAGAGTAGGAGTGCATAGGGACCAAAATCCGGGTAAATTTGTTTCAGAAGCTTTCAACAAATGGTACCATGCCTTAGAATATTTTGAGAAGCATAGCAAATTGTCATATCATGCACGAAGCTTGGAAATATTTTACGATTTAAAGAAAATTGATGAGAAAAAAGTGCTCCCGATTGATTTGATTTTAGATAAAAACAAAGCAGGGGAAGTAGCAAAAAACAGGAAAATACTTGGGTCAATAATAAAAACTATCCTTTTTTGCGGGAAGCAGGGGATCCCCTTACGAGGACATTTAGATTATGGCCCCTTAAATGTTGAAGAAACCCCTGAAAAAATGAGGGAAATTTTAGAGCATTACTTAGAATGCGTGTGGAAGCAGGAGACGAAATTTTAAGGAATCATTTTAAAAGTTGTGGAAGAAATTCCTACGTTAGCTGGAGAACACAAAATGAAATCATTTCTTCCATAAATGATATAATTTTAAGGGATATTGCAAATCGCACCTTTCTAAACAATGTAATAAGTCAAATAAAACAAAGACTTGAAAAACGTAATAACATTTTAGCTAAATTTGGATGCTTACTGTCTCAAAATTACGATGATGAAACGGAAAGTGATTTTCTCACGTTAGCAGAATTTTATTCGAACAATGATGATCTTTTTTGCGACAATAAGGAAAGCATGCTTGGTGAACTTAAACTATGGAAAAATTTTATACGGAACAAGGAATTATTTTCTGCTATTGAAGGGTTCATTTATTGTGAGAGAGAGTTGTATCCTCGTATCAAACTGCTCCTACAAATACTATGTACACTTCCCATTAGCACCTGTACCAGCGAAAGATCATTCTCTACTTTGAGGAGGCTAAAAACTTATCTAAGAAACACCATGGAAAGTGATAGACTTAATGGTCTTGCATTATTAAATACCAACAGTTTATAAGTGTCTCCATAAGATGTTTTGGATGAATTAAGTAAGAAACCGAGACGATTGGATTTTACCATTTGAGGTAAGAAATGTTATTTTTAACCAAGTGCAGTAAGGCCTCCAAAGGCGAACCACCTCTCAAAGTGACTCATATTTAGTGGAACATTTTCAAGAGAGCAATTATTTTCTCTGGGATGACTACTCTGACCTGTCCCCTCTAATCTGATCACCGTCTTCCCAGTCCAGCAGATTCTAGTAGTTAACCTGACCACTGTGTCCCATTAAATGACTTTTCTGTTTTCTTTCATTTGTAATTTTGAATATTATCAAACTCAGTGAACCCAGTTAATAATTGCGAGAGCATTTTTCATTTTAAAGGGTAATGTAGATTTAATATAAAACAATTAAAAATTAGATTATTAGAAATCGAATGTTTTGAATATATTTTCTTCTTATGTTCCCGATTTTCAGTAAATTTAAACGACAAGGGAAAAACGATGTAAACCGCTCCTAAGAATCATATTTTGTGTATTCCTCTGAAAATACTGGTATTTAAAAAAAAATTAAGCGCATGACCTAGACTATTGGATTTCGCTGTTTGGGAAACAAAATAGGACTTTGAAATAAAATCAAATTGTATATTTGGTTTGTTATTTATGTTATTTTTGCTTATATTTTCGAAGTTAAAATATGGCGTTGAAATATGTCTACTTCTGCTGATAATCCTGGACCTTTAGTCTATATTTCACTGTAATAATATACTCGGAAAATTTGAGATATTACACTGTAATATATTTATTCTAATTGTGTGTTTTACAGTAATAATGTACTATTTAGATAGGGAATTAATTTTTAAACGCAAGTTGAGTAAATAAAATAAATAATAAAGGGTAACCTTAAACTTTTTTTATGCCTGCCAAATAGATCGGACCCCCCCTAGAAAAAAGTCTGTGTGCGCCACTGACTGAGTGTCTCTACCTTCTCTATCTGCTCCTAAATCCAATTGTTCAATAACCTGTCTGTCTTATTCTGCTGCACGGACCTATTACTCCTTATGGAATCACTAGTAGCAGCGGCAGCCGCAAGATTCGCTTGTTCTTTCGAATGGTCCGAATAATCGATTCATTCACTCCATACTCCCGCGCCAAGGTAACAAAATTTTGCGCCGATACATTTCAAAGAATTTCTTTCCTTCTTGCGATGTCTGCCTTTGGCGTGCATAAAGAAACTAAGTGAATATTTGAGACGCCGGAGGCAGCGCGCTAAATTAAAATGTCGCAAAGTTTCGGATTTTTATCTCGGACCCCTTCGCGCTGCCTGAAAATGTACCGTCTTGCATGAAAATTGGTGTAAAGATGAAATCCGAGCAATACTGAAAACGCGCTGCGTGAATCCGCGTTGCGTGAGGTTTTATTGTACGTTACATTCTTGGCACGCCTCATTATAATCATTTGCCATCCCTGTTTTAGATGGTGTTTCCTTTCCTCCAATCCTAGTTCACCATGGCGTTCCGCAGAGGATCTTCATTGTTTCCTTCTATTTTCCCTATGATATGTGGAGACATTACTACCTCACGAGGCACCCTCTTATACGCTAATGACTGCAAACATGAAGAGTATAAGCTGACAAACGCATAATATGAAAATTAATATTTGTAAAAATAATTATTTTATAATTACTGCGCAGTTACAATAAAAAGTTCTTAGTTACCTTGAATGTTGAACACAACCAGACGAAAACACGATACCGACTTGAATTTACAATGGCCTTTCAATATAAAACACTAGCACATTTTTTGTAGTTCAGCATACGGCTGCTCATCACGAAAATGTATTATTTTGCATTATACACTGATAGACTGAATACATTACACATATGTAGCCATATGTATAGCGGAACTGCATTAAAAGTAAAATGAAACAATGACAAACTCTACCAAGGGGGGTAACTCAGTTACCCCGACAATGTTTTCATTTAAAAATGGCTCTAAAAAATTTGTAAATCTACACAAAATCCCACAGCAATGTTCATAGACAGTAAAAACGAATACATGAGGGGATATGAATGAAATCCCAAAAATAACCATTAAAGAATTGAAAAACATCGTTGGAGTAGCTGAATTACCTCCCTTGGTAGAGGAAGGGTTAAGAGAATAGAAAGTTGCCCCGACAGCCTAGCAATTCAGGCTGCTCTCGACTCCATCTCAGAATGGCGTTTGCCATGAAATATGGGAGTATATCCAAGTTAATCCCTCACTTGAGCCTTCTCTCTTTGGACCAAACTCATCTAAAATACTTTCTCTCCGACCTACTACTCCCTTCTGTCTCTTCTCACGAAGACATAGGAGTAATTTTCGACTTCAAACTCACTCTTTCCGAGCTCATCAAAACAAATACTTCAAAAGCTATGTCCCTTGTTGGGCTACTTTATAGATAGATTTTCCATATCTAAGAAAACTGTTTTGCTGTCCAGAATTCCGTCTGATAAACCAACCCCAAGCTTCTTTACGGTCCCCTCAATTTCATTCTTTCAATGTTGCAATGTTGCATGCCGGTGTAGCAGGCATCAAAAGAGCACTCTAGAGTGCATCATGACTAGGCAGGAACCACTCTAGAGTGTTTATTACCATAGGCATGATACACTCTACTTGGGCATGGAGCACTCTAGAGTACTTCTTGCCTGGAATGGCATCACAAGCATGAGGCACTCTCCTCTGTCGGCCCTGGTTGCATAGGCAATTGAAGATGGTAGAGGCCGATGAAACTATTTTTATAAAATATCGTACTCTTTTTCGTATTAGAAATGTAATACCATTAACCTTTTATATTGTTCGTATCTTCATTTTGCTGCTATATTCTTCTTATCTCATGTACTATAACTGGCATCTGCTTGCGTGTCTACGCTCGACTAACCAATCATATACTTAAATGATCATGACTAGCCAATTGGATGAACAGAAAATTAACACGTCATATTTTTTAATGAAATTCGAATCAATGAAAGTAGTACTATTATGCAGTGACGTAACTAGGTTATGGCAGATGCGGCATTCACCCTACTGTCCTTGCAAATAGTCTATATACCCAAGTTTGAGGCGGTATATCTCGAAAACAACATCAACGATGTTAATGTGGTGAAAAGTAGCGGCTAGAGGATTTATGTCTACGTTAACTCATGTACAGCTTAAAATTTTAGTTTCTGTTTAAATATTTTAAATTGGGCTATATTTGAAGGAAAACACGTTTTTTAGCCCTGGAAATCCGATAAGACCAATTTGAATGTTTACAACTCCGAAACGCTACAATGTATCAACTTGCAATTTTTAAAGCACTGACAAAATACTATTTGAAACAAGTACCTGGAAACGTTATTTTATAACAGCAACATAAATATCCTATTTTGTTACACTTAGTAAATTTGGCTATCTTCGTCATTCCTTGATTGTTTTCAAAGTTAGAGCAACCGTTGTCACCGGACAAATGCCTACATTACTAAAATGTAAAATAGAACATCAGAAAATTACTTCCCAAAATAATCCCGATTTTTATTTCATCTTCATTCTGCCTCCAGCTTATAGCTATTTGTAAGTCTGTCGTAGTAAAAAGGCGGGAGAGAGGGAGCAACGCGCGCTGTTGCCACCTCCTCTACATTCATCGCACGCCCGGTCATGTAAATAAGTCACTAACATAGAAGACGTTGCAACAGTGCACGCTGCAATTTCTACTTTCTCCTCTCTCCCACCAGTTTTGAAATGGAGGTGTTCTTTTTTGTAATTGTTGGAAACATTCAAATTTCAATTTTTCTCAATTAATCGAAAATATTAAATTCAACAATAAATGAACACCCTCTTTATAGATGGATTGCAAAATAAAGAAATCTGGTTGGGAAAATATCTTTGATTAATGGTTTCTAATCTAAAATACAAAATATTTCACGTTTTTTAAATGTGATGTTACTATGAAAAAATAAAAAATAATTTATCCACACCAATTCACAGAATGAAAAACATTAACAATACCGTGCCTCAAACGCCATCATCTATAAACGGCGACACATTATCTACGCTTGAATCGTCGTTGAAAAGGGAACCAAATTATGCCGAAATGGAATTTTACTTGGTCGATCACATCTATCCAGCACGGATGAAAAATAAACCTGGTTCAAAGAAAAACTTCCGCGACTAGGCACGCCATTTCGTGATCGCAAAGTAGCAACTGTACTACAAGTATCAAGAGAATACAAAAGCCAAAGAGGGTCCTGCTATATCTCTTATTATTAAAGGTGTTAAGCTGAGGGAAGAAATACCTCCGAGGAGCCCACGAAGGACTTGGCACTTCAAAAGAGTCAAAGGCACTTGCCGGGCATTTTAGCAGAGATAAAACTCTATGAATGCTGATAGATGCTGGCTTTTGGTGGCCCAGCATAAATGTCCAAGATTTTATTGCCACTTGCAAACAGTGCCAAAATGCAGGGTCAAAGATGAACAAAGCAGCCCCAGAACTACGCCCTATTTCCATCCCTAGCGAAGTGTGGTACCAAGTTGGGGTGGATATTTGCTCTCTTCCGCAGACACCAGAGGGCTTTGTAGCAATCTGCGTTGTTATAGATTACTTCTCTAAATTGATGGAAGTAAAACCTGTTTGCAGGAAGAATGCGGCTGCATGCACATTCAAATAAATTATCAAGGCCGTGAGTTCTGCAACCAAGTTTCCGAAAAACTTCATGCATTTGCAGGAAAAAAACAACGTATTACAAGTGCATACCATCCTTAGGCCAATGGGCTCGTGGGGCGTGCAAATCGCACTATTCAGGGAAGCATGCTGAAGGTTTTAGAGGGGGAGCAGGCGGACTGGCCTAGAGCTTTACAAGAGATATTATTTGCGTATCGGACTGCTCGACACCATTCAACAGGTGTTACTCCATATGAGATTATGTTCGGGTGAAAGCCTGTTTTACCTATTCAATGTATTGCTGAAGAGCCAAATGATAATTTTGAGGATGTCGCTGTTGACCTCAACCTTGAAGAGTGTGTGATAGATAATGCTAATCTGATAAATCGATTTTCCCATATTAAAACCATGCATCAGATAACCTTAGGCGAAGCAGCCAGAAACGTTAAACGAGCCCAGGCAAAACAGAAATCAGATTACAAAAAAAGGCAAACGCAGAAAAAAGTATTTAGGGTGGTAGAGAAAATTTATGTTTACAATTTGCGGAGGGCAGACAGGAAAGGCGATAAAGGCCAATTTCCTTATGATGGGCCATACACTGTGACGAAATTTATTGAAGAAAAAGGCCTCTATTAGCTCGCAATAGAAGAAGGAAAGCCTTTGAAAATTAAACAACATGGCTCCAATTTGAAGCTTTTCAGTGAGCGAATACACCAAAAGAAACAACAAGAAGAGGAATAGATCCAGTTTCTGGAAGAGAGCAAAACATCACGACCTTTCCAGCCAACGACTGCCAAATGGAGAGCAAATATCTGCAGAAAACTAAATATTATTATGTCTTATGAGTCCAAGAAAGAACTCCGTCGAAAAAAAGAATTTTTAGGAAACCCGAGCAAAATTGATGTAATTCGTGGAGATGGTAATGGCCCATTTAGAGCAGTAAGCAAGGAAGTTACCCTCTCAGAAAACCACCATTCTATCTTTAGGGCAGCAGCTGTTTCTCTTATGCAAGAGCCTGAGTATTCAGATAGTTTTGAAAAATTTGTTGGAAAACCCGTTCCAACGTATCTTGAAGAGACTCAAATGACGAGAGAAGCGGTATGTGGAACAGAAGAGGAGGTACTAGCGCTTTCCACACTATTTAAGACTTCTATTGCAGTATATTATCAACCTTCTCTTAAAGCAGATCTCGCCTGGTACTTCTACCAACCTATGAAAAGGACAAAACAAGTACATGGAAGGAGGAGAATATTCGAGGAAGAAACGAACACAGTGGAGAAAAGTGAATGTACAACAATGGAAATCACTTTAACAGAGCGGTTTCTGTAAAGTCTATGGACAACTGAGAGCAATACAACCATGTTAAGCATTTGTAACATCTTCTACCCTTTCCAATTTTTTTTCAAAACTAAAAATAAAGCAATATTCTTTTCGTAAAGAAATATTTTAACTAATTTTATTATATTAACAAAAAAATATTTTGTTGGAAAAATAGGTATGCCCTGACCAAAGTGGCTGGCAGTATTAAAACAAAGTGGAATTCTATTCCCTCAACAATCCTGAAAATAACTGAAAAATATTTGGTTGGAAAAATATTCACCTCCTACCATACACCGACACGGTAGCTGGCAGGCACTGTATTCTGCTCAATATTTTATTTATGTTTAAAGTTTTTTGGCGCGATTACATAATTCGTAAAGAATGTCTCTGCCTTGAATGTATGCACGCATGAAGCGTGCATTTTACCTCTCTTGTTTAGTGTACAGTAAGTACTCGATTTTCGTCGGGGATGCGTTCCAGGAAAGTGCGACATAAGACGAAACGATGTATATCGAAACCGGATTTTCGTGGCCACTTTAATTCGTATATGTATATACCAAGGCGATAAGTTCTAAGTAAGTACTTTGCGCCAAAATTCGAAGATAACACTTGGCAGACTCTTTCCGATGAGGTTAATTTAACGTAACATTAAAGTTATGAAGAAGATGTAAGTGATTTGGCATGAATTTTCAGGTTTTTATTACATTTTTCTCCATTAAATATCATATATCACCCCTCCCTCACTCGCCCCCTCTGCTCCGTCTTTGCCTGCAGAAACAAAACCGATAATGAATCCGGCAACAATTCTGAACGAAAACATAGGCACCTCATATAAAGACGTCTCGGGAAAATATTTTTCAAAGGAAGTGAATAAGAATAATCGTCTTCCCTTTTTATTTTAAGAGGACTTAACGACGTTAAATCGAAGAACTAAAGTAGATAACGAATTCAATGTTACTGACGAGGCTTACTAGGAAAATACGACGCATTTTTCGTTTTCGGCGCATTTTTTTTAAATTTGAATAAAAAATACGGGAATTACGGTAAATCGAGGACTTACTGGTCTTACTGTACTATAGAGTGAGCCTTGGCTGAATAGAGTGCTTTCTGCCTAAGGTAACAAACACCCTAGAGCAGGGGTGGCGAACCTTTTGGCGAATGAGTGCCAAATTTTAATGAAATCAGAGAATATTTTTGGCTCGCGTGCCAACCATAGCGTGAGCTGAGGAGATTGACGAATTTTTACGATAATAAGGAGCATAGGATGTTTTTATTAAATAAAAACAATTATTAATTAATAGCATTCCCATTTATTTATTTTAAAGTTTAAATGTTCTTTTAATTTTTTTATTGAAGAGTATATAACAAAAGTATTGAGATAAATGAAGCATTTCAGGGAACCTGTTTTATTCATTAATTATATGTTTGTACTGTTTTAAATTGGATGATTTTATAATAACATCATAATAAATGTGAAACAAAAAAGGAAGAAATATCAGTGTGACAGTATTAAACAACAATAATAAGCTTGGTTCGTATAATGCATACAATACAAAGAAAAATAAAATAAACCATTATCAATGTCAGTGAGACTTCCGTTGCTGCACAAAGGATGACAGATATTTTACATCAGGTTTATACTTAGTGGTTTTTAAAGTTACAGAGGTTGCACTAGCATCATCGGTAAGATTACTACTAAAATTAGATTTGACGATGTTCATTACTGAAAACAGTGATTCGCATGAGTATGTAGAGGAAAATATTAACAGTATTGCCATAGCTACATTTTTCAGGCAAGGAATTCCATACTTTCAGAACTTCATTTTCTGCATTCTTTAGTGTTTGTTTATCCGACTAACCTATCTCTTTCAATACTTTCAAATTCATCCCTTAAATCGACAAATTTTTGCTTCCAAATGCAGCTACTCTGTAAGTCAATCAACTGCATTTTAAAACAATGCAAATCAATCCATTGCAACATTTCCAAATTCACTTCGTTTAATTTTATCTTGTCTGCATATTTTATAAATTTTGCTGTTCCTTCAAAAGACCTGAACTGAGTAAATATTGAAGAGAACTGTTCTAGGATCGAATCAATAACTGCTGAGAATTGCATCTGTAGTCTATGGACATCTGGTTTTTGATCTTCAAGATCACTCAAATATTTTTTTCGATTTGGAAAATATTTCAATTTGCCAGTGTTGATATCATGTTTAAAAACTTTTAATTTGATTTCCAAGCTTTTATAAGATCAAACATATTATCAAGTGTTTTATTAAACCCTTGTAATTTTATGTTTAATTCATTTAAGTGCAAGGAAAAATCTGTAAAAAAACTTTAATTTGCAACACCCCAAAACGTCATATAATTCATGAAATGACAACTTCTCATTCATCATAAACATACGAATTTCTTTAAAACACTCGACAAATCGTTCAAGAACGCAACCTCGGCTAAGCCACCGAACATTTTTGTACATGAGCAGTCCTTTGTTCACTGAATTCACCTCGTTAAACAAATTTTGGAATTTTCTTTTTTTCAACGGACGCGCTGAAATAAAATTTATCATTTTGGTAACAGTTTTCATTACTTCTTCGAGTTCTTTAAGTCCAGCCTTTGCACACAAAGCTTCCTCATGTATAATGCAATGAAACCCTAGAATTGGATGTCCAACATGTTTTTTAAACAAAGATACAAAACCTGCTTCCTTGCCAACCATACTAGGTGCACCATCTGTTATCACAGAAACCACTTTTGAAAAGTCAAAATTTTTAACAGTTAATTCGTTTACAACTGTCTTACATATTTCAGTCCATGTGGTCTTTTCAGGTATATCAGTATTTCTTTAATATAATCGTCATCACTGAATGGTTTCCCATGTTGAGCAATAATCTTTGATATTTCAAAAGTAGCAGACACTAAGTTGGAACTACCCGATACAAATTTCATTAAGATATTTTATAGGATTTTCTTTTTATCAACTTCTCCAGCAATATATTCTTTTTGTTCATTCTCATTTTTTTCGCAAAGCCATTTATGTACGATTTCAAAATACCGCTTTACAGATGAAGTCCTGCAAGCCAATGATAAAACGCACTGATCCTTGTAGTCTTGTAGTCCACCATTCTTGAAAATTTCTACTGTTGCTTCCCTCATTCAAACTCGGTTGTTTCTTTAATGGTTGATCCGGCATTCTTGAAAAACTAAGGGGGGTAAGTAAATAACAATTATATGAAACAAGAGTTGAGAGCACTATTTAAGAAAACAGGTTTTTAAAAAATTCATAAATATATTTAAAATAGAAATTACATTTTAATTAATTTTTAAATGATTGAATATTCGAACCTTTAATTATTAAATTTAAAATAATTCAATATTACTAAAAATACTATTTAATATGTTTAACTAAAAATAAATAAACTTAAATAAAGTTACTTTCATTTAACTGTGAAGTAGTAATAACTGTTTTATCAATTTCATATGGTTTGCATAATTAGAAAATTCTTGATCACATATTCCTTCCTGTGATTCTGCATTTGTAATTTTCATCTCTATGTCAGAAAATATTCAATATGAATTTGCAAAAAACATAAAAAAGTACCCTTTAATAAGAATTTTTCCTAACCTCAAATTTGAACGATTCAAAAGGAAATTGTGCTAGCAAATTAGTAATAAATAAGAAAAAATGAAGAGTATAACTCTTTTATTTATATAAACTTCTAAGTGTATGTGGCAGATCAGGAAGGTTTTTAAGATTTCGAAGTATTCGGCACATTTTTCGTTTTTTCTATAATATGTGAAAATTCGGATTTTCATTTCCAAAATTTTACCTCCAAGTTAATAAATTTAAAACATCTTTAAAACTTTACGTTAGTGCTTTAACGGTAGTAGCTCATATTAGCATTTTTGTAAGTAACACAAAAAGTATCCGAAGAACTCGAATTTCCAGATTGGGAATGTTTCCCTGTTAGAAAAGGTTTGTTTAAAAACACCATAGTCGCTAGAAAATTATTTGAATGCAACTAAAAACTACTTCAACGAAAAATGAAGTGAGTATATCTACTAAATCACTAACAAATATCAAAGGTAGTGGCTTTTTCGGTTAAATTTATTTATGGAAAATATGTACTTACTTTCTGATTCAACAAAAGAGGAAGTTGGAAACTGCAAATTCTCGAATGAAGTTGGAAACTGGAAGTTGGAACTTCGATATTCCCAGGAAAAATAATATTTACAGTAAATATTGATGATTCTTCTCGAATAAAGACGAAAATGTATCAACAATTCCCAAAGATAGCTCACCTATCATAAGAAATTAAAACAATTTTCAAACAGAAAGAGATCACGCGAGTGATGCTTTCGCAGCAATTGACGTATTCTAACTGATGCGGACAACCTAGTCTTGTTCTATCACAGATGTGACATACGAGGGAAAGAGAAGGGGATAGAAAACAGTTGTGAGAAATTCTTAATGCAGCGTAGCAATTCAAAAGAGGCGCTTAAAGGAAAAGAAGCACCCTTCGCAAAACAGGAGCCGCTACAAATAATCCCTATAATTGGGAGCGTGCCCGAGTGCACATGGAAACAAAGTAAACCGTAGGAGGGAGGGTCTTTGGTTGTACAAGGGGAAGAAGGGGTGAGAGACTTTGAGCTGGGAGAAAAACGGAGGAGAGCAAGTCTCAGGCAATTGGGAAAGACCGAAGAAACTGCGAATGGAAAATGTTTTACAACCACTCATCCGAGGGATCTTTCCGTTGACAAAGAATTGTGCGGCGCTCTTCTTTATTTCTCCATCTGGAATCGGGATGGATTTCGGTTTTCTTTGACACCCTTCTGCCATAGCGCCTTGGGCAATTGCCTATTTTGCTACTCCCTAGCGCCGTCCATATCCCGCGTGCCAAAAAAATTTTCCCGCGTGCCATAGGTTCGCCACCCCCGCCATAGAGTGTTTCTTACCTAGGTACCGCGCACTCTAGAGTGTTTCTTACCTCAGGCAGAAAGCACTCTAGAGTTCCATTTACCTCGAGTGCTCGGTGCCTGGTACACCGGCCCTTCGTAATTCAACCCGGAACCAAATATTCCCATCTCTAGGTTTCTCTTCGCTGAAGTTCAAGTAAAAAACCCTTACCTTCTTCCGTCGCATATTAAATGGTCGATTCCGATCCAATGACTTTCTCTCGTACTTCGCCATTCATATTTCCCAGCTTCAAAATCGTAATTTAATCTGTTCCATCAGTTTTCCGTCTGTGTCCCAAAGATCCATGTTTCACAAAACCCCACTCACGTGCAACATTTAATCCATCCTTTATCTCTATGTTAACATTTTCTCCTTCTCTTCCTATTTCCGAAACACAATAAACAGGTACTGATACTATTTTTTAATTTCCGTTTTCCTTTCTAACCCCCTTCTACCTATTGCTGTGTAGACTATATAGATATTATGTTTGCCTTATTAATGGTAACGTTACGCATTATCGATATTTATGTAACTATCCGTCTTTTTAAATTATTTCTGTCATAGAATCAAAATCACTAAGAATAATAATAGCTGCATTGAGATTATCATCGAATAAATAAATTATATTAAAATCCTTGATATTCACCGGGAAATTACTACATACGATTATGGTAAGGTGAGATTTCCTTGTCTTCACTCTTCTTCTGGTATCTGGTTCAGAACCAAAGTAGATGAGTCAGCATTCAAAATTTGGATCCCTTTAATTACTAGACCATTCCCATTGCGTTGCGCACTACGTACTCATTCCAAACTGCCGCTGCTTTTCCATCTTCTCGTCCCCTCCTTCATCTTTTGCTTTCTCCCCTTCGGAAGGCGAAAACGCTTTCCATCATTCCGTCCGTTTCGCCTAAAACGCATTTCTAAAAGTTGTCCTCGACGCTCCCCGTTACTTATGCGGTAACTGTAAAGTAGATTTACTACAAAATCGCGAAGAAACATTTGCAACAAATCAATATTCCTTTACGCTATACGCCAAATATGCTGCGTTGAATATGTTACACTAAAAAATGTAATGCAAAGTGGGAAGTATAATTTGCATCCCGCAAACTTTATGAACGCCATTCGGCGTGGTCATTAAGAAGGTAAGAGGAAGAGAGAGAAAGAAAAGAGGAAGGGAAACGAGAGAGATTGCAGTGGGAGTTAGTTGCTGATGGAGGAGGGAGTGAAGAGAGAAGGCAGGAAGTAATGAGAGGTAAGTAGGCGGTAGGAGAAACGAGATGATGGGAGGAGAAGAGACAGAGGAGGAGGTGGGATGGGAAGTGTAGGAAATAGGGAGAATGGAGGGGGAGATTAAAGAAGAGGAATGGGAATTGAGCGAGAGAGTGAATGCAAGAGATGAAGAGAGGGAGGGAAGAGTATATGGAGCGAAGGAGAAAGTGGAAGGAGGGTGAAGCAAAGAGAGTAAGTGAGGAAGAGATAGTTAAGAGTTTGTAAGGAAGAAGGCGAGCGGGGTTGATGGTGTTGGGAGGTGGTATGGGAGAGGGAGTGTTTAGTGAAGTAGGGTTAGGAAAAGAGGGATTGAAGAGAGGGGAAGGTGGGTTTTGGCACGCGAAGTAGGAAGGCGGGGGGCCCATCTTTGGTCAGAATCCCAGACGCCAACTTAATATAGCGAGCGCCGTTTCGTTATGGATTTTAGAGCTTTGGCCGAGGACTGCGGGATTAGTTATTTTTTATTTGATTAGACAACGTTTATTAAATTTTTAATCATTATTGGTATAAAATATTGCCATACAATGGAACAGTTATTTGCGCCTGCCCTATAGATTTTTATAGTTATAAACCAAAACTGTACGGGATATGGATTTCTACTTTTAGGGTATTGAATGGAGAAGTATAGTACCTATTTTGGTTTGGGATAATTAAACATATTTAGATTTAATCCGAAAATTTATTCTGTTTAATTTAACTTCATTTGCATAGTTTTTTAATTTCATGATACCGTGGAATAACTGACAGCAGGAGTAAAATTTTAAACTGTAACGAAATTCTAATTAATTGAAGTTCTACATGAGTATTATGAAATTCTATATACTACAAAAATTTACGGTCCTATCACGTAATGAAGGCCTTCAAATTTCATGCTAACAATTCAAAAGACATCGATAAAGTACTATTCCAACTCTTTTTCCTAATTAAGATTACCTGTCTGATAAATGTGAATGATATTCGAAATTAAATTAGTATTTAACTAAATTATATTAGAATTAAATTAGAAATTAATATTTCAAGAAATGCTGCACAAGAATAATTATCTGTAAGTGCCTTAATAACTAATAGATAAATAACAAAGGGGGGCAGAAAACTAGTGAAACAAAGTGATTACAAAAGCACGAATTTTATATAAACTTGCTGAATTAATAAAAACGGTAAATCAGAAGATTAATAATGGAATGGCTCATTGACTTGTAATTATTTAGAGAAAAGTTGTGTCAGTAATTTATTGTACACGTTTTTAAAATATCGGTACTTACATAATTGAAAACGTGTAAGTATGATTTGAATAATTTGGCACATTATTTACTTAGGCTCTATCTTTTTATTGTTATGAATAGCTTCAAATGGTGTGCCTGCAAATGTGACTTTCATCTTGAAGAATTAGTCCTCGTATGAAAATACCGAAATTAGTAAAATATTTTCTCTGTACACAGTGAAAATCATAAATCGGAATATCAATAATCGTAAATACCTTTATTCGGTATATTTTTCGATTAACGATTACTTATTCTAAAGGCATTAAGCATATAACATCTGTAATTAATAGACGCTCAAGGCATCGATATATCGGCTTCGCGTGGTTGTCTGAAAAAGCTTAAGCGGCCGATATATCGCCTCTAGATTTTAATTCGTGTAACTATTTTTCCGTTGCGATCATTGGTAAATGGAAGGTTGTACATTATTTCATATTGTGTTTAAAATTTTAATTTTTACTATGTTAAAGTATTCCTTCTAAGCGATGATGTTTGCTAGTCCTTACTCTGCGACTACACAGCCCAGCTAATTATCGCTTAGATTTCAAAACTGAAAAACTTCGACAAATAATAACACAAGTTGTCTGAGAAATAGAAATGTAATAATTATGCTCTTTTTATACCTTACAGATATTTTCTGAATATTTATTTCAACGTTATTGTATTTTTTCCTCCCAAGGATATTTCAAGATTCTCGTTCGTAGATTATGTGATCCCAGTCTTCTCCCAGGCATTTATATTCGATGTGCACAAGTTCATTGTTGTCAGAATGCTATCTATCAAATGCTGATGCATGTTTTTACTCTTGAAGGTACTGATCCTCGCATTATGTGATAAACAAAAATTTTAATTAGAGGAGATACCGTTGGCCGCGCAGATGTTCCGCCGAGTAGGCATAATGCTCTCCGCTGCGGACTTTTCCTTAATATCTCGCCCGAATTATCGTCAGTAGGATTATAAAAAAATTGGAAAATATTATACATTATTTCTAAGCACGAGGAAAATGTTGATTTTTATATCTTACGGAAATTTTCTGAGCATTCGCTTCGACTTAATTTTATCTGTTCCTCCCAAGGATGATTCGGATTTCTCACTCGTAGATACCATTATCCATAGTCCGCACCGTTGTCAGCAAGAAGATTACTAATCTTCGCCAAACCATTTGATGCCTCCTGATGTATTACTCTCAGATTTCTGCATATCAAAAGCTGATGCATGTTTTTCTTGGTGCTTCTCCTCGTAGTAAGCGCAATGAAAATATTTTTTATACGAAGTCGTTCCAGTTGTTCGTGTAGACAATCCAACGGGAAGACATTTTGTCTCACTCTGAGGACTTGTTCTCTATTTCGTATTCAAGTATATTTTTTTCATTCAGTGGTTCTTTTAGAGTACATTATAGATTGTTTTCTGTGCTGTAGAAATCGCAGACTGTAAATTTTATAAGCTAGAAAAACTTAACCCCATCACATAATGGCAGGTCTTTTGCGCAAAATTGTGAATAAGCATGAAATTATGGATTATTTAGATAATGTATCAGAAGATAGTGAATCGCTGTTTTCCCCAGAAAGTGATTTAGGATCCGAAAGTGATAGTGACTGTAGTGGAAGTATTAGTAACATAGTTTTACCTATTATTCAATATCTAAAAGAAAAACATAGTTATGCAAATAAAACTCGCGTCTTTTATAAAAAATTAAAAGGGGTTTTTTAAAATATATGTTATTATTTAGTATCAATAGAGGATGTAAAGCTACACAACTTTGAAATATGATTTTTCTTTTAAATAAGAAAATGCTATTGTTTTTATTTTTATAATGTTAATCAGAAATCAAGTATCAAATCAATATTTTTAATAAAAATCAATACTCGAATAATTTCAATGTCCTAAATCAGAAAATAGAGATGAAATATTTTTTTAAATTCATGAAAATTTCCAAAACAATTACGTGACTTTTTGGAAATAAAGTGAAAAATGCCCTGAGTGTGTAAGGTTTAAAAGATCATAACATAAAATAACAAAGAGTTTTTTATAACCAAGAGTACGGATAAAAAGAAAACTTTTATCCTAAAACAGAATATTTTCCCTTTTTATGGCTTTTACAGTAGAGAGCGAATCATCACATAATTGATCAAGTATTCTTAGCAAAAGTTAGCAAGCACCACAAAAAGTTAAATCTGATGAATATGATGTGAGCTTGGCCATGGGTTGGTTCAAAAGGTTAAAAGAAAGACCTGGGGTTAAATTATAAACAGTTAGTTCTTGAAAGATCTAATCAGCCTACTTTCCTTTCAATGTAATTTTAATATATAACAAGTAGGGGTGTGCACAAGTTTCCCGTGGTACAGAAGTGCTTTTCGTCAAATTCGCCGTAGTATAATCATATACTAATGTATCTGCTTTAGGGTGGCCACCTTTTTTTGACCAGATTCCCGAACATTCTAATAAAAATAAATCTTTCCGAGACTATTCAATAAAATTATTTTAAAAGGAGACAAATGAAAACTTTTGCAGTCAGGACAATCTTTTACCTGATGTAAATAAAATACACCTTTAATTTTGTAGCAAAAAAACTGCTCTACCCGAGTAAGCTGTAGAAATCCTTTACAAAGATGCTAATACACAGCCCAATATAAATATTCAAAAGAAAGATTTTTAACGTTCTTTAGAAATGAATATATCGAAATAGGTTTTCATTGGAATCAAATTTTGGTGCCCCTTTGGATAGGCGCCTGAGGAGGTCGCCTCTCGTCAATATTCGCAATTTCTTAGCCTGTTTCTAAAAATATAATTGGCAGAGGTTTTATTATAGCATGTTACATGAATGAGAAAACTTGTTCATACGAGTATTTGCTTGCAAATCGGCAGATGTGACACCGAGCAAATTTTCGAAGTTGCGGAAATTGCAAATGAGGAAACAAAATAACTAATTTTTAGAAGCCGATTCATGATGAGTAAACAATGGTGGGAAGAGAATAGGGACGGCAATACTTTTTGTGTCGGGTGGAATTTTTGGGTACCCGAGCCAACAGACATGACAAGTTTTCCTTATAATCACTCGCCCACCGAATTCTTCACTTTCAAAACTATTTATTCATTCAAACCTCACAAACTAAACCGATATATCGACGCAAACGCAATACAATTTTGAGATCATTCTTTTAAATTTCAGTTATTTCAACGGTGGAAAAACGAAATTATCTTTAAAATTGTTTTAAGCGCCATGCGCTACATTTGAGAGGCGGATATGCCAAAAGGGGCGCATGCGCCATAGGTGGGCACCACTGACCTAGAGTGATAAACTATCGCTTAACATATAATAAATGAATATTTATTTGTCAAGTAAATAATAAAATGAAAATCATGTTTTTATTCAGTTTAAAAATGCTAATATGGTTTTGTATATACGTGCATATTATAAGTATTAAATTTCGTTAAAATTGATTTGGACAGTTCAAAACAAATACGTGTAAAAATATTTTTTTATTCCTTAATTGTGGCAGCCCTGCTTTCTATATCTATACTAAACATCTTGATTTTGTTATTTAATGCTGTACGCCTACTTCATACAAAGTTTCGTTGAAATCGGTTCAGCCAATTCCTTCCAAACACATAATTACCGAATAGTTTAACTTTACAATTGTGGCACCCCTGCAAAGTCGATCTGGTCCAAATATGTCATTTTGGTCATAAATATATGTGCATATTCTATGCATCAAATTTAATTTGAAATCGGTTCATTCATGAAGAAGATGTTAGTGGGTCACACACACACACACACTGACACCCAGGCGATCTCATAAGACTACTTTCCATTTTTTGTAAAGTAGGCTAAAAATGAGGTGTGAGCGTTTATCCAACGATTCTAGTTGTGCTGAGCCATTTATGTTGATGGAGTTTGAAAAAATAAATTAAATTAAATTACCACCGAATCAAATTTATAATGTTGATGAATGTGGCTTATATTGGAAGTTGCTTCCATACAAGACATTATCCAGCAATAATGAACACACTCCATTTGGAAGAAAAGAATTAAAAGATCAGATTACATGTACGCCATGTTGCTAAGGGGATGGTACTCACAAACTAAAATAAATGTTATTAGGTAAATCAAAAAAACTATGGTGTTTCGGAAAAAGGGAGAATTTGGCTGTTTATTTTAAATCGTAAAAAAGGGCTGGATGTAAAGAATTCTATTTAAAATGTGGTTTAATTATGAATTTATCCTAGCAGTTAGATAGATTAGCACCGAACATTTTTTCTACCATTTTCGCTTTTATTATTCGATAAGACCCCTTCTTATTATGATGTAAGTCATGTTTTAGAAAGCGACGATAAATTGGTTCAAGTTATGCTCTTGCCGCATAATTTCACATCACTTATTCAACCATTTGATCTGGATGTTATATTCTCATGCAAAGAAATATATATATAAAAGGAAATTGACACTTAAACTCTTGTCAGGTAACGGAAAATATTTACCGCAAAGATTAGATAAAATCAATTTAAAGAATGCTATATATTGTTTTAACCTACCGTGAACGGAGGTGACATCAACAAAAACCAAGAACTCGTGGAATACATTATTAAATGGTATGAAATTTGGCTTACAAATGGATAAAGAAAACATTGAAAATTCTAATTCTGAGATTCCTAAATAGCTCTTCCAACTTGGCTTCATAGAATAACTTTAAATATCAGCATTAAATCTATCTTTTTAGAGCAAAAAGTGACCGAGTGGATAATTGAAGATAATATTGCGGAATTGTATCAAGTTTAAATGGAGGAAGAAATCATTCAAGAAATACTTCATCTTGCTAAAGTTAACGACATTGAAAACGCAGACTCCATATGTGATTCAGATCAAACGCATGATGATATTTTTATAAAGGTTAATATATTATTATAATAAAAACAGCGATTCCCGTTACGACAAATCAACTTACTATAGAAATATTTTGTCTGCCATGAACAATGTCATTTCTTATTGTGATGAATTAAAATGTTTATAGTTGTTGGAAGAAGCATCAAAAAATATTCTAAAAGACATTTATGATGCCCAAAAATAATATATTGTTTGGTTCTCTAACATTTAAAAAATTTCTATTGTTAACATTAATTCACAAAAATCTGATGTGGCCACCACATGGCTTTCTCCATACTTGTAATGTTTCTAGAAATTCCAAATAGGTTAAATGATAATAAATATTTTAAGGAACTGAGAGAAAAATTTAGACTTTAAAAAGAACAGAAATAAACTCAAACCGTAAACATTTGATGTTGGATATAGCCCTGAAGCTCCAACAATTAAGAAAATAAAAAGGAGCGTTACTAAGATCAATTGTTAACAATAGTCGCCGGTAGGTGATGGCAGCTAAAAAATTAGTTTTTAAAATATCTCTTACAAAATGCATTATATGGGGTAATGTTTTAAGCAAAGTTTGTAAAAAATTGAATTTTCTACAACATTGTTTACATTAATCAAATATTAAAGCAAATATTAAAAAACGGATAAGTGACGAGTAAACACTCACTTCCGGTTGACCGATCTTTACTAAAAACTAATTAGTTTTTGTGACTGTCATAAAAATGTTAAATATAAAATTTCGCATTGACCTGATTAATAGTTTTTGAGTTAGAGCACCGACAAAAAACTGTCACACACACAGACATCGAGAAATGGTCAAAACATGTTCAAGGGACCTCAAAATGTGTATTTCCATTGAAATATCGAAATCAATTTTTTTCATGAAAACAATACTTTCCCCTATACTACGTATGGAGAAAGTAAATTATTGTCCATTATTTAAAATGTTAAATACTTTTTTCATATGTTAAAATGAAAAATAATAAACGAAATTTGAAATTTTTACGTAATTTATTTATTACTTTATTCTTGTACCGATTAATGATTTCTACCTTTAATCATTTTCCGATTAACTATTGCCACTACATAGTTAGTTATATGTAGCTCGACTACACCAATTCCAGAGAATGTCTAAAATAATTTCAAGTATTATGTGTTTTAAAGAGATTTGATTTAAAAAATTAAAGATAAAAAGTGCTAAGTAAACAAGTAAGGAAATAGCTACCGAAAGAATCAGCATATGGCGTTTTTTCAAACAAATTTTATACAGACTTATAAACCGCGATAACGTGCAAAAAAGACAAAACACTGAATCGATTGTCGAAAAACAGTCTCTAGCTCTGGTATTCTCACCACACCATAACAAGGTGTATGTGTTGATAGCTGTATATGAGTGTATGAAAATCAGCATCAATGTGACAATTATATTTATAAATAGCAATAGGTTAGGATAATTTCTTTGTACATTAATCTATTTTATTTTTTCTCTTCATATTTGCTCTATAAAATGTAATGGTGAATGTTTATTTGTTTATATATGTATATTTGTTCATGAAAACCATCATCTTTGTGACATTTAAATTGCATATATAAATGACAAGTGGTTAGGTGAATTACTTTCTACAAACATTTTATTTATTCTTATTTATCCTAACAAATGTCATGATAAATATATATTTGTGTATGTAGATACAATTTTTTATGATTTTATATGTGTGTATGTGTTCATCAAACTCATCTATGTCATAATTATATTGTATTGCTATCTGACAAGGGTTTAGGTGGAAGATGAGACTGACTCGGTGCACACTAATTCAGTCCGGTGGTTAAAAAAACATACTAACTCAATTCCACCACGAAACAATATTTTTCTTCCCATTTTTCACAGACTCTCTGTACTGTACTGTCTGTACTGAAAGTAGCTTTCTCGAAATCCGCGTATGTACACTATGCTTAGTGAAAATTTTAACTGGAGTTCAAAACATTCGGAGACCAAATATTGAAATGCCTCTACATACACTTCAACTCTTTTATTGGGAATAAAGAAAAATACCATTATGCCGTGGACAGTAAAAAGCTGACAGAAATATTTTGGACAACTTTTAAATGTGCCATCAACGAAAATCGTATCCATGCTAAGTAAAAGTTCCAAGTTTGCATTTGTCGAAAAACCAACAATGTTTTTGACGCTGTCATTTATAAACATAAATTTCTCTTGTCGATTACTTTTTATGTCCATTGAATATAGTGCCTATGCGGGGGACTGTGTTAGAATGGGCCTCTAACCACCGCGGGACTGAGATACTATGCGACATTTTCAAACAACATCCCGGGACTGAGTTGGTATGCAACCTACTGACTTAGTCTCAGTCTCGCCACAATAAAGACGTAATTCAATTCACATTCTGGGAGAGGGAGGAGGGGCGCAACCATAAAACAGAATTGAAATTTTTTATTTAATTCTAAGAAAAGCAAAACGAACTGGTATAAATAGTAGAGAACACACTTTTTAGCGTTTTTTTAATCGCTAATATTTTTTCCTTGTCTGTTCGTCCGCGCGCAAAATTTTGAAGCAATGAGACGAGATGAATTTTTGTTGGTGACAGAAATGAACCCTATTGAGTCCGTCCGTGCTTTCATTAAGTTGAAGGGAATATCAGTCACAGATTTTTGAGGTCAGTCTGCAGTTGAACTTTCATTTCATGCGAATAAATAAAGTAGATATAATTATCTACTTTATTTAAAAATCCATCGATTTGTTGTTCACCACTTACAATGAATACCTCCTTAATAAGTTGGTCACCTTCAAGCGGCTTTTCTTTGAAGCTAATAAATGAGTACTTTTAAAAGAGTCTAATGTTGCGTTTTTAGGCTTGGTAGATATACATTTTTGCTTCGATAATTTAGATTTCAAATCACTAACTTTCTTCTTCCTTAGTACTGAACCCAGTGGATAATTATTATCAAATGACGAATGTTGAGTCTTTAAATGCTATTTAATATCGTGCCTCTTTGCTATTGCCACATTATTAGAGTAAAGCAAACAAATGTACTTTCCCCTCGCATTAACAAAACAAAACTCTTCATCCCACTCGTTATAAACATTCTACGTTTTTGTCCTCTTTCTTCCTGACATCTTGAGTAACCCCTCTTTATCTAAACTACAAATAAAATACACTGATGAATAGCGGGAGTTGAACTGGATAAGAGATTATATACATCTCTGCATGTGCACTGTGTTACCAGCATTACGACAGATTTGGTAAACATTGGTTGCTGGGCTGGTAATTTATATTTCAAATCACTAACATTCTTTTAACCAGTGGAAAATTCATATCTAATGATTAATGACGAGCCTTGAAGTGTATTTCAATATTGTGTCTCGTTGGCAGTGTCACGCTATTAGAGCAGCGAGTACCTGGAAATGCCTCGACAAGCACCTATACATGCCTTGGCGGGCAGCAGGATGCCCCAGGGCACCATGTTGAGAACCTCTGCTCTAGCTGCTTTCGTTTAGGAGTTCGCGAGTCAGATTGACAGACAGACGAACTTCCACAATAAAACGCGCTAAGAGACAGAATAAAAAATCGATTGGCAAAAACTATATCTCTCTTTACTTTTGCTTAGGAGGGGTTTTCTTCTCTGACAACGGACAAATTGAACGCATAAAAGGATTTTTAAAAACAATAAAAATATCTATATTTAAAAAATAGATGTTATTAGAAACACATTCTAAGAAACTGTAAATTAAATTCCAAGATCATTTACTTAAATTCACAATAAAAACACACTAGGGTCTATTTATTCTGATTATACCACCAAAATATATACTTATTTTCAACATATTAATATAATTCTTATTTTTGGGGGGAAAAAATTCCGGAGACCTAAAATTTGCAAGAAAACTATATTATTCCACCACATATCTTGGAAAAATATGTGGAAAGAATTCGTCCTTTTTTTCGTTGCAAAAAGAAAATGGATTTCTTATATAATTTTTTAAAAATAAATATATTTATTAGCTGTCGTATTAAAATCGCTTGTTATTCGAAATCAATCTTTTGTGCTCTGGGAAAATTTCCCATAAAGGTTTTCTATTTGAAAAACTACTTTAATTCGAGTTAAATGTCAAAATATAGAATATGTTATAAAATTCAACAAGAAAAATGAGTCACATTAATTAAAAAATAGGCTTTCTAATTAACATCAGAACAAAGCATATTGTGTATCACCAAAAAGCAAAAAATAGCCCAGGCCAAGAGCACATAATGACAGATATTTCATAAAACACCAATCTGCCAAATAATGTGGTCAAATGTGAACGGGTTCCATAAAAAGGGGAAAAACAAATTCCTTACTGAAAGAGGTAATAAAAGAAGATATTTTCATAAGAAAAATAAAAAATAAAAGTCTCGATAGATTTATTGATATCTGCATATTGAAGCCCAGGCCATAAAATGGCAGATTATCGAGGATGGTAGATATTCATTTATAAAATTTAAAAAAATTTTGTTGATTAAAATTGAATGGTCTTCTCAACATGCTTGGTTCGCATTGATGCCATTCAAAAAAACTATGTGGAAATTAATTTCATACACTTTCTCCTGGCATACTTGGACGTACAGAACCTGGGGGGAATAGAAAAACATTTCATCTTGATTAAATTGGCAGAACGGTAAACGACAGCAAGATAAAAATTACTATGGCCAGACGAAAAGCACAAAACTATTACTGCAGGAAATTATTACCACGCCAACAAGATCGCTTTCCAGATAAAATTTAATAAAGATACAAAGAACGACAGAAAAATCTTAACGCGCATCAAATAAATGAAAACCGAGGCCGTGTCTCAAAAGAGGGTACTAAGTCACTCTCCGACTTCTATTATACCACCTGCCACGCCAATTGTACCCCCGCCGTACCCTTGCCTCGATCGGCTCCCTTGCCCTTTTCTCGCTTCTTCATTTCCCTTCGCTTCCTCTCTTATTCGCCTTACTCTCACCACATTTCTCTGCCTCATTCTCCCTCCGCCCGACCCCTCACCATCTCCACCCCTTACTATCTCCTCTCTCCCTCACTCTCTCTCCTCCCCTCCCTAACACTCCCGCTCCCCCTTCTCTTCCCAACTCAACTCCTACTTCTCCATTCTCTCCCTCCGTCCAATTAGCTTCAACAATCCACCCCTGATGGAGGCCACCATTGAAGAAAACCCATTCACAAGTCCATCCTTCGGCACGCAGACTTCACTCTCTTGGCGTCCACCTCTCCTGCCTTTGCCTTCCTCTAAAAAATGGACTCTAACCAAGCCGTGACAAACGTTTTCCCGTAACTGAGATTCCACCGTCGCTAGAAGATAAACAAGCAGAGAGTCGTCACTAATAAAACCACTCCGACGTCGCTGGTATTTTTTATTAAATACTTGTTCACAGATTAACCGGCAATAGTGGCGGTAAGTTTCGTTCGTACCTCCATGTTAATTCAACGTATTATTATTATTATTTAAGGGAACGACGCGGACTTCTTATGACGTCTAAGAGGGAAGTTGGAGGAAATTTAATTTGTAAAATTAAAAAAAACCGCAATGATTCCGTCGAGAAGCAAAGGGAACGTTAGAGAATTCCGGGTTCCTTCACCTGTATGAGAAATCGAACCAACCCGAAATGCATCGATAGAGAAACCAGTGATCATTGAAATTTTTCGCTTTTTCTTGGAAGTCTATGTATCGCCGAGGAGTCAGCATAAAGCGGCCCATTTACAAGAAACCCTCTCCGCCATCTGTTCTCTATTTATAAGTCGTTCGTCGGATGCGAGGATCGACTCACTAGAGAATAAGTCGGTTGTGGGAAATGAGGAAGGGGAGAACCCAGGATACGCATCCTTCTTTGGCAAAACTCCACGAAGAGCGCCATCTCGCCGTCTCTCCCTCTTGCCCTCATTCTTCCTTTCCCTCGGAATTTTTCTCACAAAACGTGACCTCGCCATTGAAACAGGTAACATTGTAGTGCGCCTTTGCCAAGCATCATTTTATCAATGGGTGCAGAGGGACAGGAGCCGAGCCAGGTTGGCGGATTTGAGTGCTCGAGTCCGTTTAATTCTCGTCTCGCGTCGAGAAATCAACAAAATAAACATCAAGGTCTGAAAGTACGAGTTCGCGAGAGCTGACCCGCAGCGCGTAAGAAATCATAGATTTAAAGAGCACATAAATGTCGAGAAAATGTACAAACAAGAAGTAAATTTAGAAACAAGGAAGAAATTAGCGAAATGCTGCATATGGAGCATAGCTCTTTATGGCGCTGAGACGTGGACTGTAAGGAGAACGGAGGAAAAATATTTAGAAAGTTTTGAGATTATGAAATGTGGGTATGAAGAAGGATGATGACAGTGAAATGGACAGAGAGGAATAGAAGCGAAGAAGTATTAGAAATGGTTGGAGAAAGGACGCTAATAAAGACAATTAAGAAAAGAAAGTCAAATTGGATAAGGCACATATTGAGAAGTGTGTATAAAAATAACGATCTTAGAAGGAAAAATTAGCGAAAGAAGTGGAAGAGAGAGAAAAATAATTGGAATATCAGAGAATTTAAAGCAGGAATATATTACTTATAGAGTTATAAAAGAGGTTTTCTGAGAGAGAGAGAGAGAGAGAAGTGGAGGCAGCGATTCAGTTGAAACTTGTCTTTGGACAGCGGTATGATGATGATACTGAATAATATTAAGGGAATGAAATTTTTAATTTTCATTCTCATTATATTCCTTACATTAGATTTTCTCATAACACAAATTATTACATCAAATATTTTTATGAGCCTGTTCGGGCAATGCTAGAGAAATTTCATGGTTTGCTTACTTCGCTTTCATACGCGCCGCGGATCAGCTCTCGTTGGTAGGATATCGCGAGCTCGTACTTTCAGACCTTGATGTTTATTTTGTTGATTTCTCGACGCGAGACGAGAATTAAACGGACTCGAGCACTCAAATCCGCCAACCTGGCTCGGCTCCTGTCCCTCTGCACCCATTGATAAAATGATGCTTGGCAAAGGCGCACTACAATGTTACCTGTTTCAATGGCGAGGTCACGTTTTGTGAGAAAAATTCCGAGGGAAAGGAAGAATGAGGGCAAGAGGGAGAGACGGCGAGATGGCGCTCTTCGTGGAGTTTTGCCAAAGAAGGATGCGTATCCTGGGTTCTCCCCTTCCTCATTTCCCACAACCGACTTATTCTCTAGTGAGTCGATCCTCGCATCCGACGAACGACTTATAAATAGAGAACAGATGGCGGAGAGGGTTTCTTGTAAATGGGCCGCTTTATGCTGACTCCTCGGCGATACATAGACTTCCAAGAAAAAGCGAAAAATTTCAATGATCACTGGTTTCTCTATCGATGCATTTCGGGTTGGTTCGATTTCTCATACAGGTGAAGGAACCCGGAATTCTCTAACGTTCCCTTTGCTTCTCGACGGAATCATTGCGGTTTTTTTTAATTTTACAAATTAAATTTCCTCCAACTTCCCTCTTAGACGTCATAAGAAGTCCGCGTCGTTCCCTTAAATAATAATAATAATACGTTGAATTAACATGGAGGTACGAACGAAACTTACCGCCACTATTGCCGGTTAATCTGTGAACAAGTATTTAATAAAAAATACCAGCGACGTCGGAGTGGTTTTATTAGTGACGACTCTCTGCTTGTTTATCTTCTAGCGACGGTGGAATCTCAGTTACGGGAAAACGTTTGTCACGGCTTGGTTAGAGTCCATTTTTTAGAGGAAGGCAAAGGCAGGAGAGGTGGACGCCAAGAGAGTGAAGTCTGCGTGCCGAAGGATGGACTTGTGAATGGGTTTTCTTCAATGGTGGCCTCCATCAGGGGTGGATTGTTGAAGCTAATTGGACGGAGGGAGAGAATGGAGAAGTAGGAGTTGAGTTGGGAAGAGAAGGGGGAGCGGGAGTGTTAGGGAGGGGAGGAGAGAGAGTGAGGGAGAGAGGAGATAGTAAGGGGTGGAGATGGTGAGGGGTCGGGCGGAGGGAGAATGAGGCAGAGAAATGTGGTGAGAGTAAGGCGAATAAGAGAGGAAGCGAAGGGAAATGAAGAAGCGAGAAAAGGGCAAGGGAGCCGATCGAGGCAAGGGTACGGCGGGGGTACAATTGGCGTGGCAGGTGGTATAATAGAAGTCGGAGAGTGACTTAGTACCCTCTTTTGAGACACGGCCTCGGTTTTCATTTATTTGATGCGCGTTAAGATTTTTCTGTCGTTCTTTGTATCTTTATTAAATTTTATCTGGAAAGCGATCTTGTTGGCGTGGTAATAATTTCCTGCAGTAATAGTTTTGTGCTTTTCGTCTGGCCATAGTAATTTTTATCTTGCTGTCGTTTACCGTTCTGCCAATTTAATCAAGATGAAATGTTTTTCTATTCCCCCCAGGTTCTGTACGTCCAAGTATGCCAGGAGAAAGTGTATGAAATTAATTTCCACATAGTTTTTTTGAATGGCATCAATGCGAACCAAGCATGTTGAGAAGACCATTCAATTTTAATCAACAAAATTCTTTTAAATTTTATAAATGAATATCTACCATCCTCGATAATCTGCCATTTTATGGCCTGGGCTTCAATATGCAGATATCAATAAATCTATCGAGACTTTTATTTTTTATTTTTCTTATGAAAATATCTTCTTTTATTACCTCTTTCAGTAAGGAATTTGTTTTTACCCTTTTTATGGAACCCGTTCACATTTGACCTGTTTCAGGTTTTGTAGAATTCGAGTATTTGTAATTACCGTTACATTTGCTAATGTACATTCCACATTTAATTGCCAGATTATTGTTTTATGAGATATCGCTAACCCTCTATTTTTTATTAGTTTTTCTATAGCTCTGTCCTTCTCTATTCCCTCTCCGTAGCCAAATTCTGGTAGGTATGAAGATATTGCCGTGTAAGTAAAATTATGACCCTCAATTACAGTGAATTTTACGCTGACTGTCATTATGTAATTTGTAACTTTCTAAAATATTGGGAAAATTATTTAAAGTTAGAGAAACTAAACATTTGTACATGATAAGTTTCCTACTAATATTTTCACATAGAATTTCATATCTCGTATTCTACTCATCCAATATGACCAAATGTTTTTATCACGTCTCTTAAAAGAATATTTATAACGATTATATAAATTACAAACATTTGACATTTAATGAACGCATTTAAAATGTTTAATAACATTGTTCATTTCCCCAAATTTGTTCTTGCTACACGAAATAGTCGGTCTGCGGAGAACATTTTCCATAAATTATTTAAAGTGATACATTGAGCAAGCGAAATATACAGAATTGTGGAAATCTGTTTTTGGAGAAGACTCCAATCCAATAACTTTTGCAGTTCTCATGATACATATGTATAACCAAAACCGTGGTACAGCGCTGGGAAACAGACCGACGGTTGAAATTGTGTCCGAGTAAGCCGATATTATCACGTTGTGAATCCAAAATCTTTTTAAAGGAAAACTCCTTAAAACCAATCAACATATTTTGTGGTACCCGCCAACAAAAGAAAAAACTGAAGTGAGAAGCATTCATCATAAATAATTTCCATGCTTTCTAATTTAACTAATCTGAATCAAAAATTTTAATAATTTGATAGGAAAATAACGCCAAGTTTATATAAAAGGTTTCTGACTGTTTGTACATTTTTGGTCGCTCTTTGACACTTATAATAAAAAATAAATATTCACAAATTAACGTAAAAATGTAAAATTTTAATATATTTAAATTGAATTTACAAAGCATTGGGTATATTTATTAATTTAAAATCAATGAATAAATAATAACTATCGGATTTCAATAAAATAAGTATTTTAATCTGTGACAAAATTAAAAGGTCTTTCTGAGAATGATTACGTTCGACCAATTTCAGGGATCATAAAATCGTTTTTTATTATTTTAGCTTTATGTTGAGGAAAAATTCATTTGCTTATCGAATTGTTGATAAATTTCAAGTTTTTAAGGATGTAAGTATGACTTTAACTAAGGGATGATTATGTAAACTTCGTATTTACGGTCCACTAAAAATATAACGCTTCATAATGCTGGTTTTTGGGTTCCTCCGCCTTATTCTCAAAAGCAGTTTTGAAGCCTCGAAAAAATACCTCTAAGAAATGAGACGCAAATAATAATAAATATACTTACCCTCGGCCCATCGAGCGATGAAGAAAGAGGCTTCGTTGGAAGTAAACATACAGACCATAATTTGTTCGAAAATCTTCACCAGGGAGAGTTTATGACCATGTAGTAAATAGACGAAAGGTTTGCACCAAGATGTTTCTAAGGAAGGTGCCAGCTTTTCGGCTCCTCGGTAGAATGTGCGTATTATGAAGGAAATGATCGAATTATCCGATTGAAAACGCGCTGAAGATTTTTACTAATATTTGACACAATGAAATGGTCTCGTATGAGAGTTAAAAGCAAGTTGTTGTTTGATGTATCAAGGGCTTCGACACAATCCACTATGGAAGGTGTGTCCTCAATGATTGAGGATAGTGATTCATAAATGTAGTATTATTCTTTTTAACTGTAAATTATTCAGTCAATGTTTTTATTACTTTAAAATGGTAACCCTGCAAACAGCTCACGAAAATCCTATGCTTAATTTTATATCTAATATAATTATGCAATAAGATTAACGAATAATTACGTTATAACGTACATTTATTGGCTTCCAGTAATCTACATTAAATTATTAGTTTTATTTCTTAAAACGTTAAATACGGGACAAAGACATAATGCAGGAGAAATTTGGCAGCTGTGCGCTCTATGAGCGTAATATTGTCTTCTAAGGGTAGAATAGACAATAGGGGCCACATTACAGCCATTTTGGCCAGCTTTTTCAGCGTGTGGATTTTATATTTAGTTTAAGTGATAATTGTTCGTTTCACTGTATCTTGAAATGTAAGAACAAAATCTTCCGTACATGTAACATTAACCAAGTAAAATATCAATCATGGAATGTAATCTCAGAATAAATTGCAGGACCGGTTTTTGCACATTTTCTTTACGATATTTTGTAACCGAATGAAAATATAATAATAGTGTTCCCGAGCAACATACGAAGAAATTTGAGACGAATAGATTATGTATTATCCATTCCGAGAATACTTAATGTCAATCCCATGTCGAAGTCAACGTACGTTATCCAACCCTCCCTACGTTCCCTTTTCCAGTATTTCACGACTACCTCTATGGCGAATTCTTTTGATTTAAATGAAAAAGAAACTTGTAAATTTCCACTAACAATTTTAATATCCGACCGGTTCGCCTGTTACAGCATCATCATCATTGGAATTCTTTCGAACGGTAATTTATCTTTAATATTGCGGCCGCAGTATTTTAACCCATTAAAGGCCATGATTATGTTGTTTGATTTTCTTTGTGTTTTTTGTATTTGATTATGTTAGAAACACCAAATAAACATGTCACAAAAGTTTAATGAAAACATATAAATATTTTATATATAAAAAATACGTTCCATTTGTGGGACAATGGCTGATATAGGTAGTTTCAATATAGGTAAATGAAAAAATCAAAGTCTTTGACAGCTCGTTTATTATTCAAGTAAATTCTCGTAAATTTATATATTAATATATATTAGTCCTTTATTACCAAATGACATAAGACAAGACACATTGTTTAACATATTTAGCATGTCATTACAACAGTATACATATTTGTGTAGGTATACAATATATCCTTTTTATGGCGTAAAATTCCATACAATATTTATAACTTTGATTTCAATTTACAAAAATTATCTGATGTTGTAATGAATAAGATAAGAAACACCATCACAAGTTATTACAGAAAAGTAAAAGCTCATTTTCCTGGAAAATAATTGCATAGGAGTGTAACATCAACGTCAAAATAATTTATTTTGCATGGAAGGTTGTAAAGCATCGATCGCGCAATGGGACATTACAGCGACTGCAAATCCTAGTTGTTTTCTTGCCACATGAAGCACAGCGTCATTGGGTTGCTATTGGTGTAACGAGATGATTTCCTACATAAAATCTAATGACTTCACTAACTCTTCCTACATAAATCTTATTTCTTTATGGCCCGGGTCGTTTACCAGTTGTAACAGTGTTTTTTGATATGTATGCTAAAACAATTTTTCTTCTTGCATCAAGCAAGGAAACAGCCTCTTCTGGATTTACTATCTGATAAATCCTCCAGCTGCTTATGACAGCTATATCAAGCAATTGTGTAAAAATGGGGAACCACCATTTCATTCCACGTATTCTTATCCTATACAGTGATATTTGTTTATCGAGCAAATCTACTCCTCCCATAAAGTTGTTATACTCTGAAATGACTTCAGGCATTGGGATTACTATATCCTTTTTGTCCTTCTGAGAATAGCATTTAGCACTATCAGTAGGATAAACCTGACTATAGTTTGTAGCAACAGACACTGCAGTGTTATTATGCCAATTAGTGATCAAAATTTCATTGTTTGAATCAAATCTGTAGTCAATAAAACCTCTCTCAGTAGTTTTTTGCATAACTTTTGAGGCTATCAGGGGACATTTCTTTGTACGGTTCTCACGAATTGTTCTAGTGGCTTTCAGTTTCCTGTCTTTCAAAGTCTTCAGATTATCAACACTTGCAAAAAAGTTATCAAAGAATAGCTCATAATTTTTAGATTCACTCACAGGAATCACACGTGTGAGATTTTTTATTACTATAATCGTTAAGAGGCATTTATTAACTTCATGTTCTTTACCTAGGTAAGGTGAAAAATTGTACAAATAGCAATTAGGACTACAGAGACACCAAAACTTGTAGCCAAATTTGACTGGCTTTCCTCTCATAAACATTTTAGCAGAATGCATTACAGATTACCTTATCATCATTTCATCAATTGAAACGAGAGTCAAAAACGCCAAATTTTTGAAAATTATTTCTAAGAGCATCTAAGTAAGGTTTCAATTGATATATTCTGTCATTTTTATCAAGTGAAGCATTGTCATTCAACCTTTTGATTTCTTTGAATCTTTGCCTAGACATAGCGTTGAACACAAGAGGAACTCCTGCATCTGGCAATTGTTCCCAATACAAATTATGCTGAGGAAGCTTGTGATAGCAACTGAATAGAAGAATTCTCAAAAGTATTTTCAATTCATTCTTGTCTATTTTAAAATTAGAACAATTTGTTAGACTAGCATATGTTATACTCTGTGTAACAATAAAGTTGAGTAAATCATCAGTCACAAACTCTTCAAAGATATTTACCATACTCCTACCATGCAATTTGTGTAATTTCTCATATGTATTTTGAGAAGATACAGTCATTTCAGAGCTATAAATTGGCGAGCACTTTTTTCCATTTTGGAGCTTTACGCATATCAGTCTTACTTCATTTATACAATGGTAGCTTTGATGTTGAATCCAAAAATACAATAATCATCCCTTTTACTGCTACTTTGAACACATAGCTCTACCTTACCTGCTACATCTTGAAGCTTAGTAGAGTCAGGGAGTTCATCTTCATCGAGGTTTTCCTCATCAGTAAATTCATCTGGGCTTGGAGGAATGATAGCCACCTCCACATCATCCACACTCGTTTCTTCATGATCATCTGTTTCCATAAGAATTTTTGCAACTTCTTGTAACGTCAAAACTGAGCGGTAATGCGTCATATTTATGTGTTACAAAAGTGTCTGAAAACAAGTTTGTGTATCATTTAGAAATTGGCCAAAATGCATAAAATATTTTTGTAATGAAGATTAAACAGCTAAACTGCAAGTACAATAAATAAAATATGTCCACTATGGACAAAAGCAAAGTAGAATTGCATAGGAATAATATAAAAGGTTTTCATACAATTGTAAGTCTAAGTGACCAATGTCCCAAAAATGGAACGCAACATTTTGGAGTGTATAATACTTACCTTTACTGATATAATTATATAGTTATGCATTCACACAAGCATTCCACTCTTGAAGAACACCAATCCACGTTGCTTCTATTCCTAACAGTAGATAGCGAGTAACAGCTTTCTGAAGTGGAATCTCGGATTTCAGAGCCACATACCAGAAAAAAATACAAACACAATGTAGCTATTTTTTGCACAGGGTATTCAAAGAGGAAAGATGAAACGTCTGTAAAAAGAATAAAGGGTTACGTTTAAAAATTAACGACAAGCTTTATTGAAATGTATGTGCTTACCGTAGATAAGTAACATGACACCTACTTATTCCAGATTTTTGTGTTCTTTTCATTGGGTACAATCGATTGTGCATAGCGATTTGCAGCTTCTCTGACTTTAAAGCTATTAAAATAGTCTAAATGCTGTAATGATAGAGGATCGTTTTAAGTGACATTCTAACTGCAGTGCGACCCCTGCTGCTCGTATGCCATCTTTCTCTCAAGAGCCTTACAATCGGCAGCGAATCTTAGGATTCGCGTAACCAGACTTCAGTGGGCGCCATGTGAAAATTCGCAAAGTGGGCCCCTAACACTTAGAAAAATCGTAATTATATCTCACCCACTCAGCTGTAAAGACTCCAAAAGACAATTACGACATTTATTGCACACTTATGGCGCATAGTAGCACTTGTTTACATAGAGAGGCTTGTGATTATAAGCGATGAATGCAATGATGACGTCCGTGAATTTACACAACTCTCTTCACCATAAATTTATCCTATTATCCGATAGTTTAGGTTCCTGTCTTTCTCGGAAAGCGAGGATTGTTTCAAAGTGATACATGATTTTTTCATAGACCCAATTTTATAACGGGAGATTAGGTTTCTGAAACTTAGCCAAATACCTTAAAATTTACAAAAATGGCATATGAATGTTATAGAATATATACATAGTACACTGTAGAGAATGTAGGTTTTCAGATTTTTCCGTCTCAACGTAGGAAAATTGTAGCGCTGTCAGAAGGCAGGAAATCCAAAGCCCACAAGTTATCATTACGACAGAAATGAATATCAGCGAATTATTATTATTATTTTAGATAACCAGGACTTGCTCAGTAAATATCAGCATGGTTTTAGGAAGGCAAGATCTTGTGAAACTCAGCTCGCTCTGTTTGCACATGATATACTACGATCCGGTGATCGAAAGACCCAGCTAGACGCGGTTTTTCTTGACTTCAAGAAGGCATTCGATAAAGTCCCTCATATTAAGTTATTGAAAAAATTACAAGCCTGAGGAATAAATCGAAAGATAATCGAGTGGATCAGGGACTTTCTCAATGATCGGGAACAAATGGTAGTCATAGATGGATTTAAATCAGATTCGGTCAGCGTGTCCTCCGGCGTTCCACAGGGAAGTGTCATCGGTCCCCTATTATTCCCTATATACATAAATGACTTAGATAATGTTATTACAAGTAAAATCAAGTTATTCGCGGATGATACGGTAGTTTACAGAGAGATTAACAGTCCTGCTTATCAAGCATTACTTTCTAACGACCTACACGCAATTCTCGAGTGTTGTAAAGAGTGGCAATTAGAGCTGAGCTTAGGTAAGTGTTCCGTCATGAGATTCTGGAGAAACAAAGAAATTGAGGCGATGAATTACAGTATAGAAGGCGTACATCTAAAATTAGCCGAATCCGTCAAATACTTAGGTGTCATTTTAACAAGTAACCTCTCGTGGGATACACACATACGAAATATATCCGGGAAAGCTAAGCAGAAACTAGGATTCATCAAACGGATAGTAGGTAAAAGCGAAGAAAAAGTCAAAGAGACATGTTACTTTTCTTTAGTTAGACCGCTGCTAGAGTATGCGTCGAGCATATGGGATCCGTACGAGAAAGGATTAATCGCCGAGCGAAAAGCTGCTATATTCGTCAAAAATTGTTATGATAGAAATAAAAGCGTTACAGGCTTGATACAGGACTTAGGATGGGAATCACTAGCTGAGCGCCGATCACGTGCTAGGTTAAAACTTCTTGAAAGATTTAGAACGAGTACTTTCTCCAGCGACGTCAAAGAAATAATAAGAACTCCCACAAATATCGGTAGAATGGACCATCCTCGTAAAATAAGAGAACCTTTAGGACAGAGAGATACAAAGGCTCATTTTTCCCTAGAGCGATAGCTGAGCAGAATAAAACTTGCGATCAAAAGTAACCTCGCGTAGGGGCGTAAACCAAGGCCTAATTTTGGAGTTTTCCCCTTGGTGTTAATACACCCCCTGCCACACACCCTTGCGTTGGCTTGCAGGGTAAACTGTATATGTAGATGTAGATGCTATTACGAGCGTAATTAACATATTGATGAGGGTTTTAAGCTATAAGCCTCAGAAACCAGTGTTATTATTGACATTATCTATTTTTAAAGAATATTAAAAAAAAAAATACTATTAGATTTCAATATAACATAAAATTGGCTACAGTTGTTAAGATATGCTCTATTCCCTTTATTCCGCTGGGCGAGATGACAGTTTGCTTGGGTTCGTGTCGGAAAGCATTGAATGAGCGAGTCAACGCGGCGGAATGCGAGTATGTAAAGGGTTCTATGGTGCTAGTGTCATATGAGTGGATTGTCGGAAAGCGAAGCGTCGAAAATCGGGATATTTTCCTAGTACATAATGCGGGATATTGTATTTTTATGTTCAAGTGATGTTTCAAATTGCCTCACCCACAAGTAAGAAACAAACGAGTTCACTGGACAAATATTACTTAGATTCAGAATTTTTTGCAATTTATGAAATAGTAATACGATAGGTTATGGCTTTATCCTAGGGAAAAAAGTGGCAGCTACCCAGGGTCCCTGGTTGAGAAGAGCCCCATGGGCTGGCTGTACGGGCGCCACCAATTCCCATCACAGTGAGATTTGGTTAGAGGCCGCATTGGGCTCGGTTGGATTCGCAGGAGCCCATTGTTAAATTTTAACTCATTCGCCGAACCCACCGTTAAACTTGATCGGACGTGCGTACTATACCTATATAGTGACACTTTAGAGTATTTTACTTAAACATTTTCTACAACATGGGTTTTTAAAGGTGAGCACTGAATCTAAAAGGGGGAGACAAGGCGGATGCACATCACCCGTCTCACTCATGTTGACCGATATCAGGGCCGGTCCGAGCTACGGGCGAACCGGGCGGCTGCCCGGGGCGCCAAATTTTAGGGGCGATAACTATATTAGTTGCTAGTGATTAAATGTTGGATACTAATTTATATCGGGGAGCAGGCTTGAATCTTGATGGATCTCCTTTTAATTTTCCATTATCAATGATTTTTACAGATGGATGAATAAATTAACATGTACTTCGTAAATATCTCAACAAACATTAACGGAGGGGAGCGCTTGAGTGCTATCTCGCCCGAGGTGCCAAAATTCCTCGGGCCGTCCCTGACCGATATAATAAGTTTGGGGTTCAATATTCACTATAATTACTAACAACTGTCCTTATCCCTCTGCTTTTGCACCTCTGCCGAACTCGCATCACTATTTTCACCTTTTTTCTTCAAAACTCTGAACACACTCGGCTGATTACCGCTCTTTTAATAATCGCACACAATATTTTAAATTTCCGAAAAAGAGTCAAATTAAAATCCATTATAGCAATAAATAATTAGTCATTCTAGTATCTAATTATTACCCCTCAAGCCTTGTCTTCCTCTCAATTAATGATCCCATTGTAAGTTTCCTCCTTTCATTCTTTCCGGTCGCTCGTTTCCGGTGAAAAGACGATCAATTAAGCGAGGCGGCATAATATTTTTATTCAATAAGGTGATATCTCTCTGTTGTATTAAAAAGAAGAAAGTTTGAACTTTGTAATAGTATAATCGACTCATTTCCGGCCGGTATGTCGCTTGTCTAGCTCTCTCGCGGGTAGGCTAGACAGAGCCTCTTATAATTGCGTGTGATAAAAACCAAAATTATACTTCAATAAATACTTATGAATAAAAAATGGAAATACAAAACATAGTGTTCATATGCAAGTTAATTTCTAATTTATCCCTTTTTCATTAACATATAGCGAGCCCATTGTTAACAGATTGGCAGCTCTCCCCTGGTTAGAGGGCACCGACAATTTCTAATCAGCTTTAAATTAGATCTAGCAAATAATTTGCCTATGGGTTTTAATACGTTAATAAAGAACGTATACGTAAAATTAAAAACAAACTAATATTGCAAGTAATAAACACGTTCAGAGCCAGTTTTAACGTTTGAGTACATACTTGTGACTCTTTCAAAGTTAGCTAAGGTCCTTAACCTTCATCAGTCACGAAACATGCTTATTGCAATCACTCGATTTTCTATTTAAAAGATAGTCGTACAGGTTTTCAGTGTCCGTCTCCAAAATATTATGTAATGAGACAAAAAACGAAAAAATGGTTCTATTAATATGAAAGGTTGCCGACCCCTGGCCGAGGATGACTCGGTTTAAATGGCGAATGTTTCGGTTCGAGAATTGTGAAAGAGTAGATTTTTCGTCACCGTTTCAAAATACTCGACGATTTAAAATGAATCAGCAATTGTAATACGATTTTTTCATATTCAATCTCTGTTTACAGTATTCGGCTTTTTAAAACACATCGATAAATTTAAGACGGCATTAATTTATTTATTGTTTCGCAAATTATAATAAAATCTGACCTTTAAATTCAAAGATTTGAAATGAATATAAAAATTTATTCTTTAAATAGTGACAGCGAAATCTGTTTTTAAAACCTGATGATTTCGTTTGGGCTCTGAAATACTGATGTGATATTTCGACCCAGTTTTTATTGCACAAATTACGTCATATTTTGTCAAAGAATAAATAACATAGGTACCCTATTTGTTATTTATTTTGTATCATTAGTATGAATCGGCTCTACTCCTAGAGGAGGTTCATTATGGAAAATAACATGTAAGGGATAAATTGCAGAGTTTATAATAGGCGCCTTATTTCATCAATGGATGAAATTTATTCCATGGGAGTAAAGAATCGGATGTGCTATGCATTGTTGGTTGCCTACGTTTGTAGCACTATGCCCATTTTATCGATTTTTACTTTGTCATATACGTAGTATACTATAGAGAAAGTATTGTAATCGTAAAAAAATGACTTCGATATTATAATGGAAATACCCGTTTTAGGTGTCCCTGAATCCATAAAAGTGGTTTTCGCAATGCCGTCTGTCTGTCTGTTTGGTTGTTCCCGGTTCTAGGGCCCAAATGCGTAAATAAAATCGAATAACATCTCGTATTTATAAAATATAACATCTTTTGCAGGCCTTTTTTGATAAAAATGATATTGCAGAAAAATAAAGGGTACTTTATTTTTGGCGATTTTTAGAAAAATTTGATTTACTCAAAAATTACTCTAAGGAATTTTATTAAATTAAATTCAATTGTAGAGCCTAAGTCACAAACCAAAAAATTACTATATGGCGTCCAGTGGCATTAAAATATACGTTAAGCTATCTTAGGCTAGGCTAGGACGTCACGCCTCCGCTGCGATCCACTCAAAATCTTATTACAGCCCAAACGGTTAAACTAAATCTAATGATGTCCTATATTTGTGGATAATATCATTCGTTGTAGACGCTCTGATGAGATGGATGATATTGCCTAATAATTAAGGGTATTTTATTTAATGATATTTTGAAACAAAATTCCATTTACCGTCTTCCCTCGATTTGGGCAGTTTCTTATTGCGCCGTTTCGCTATTGCGCGGTCAGGTATTTACTACTAAAATTTTGGAATGCGCGGTAAGAGTTTCGCTGCTGCGCGATTTTTCGATTAGGTTCTTGAGGCTTACCGCGAGCATAGGTCTAGAAGATTTAGTTGTGTGGCACTAGACAGCCAGTTGGTGTAAAAAGGACATACATTTGGTGTAAAAATGAGACACTTCTCCCAGAAGGGTTGTAAATATGTAAATAGAGACACAGCAGAGATCAATAATCATCGTTTCTTTCAACCGGCATTGACGCCCCGGAGTTGCTGACATAGTATGTAGTAGCACTCCTCGCCGTCTTACTGATCGTTAAGACGACCAGAAACGTTGGTGAAATGAAATTTGTCAGAAATACTATAATAGAGAAAACTGAAAAATTACTTGCTTTCTGGATAGAGGATCATAATCAAAATAGAATACCTCTTTGTTCTGATGTTATTCGCACCAAAGCTCTGCAAATTTTTAATCGCTTAAAAGAATCCAATGCAGATGTCTTTCAGGCCAGTAAGGGCTGGTTTGAAAATTTTCAAAGGCGTTAAAATCTTCGCAATTTAAAATTAACAGGCGAAGCAGATGGTGGTGATACGGAAGCTACTTCTTTGTATCAGAAAACTTTAAAGAATATTACTGCGACTGAGGGCTCTCTAGCAGGTCAAGTGTTTAATGCTGATGAGACCGGCTTATTTTGGAACCGAATACCAAGCCGAACATTCATTTTAAAAGAAGAGAGAACCTCCCCAGGTTTCAAAGTTTCAAAAGACAGATTAACACTTTTCTTATGTGGCAATGCAGAGGATGATTTTATGTGTAAACCGTTTCTAATTTATAAGTCAGAAAATCCTCGTGCTTTTAAAGGAGTATCAAAAAGCTACTTACAAGCTCATTGGAAATCGAGCAAAAAAGCCTGGATGACAGCTAAATTCTTCGAGGATTGGGTTTTAAATTTCTTTTGCGTCAAAGCAGAAAAATAATGTCTGAAGAGAAACATCATTCAAAATCTTGCTTATTCCTGACAATGCACCCAGTCATCCTGTGCATTTAGTATCTGATCTGCACCCAAATGTTAAAGTTACCTTTCATCCAGCGAATACAACTTCGTAAATTCAGCCTATGGATCAAGGTATCATAGCCGCTGTTAAACTCTATTATCTAAGAAGATCTTTTTTCACAATTGGTGGAAGCTACTGATGGAACAAACAATCCTTCAATTCGTGATTAATGGCGGAATTATAACATTCTGGATGCTGTAAAAAATATTAAGTTCGCCTGGAATGAATTTAAGAACTCAACAATGAAAGCAGCCTGGAAAACGATGTGGCCAGAAAGCTGCGTTGTAGAAGCCACGGTCGAAATGCCAGAGGTAGTTGAGATCGTGAGAATTGGAAAAATGATTAGTGGAGAAGGATTTGAAGACCTGGAACCAGCAGATATCATAGAAGTCCTTAAAGCTCATAGAGAAGAATTATCAGTGGACGATATTTTATCACAATGTGAAGAAGAGAACAAATATGACGAAACAATTCAAAACAAGGAAGATTCAGAGATTGCGACACAAAAATTTGACCTCGAAAAGATTAGCTGAGTTTTTAAAACTTGCAAATCAGCTTAGCCAAGAAGCTTTGGATATGGATCCTAATTTCGAGAGGAGTTAAAAATTTCGTAGAAGTTTATCATTAGCTTTAGCTCCTTATGAAGAATTATACAGAGAAAAACAGCGTGCTGCTAAGTAAACAACTTTAACTAATTTTTTCCAAAAAGCACCGGTTACTGTTGCAAGTTTATCAGAGCAAACCAGCGTCGAAGAAGCAATGGATTTAAGTTAAAAATCTAGATGTATTACGAAGCGTAATTCTTTGGACATGTTAGTATTTTTTATAAATAAAAACAATTTAAAATGTTTTTTAACAATTTTTTGTGAATAAAGATATTTTCAATTTAATTTTTTGTACAAGCATTTATTTTGTTTACAGGAAGGGAAGCCCCGTTATTTCATGTAAACAACGTTTCTCATTGCGCGGATTTGTACCGCGCGGTGTTTTCCCGGAACGTAACCCCCGCGCAAATCGAGGGATGACTGTACTAAAAAATGGCTATAAGGATTTTCATTAAAATCCATCCAATCGTACTGCCTGATGTCACAAATAATACTAACTAAGCCATATGACCCAAAAAATACTATATATCGTCCAGTGGCATTAAAATATACGCTAAACTACGGTTAAATTTGATTAATAAGCGTTTTTCTTTTATAAGCGTACACAGCCGACCAAACGTATTTACGTATATAAGAAAGTTTGTGCAATGTATATTGCGCCGTTTATTTCCGATTACTCTCCAGAAGCTGCTTTTAGATCAACCAAATATTTACCATGTTTAGCTCTTCTAACGGGAAGACAATCCTGAAAAGTAAGTTTCTCCAAGTTGCAGTATTGCAGAGATATTGTTCATGCAGACGCACAGACAAACTAAACAGATAAGCACATTTTTTTAGAAAAAAGCTCTAAAAGGAGGACCATTCACAAAGGTTTTCCCAGGGCCCCGTAAGGGTTTAAATGGCCTTCGGGCCATAATTATCACTCTCATAGATCAGTAATAAAAATGAAGAAAAACTGCGAATATGAAAGCGTAAAATTTTAACAACATTCAAATGGGCCGTTCATAAATTTAGGTTTTAACACTAATACTCTCAGAAAGACACTACGTTTCAAAGAAGTTATCATGGAAAAAATTGATGTGGCCACCACATGATTTTCTCCATACCTGTAATATTTCTAAAAATTCCAAATAGGTTAAATGTAGGCTTGGTAGGATTCGATTTAAATCGAAAAACGTCGATAAACGCCGATTTTTTTATAAATCGACCAAGATGAATAGTCGACGGTAAGCGTCGATTTTCCAACAAGTTGGAAAAGTATACGTCCAAAAACTTACTCTCAATTACAATATTTAAGTCGTTTCTGTATATTTTTGCAGTATTATTTTCTACTTACGATTTATTTCCTTTTCTGGGCTTGAATTAGCGGTGGGACTGAAAGAAGGGTATTTTCTTACAGAAAAATATGCGTCTTTTTGAAAAGCTCACATTCTACTCTGGACAATCAGGTAACCGCAAGGCCCTAGGGCAGTTTTGGGAACACGTGTTTCTTCGCCCTTTTGAGATTATATTTTTCAAACTGATAGTGGGATATTCCACGATCCTTTCTATACAGATAAGTTCATGGATATGCCCTGCTGGTAATGCATCCATCCCTGTTAAACAAGGTTAGGAAGAAAGGAATTTCGCTGGTCGTTTGAAGACAGCTAATCGTTTTCTACCCCTTCCACTCATCAACCCCATGGAGAGTGTATTCCGGAAACAAATGTATCACGATCCTTTATAGGGGTTTTCCTATAGATGACCATGTTGTATTCACTTTCACCCGTTCTCCCTATGCACAACCCAACATTTTGGCAATCTTTAAATAGATGTTTCTAAGGAAGATATTAAGTCAATGCCGGCTATTTCTTAAAATGGAGAAAATGAAAAGAGAAAATATTTTTTAAAACTACACTGGTCAAATGAATCGGCTTTTAAACAAATCTACTGCTCTATAATCTTTATTGCGGTTAAAATGACACATGACACTTGTCTCTACATTATGTAGTTTTTGATTTATAGATACAAACTGGACACCGCCTCAGACACTAAATTATTTTTATATATAGTATGATAACCAGATACACATAATTTTCCTATCTATAGAGTTGTTCAAATCCTTTTAAATGATGCATTTATAAAAGTGATAAAAACCCCTTTTGTCCTGTTTTTTAATTATGAATAATGGAAAATGTTCCGTCCTCATCTTATTGGAATACTAGTAGAAGGTGCTTGCATTCTGCAAGCATATCATCTCACCTAGAAAAGAATTCATTTTTCAGACAGATTTTTCATCATTACAAATATTTATTTAATTCTAAAGATTTCACCTCGGCAGCGATTTTCATTTTTCCTGTATGTAAAAATAATAGATTAAAACAATCCCCAAACTTTGCAATTTTAATCATTTTATACGTTCTCCATGATGGGGTACTAATGCTACACATTTCTGACAAATTTTAAAGTTGTAGCACTTCTAGAAGTGAAATAATATTTTTCTAATTGTTTAAAATTTTAACATTTTTAACGCCCGCCGCAAATGCATTACTCTGTAAATAACTCGAAAATTTCATCTTCCTAGCACATCCCGTAATTTCTAAACAGTTACCTATTTCTTTAAACTTTAAGAATGTTTAGCTGCCAAACAAATCAAAATATCAAAATTTGTATTATCCCTATTTCGTTTATTTTACAATTCCTATCGCTAAAAAAAATTTCAGTTCCGTAGAACATTTGGAAATACATAAACCTTGAAAATTTGTTTAAACTATTGCGAATTTTTAGCGGCCGCATTGTTGCACTTTTTCTAGATTTTCGTTTTTTCTAGTCGGTTTTGCACAAAATACCACCTAAGAAAAAAATTTCGAATATCCAGCTCATCTGAAAGTGCCTAAACATTAGTATCCTCCTATATATATGTTATCATTATATATCGACGTTTCTTACAGAGGAGATAACATATATGAGGATACTAATGTTTAGGCACTTCCAGATGTGCTGGAGATTCGAAATTTTTTTCTTAGGTGGTATTTTGTGCAAAACCGACTAGAAAAAACGAAAATCATGAAAAAGTGCAACAATGCGGCCATTAAAAATTTGCAATTGTTTAAACAAATTTTCAAGGTTTAGGCATTTCCGAATGTGCTACGGAGCTGAAATATTTTTTAGAGGTAGGATTTGTAAAAAAAAACGAAACAGTGATTATAGAAATTTCGATATTTTAATTTGTTTGGCAGTTGAAAATTCTTCAAGTTTAAACAAATAGACAACTGTTTAGATACTACGGGATGAGCTAGGAAGCTGCAAGTTTCAAGTTATGTACAGAGTAGTGCATTTGCACAAATAAACATTTGAATCTCTCCATAAACATATTGCGGCGGCCGTTGAAAATGTTTAAAATTTAAACAATTTAAAAAATATTATTTCTCTTATAGAAGTACTACAACTTTAAAATTTGGCAAAATGTGTAGCATTAGTACCGCATAATGGAGAAAGTATAAAATTCTTAAAATTGCAAAGTTTTGGAATTTTTTTAAATTATTATTTTTACATGTGGGAAAAACGAAAATCGCTGCGGAGGTGAAATATTTAGAATTAAAAAAATATTTGTAATGATGAAATATGAAAAATGAATGTTTTTTATTTTGAGATGATATGCTTGCAGAATGCAAGCACCAACTACCAGTATGTTATATCCTCCTCCTCTGTAAGGAACGTCTATATATAATGATGAGAAAGTTTGTGCAATGTATATTGCACCATTCATTGTTTTAGTTACTTTCGAGGCAACCTAAATTGTCTCAATATTTTCTGTAAATGAAAGTGAATTTTATAAGAACAATGGAGAAAATCTTGTAATTTTGATATAACATGGAATATTTATTAAAGTTTACTGAATTCTTTTAAAAATTGTCAAGTACAATCATTAACTAAACAACTATGGATTTTAATATTTTTAAATATGAAGATATACTGCAGTGTGGGCATTCCTGAGATTTTAATGTTTTCCAGATACATTTCAATTGACCAGTAACTTCCCAAAAAATATTCCAAGCTTTTCAACAGTTACAAAATAACTGTTAAAAGAGTAAAATGTTCCTCCCAGTTTTTTCTAATTAAGTTTTTCAGAGCAATGGTGAATAATTTGCAAGTCTTTTTAATCCAAATGTAACAGTTCTTTCATTCCAATTACTGCAATTGTTTCTTTTGTGAACAGACCTGATTTTTCATCACCTGGATCTAACAATTCTCCTTCATCTCATCTTATTTAATCTAGCCCTGCATACGGACTCCGCTTTGCTCTTGTTTGAAGGGGCGAAGGATTTTTTCCCTCATTCCTTTTTTGAAGAAATCAGAAACAACATATGATGAACCCATGTCATTTATTGTAATTTTTGTTGCAAGTACAATTTGTATCATCACAATGTACAATTTCACAGCAATGCAATAAAGAAAATATAAATGAACTATGTTTTTTCACTTTCATGGCGCCAATTCCAGAAGCTTATCCCGGTCACTCTTTTAGGTATGTTGGAATCCCTCTCATGGCTCTCTTCCATCCCTTCCACTGCAATTTCTTGCTCTCATTCTTGATACAGCAGCTGCAATTCTTCACCACACAGTATATAATGCACTTTCTTCATTTCACTCAACTGCTTCAACAGCCTTCAGCACACAATTTGTTCACTAGCACAACTCATAAACAAACATTCCTAAAATAACAGTAGCCCCCTCAAAATAAATGCCTCCCGTTCATCAAGTGATTATTACAATAAAGCAGATTGGTTGTACATAGCAGCAATGTACTGCATGAATGCCATAGAAATAAAATAATGCCAGCAGAATTGAATAAGAAAGCAAATGACTACAGCCATGCTAAAATGTCCACCATTAAATTTTTCATGACACTGCTAATTTCCTCAACAATTGCACCAATAATACAGGAGATGTAAAATAAACTTGATCAAACAGGCTTAAAGGTTTAGTTTGTTTAGCCAAAATCTTTTTTTAATGTAACATTAATTAAATAATCATGGCATTCACTGTATTTACCTGAATAATAAGATTTTATCCTCTTAGGATTTTCTGAATTATCTTAAAATGAGTTACTTCAGCAAACTTTTTGTCAAGTATTAAGCTGAAATATTTTATGTATCTTGCAGAGCAATCTCCTTGGCTAGATTTCCAAACTTTTACATCAAGGCTAAAAAGGAGTTTTATATATGGCATCACAAATATTAACTTATTCTTATGTGAAATTCAGACAAAGTTATGCAAAAATATTATAGACTGGGATGTTATCAAAGCAACTCTAAAATTCAAGATAAAATATTACAGATTCAAAGAAAAATGCCACTAGAACTGTTAAGTAAATTCTAATTCTTATATCCAAGTATATACAGTAAATGCGCAACATTTGATGATTGGAAATTAATTTACTGAGGAAGTAGTAATTACATTACTTGACTCAATGCTGCTGGCATTATTAGCTAACCATTCACACAGTACATTGCTCCTCTGATGATTAAACCCTCCCATGGCCACGTTGTTAACTTGGGAGAAATTCAACTAAACAAATCAATCTTATTATATTAAATCTTTCACAATAGTTATGAATTTCTTTGAATTTTAATTTAAAAATATGTTTATCAATTACAAAACTTTTTAAATTGCTATTTGGAGGATCCACAAATTTTAATTAGCAAAATGAAAAATTGACGAATTAAATAGTAATTCATTAAATATTTTGATATAATTCAGTAATTTATGATAAATTAAAATAATCTCTTCATAGAAAAGCCGAGAAAAAGTCAAAATGTCAATGTGCTCAACAAAATTATTATTCAGCATAGATAAAAAAGTTAAATAATGCTTTACAGAAAATTTCCAGGTCCCTAAATGTTCTTACTTGGTGGCACCATGCAAAACCCAGGAATTATAATCACCTAATGTGACGCAAAAAAATTAGTGCAACATATATCACACAATGGCCATGAAAGGGTAAATTCATCCCAATCACAAATCACTTAACAAACAGGAAGCAATAACAACATGACAAGAGACAAAAGAGTTGAAAAATATCTCCAATTTTAAACAATGAGTTATAAATAACAACAAATAGAATTAAATGAGCTTCCCACAATATATATATATATATATATATATATATATATATATATATATATATATATATATATATATAAGCAAAGAACTTCATGAAACCATTTTAATTGCTTCTTTGAACAAGCCTCATCCAAATTCTCAACTTATGCTCTCTCTCTACTTTAGAATACCTTTCCTCAATACACATTTATCCCTTTTATCAGTGAACAAACACTCAATTATTTCTAAAATTGTGCAAACAGTAACATTTCATGAATGGTATTTGATAAGCCTTCAAAAACATTTAGTTAACTATACAATTGTAAAGTAATAGCTAATAATTTCATGCAAAATGATTACGGATGCTTAAAATAATACTAGTCTTTGTAATAAGATAATTCAGCATATAAAAAGTTAATTTTCAAATGTGCACTACTCGAAAAGATTCTCAGTAATATAGCGGGCTTCGACAAAAAACATGTAGCATGCTAATTCAACATAAATTCCATAGTTTCTCAGCATGCATTCAATTGCACACCAGCTAAGAAAATAGAAACAAAATTGGTGAGAAATTACCTGTTTCATTGCTTTTTAAACTAAAAGTTTCTCAAATAACTTTTTTCAATCCTAAATTATTTCTAAATTGGCAATGATTTTGATAAGCATGTACAATACAGCATTTTCTAGATAAGTAAAAAATTACAGCCATGAGTCTTGAAATTTGGAAGAGATATGAATTCCTTCAAAAGTCTGCAAAATGTACAAAAGAACCCTTGCCAAGTTTTGTTTAAACTTGCAATTGTAGGGGCTTTGGCACTCAAAGGGATTAAACTACACAATACCGTTATAATTGCTCCCGTGAATTAGTTTAGCCCTTAAATCTAAACTTAGCTCTTCTCCTTCACATTCTCTCTCTATCCCTTAAACATCCCTTCATTTAAAACAACATCATACAGAATAAACAACCTGAAAACTAACACTTAAAACCCTTACTTTGTATTAGAAACACATAGATCTGCTCTGGTCAACTCTTTTGCTTCACTAATTATACTGATTATTATTGATTTTAAGCCATAAACTGAGTTGCATAATTTTTTTAAATATATTAGCATATACAGTCCACTCTTGCACTTGATAATATTAAACAGTGATTTTCATTGAAGGTATTCTCCTTGAGTTTACTTAATGGTAATGTATCAACTTCCAGAGAAGGCATTTTGTCTAGGGTAATTATTCTTCCACAACCCACCAAATTAGCTAATATGATACCCATTTAATAGAAAAGTTGAACTCTTAATGTAGAAACAAGTGAAGTCTCGAAAAACATTAATAGTGGATATTGTAAGTAGCATACGAAGTTCATATAATATTTCAAACAATATAGTGGAGAAAAAATTCAATTAATCAGTACACACTTTGTCTATCAGTAAAATTTTAAAGGAATAATGTATGATTCACTAACTCACAATTTTGCCAAATATATAATTATAATTTGTCTGTACTTGAATAACTATTAGCCTAGCTAAAACCAAACAGGCTGAATCAATAGCTAAGGCTTACCATAATGCAAGATAAGAGTCTGCTTATTTAACGTTTATCAGTATTAGCATTGAATGGAGGTCAGAAATATTATTAAAATCAAGAAATTCAAGATTAACAAAACTGACTCATGACTGAAAATTAATCATCACATCTCAAAGCATTAATAAATTAATTTATGCCACGGATGTACATGCAACACTAACAGTTTATATATAATTATAATTTAAAATAATTTTTAAAATATTTTTTGCATTCCATAGAATCAGCATATTTTAATTGGTCCTAAATTACCACTGAGCTGAGCAGAGAACCAAGCAATTTCCGGTACAACATTATTAAGTACATCTGACTCACAATTATTGCATTAACTTCTCTCAAATCCAGCATCTAACAAAATCAAATTTAATGATCAACTTTGCATAATGAAAAGTATCCAGGCTATAAACAGACATTGTCGCACAAAACACAAATTTTGTTCCAATATTTTCATTAACATCACACAAAACTAATATTTTACTTATTGTCATAAAATTACAAAACTTGGTATAAAAATAAGTAAATTACTGCATTATTGTGCACTGAAAATATAACTAGTTAAATGTATCAATATTAAACCAAGCAGTCTTACAGTAAACCAGAATGCAAGATAAGAGGCTACCTAATGAACATTAATAGTATTGGCATTGAACGTCGACCGGAAATATTTTCAAAATTATGAAATTAAAAACCCACTCCAAGTTGAAAATAAATCACCATTTCTCAACCAAAATTTAAGGTAAACTTTGTTTAATGATAAGTATAAATACTGTAGTGGGCACTGTCCCACAAAAAACTAATTTTGTTCCAATAATTTCAACTGATATCATACAAAACTAATATAAAACTTTATAATGCGCATCAAAAAATTATACTGCAATTGATTGCTGTTGAACAAATCTTTGCTCATAAATAAATAATATAGATTCTATTTATTGTATCGCATGATGAAAATAATGTAATTTTCTGTTATTTTCATTAGTTAGAAATCCTTATCCAAATATCTTCCCTGCACATGCAAAAATCTAATGGAAAACCATTCTCAAATACTTTCAATTCCAAAAAACTATTTTTGTAATGAATAAATAGATCAATTGGAGACATTGGAATGCCAATTAACACCTTGCTAGATTTAAACAAGAGTATCGCATGCAACAATTAATCTGATAAACACAATGCAATGCGGGAAGCTCATTTGTTCTATTTTGTAACAAAAATGAATTACTCTCACCAATATTCTTCCTTGGTATCACAAAATAGAAGAAGTCTAGGCAGATCCATGATGTCAGCTGTGTGGTTGAATAGAAGTTCAGAATGTCCTCGTAATAATCACATGGAGCAACACTACTGAAACAACAAGAGAATCAAATAAGAAATCTTGAATCACATGACGTTGTCAAGACACTATGATATTATTACTTCCCTCACACTCAAATAAATGTTACTAGACTAACCATTCACAAAGTACATTGTTCCTCCAATGATTAAACCCTATCATGGCCACTTTCCTTATACTAAATAATTCTATAATTTTTTATATTTATACATTTACAAAAACATTGTTTTTGAGTTGTTAAGGTGAACAATAGTTTTCTGTCCAAAAGCAGTGAATAGTTCTTGAAATTTTTGTAAAAGATTACAACTTTCATTATTGTTGTAATTGTTATAAATTTTTGCTATGCTGACTGTTGCCACTTGCCTATCTGTAACTGTTTGTTAATAATAATAATTAAGTTGAACAGACGTCCTCACACATTTTTGTAATTTTGACGATTAAGTATTTTAAGTATTCACAAAATAAAATAAAAACGCACTGCCATCAGTCTGGTTGGAATATGACTGAAGCTGTACTTGGAAGAAGGGGTATAAACTACTAAAGGTTTTTAATATTTTGTATGGACAATGTTTAAAAAAAGAGTTAAACTGGTAAGATGTTCTCAAGAACTTTAGAATTCTTAATTCAAATATTAATTAATCAAGTCGTTGCTCATTTTGATTTGGAGTTCATGACATATCCAAATTTGTTGTCAATGACCTATTTTTGTTTTGTGCTGTCAGAAACAAATTCAGCAGTAGAAAGAGTTCATTCGATCATTTGGACCAGTGAAAAAACTTGGCAATATCATACTGCACAGGCTGTGATTAAAGTAAATTTAGATAATAATGCTGTGATTTTTATAAGTCAACAGACACAAATATTGGTTTGTCAAAAAAGTTCATAGTAGTATTTATAAATATAAATAAATAATAAAGGAATTTCATGATAAAAGCTTTTCTCTTTTTTAAAATAAAAGTCCTCTTTTGAGGTTTTGAAAAACTGGTCTCCCAATAAAAATGCTAATATTTGTTGGTTAGAAAACTCGATATCAACATAACTAATTCATCAACGCTTTTAATGAATTTGTCCATGAAAAATTAATGCTATAATTTATGAAATGCTTTATGCCTAACATGCCACCTCTAGATCAAGGGAAAAAGTTTGCAAAATTTAGAAATAAGAGAAAATTGATTCAGCTTGAACATGCTAAATTGCATTCAACATACTTTTGGTGGCACACGTAAAATATTGGACCCACACTTATTGCTAAGTGCTCAAACTGCAAATACGATGAGAGGTGATGTTACTGAATTGGCTGTTAAATTTTGCATTAATTTGGTGGCACGAACTTGACGATCGAAAAGTAAATAACGATATAAGATTTCGAAATAAACATTAATAAAAATGACGACACATTCGTACACTTTATGTAATCTCTCTAAAAAAAAGCAGTGACCGCTTTTAACGATTTCCGATAAAAATTTCATTGGAAGGTTTATCATTTTAAATAACAGCGATAGAAATTTGTCTATAATTAATTAATCCGATCGAATACCAAAATGTACTTCATGCTTCCAGATTCATTAGACAATTCGATAGCAAAATTCCATTCTCAAGTTCATTAAAACTACACGTGATCCATCAACACGTATCAACACGATGACACAATTTTATTGACCCTAACTCTCTCCTTAATAGTGCTAACCTAAGATTATGATGCCATTAACATTCATTAAGTCTTCAGACTTACATTAAGTTAAGAGCTCTGCATCGAAAAAATAATACAAGCTTGAGAGTCAAAATTGCACGCTTACAAGATGATCTTACGACAACATTATGCGATAATACATATCCGATGCACCGTACCTCCAATTAACAAAATAAGTCAATCCAACATTTATATTTGCTCGCAAGAAGATATCTCTGAACAAATCGATTACATGAAATCGACGTTAATTCCAATGAGAATTTAAAAAATGTCAATACCTGTCATTGACGACTTCTAATTTTCGTCGTTACTTCACACCTCGAACCAACGAAATGACGAACGTAATGTTATAGCTTAAGTTATAGCTCGCAGTTTAACGATGCGCACATGCTGATTTCTCCTGTTTCCTCATTAGCGCTTTTTTTTAAAACTCGTATAGTTTTACTTTGGCGTCTGTATAAAAGATGTAAAATTGAAATTTTGAGGGTATATTTTCAAAATAACGACACTTACAAACGATGCTCTAATGTCCGAGTATTTTGCGGCAAAGCAGCATAAAAAATAAAATAAAATGAGCTAAATTTTCGACTATAACTGGTTATCAAGTTCCAGATTCTCCTAAGTTCGTCAGTTAGGAAACTGGGAGAAATCACCATATGGAAAAAAGAAAACAAATATTATTGAATTTAATAATATAAGAAAAACGCGCTAATTTTATCCATGTTCATAATAACACGTTACCTGTTCTATTCTTAAAAATCAATTTTAGAAGTTCAAGAACAATCACTTCAAAAATACTTGTCTCCAACAGTCACAACCAAGTTATAAAATCTCAGATGTACATCTCGGCTATAAAGCAGCCGCTTCAGTGGTAATGGACGATACCATTGATTCCATCATGCTCCTGCGATGTAACACATAATTAAAAATATGAATTACCAACTTCCTTTATAACTTCCACATTTATATTTTTATTCAAAATCGTGATTACAAACTTTTTATTGATAAGAACCACAAAAAAAATTCTGTTTACTTATAATAACTTTTGCTTTTAATGTTCAAGTTCGATAATATTATAAAAAGCAATTGTTTTAAGTCTAAACAGTAAATTTGTTTGCTTTCATCATCGCAGCGGAACAAGTATAAAATAAAAAATAAATACAAACATTCTTGGGTGTATACTTTAATGATTTGAAACTTCTTTTTCTTTAAACTTAAAAGTTTGGTTAAATTAGATCCTAGAATTAATATATGTCTGGATTATTTAAATGACGAGGAACTTTAGAGATTATAAAACAAGGCATTTTCTTCATCTTATTGTTTATGAACAGAATAATAAAATATTTGTGATACCTCTGCGAGCGTGGGTGCGAGCGAGGGTACGAGCGTGCGTTTTGGAGACTGGGAGCAGGTGTATGCGAGAGCGGCTGGGTGTGATTGTGTGTATACATTAATTTTTTGTTTCAGATGTGTATTTCTGTATCATTATATATGTACGGTCCTTACAGGGGAGTAGCATATAACATATATATAGGAGGATACACAAGGATACTTCCAGAAAAGTGGCAGACTCGAAATTCTTTAAAACATTTTCATGGTTTATCTATTTCCGAACGTGCTACGGAACTGAAATTTTATTTGAATATAGAATTAAAAAAAAACGAACTAGGGACTATACAAATTTTGACATTTTAATTTTTTGGCAGGTAAAAATTCTTAAATTTTAAACAAATATGTAAATGCTTAGATACTACTTAGCAAGTTATGGACCAGAAATTTTAAAGTTATTTAGAGTTGAGTCTATATAAACGAATAAACATTTCAATGTATCCATGAAATTGTTATTGCGGCCATTAAAAATTATTTAAATTTAAACAATTAGATTAATGGTATTTTACTTCTAAATGTGCTACAAATTTAAAATTTTGCAGAAATTTGTGTCATTATTAACCCAATTTGGAAAAATATAATATTCCTAAAGTAGCAAAAATTTGTAATTGTTTTACCCCATTATTGTTCCACAAGGAAAAAAACGAAAATTGGTCCAGAGGAGAAATCTTTGGAATTAAAGAAATATTTCCAATGATGAAATATCTCTCAGAAAAATTAAAGTTTTTTCAAGGTAAGATGAAATGCTTGCAGTATGCAAGCACCTTCTAATAGTATGTTTATATATATATGCTTACAGAAGAGGAAAGTTAAATGGGATAATAAATGGATGGCAACAAGTTGTTTGGATAAGGAAGCCCAGTGAGCATTCACCAATAAGATGACTTCAGGTTGGCAAGCTGCTGGGGGTGTCGAAGTGACACATGTAAAATGAACACCCACATATATATATATATATATATATATATATATATACAAACACCATATTTATCTGCATGTAAGATGCACTTTTTCCCAGAATAATCACCTCCAAAATCTTATACACAGAAGGTAAGACTATAACTTTTCTCAGTTCCTTCTCCAGTCCCACAACTAACATCACCTACCTCATAACTTCTCTTACCAACTGCACCACCGGTAATATCATTTACCTCCTGAGATACACCAAATGTCCCACTTTTTATGTTGGCCTATCAGCAATCCCCTCAACATCCGCATGAATGGCCACTGCAACAGCATCATTCTTAAACAACCACTGCCTGTGGCCATTCATGCAAACAATCACAACTTAAAATTTAATGAATGCTTCATGGTGAGAGCCATTCGCACTCTCCCTGGTAGAGCTTCGGCTCCACAGCTCTGTCAGTGGAAGCTTGCTTATATCCATCTTCTAAACTCCTTCACTCCTCCTAGCCTCATCTTTGCTAGAATTTCACTCGACTTTGGCCATTCACCCACCCCCTCATCATCCTTCAATCCCAACTTTTCCACACTACCCTTCCACCTCCATGCCTCCATCTGGTGTCACTGTCATCAGTTGTCTCTCTCCTGTGCTGATGAAGGGATCACTCCCAAAATCTTCCGTATTTTTTGTTTTTTGTGTTTGTTTTATGTGTGTCACTTCGACACTCTCAGCAGCTCGCCAACCTAAAGTCATCTTATTGGTGAGTGCTCACTGGGTTTCCTTATCCCAACATCTTCTTGCTATATATATATATATACGTATAACAGGGGTGGGCAAACCGTGGCTCTTTTAACTTACACTCAAAGGCATATCAATGTTCTTCACTACAGAACACAATGCCGCAGTGTGACTTGAAATGCACTGGGGATGCCTAAGGTACATGCATTGTATTAGAATTACTTTGGATACAGATTGTTTTACTGTTTGTAAATTTATTTAATTTACCTGTGCTAGAAATGTGTCAAATAATACAAAAATTGCATTTAAATTCAATAATGGGATCTTCTACTATCTTGTCACTTGTTAATTCATCTAATTGTCTTTTTCCCTTCCTAACTTGCTCTACAGAAAAATTTTCTGACACACCAATTTCTCTCCCATTTTCTTTTACTTCCTGTAGGATAGTTACAAAAATTTGATCATAAATCCTCAACTTCAGGTTTCATGGATGATATAATTATAAAAGCAGAATCAAGTGTAGCATTATCAGACAGCATTGCTTTGTTAATTTTATTTATTTGCACCAGCAATGATTCAGGAAAATACAAAAGGCATGCTTTGAATACTATCTAACAAATTTCCTCTTCAGAAACCATGACAGTATCAGCATTAGAAATTCAGATTTCTTCTAGAGCAGTGATTCCCAACCTTTGCCTCTCTGGGTATACATTCCTACTCTGCAAGAATGGCGAGCAATTCTGCACGAAGCAGCCAGAATTACAGTCAATTCTAATAATTCTAATTCTAATAATGTTCCTATGAGAATATGAATTGAATAAAATTCATGCACATGTGTAAAGCTGAAAAAATGGTAATTTCCTGTGTATATCATTATATGTGAGTGTCTGCCAGAGAATGGCCCACTTTGTCGATTTTAGTTTCGGAGATACCAGCATTTTTGTGAAAAAGTGTAGAAAATATCGGTCTTGAAAAGTGCATTACAATGATTCTCTGGTTTATTAAAAATAATCATATCAAGGAATTATATCCATAAGTGAAGTACGAGTAGAACTTATTTTTAATGTCGTGATTTTGTCTTCAATTTTCTCAAAACACATTTTTATTATCATCTGTAATATTCAATAAAAAATTTATTTGTCAATGTAGGAGTGTTATTTTTATTTTATTTTACTCAAAATTTATCATAGAATACTGCTATATTTATAACTACATACCGACAAAGTGGGCCCTTCTTTGGCAGACACACATATAACTGCTTTATATATTTATTTATTTATTTAAAAACATTGCAATTTGGCCAGCCGGCCAGGTGGCAAGAAAAACATAATATATAATTCTAAAATTCCAATTTTACAAATAAAGTGCTCATAAATTATATTAGAAAAATTAAAATATATTAAAAAATATTTAACAATATATAATTTCAAACTAATTACAATCAGTGCCTAGAGTGCGGATTTTTGTGGGTTCATGAAAGGCCTTCTCGGCTACCGTAGCGGTCACGGGACCCACGAAGTCCCCACCGTACTTTACCCTTTCAAGCAATCCCCTACTTTTCCTGCACTTAGGCACAGTTACATAGATATTGATGTTACTAATATTCCTCCTCACAGTTTGTCTTATTTTTACCATGCATATATGAACTAACTCTACGTTTAAAATGTTTCGCGTCCTTAGGTAAGGGCTTGAAGAACACTTCAGGTAACTTGGTCCACTCACTGATTCCCCTGTTTAGAAACAAATACTTTGCTGTATTTGTCTATGTTCTATGGTCTATGCACTTCTATATGAGCTGGAGAATTGAAATTTGGCATGATTATAGGATTTTGGTTATAACCAAAGAGAAAAATCAAAAATTTTTAAATTGGTAATTTTTAGGGGTTGTTTTTACCCCATTCGTACATTCAAGTTTAATAATTTTTATTTTGGAAACAATTAGTTGAAGGTACTTGCTTTTGCAAATTTTTGTAGCAAATTTTATCGTCTACCTGAATAAATTTTTTAATTAATACCTTACAGATCATGTAAGGGCAAGGCAAGGCAATTTGTGATTTAGCCTTTGTCATCACACCATCAAGGTCACAACGTAGACTAAATGCATCCGAGGGATGATACTGTAGCCTCCAACTCTGTAGGTGCATGCTCCTCTCCCTCTCTCCCCTCCCTCTTTCCTTCCTCACCTTTCTCTCTTCTCCTCCTCTATCACTCTGCTCCTTTAATCCTCCACTCTTCTTGTGCTCACTGATTGACTCCAAATGGAATGAAAGCAAGGAAGCATTTCTCCCCACGTGCACAGAAATGCATGAAATACAAACACATTTTACTGTATACCATTAAATGCAAGTACCTTTTACTAGTATATATAAATGTCAGCCAAAAGCATAGAATTTTCTAAAAATAAATTTTATCTCAAATAAAATTTTATTTTTCTAAGTCCCTATCTCTATACAAATTTGAGTAGCTTTATTCTCCCCAAGAATAACTTGGCAGGGAACTGTCTTAGCCATACATGCAGTTAACTTCCCAAAAATATCTTGACTGGAGAACTTCCTGTTCCTTTAGATAAGACATTTAATGTCCCGAGATTCTCAGAACTCGGTACTTCCTGTTTTCTCTGATAAGTCCAGCTCTCCTTTAGAGTGACTGGCCTATATCATAAAGGATGGCAAAGCCTTTCTATAGTGTGTTAAGCTTGCTGTCTTCTACGTGAACACGGGAAGTAACTTCCCAAGAATATATCGGACTTCCTCTTGCAAGAATGTTATCAATGCTATAGAGGGTTTCAAGGGCACTTGGAGAAGGAAGGTTAATGTTGCCTCAGTATATGAAGCCCTTCTCTAAGAATGAAGGTTTTTGCTGTTGCTTTGCTATAGGAGGCTCTCCTCTAAGGAAAGTTTCTTTGCCTTACATTAAGAAACTCTCTTCAAAGAAGGAAGGTTTGTGATATTGCTGTACTATAGGAAGCTCTCCTCTAAGGAAGGTTGATATTACATTGAAATAGGAAGCTCTCCTCTAAGAAGGAAGGTTTGTGATATTGCTGTGCTATAGGAAGCTCTCCTCTAAGGAAGGTTGATATTACATTGAAATAGGAAGCTCTCCTCTAAGAAGGAAGGTTTTTGATATTGCCTCACTATAGGAAGCTCTCCTTTAAGAAGGTATGTTAATATTTCCTTGCAATGTGAAGGAAGCTTAATATGCCATACTTTTAAGAGTATATCTATAATATGGTTTATTGCATGCTTTCATGAAGTAGGTAATTAGTTTGAAAACAAGCATAATAAATTATCATTCATTTACTGCTCTTTAAAACTGTGCAGTACAATAACAATTAGTACATTATCATCTTCTATGTGTGATCAAATAACATTCTTAATCCTTTCAACGCGGCCCCAAAATCCACAATTTTTTACGGGTGACTGAATTGAATTCTCAGTGCTTTTCATTTGATTATGTTACATTTATTCATAATTTTCCAAATATTTCTTAAAAGTAGGATGTTCAAGACACTTATCCTTGATACTACAATAAAAATAAGTGCTTAAAATATATTAAAAGCTTAATAAAGAATTAAAAAGTCTGTAAAAAACACTAGCTTTACAGAAAACTTTTGGAATTTTTCTGAAAATTCTTTTTTCACTATAACGGAATTTGGTTTCTCTAATAAATATATGAATAAACCTGCAAAAATGAAGAAAGTGATCAAATATGTAATAAAACATTATGATAAATTGATTTAATATGATTACATGATTATAAGTGTGTACTAACCACCAACACAATCTGATGTATATCCGATGAAAATAAATTGCCAATTGTGCAAATGACCTTACCCAAACAGAGGTTGGAACCAAAGTGATGGCTAGAGGCAAAAGAAAGGATGCTAAGGCATGACGGTTTCTCACCCAAACCATTAGAACCAGATGTAGCACAATGACAGGAATTACAGTTATGCGTCACAGGGTAGGACCCCTCATGATGGGAATTCCAGTCATACCGCGTTGAATGTGTTAATGTAAATATGCACAATAGTAGCATTTTTGTAAAACTGTAAGAAGCATCTTTAGTTAACCACTTTACTGGTGGAAGCAAGAGTCTAGAAGTGCACTCCAGTTGGGGAGTCGGGAATGAAATGTATCTTTTTTATATTACCTTGTACCATATATTTCTTTTTTAATATATAAAGGAATTTGATCATATTTGCAATAACGTATTAAAAATTCATGAATTCATGAAAATCGGTTCATTGGTGCAAAAGTTGTTAGTAGGGGACACACAAATATACACACACACAGACAGGACCATTTCATAAGGTTATATTTCCTTTGGAAACCAGCCTAAAAGGGAGTTATTTTATCAATCCTTGCATGATAGATAGATAAATGTCTTTATTCGGGCAAAATTTAGACCATATGGTCCACTCTTACATTTAACCCTGATAAGGGGTAGCAGAAAAGTACTTAGTGCAGAGTCGGTAGAGGAGGCGAGTGTTATGTAGATTGTGTAAATTTTAGCTTAACTTTTTGTGAATGTCAAGTTTAATGGCAATTCTTTTAACTTCTGATTTCCTGGAAAAAAAAATTAGTCTTGTCACTCAGTTGGCATTGAGAAATTTGGAACTTTATCCCAAATCCCTCCATATCAACTGAGGGTCTCCCATGATAATACAAAATATTTTCCAGAAAATGAGCTGCTGAAATTACTGCCATAAAACTCAGTCACAAGATTCATCAGGGAATTATCGAGTTCATCTTATGACTGAAAAATTTAAGAGCTACAACTTAAAAAATACTTAACCTAGGTATCTCCAACATTCACAACAAGGTTATAACACAATTACTCCCATATTAGGAGATTTTCGGTCACCCATTACAATATTTTAAATAACGACATCACTTTGCAAGGGAAAGATGACCTATTTACTCATTGGAAATTTGAAACATAATAACTATTTTTATCCCTTATTATTTCCACATGTAATAAATTAACTATTCTAAAGCTGCCAAGTAACTTTGTTTTTCAGTGTTTATAACATTTAAAGAAGATATTATGGCATGATAACAGTTAAATGTAATATTTTAGATAAATTTAATTTGTGATAGTAAATAGGGATGATCTAAAATATAAATAATTGAACAAATGCTCTGCTGCTAAATTTCCATAAGCTTTTGTGTATTGAATCACCAGAAACTTATAGCTAATAGTGTAGGCATATCTTATCAGTCTTGTAGCCATTACGATCTCAACACATGTAACAATATTTATCCAAGATATTAATTAAATTTTTATGACATCTACCAGTGTTGCCACTTTTTTTAGCATTTGGGAGCTATATTTCATTTTCTTGATAGCTAGAAAGTGGCTAGAATATATAATTACCAATGATATTCATGGCTGTGTAAGGAAACTAATCAAAAAGTGTCTCCATATAATAAGAGTATTGTTTTTCTCTGCATAGTATACAACTACACTATTTTTAAGCTATTATTGTCTTTTATACACTAACAGGAAGATGGTATCTTCATCTGAACCCATTTCTATGGATAATTAAAAACTTTATTTTTAGAGCCATCTTCCCAACACTACTCCATTGTAAGAATTGCATTGGACGTATCTAACAGGGCATATTCCATTTTTCAACTCGTAAAACAATGTCATAATTATCTGCTATCATGGATGTTTTTGGTGATCTCCTCTGTCTGAATAAATCTTTTAATCTATATAAAACAATACACATAATGGGTAAGAGCAAAATGTAGATTTCCTTTTGTTGTTTCCAAATCATTATATGATACGAATACAAAACACAGATATTATTCATGTACCCATTTCCAAGCTGACTGTGTACATAATATTACAAAGGGATGGTTTCTAAGGGTAGTCTATAAGGAATGGATTTGGACAAAGAGCATTTTGACAGTTAAATTTAACAAAAATTTATCTGGAAATACATATTTCCAACTTAAAGAAGAATATTTTGGGTAGTCACTAGAAATAGCTAGATTGTTTATCAATTCACTAAATTTGTAGGAAGTAAGTGCCTAGGGCATTTTTTTAGGAGCTACTTTAATTGTAAATAACTAGATATAGCTAAAAATTTGCTAGACTGGCAACACTGACATCTACTGGAATTTTAATGCTCTGTGGCTTTAACCACACTATTCAATTGGCTTATTAGGAACTAAAACATGATTAATATTGCAAATGTACTAAAGTTGTGAGAACTGTGAGTGGACATGTAATATAGCATGATAATGAAAATGAATTGTCAGAACTGATGTTGCAAATGGTTTTATCACATATATTAAGAATTTTTTCACTATTAATTATTAAAAAAGTATATTTTAATGTTTTTGTGATGAATAACTGCCAATTATTCAAATTTGAGGATGAAAATACCCTAAAATCATCCCATGTAAAGGTATTCACAGGATATTTTTAATCATGGAGAAATAAAAGGCAGTAATGCATGTTACAGGCAAAAAAAGATTGAAAATTTTCAAGACGTTGAGAAAAATCTGCAACATATAAATTTGGCATGACTTTTGCAAATGCATGCATCAACTCTCAATATAACTGTGAGCTACAGGGAAAATGCAAATAAGGTGTAAATAGAAATAAAAAACATGCATGCAAAGTTAAGTTTCAAGAGCTAGAAGATGTCCTGCTAAAGGGTACTACCAGGGGCAGATATCGATTCCAACCACACCTTTTGGTGGAAAATACACAATGTAGACTGAAGAGTATTACGAGAAACATAAGAGTTAACAAGAAATGGAACTTAGAGGAACTCTTTTAGAACAAGGAGGCTATCATGACTGAGCTGGAGGAAAGGTTAGGAGAGAGAGCTGAAGAAAATAGGAACAATTCAGATGAGGAGTGGAGATACATCTATAGCAACATTAAGGGTGTAATGGAAAAGGTGGGAAAGATAACGGATGAAAGAAACACAACCCCCTGGGTCACAGCAGCCATGCTGCAAAAAATGGAAGAGAGGAGAAAGTGGAAGAACATAAACACTGAAGAAGGCCAAAGAAAGTACAAGGAGTTAAATAAAGCTTTAAGAAGGGAAACAGATAAAGCCAGAGAACAGTGGATAAATGAGAAATGTGAGGAAATTGTTGAGTGTGAAAGAATTTGTAGAAAAGACCTCATGTATAGCAAAGCAAGGGAACTATTCAAGAAAAAGGCAAGAAAGATAGGACGTAAAGGAATCATGAACAAAAGTGGTAAAATAGTCTCGGAGCCAGAAAATGTAAAACATGTCTGGGAAGAATACATTGAGGTGCTGTATAACAAAGAAGGAAAGCCAAGAAATATTGAATTAGATGAAAAAGAGGATGTGGAAAAAGACCAACTAGAACCATGTATTCTCGAGTCTGAAGTTAAAAGAGCAATTGATGGCATGAAAAGGAAGGCTGTTGGGATTGATGATATACCAGTGGATGTTCTTAAGTTTTTGGGGTCAAAAGCAGTTAAGCAACTCACAAGATTCCTTAACCAAGTATATTATACTGGCATATGTCCTGAAGATTTTTTAGATGTTGTTATGGTACCACTGGAGAAAAAGAATAATGCAAAGAGTTGTAAGAATTACAGAACTATTAGTTTAATTTCTCATACAGTTAAAGTTCTAAACAGAATAATAACCAAAAGAATTGAATGTAAAATAGAAAAGGAGCTGCAAGATAATCAGTTCTGTTTCAGATGAGGAAGAGGGACAAGAGATGCTATAGGATGTATGAGGATGATGATGGAAAGAGTGCTAGAAGTCAATACAGATACGTACTTTTGTTTTGTAGATTAGGAGAAAGCTTTTGACTTAGTGAAATGGGATAAAATGTTGGGTGTTTTAAATTAAATAGGAATAGATTGGAAAGATTAAAGATTGCTTAAAAACCTTTACTTAGATCAAAATATTAGAGCCAGGGCTGAAGGAGAAGAAAGTACTTCAATAGGGAGTGGAGTGAGGCAGGGATGTCCAATTTCAAAAGCGATATTTAATATTTATGCAGAAACAATAACAGAAGAAGTTTTGATGGAGGGGAAGGGATTTAAGAAAGGAGGTGAAAGTATTACCACCATTAAATACGAAGGTGATCAGGGATTAATACCAGAAGATGAGAAAGAACTTCAGAGGATGACAGACAGACTAGTGAAGGTTGGGCAACAATATGAAATAAAGATGAATGCCGAAAAAATGAAAGTCATGGTGGTTTCAAAGGAACATAAAGAATTAAATGTAATGGTAAATGGCCAAAAATTGGAACAAGTAAGTAGTTTCAAATATCTGGGCAGTATTTTAGCACAGGATGTATGTAGTACACAGGACATCAGAAGTAGGATTGCAATGGCAATAGCAGCATTTAATAAGAAGGAGCTTCTCACAAGCAAGAAAATAAATTTAGAAACAAGGAAGAAATTTGCAAAATGATACATATGGAGCATAGCTCTTTATGGTGCAGAGACGTGGATGGTAAGGAGAAAGGAGGAAAAATAATTAGGAAGTTTTGAGAAGTGGGTATGGAGGAGGATTATGAAAGTGAAATGAACAGAGAGGAAGAGAAACAAAGAAGTATTAGAAATGGTGGGAGAAGAAAGGATGCTAACAAAAACAATCAGGAAAAGAAAAGCAAATTGGATAGGCACATATTGAGAAGACAGTGTTTACAAAGGACGATCTTAGAAGGCAAAATTAGCAGAAGAAGAGGGAGAAAAAGAATAGGAATATTAGAGAATATAAAGCAGGAATATAGTACTTATAGAGGTATAAGAGAGGCTTCTAGGGAGAGAGTGAGATGGAGGCAGCGATTCAGCTAAAACCTGTCTTCAGACAGCAGCATGATGATGAAGCTATTGGTGGAAATTCAAACTAATGGAGGATTCATAAAATGCAAATCTTGATATTTTATTAGCACCTACCTAACCAATAAAGAAATTATCATCTATCTCTTGAAACAATAATGTTGTATGTCTACAGATAGACAGATGACCAAATGATAACTATACCTTGTTTTTTAGATTTTTGAAAATGAGTTAAAAATGATACAGATTTCAATTTGTGAAAAGGAAATAGAAAATATTTTATCAATAATGAGGTCAGGCTCAACCCTATGGAATTTACTCATCATGAAAAAAAGAACTTAGTTACCTCCACAAATTTAATTTTAAACAACCGGTTTCACTACGATTGTAGCATCATCAGGTGATAAAATATAAAAATCGTTCCATATATATAGGGTAAAATAATGGGGGGAGAGGGAGACAGGAGGAGTTACAAAGAAAATGAATGGAAGGTAATCGAATAAACGGTTAGGAAAAGGAAGGGGTTGGAAAAGAAGGCAAAAGCAACATGGTAGCAAAATGTTACAAAAAGTTACAAAAACTTGGTATAAGGGCCCTTGTTTTGTAAGTAACTTCACCATTGATAAGAGATGCAAATGGTTTCCTGATACATCAGAAGTATTGGTACTTTATTCCAATATTTTGATATTTTTGTATCGATACCAATAAGCCAATACTTTGCAATATTGATACTTCCTGTGTAGTATCAAACCTGACAAATGAAGCTGTTCAGCAGAATAAGACGAAATCACCAAATGTGTTTACTGTAAAATGCATTGGTCTCATACATTTACACTAAGAGGAACTTGCTTTTCTCTGTTTGGTACCTGGTTTTGTTTTGTACTTCTCATAATAGTATAAAAAAATTATTGAATTTTAATTTATTTACCCAAAAAGCTGTTTGATGTTGTCTCCCAATAATGAGTTGTTGTCTTCTTTCATCAAAACTGATTCTAAATCTGTTTCATGCAAAATTTGCCTTAAAGTCAATAAGACCTCAGGAAATAGGAGAAATCTTTTAAAACATTTGAAAATTACAACAAAATTTGTTTTATTTTCAAAAAAAATTGTCTGACAATAAAATATATATGATATGCGAGTAAATACGGTATATATCTAATTCAACAGGGAACAATCAAGCTCGTCTTATGGCTAAAAAAAATTCAAGAACAGGCTATTAAAAATGTACATACTTGCAATAGCCAAACAATAGCCACAAGAAGGTTAAAAACGATATGCGCATTTTGGCTACAGAGCAGCCGTCTTCAGAGGAAATTCACCAAAAATAGATTCTAAAAGTTCTTTTAGAACCTATTTTTGGTGAAATATCACTGAAGATGGCTGCTATGTAGCCAAAATGCGCATATGAGAATCTGCATAGAATACTAAAAATTTTTAAAGAAAAACAAAGAATAAGCATGGAGCAAATTGCACTGATTGCACTGGAATGGACATTCATTAGTTGCTGCATTATGAAAAGCACATTTAATTTATTGAGATTTATTTTGAATTCTATACTGAAAATTCTTTATAAACTTAGTATAACAATCATATGACATAAAGTAATTTTTTCAATAATTAATGTTACAATTTTAACTTTTTATCTATAACCATTTGCTCAGAATCTTAAATGGAAAATTTTGAAGGCATTCCCTGCCGCCAACTAATTTCTCCAAAACATTTCTTTGAAAGCATAATAAATGGACATCAAAGATCACATATACACAGCAAATGTCAGTCCTCTATCTCTTACTGTTTACCTGCTATTTTAATTTATCTGATTGCACAGATGGACAGACACAGAGCGAAAACATGCTTATATAATGAAACATGCCAAAAAGAAAAGTAAGTATTGAAATAAAGTCAGTCCAACTTTTCAAGTTAGAGGAAAAGACAACAGCTTCAGATATCTCTCCTTAGTTCCATGGAATTCCAACAACTGGAGGTATTCTGCAAAATAAGGGCAATTCCAGAGTCATGGTCAATCCTTGGAGTACAGGAATGCCCTTTCAATGGAAATAATTGCAGTACAGCCACATATCCAACACCAAGATTATCCTTCATAGTGGCTGTCATGTAAATTTGAAACAAACTTTAATGTCTTCAACTGAATTACATTTATTACACATATGCAGGTGAAAAGCCTATTCACATAAGTAGCAACATAATAATAGATAAAGACACTTAAAAATTGTCATTAAACTTCAAATTAAGTTTACAATAAAGTTAAAATTGCAAAATAAGTTAAACAGTAATAAATAAGTAAACAGTAAGTACATAATAATACAATTTAATGAAATACAAAAATGGTAGAATTTAAAATGTAGACATTGTCAAAATTGGGTAAAATATATTGCATGTCTCTCTACAAATGCTTTTAATGTAGAACAGGTACAGTTTAAAGAAACTATGCTACTGAAGAGTACATATTGATCAATATTATCATGTAAGTGGTATTATACACAGATAATAAAATTTAATGACAAAAAATAATTAGCTTTGCAATGAAATATTGATAATTACTGTACATTTACAATCCAGTCACTTCTCCGTTGGGTTTAGATGTTTCTATTTAGAATCACATTTTGTGGGCAGATTGTCCATTATATTACGAATATGAACACACAGTCACAATTTTCTTAAAATACACCCATGTGTAAATAAGTAGGAAAGAAGATAAGAAACTGTGGTACTACCATATTAACAAAATTTCAGGACTCAAGCACTGTTATTGCTAGATCTTATAATTCTAGTGAAGGTTGTCAATAGTAAAGAAAAATCCAAAGAAGCATCGTTGTTTGCTGTCCTTTGTATCCTGGTAAGAGGGGAATTAAGGTATAATTAATTATATAGAAATCCACAGAAAAGGATTGAAATGTTCTAAATGATGGTATGATGATAGTATACAGAATTTAATTTGGGCCAATAACTCAGGGCAGTCTGTAATATTATTTAAGATTTTGAATAAAAATATTAGGGAAATCTGACTGTGAAAATCTAGCACTTAAAGTTTGTAAATTAAGGAAAAGTAGTAAGTAGTTATAGTCATTTAAGCTAAAGAGAAATTCACCTTAGCAGATATCAGTAGGTATCACAAACCTACCCAGAGTTGCCCTCCTGAGTACCAGATTTTAGGCAACGATCCATATTATAAAAATCCATAAAAACTTTTCTTTTTTTAAGAAATAGTTTGAAACAGGAATATTTTGGGAATTTCACATAGTAGAGACAGCTTATTGCATTGCATGTATAGTATAAGTAGTGGCAGTGACATTACTAGGATCAGATGGGCCCATGGCAAAATATTATCTTGGCCCTCCTCTCTCAAATCAAGGGCCTGTGGCATTTAGCCACCCATGCTATCCTATAGTTTTGTCACTGAGTAGTGAGTAAATACATTTTCCGAGCATCACCCTCAATGAACACATCACAATTCTATGCACATGAACTGTACCCTCCAGACGCTAAATGGCATTTTACTAGTAAAGTCTATTGACTTGGCTGACAGTTTGTAGCAATCCATCAAATAATGAGTGGAATAACTATGATAATTTCTACTTTTTAAAATCAACTTGAATGACTCGACCTAGATTTCGACACCAGTGATTGTTCTTTAAGGATTGAGGAAAGAGGAGGAACAAAAGCAGGGAGAGAGTTGTTGAGGATCAGTAGTACACAAGGCGTTCTTAGCATACAAAGTTTTAATACTATAGGCTAAGGGATGGGGCTGTAGGAAATGGAGACACATTAAGGATCTTGTGAGAGGTCTCTGTGGAATGGGTATCCAGGAGGGGTCAGTGGGTTAGGAAAAGGTAGCCATTAACAACGATGAAACCATTTTTAAGAACAGATGCAATTTCTAGGATTTCAAAGACATTAACTTTATATTCTCACACTATGTAGATTCAAGCAGTTTGCACGTGTTATCTGTAGAAATTTTAACATTTTGCATGTTATGTTTTGAATTTGTTGGAAATGCTCGCTGACCTGAAAAATGCGTGTAAACCCCTTTGCCAGAAGAAAGGTTGCTTGACCCGGAATACTTGTATCAAGACGATTCTGTTGGCAGACCTATCATGACTTCCTGAAAGAACTGTTTACTTCCTGTGAGTAATTCCTGTTCCCTGTTCACAAAATTTACGCTTCCGCTAAATTCTCTCTCGAGAAACTGAAAATCCTTGAAAAATACTTTTCTCTAAAATCAAGCAGAAACATTATTATAGAAAGCACAAACGAGGCAAAATCTTTAAATATGTGATGACTATTACTCACAAATTTACGTAAGATAGTTGAGGTTGAACTCAGCGCCGGGAAGTGATCTAGTTAGTGCACTTTGATGGAGTAAGGATTTTTGATTGTTCCAAACAAAGGAGAAAAGTAATACCTTTAGTATTGACTATGCTTTCATGCTGTGACAACATTTATACGCTATATGTGACAACAGTACTTAAGTTCAGTGGTATTAATTTAATTTATAATGATGAACATGTCAATTACTAATCAGGCGAGCCACCAAAACGAATTAATTTAAACTGGTGTATTAAGTCTTCTCACTGTTATAATACAATTAATTAATTAAATGAGCCTAACTGCTTGTGTGAAGCCACGTGAGTGGTGAAGGTTAGGGTTCTGGCCAGTTCTCTCGTATGGCCTCGGCCATAGCGTTTCAGTAACATGCATTTCGGACCAGCCCTTAGACCAACTGCAGGACCCTTGAGGACCAGGAGTGGTCCGCGGACTACTCTTTGTGAACCACTGGTCTATGGAGTTTGTTAATTCCAAATGCCTCAATAAAATAAATAAACAATTATTTTCTCTTATTTAATTTCCTCCATTTCAATAATACGGGAACGAGTGTAGGATATTTTTTATTTGGACTATAAAATTAATTAAAGTCAAGATATTACTTCGCGACTTGCATTCCGATATGGAGAAAAGAATGAAGTTTCATTTTCCCACCGTCAAATTTCAAATACGTTTCGAATCCGTCAAAAATTGTTCTTTGAACATAAAAAACAATATTTTTAGGCGAAAATTTTTGTCACTATTGCATCCAGATTTTCTTCCATTCCGTTCTCTACTCCCAGTGAGAATAGAGGGCGAAAGGTTATTGTTTGCTGAGCGTGCAGACGGCACACTGTATGGAGAGTGGAAGAAGAGTGGTAATAGCATTATTTTCTTTCTGTAAATAAATCCCCATTCGATGTTATTTTTATTATTTGCATATATTAACATATAATATTTTTTAATGTTTCAAAAATATTCCGGAGTAGAACTGTAAGCTCTCTACTAGCATATACAGTGGAAACCGCTTAACACGAAATGTGGGGGACCAGCGCAAACATTTCATCATAACCGAATTTCGTGCTAAACGAATTTCATGATAACCTTTTTTGAGACTGATTTGAGATATTGATATAAGCTCGTAAATAAATCTTGACATAACAAATATGTGATGGAAACAGCACAGTAATTAGTTATAATAATGAAAACCTTATATTTTATTCATTACATATATACATAAAAAAATATTTTATTTCAATAATTTCATAAAAACAATGTACAAATATTAAGTATCAAAGTCGCTAAAGTAGTGCAATTGTCTACTTCTTAACAAAAAATTCCGTAATTTTTTTCTGCCTAGCATTCATAATGATCTTTTTTTCCACAAATTGTTCCAAATCATCAACCGTCTCATACAAACTGTCCCCATCTGTTTGATTTTCCAAAAACCGACGCACACTTTTTAGCATTCCACGGATATCCGCAGCACTTGGCACTGACAACATTCCGTCGTCATAGTCATCTCCACTTTCACTACTATTTTCATTTTCTTTTGTTGCACTTGATTTAACAATGTCCACATTGTCACTGTCTGTTAAAAGTGGTTTAGTGGCAATATGGTCAGTGTGATTTCAGTTGTCAATCTCATTACAGACGACACGCGACCGAAGATATCGCACAATTCACTTTCAGTAGATGTATTTACCCTAGTTTCCGTAGTTGATTCAGTTTCATCCTGTCCAGATAACCTATCTGCTATTGGCAAAGAGGAAAATTCAGCGTGGCGAAAACAATTTTCGATTGTTTTCGCTGTAACTGACCTCCAAGCGGCATACAACAAATGCAAGGAATCCAAAAGAGTCACGGGCTTAATTTCCTCATTTGATTCAATACTAGATAAATATTTCTGGAGTAATAACTTCCGATAGTGGCATTTTAGATTTTTTATAATACCCTGGTCACATGGCTGCAATACGCTTGTTGTATTAGGCGGCAGAAGGATCAGTTTAATTGATTTCAGCTTTTCCATTTCTGGATGAGCAGGGCTGTTGTCGATAATTTAAGCTATTTTGCGCTTCTGGCGTGAAAAGCGCTTGCCCAATGCCCTAACCCAGTCTGTAAAAATGTTTCCCGTCATCCAAGCTTTTTTATTTGCGGTGTATTCCACGGGAAGCTTCTTTACATTCTTGAAGCAGCGAGGATTCAGAAATTTTCCCACAACAGACATCGGGATTTTTTCAAAACCGTCTGAATTGCAAGCCACCATTACCGTAATGCGCTCTTTAGATTTTTTCCACCAGAGCACTGCTCATTTTTAAAAGCTAAAGTTTTTTCTGGGAGGCAGCGAAAAAAAATTCCGGTTTCGTCAGCATTAAAAATGACCTTAAGCGCAAAGTCTGTTAATAATTTAGGTAAGGTAGAAGTTACCCACTCTGATGTCATATCACGGGAGACGTCTCCCGACTCGCCGGAAACAGTCTTAAAAATTATCCCATTCCTCACCTCGAACCGCTACAACCATCCAGGACTAGACTTGAATTCAATTCCCAATTCTGATCCTAAAGCGTCAGTCTTCGCCATCAAAACAGGACCAGAAATTGGAGCATTCTGGCCTCTTGCTTGCTTAAACCAGATGATCAGCGCCGCTTCCAAATCCTTGTGCTTTGCCGAGCGTAGACGCTTCCGTTCCGGTTCAAACATGCTTCTCTCAAACACAGATGTTATTTTATCACGGTTCTTTGTAATTGTAGACAAAGTTGGAAAGGGAATTTTGAACTCATTGCAGATGTCCGTTTTGGTTCTATCACCGTTATCAACCGCTTGTAGGAGCTGCATTTTCACTTTCAGCAGTATTGCTTTTTGCTTACGCAATTTACCAGCCATTTTTATGTGGCTCTTTTATCCTTTATAAAAATATAAAATTACAACTGAAAACTATCCCGAAAAAGAAAGAAGAACTTCGCTCACAGATTCGTTACACATTCGCTAACCGTTCCACACGGAAATTCAGAACCAACGGAATCAACTGAGTAGAACTGTTCTGCGTATGGGTCTAGAGACGAGAGCAAGGGAGGAGTTGAGCGTATTGAAAGACGGGGAAAGGGAAGATACAGTACAGATAACAATCTGCACCTCCAAATCCTTCCTTTCATTCGATGATGGTAGTTCCCAGAATTTAGTTTATTGCTGCCAAGGAAATCTCGGTAGCAACCCTCTCAACGGGGGCAAGTGAGTTTTTCTGAGGTCTACTAATGACCATGCCTATTGAAAGAGACGGGGAAGGAGGAGGTACAGCTGTGGTTGTGAGATTATTCATACTTCTATGTTAAGAAACGAATGGGTCGTTTCGTGTTATCCACATAATTTGACGGGGATTTATTTTCAGGGGACCGAGATTTTTTTTTCGTGTTAACCGAAATTTCTTGTTAACCATTTCGCGTAAAACAAACTAATATACTTTGAAATGTATAGGCACCGGTAGGGACCGAGTCTGCATTTCGTTTTAACCGATATTTCGCGTTATCCGTTTTCGTGTTAAGTGGTTTCCACTGTATTCTTAGAGATCCTGCAAGGATACCTTAGAATATTTACTATTTTAGGTTTTTAAGGTAAGAGTCAGATTCCATTTGTATAGAAAAAATTATCTTCTTTAATGTGACGTCAAATTAAAAAAATAGAGATAAACGAAAAGAATATGCCTCAAGAGTATTCCAAATAAAAATTTGAAGGCTGAACCGAAAATGCCTATCGAGTAACATATGTGAATGAAATAAAGTGGAAATAAACTTTTCCGCTGATAGAAGAAAAAATGATCAATGATTGATCCTTCACAGCTGGTTCTTATGGACGAAAAATATGTATGGCGCCAAATTTCTCGCTTTACAGACTTTTAGTTTTAAATAATATAATACAAATTATTTCCATTTCCCTGAACAGGAATAATCATATTGATTTGAATTTTCATAGAATATTTATTGATTCATTAATCAGCGATTATACAGGGTGATCATTTTAAATGAGAACCCACAGAAAATTTAATAAATTCGACTAAAAGACTGTGAAACTTGGAAGTAACAATCTTTATTTTCTGCACGATGTCGCCTATCTCGACAGCCTGTGACACTACAAATGCGCATGCACATTGCAAGTAATAAAAAAACATGGCATTCAGTATAGATCAGCAAGTGTTTATGGTGGAATGTTACCTCAAATCAGACTCATTTAAAACTACTCAGGGTGATTTCTTTCAGCAATTTAGATTTTGTAAGGCACCAACAAAATCTATGAAAATGTTCAGGGAGACTGGAAATGTGAATGTTGTGAGTCGTGTTCACTCGTCGACTGTTCTGACTGAGGATCGTTTAGCACAGGTTAGTGAGAGCCAACACGCTCGCCATATTTGTCGCCGTTAGACCTCTTTCTGGGAGGTTTTTTCAATGATAATGCCTACTACAGCAATCCGCGCAATTTGGATGGATTAAAAAACAAGGTATCCCGCAGCATTTCCAACATCACAGCCATCACGCTGCAGGTAGTCTTCGAACATGTTCCGTCATGCTCAGTTATGTATGCAACATGCTGATGGTCATTTTCAACATTATTTGTGACAATGTAAGTAATGTCAGACAATAAAGGTTTTTACTTAAATTTCATGTCTCGAGCACTCTTTTACTCGAAGTTATTAAAATTTTCATGGGTTCTCATTTAAAATGATCACCCTGTATATAAGTATAATTTACTTACGGTAGTGAATGCTTGGTAGTAATTTAATAATGCACAAAATTATCTTTATAAAAATTAGTTTATATACATGTCCATTACATTACGGTACTGATGAAGTGTGTGAGGTTAGAAACCACTGGGGATAGAGGCCTTCCGAGTAAAAATAAACATTTTTTCGATTATTGCACACTCTCTCCTATGGTAAAACTCTTACTTCCCTCATTCCCACGGTGTGAGGGAGTACGAACTAGAGGGCATAGGTGTTTTAAAACTACACGCGCAGCAGATAAAACGATACGTGAAACTTTGGTACCTCCGTATAGGTATATAAGTATCTCAGATTTATTGATTCCTCGACGAGGAAAAGGCCGCAAGGGAATGTCGAGTGTTACTCAACATTGCTAACTCTCGAGAAAGCTCGCTGTTCGCGTGTGACTCTTGAAAAGGATATAGACGAATAGCTCAAAATTTGGTACCATTCTGTTAGTCTTTTCGAGTTAAAGGGGAAGTCATTCCTTTTTTTAAAGCACCAGTGTTCGAGTCCATATTCAATTTTTCCTTAGTTTACGGTATTTCCGTGTGAAGCACTCTTGGGACATTCTTTTATTTTTATCTCTGAATATTTTTTTATTTGCAGCTCTCAGATCATATAGAACCCAGGATGAATATGGAAAAATATGGTTTTTGATTGTTCTCATAAAAAATTTCGTTTCCACCGATGTAGATAAACTACATAATGATGTTTGGCACATTCTCGAATTTCTATCTCGGAAACCATATATCGTAATTATGTAATCTCGGTGACTTTTATGGGTAAATGTTGCACTTTCTCGGAATAAATTTTATAAACGGCGCTCCACAGAACATGTAAGAGCTAGGAAGAGGAAAGCATAGTTACTAAATTTTAATAATTTTCCGTACATTCGGTACTTCAAATTCAACTGGTATGAGTTCGTTCAGTAAATTAAAACATTAAAATTTACTTGGGTCATTATTGATCCAAGAGAGACTCTCAGATCTGGCCCTCTTACTGCCATAAATTTAGATTTGAATGACCTAATAATTGTTTGCTGCTAATTAAGTATGATAACTAAAGCTTTAATTTAAAGAAACGATGTGCTTTTTCAAAATTAATTTTGGAGTGCCCAAAGAGGTCACTACGGTCCAATATATGTGTGTATATATATATATATGTATGTATGTATGTATGTATGTATGTATGTATGTATGTATGTATGTATATGTGTGTGTGTGTGTGCGTGTGTGTTGTGTGTCAGGTTACCGTTCTTTGGAAGGGACGTTAAGCAGTTGGCTCCCGTGGTGCCCTTCGTAAAGTGTAGGCTAATGCCGGTACCGTGTTTTCCTCCTCCCTTCTGTGTGTCTGGTGTCGAAGAAGTTATGACTTTAATAGTCCAAGAGGCTGATTAGCCAGAAATACTAACAAGCAATTTAATCCGCGATAGGACGAGTATGGCCTTAAACGAGAACTTCATTATAGTAAGCGAAAACACGGTCACCGTCAATTTTCATCTTATATTTCGTTTTATATAGGGAAAAATAATGCATAAAGCGAGGGATGTTTGGCGGAAACTTAAACATAACGAGTTTATCCTACCTTGTACCGACATTTTTCTAATTATTTGCACATAATGTACTTGCTGTTTCATTTCCGGAGGTATTTATAGCAGTCCGTACACCACCTCGAGTTTGGACGGGATAAAACCGTACGTGAAACAATAGGAACACCGGGCCATACGAGCGATTATTCACGTCAGACTTGAAGGCATAGTCTTACGACGCTCGACTACTACCTATAGTGATTTCCAACTCTAGAAAGTGTCGTGAAAATACTGACATTGGCTCTCAAGTTACATTATGACACTCAATATTTGCAAATTTCACGCTAAATCTTATTTCCCTTTGAGAAATCGGGGGTTCGTCAGAAAGCAAAATAGATAAGCGATATGCAGTGGCGGATTACCGCACAGGCGCATGAGGTGCACGCCTGGGGCCTCGACACTCATGAGGGCCTCAAAACAGTCGAAACTTGATTTTTTCAATATTTTATTTAATAAAATATTTCAAAATCGGTATAATGTACTGCGTACGTACATACGTAAATATTGTTTCTATTGTACTTATAAATAGTTAATACAAAATGTAAAGTGATTTTCGTTAAATACAGTATGAAGAACGGATATTTATTTTTTTTTATAATAAGATTAAACTTCGTAAATTCCACAATATTTTTAATATCACAACCGTCATTGCTAAACGTTCCCAAAAATAAATTAACTGAAATAATTTGTGTTATTTATATAAATTTATTTTGTTTATACTTTCTTCAAATATGGAGAATTTCTGTCTAGTCGAGTGGTCTAGCATATAAAATACGAGTTGTCTGTGCTTGCATTCTGCAAGCTCTAAAAAATCACCATAGACCAATATCTAAACTCGTAAAAAACCAACGCGATCTCCAGAGCAACAGCACTTCAGCCACGTAGAGCCTAATGTATTAGATAATAAATTCCATGAGTAATAGCTGTATATTTACAATTTTCGTGAAATTAAGGTAACTATCCGTAATTTTCAAATTCTCTGGCAACTTGTGTCCAAGTTTTCGTATTACAATTTTCGTTACTCAGATCGCCCTGCATGAGCAATAAGAATAATCATCATTAAGACAATATAGACAATATATTAAATTTATGGAAAAATTAGGATATTTTGTGTTAAGATTATGGTATCATCATCCATGGGTTTAGCAAGTATTTGGATAAAAAAAATCGCGAAATAGGAATGACGCCATTATATTTAACAATTGAAAAGAGTTAAAATTTCTCAAAAGACTACGAAACACAACATGAAAATACTTTTCGCGTTTTACCGTCACTGTTATCCGGGTTACTTCTCCTATTGTGATCCCTTAAAGCCTTAGAATTAGAGAAAAACAAACCTATTCGCTCCTTCCTACACTCAATATCCCAAATTTAATCGTCATATTTGTGCTTTCAGTAGTACGTGGGAATTACAATTATCTATGATACCTTCAATCACAGTGAGTGATGCAATTAGTGTTTTGGTTACAGTAAAATATTACATATTATTGAAAGAAAATATTGGTGATGATGTTTTTATAATATGCATGATATTGAGAATTTGAGTAAGTTAACGTATATTCTTATGGGAATAAACTTGATGTTAATTCCATTTAAAATAAACTGATGTTGGCAACACATGACTTTCTCCATATTTATATGGCAAATTACATGTTGTTAGCTCTGGGATCGTTGTCAATATTTTCTTCCGGTTGACAATTAAGAAAAGAAAAAGGAGCGTTACTAAGATGTAACTAAGCGTAAATTGTTAACAATAGTCTTCGGTAGGTGGCGTGGTGGTGGCAGCTAAAAATATAAGATATCTCTTAAACAATGCATTATATGGAAAAATATATCAAACAAACGTTACCGAAAATAAAATTTTCTACAACCTTTATCCCAGTACATTTTTACATTTATCAAATATTAAAGCAGAAATTTCAAAATAACGGATAAGTGACAAGAGTAAAATCCCTTTTCCGGTAGACCGATTTTTACCCAAAACTAATCAGATCTTTTAACTTTTATAAATATTTTAAATTTAAAATTTTGCGTTGACCTGACTAATAGTTTTTGAGTTAGAAAGCCCACAAAAATGTATCACATACAGACAGACAGAGACATCATCGAGAGAAGAGTCAAAAAGTGTTCAAGGAACCTTAAAACATGTATTTCCCTCAAAATCTCGAATTCGATTTTTTTTCATGAAAAAAATAATTTCTCTATACTTCGTATATGGAGAAAGTAAAAATGGAAAAATATCTTTCCGTAACTCAAAATTTCAATAACTCGAATAATTTTTGCTTTCCCTTGAGATTCGAGTTTTAGAAGCTCCACTGTATATCATTATATATCGGCGTTTCTTACAGAGGAGGTGGAGGAGGATAGAACATACTAGTAGTTGGTGCTTGCATTCTGCAAGCATATCATCTCAACATAAAAAAGCATTTATTTTTCATATTTCATCATTACAAATATTTTTTTAATTCGAAAATTTCACCTCCGGAGCGCGTTTCGTTATTCCCTTATGTAAAAATAATAGATTAAATCAATCCTAAAAGTTTGCAATTTAAAAATTTTTATACTTTCTTCATTATGTGGTATTAATGCTACACATTTCTGATAAATTGTAAAGTTGCAGTACTTCAAGATGTGAAATAATATTTTTCCAATTGTTTAAAATTTAAACATTTTTAACGGCCGCCGCAATATGTTTATGTAGAGATTCAAATATTCATTTGTGCAAACGCACTACTCTGTACATAACTTGAAAATATCAGCATCCTAGCTCATCCCGTAATGTCTAAGCAGTTATATATTTGTTTAAAGTTTAAGAATTTTTAACTGCCAAACAAATTAAAATATCAAAATTTGTATGATATATATTTCTTTTTTTTTTCAAATTCTACTTATAAAAAAAATTTCAACTCTGTAGCACATGCGGAAATACATAAACCTTGGAAATTTGTTTAAGCAATTGCGAATTTTTAGTGGCCGCATTGTTGCACTTTTTCAAGATATTCGTTTTTTCTAGTCGGTTTTGCACAAAATACTACCTATGAAAAAAATTTCGAATCTCCAGCTCATACGGAAGTGCCTAAACATAGGTATCATCCTATATCATTATATATAGACGTTTCTTACAGAGGAGGATATAACATACTTGTAGAAGGTGCTTGCATTATGCAAGCATATACTCTCACCTTGAGAAAACTTTCATTTTTCAGACAGATATTTCATTATTACAAATATTTTTTTTAATTCTAAATATTTCAACTCCGGAGCGATTTTCGTTTTTCACTTATGTAAAAATTATAGATTAAAACAATCCCAAAACTTTGCAATTTTAAGAACTTTATACATTCTCCATTATGGGGTACTAATGCTACACATTTCTGCCAAATTTTAAAGTTGTAGTACTTCTAGAAGTGAAATAATATTTTTCCAACTGTTTAAAATTTAAACATTTTTAACGGCCGCCGCAATATGTTTATGGAAAGATTCAAATGTTTATTTGTGCAAATTCGCTACTCTGTACAGAACTTGAAAATGTTAGCTTCCTGGCTCATCCTGTAATGTCTAAACCGTTATATATTTGTTTAAAATTTACGAATTATTAACTGCCAAACAAATTAAAATATCAAAAGTTGTATAATCATTCTTTCATTTTTTACGAATTCTACTCATTAAAAAAATTTCAACTCCGTAGCACATGCGGAAATACATAAACCTTGAAAATTTGTTAAACAATTGCGAATTTTTAGCGGCCGCATAGTTGCACTTTTTAATGATTTTCGTTTTATCTAGTCGGTTTTGCAACAAATGCTACTTGAGAAAAAAATTTCGAATATCCAGCTCATCTGGAGGTGCCTAAACATTAGTATCCTCCTCCTCCTCCGTAAGAAACGTCGATATATAATGACTAGTAGAAGGTGCTTGAAAGCATTTAATCGCACCTTTAAAAAAACAATATTTCAGAGAGATATTTCATCATGAGGAATATTTCCTTAATTCTAAAGATTTCACCTCTGGACGGGTTTTTGTTCTTTTATTATGGAACAATAATGGAGTAAAACAATCACTAATTTTTGGAATTCTCGAAATATTATACTTTTCCCACATTGAGTAAATAATGCCAAAACAACATTTCATTTGGAGAGGAAAATAGTAAGATCAATGAAGTGTATTCAGAAGTGTAGATAATAAAGTTTTTCACTGTTGTCTACAATGCTTGTGCAGCTAACTGAAATTTGATGTCCTACCTAAATCCTAAATAATCATGTTCAACATGTAACTGATTCCTGGCCAGTTGAAAATGGATCAGTTTTGGTTAAATAGTAATAATTTTTTTCGTATTTACAGAACAGATATGCTAAAAAATGTTGTATTTGTGTCTGTGGATCATAATCCACTATTATTTGTTTAAATTTTAAGAATTTTTAACTGCCAAACAAAAAAATATCAAAATTTCTATGATCCCCATTTCGTTTTTTTTTTACAAATCCTACCTCTTAAAAATATTTCAGCTCCGTAGCATATTCGAAAATACATAAACCTTGAAAATTTGTTTAAATAGTTGCGAATTTTTAGCAGCCGCATTGTTTAAGTTTTTTAAGATTTTCCTTTTTTTTCTAGTCGGTTTTGCACAAAATCCTACCTAAGAAAATATTTTCGAATCTCTAGCACATCTGGAAGTGCCTAAACATTAGTATCCTCCTCCTCTTCTGTATGAAACGTCGATATATAATGATAACATATAGGAGAATACTAATGTCCAGCCCAAACTACAAAAGCTAGAGAGCTGAAAGTTTCAGTTTTTGTAGATATCATGAAAAAATGTACAGATAAAATGAGACAACTCACCTAAGTGACATGAGTTCGACTCCAGAAATTCCGAAATTTGCGTTTTTTTCCCATTAGAAAAGCATTGCGCCATTTTTGTAAATTAATATTGGGCACTTGCCCGTAAGCTAGAAAAATGAAATTTTCAGTATTGCTAGACGGCTACAATATCTATTAGGAATTATTGTTAGTTTTTCTTACAGTGTCCTGGGTTCGACTCCAGATACCCCGGAATATCTCCCATAAGTTAGCATGGGAAAAAGTTATTCGTGTGTAGACCAATCTAATAGGTTTACGAAGCTGAAAATTTGCAGATTTATAGAAGTTTTCTCATAACCTACTATAAAAATCGAAAATTTCAAAATTGTTTATTTTTAGGGGTTGTTTTAACCCCATTTGAACATTAAAGTTTAAAATTTTTATCTTGGAAACTATATGCTGTAGGTTTGAGTTATTGAAATCATTTTGTAGAAAATTATACACAAAAAAAAGAAAATTTTAAAAAGTTAAAAAATTTAGGCACTAATAATTCGCAAATGTTGAAACATATTTTTGAGGGGTATGTATTACCGAATGAGCTACGGATCTGAAATTTTTTATAGGTAGAATTTGCAAAAAAACGAAATAGGGATTATACAAATTTTGATATTTTCATGTTTGTCAGTTAAAAAATCTTAAAGTTTAACTGTTTAGGTACTACGGGTTGAGCTAGGAAGCTAAATATTCGCAATTGTTTAAACAAATTTTCAAGGTTTATGTATTTCCGCATGTGCTACGGAGTTGAAATTTTTTATATAAGTAGAATTCGTAAAAAAACGAAATAGGGCTATACAAATTTTGATATTTTAATTTGTGTTGCCGTTAAAAATTCTTAAAATTTAAATAAATAGATAATTGTTTAGACATTAAGGGATGAGCTAGTAAGCTGAAATTTTTAAGTTATGTACAGAGTAGTGCATTTGCACAGATAAACATTTGAATCTCTCCATAGACATATTGAGGCGGCCGTTAAAAATGATTAAATTTTAAACAATTGGAAAAATATTATTTCTCTTCTAGAAGTACTACAACTTTAAAATTTGGCAGAAATGTGTAGCATTAGTACACTATAGTGGAGAAAGTATATAATTCTTAAAATTGCAATGTTTTGTGATTTTTAAATCTATTATTTTTACATAAGGGCATAACGAAAATCGATGCGGGGGTGAAATATTTAGAATTTAAAAAATATTTGTAATGATGAAATATGGAAAATGAATGTTTTTTATGTTGAGATGATATGCTTGCGGAATGCAAGCACCAACTACTAGTATATAAATATTTAAATATATATTTCCATAACTTGAGTTTTCTATGACTCGAATAATTTTTACTTTTCTTTGAGATTCGAGTTTTTGAAGTTCCGCTCTAATTCGTTATGACGGCATTAATTTCCATTGAAAGTATTAAAACACTGCAATCGTAACGTATAATATCAGATCCCTTTAAGAGTTTTAAGAAGTATTTAAAAGTTTCCATTGTTGAAAAGAGGAAAAAACTCATACTTTTTTCCGATTAAAAGCAGATATTTACGCTAATTCGGTAGGTATTTGAATTCTGCTTTAAAAATGAGCAACTTTTCAAATTCGTATCACAATTTCAAGTAATTTTAAAATGCATTTTTAGAAAGAATTGCACTGATTCCCATGCTTTTCTTATGTGTATTGAAATGAAACATTGGTGTTAAAAACACCCCTTAAATATAAACTTTTTTGTGATTTTCGATTTTTCTAGTCGGATATGTCACTCGAACTACCACTATACCAAATGTCTGATTGCTATCCCTTCTAGAAGTCACAGAGAATTTTGAGTCAGTGAATGAGTGAGGCACAAGTAGCTATATTATGTGCGTATATATATATATATATATATATATATATATATATATATATATATATACACACACACACTCTCTCTTCTTCACTGACGATGGGCATATGCCCAAAAAGCTTTCGTTTTGGTGCGCGTGTTTTTTTACATGTCTTCGACACCCCAAGCAGCCTATCAACTTGCTTCTCAACTTTGTAAGTGTCCACTGGGCTTCCTCATCACACTCATCACTAAATTTCCTTTTCCTTAAGTTAATTTATATCATTATATATACACATATATATATATATATATGTGTGTGTGTGTGTGTGTGTTAATAATGACATATCATAAGTAAGAAGTGTCAATATAATATCGATATTACATATATTTAAAGTCCTCCTATAAGCAATAATATAAATTTTATGAGAATCTCCAAAGTACATTTAAGATATTTAATAGCCCAAAGAATGAGCATAAGGCAATCTGTATTTATTTGTTTGAAAATGGGCCAGTTTTGGTTCAAATTAATAATAATATTTTTGGTATTCACCAAACAGATATGCTAAAAATGTTGTTGCTTTATGTCTGTGGAACATAATCCATTATGAAAACTCTAAAAAACACGGTGGCCACTAAAATCTGGTTCAAATGAATCAGCGGAGACTGCAGATCGGCCAAAATTAAATATATTAAAAATTTATGATTGAATAAAACAACATTTCATTTGGAGAGGAAAATAGTAAGATCAATGAAGTGTATTCAGAAGTGTAGATAATAAAGTTTTGCACTGTTGTCTACAATGCTTGTGCAGCTAACTGAAATTTGATGTCCTACCTAAATCCTAAATAATCATGTTCAACATGTAACTGATTCCTGGCCAGTTGAAAATGGATCAGTTTTTGTTAAATAGTAATAATTTTTTTCGTATTTACAGAACAGATATGCTAAAAAATGTTGTATTTGTGTCTGTGGATCATAATCCACTATTATTTGTTTATTTTTTAAGAATTTTTAACTGCCAAACAAAAAAATATCAAAATTTCTATAATCCCCATTTCGTTTTTTTTTACAAATCCTACCTCTAAAAAATATTTCAGCTCCGTAGCATATTCGAAAATACATAAACCTTGAAAATTTGTTTAAATAGTTGCGAATTTTTAGCGGCCGCATTGTTTAAGTTGTTTAAGATTTTCCTTTTTTTTCTAGTCGGTTTTGCACAAAATCCTACCTAAGAAAATATTTTCGAATCTCTAGCACATCTGGAAGTGCCTAAACATTAGTATCCTCCTCCTCTTCTGTATGAAACGTCGATATATAATGATAACATATAGGAGAATACTAATGTCCAGCCCAAACTACAAAAGCTAGAGAGCTGAAAGTTTCAGTTTTTGTAGATATCATAAAAAAATGTACAGATAAAATGAGACAACTCACCTAAGTGACATGAGTTCGACTCCAGAAATTCCGAAATTTGCGTTTTTTTCCCATTAGAAAAGCATTGCGCCATTTTTGTAAATTAATATTGGGCACTTGCCCGTAAGCTAGAAAAATGAAATTTTCAGTATTGCTAGACGGCTACAATATCTATTAGGAATTATTGTTAGTTTTTCTTACAGTGTCCTGGGTTCGACTCCAGATACCCCGGAATATCTCCCATAAGTTAGCATGGGAAAAAGTTATCCGTGTGTAGACCAATCTAATAGGTTTACGAAGCTGAAAATTTGCAGATTTATAGAAGTTTTCTCATAACCTACTATAAAAATCGAAAATTTCAAAATTGTTTATTTTTAGGGGTTGTTTTAACCCCATTTGAACATTAAAGTTTAAAATTTTTATCTTGGAAACTATATGCTGTAGGTTTGAGTTATTGAAATCATTTTGTAGAAAATTATACACAAAAAAAAGAAAATTTTAAAAAGTTAAAAAATTTAGGCACTAATAATTCGCAAATGTTGAAACATATTTTTGAGGGGTATGTATTACCGAATGAGCTACGGATCTGAAATTTTTTATAGGTAGAATTTGCAAAAAAACGAAATAGGGATTATACAAATTTTGATATTTTCATGTTTGTCAGTTAAAAAATCTTAAAGTTTAACTGTTTAGGTACTACGGGTTGAGCTAGGAAGCTAAATATTCGCAATTGTTTAAACAAATTTTCAAGGTTTATGTATTTCCGCATGTGCTACGGAGTTGAAATTTTTTATATAAGTAGAATTCGTAAAAAAACGAAATAGGGCTATACAAATTTTGATATTTTAATTTGTGTTGCCGTTAAAAATTCTTAAAATTTAAATAAATAGATAATTGTTTAGACATTAAGGGATGAGCTAGTAAGCTGAAATTTTTAAGTTATATACAGAGTAGTGCATTTGCACAGATAAACATTTGAATCTCTCCATAGACATATTGAGGCGGCCGTTAAAAATGATTAAATTTTAAACAATTGGAAAAATATTATTTCTCTTCTAGAAGTACTACAACTTTAAAATTTGGCAGAAATGTGTAGCATTAGTACACTATAGTGGAGAAAGTATATAATTCTTAAAATTGCAATGTTTTGTGATTTTTAAATCTATTATTTTTACATAAGGGCATAACGAAAATCGATGCGGGGGTGAAATATTTAGAATTTAAAAAATATTTGTAATGATGAAATATGGAAAATGAATGTTTTTTATGTTGAGATGATATGCTTGCGGAATGCAAGCACCAACTACTAGTATATAAATATTTAAATATATATTTCCATAACTTGAGTTTTCTATGACTCGAATAATTTTTACTTTTCTTTGAGATTCGAGTTTTTGAAGTTCCGCTCTAATTCGTTATGACGGCATTAATTTCCATTGAAAGTATTAAAACACTGCAATCGTAACGTATAATATCAGATCCCTTTAAGAGTTTTAAGAAGTATTTAAAAGTTTCCATTGTTGAAAAGAGGAAAAAACTCATACTTTTTTCCGATTAAAAGCAGATATTTACGCTAATTCGGTAGGTATTTGAATTCTGCTTTAAAAATGAGCAACTTTTCAAATTCGTATCACAATTTCAAGTAATTTTAAAATGCATTTTTAGAAAGAATTGCACTGATTCCCATGCTTTTCTTATGTGTATTGAAATGAAACATTGGTGTTAAAAACACCCCTTAAATATAAACTTTTTTGTGATTTTCGATTTTTCTAGTCGGATATGTCACTCGAACTACCACTATACCAAATGTCAGATTGCTATCCCTTCTAGAAGTCACAGAGAATTTTGTGTCAGTGAATGAGTGAGGCACAAGTAGCTCTATTATGTGCGTATATATATATATATATATATATATATATATATATATATATATATACACACACTCTCTCTTCTTCACTGACGATGGGCATATGCCCAAAAAGCTTTCGTTTTGGTGCGCGTGTTTTTTTACATGTCTTCGACACCCCAAGCAGCCTATCAACTTGCTTCTCAACTTTGTAAGTGTCCACTGGGCTTCCTCATCACACTCATCACTAAATTTCCTTTTCCTTAAGTTAATTTATATCATTATATATACATATATATATATATATATATATATGTATGTGTGTGTGTGTTAATAATGACATATCATAAGTAAGAAGTGTCAATATAATATCGATATTCCATATATTTAAATTCCTCCTATAAGCAATAATATAAATTTTATGAGAATCTCCAAAGTGCATTTAAGATATTTAATAGCCCAAAGAATGAGCATAAGGCATTTTGTATTTATTTGTTAGAAAATGGGCCAGTTTTGGTTCAAATTAATAATAATATTTTTGGTATTCACCAAACAGATATGCTAAAAATGTTGTGGCTTTATGTCTGTGGAACATAATCCATTATGAAAACTCTAAAAAACACGGTGGCCACTAAAATCTGGTTCAAATGAATCAGCGGAGACTGCAGATCGGCCAAAATTAAATATATTAAAAATTTATGATTGAATAAAACAACATTTCATTTGGAGAGGAAAATAGTAAGATCAATGAAGTGTATTCAGAAGTGTAGATAATAAAGTTTTGCACTGTTGTCTACAATGCTTGTGCAGCTAACTGAAATTTGATGTCCTACCTAAATCCTAAATAATCATGTTCAACATGTAACTGATTCCTGGCCAGTTGAAAATGGATCAGTTTTGGTTAAATAGTAATAATTTTTTTCGTATTTACAGAACAGATATGCTAAAAAATGTTGTATTTGTGTCTGTGGATCATAATCCACTATTATTTGTTTAAAATTTAAGAATTTTTAACTGCCAAACAAAAAAATATCAAAATTTCTATGATCCCCATTTCGTTTTTTTTTACAAATCCTACCTCTTAAAAATATTTCAGCTCCGTAGCTTATTCGAAAATACATAAACCTTGAAAATTTGTTTAAATAGTTGCGAATTTTTAGCGGCCGCATTGTTTAAGTTTTTTAAGATTTTCTTTTTTTTTCTAGTCGGTTTTGCACAAAATCCTACCTAAGAAAATATTTTCGAATCTCTAGCACATCTGGAAGTGCCTAAACATTAGTATCCTCCTCCTCTTCTGTATGAAACGTCGATATATAATGATAACATATAGGAGAATACTAATGTCCAGCCCAAACTACAAAAGCTAGAGAGCTGAAAGTTTCAGTTTTTGTAGATATCATGAAAAAATGTACAGATAAAATGAGACAACTCACCTAAGTGACATGAGTTCGACTCCAGAAATTCCGAAATTTGCGTTTTTTTCCCATTAGAAAAGCATTGCGCCATTTTTGTAAATTAATATTGGGCACTTGCCCGTAAGCTAGAAAAATGAAATTTTCAGTATTGCTAGACGGCTACAATATCTATTAGGAATTATTGTTAGTTTTTCTTACAGTGTCCTGGGTTCGACTCCAGATACCCCGGAATATCTCCCATAAGTTAGCATGGGAAAAAGTTATCCGTGTGTAGACCAATCTAATAGATTTACGAAGCTGAAAATTTGCAGATTTATAGAAGTTTTCTCATAACCTACTATAAAAATCGAAAATTTCAAAATTGTTTATTTTTAGGGGTTGTTTTAACCCCATTTGAACATTAAAGTTTAAAATTTTTATCTTGGAAACTATATGCTGTAGGTTTGAGTTATTGAAATCATTTTGTAGAAAATTATACACAAAAAAAAGAAAATTTTAAAAAGTTAAAAAATTTAGGCACTAATAATTCGCAAATGTTGAAACATATTTTTGAGGGGTATGTATTACCGAATGAGCTACGGATCTGAAATTTTTTATAGGTAGAATTTGCAAAAAAACGAAAAAGGGATTATACAAATTTTGATATTTTCATGTTTGTCAGTTAAAAAATCTTAAAGTTTAACTGTTTAGGTACTACGGGTTGAGCTAGGAAGCTAAATATTCGCAATTGTTTAAACAAATTTTTAAGGTTTATGTATTTCCGCATGTGCTACGGAGTTGAAATTTTTTATATAAGTAGAATTCGTAAAAAAACGAAATAGGGCTATACAAATTTTGATATTTTAATTTGTGTTGCCGTTAAAAATTCTTAAAATTTAAATAAATAGATAATTGTTTAGACATTACGGGATGAGCTAGGAAGCTGAAATTTTTAAGTTATGTACAGAGTAGTGCATTTGCACAGATAAACATTTGAATCTCTCCATAGACATATTGAGGCGGCCGTTAAAAATGATTAAATTTTAAACAATTGGAAAAATATTATTTCTCTTCTAGAAGTACTACAACTTTAAAATTTGGCAGAAATGTGTAGCATTAGTACACTATAGTGGAGAAAGTATATAATTCTTAAAATTGCAATGTTTTGTGATTTTTAAATCTATTATTTTTACATAAGGGCATAACGAAAATCGATGCGGGGGTGAAATATTTAGAATTTAAAAAATATTTGTAATGATGAAATATGGAAAATGAATGTTTTTTATGTTGAGATGATATGCTTGCGGAATGCAAGCACCAACTACTAGTATATAAATATTTAAATATATATTTCCATAACTTGAGTTTTCTATGACTCGAATAATTTTTACTTTTCTTTGAGATTCGAGTTTTTGAAGTTCCGCTCTAATTCGTTATGACGGCATTAATTTCCATTGAAAGTATTAAAACACTGCAATCGTAACGTATAATATCAGATCCCTTTAAGAGTTTTAAGAAGTATTTAAAAGTTTCCATTGTTGAAAAGAGGAAAAAACTCATACTTTTTTCCGATTAAAAGCAGATATTTACGCTAATTCGGTAGGTATTTGAATTCTGCTTTAAAAATGAGCAACTTTTCAAATTCGTATCACAATTTCAAGTAATTTTAAAATGCATTTTTAGAAAGAATTGCACTGATTCCCATGCTTTTCTTATGTGTATTGAAATGAAACATTGGTGTTAAAAACACCCCTTAAATATAAACTTTTTTGTGATTTTCGATTTTTCTAGTCGGATATGTCACTCGAACTACCACTATACCAAATGTCAGATTGCTATCCCTTCTAGAAGTCACAGAGAATTTTGTGTCAGTGAATGAGTGAGGCACAAGTAGCTATATTATGTGCGTATATATATATATATATATATATATATATATATATATATATATATACACACACTCTCTCTTCTTCACTGACGATGGGCATATGCCCAAAAAGCTTTCGTTTTGGTGCGCGTGTTTTTTTACATGTCTTCGACACCCCAAGCAGCCTATCAACTTGCTTCTCAACTTTGTAAGTGTCCACTGGGCTTCCTCATCACACTCATCACTAAATTTCCTTTTCCTTAAGTTAATTTATATCATTATATATACACATATATATATATATATATATATGTGTGTGTGTGTGTGTGTGTTAATAATGACATATCATAAGTAAGAAGTGTCAATATAATATCGATATTCCATATATTTAAATTCCTCCTATAAGCAATAATATAAATTTTATGAGAATCTCCAAAGTGCATTTAAGATATTTAATAGCCCAAAGAATGAGCATAAGGCATTTTGTATTTATTTGTTAGAAAATGGGCCAGTTTTGGTTCAAATTAATAATAATATTGTTGGTATTCACCAAACAGATATGCTAAAAATGTTGTGGCTTTATGTCTGTGGAACATAATCCATTATGAAAACTCTAAAAAACACGGTGGCCACTAAAATCTGGTTCAAATGAATCAGCGGAGACTGCAGATCGGCCAAAATTAAATATATTAAAAATTTATGATTGAATAAAACAACATTTCATTTGGAGAGGAAAATAGTAAGATCAATGAAGTGTATTCAGAAGTGTAGATAATAAAGTTTTGCACTGTTGTCTACAATGCTTGTGCAGCTAACTGAAATTTGATGTCCTACCTAAATCCTAAATAATCATGTTCAACATGTAACTGATTCCTGGCCAGTTGAAAATGGATCAGTTTTGGTTAAATAGTAATAATTTTTTTCGTATTTACAGAACAGATATGCTAAAAAATGTTGTATTTGTGTCTGTGGATCATAATCCACTATTATTTGTTTAAAATTTAAGAATTTTTAACTGCCAAACAAAAAAATATCAAAATTTCTATGATCCCCATTTCGTTTTTTTTACAAATCCTACCTCTTAAAAATATTTCAGCTCCGTAGCTTATTCGAAAATACATAAACCTTGAAAATTTGTTTAAATAGTTGCGAATTTTTAGCGGCCGCATTGTTTAAGTTTTTTAAGATTTTCTTTTTTTTTCTAGTCGGTTTTGCACAAAATCCTACCTAAGAAAATATTTTCGAATCTCTAGCACATCTGGAAGTGCCTAAACATTAGTATCCTCCTCCTCTTCTGTATGAAACGTCGATATATAATGATAACATATAGGAGAATACTAATGTCCAGCCCAAACTACAAAAGCTAGAGAGCTGAAAGTTTCAGTTTTTGTAGATATCATAAAAAAATGTACAGATAAAATGAGACAACTCACCTAAGTGACATGAGTTCGACTCCAGAAATTCCGAAATTTGCGTTTTTTTCCCATTAGAAAAGCATTGCGCCATTTTTGTAAATTAATATTGGGCACTTGCCCGTAAGCTAGAAAAATGAAATTTTCAGTATTGCTAGACGGCTACAATATCTATTAGGAATTATTGTTAGTTTTTCTTACAGTGTCCTGGGTTCGACTCCAGATACCCCGGAATATCTCCCATAAGTTAGCATGGGAAAAAGTTATCCGTGTGTAGACCAATCTAATAGGTTTACGAAGCTGAAAATTTGCAGGTTTATAGAAGTTTTCTCATAACCTACTATAAAAATCGAAAATTTCAAAATTGTTTATTTTTAGGGGTTGTTTTAACCCCATTTGAACATTAAAGTTTAAAATTTTTATCTTGGAAACTATATGCTGTAGGTTTGAGTTATTGAAATCATTTTGTAGAAAATTATACACAAAAAAAAGAAAATTTTAAAAAGTTAAAAAATTTAGGCACTAATAATTCGCAAATGTTGAAACATATTTTTGAGGGGTATGTATTACCGAATGAGCTACGGATCTGAAATTTTTTATAGGTAGAATTTGCAAAAAAACGAAATAGGGATTATACAAATTTTGATATTTTCATGTTTGTCAGTTAAAAAATCTTAAAGTTTAACTGTTTAGGTACTACGGGTTGAGCTAGGAAGCTAAATATTCGCAATTGTTTAAACAAATTTTCAAGGTTTATGTATTTCCGCATGTGCTACGGAGTTGAAATTTTTTATATAAGTAGAATTCGTAAAAAAACGAAATAGGGCTATACAAATTTTGATATTTTAATTTGTGTTGCCGTTAAAAATTCTTAAAATTTAAATAAATAGATAATTGTTTAGACATTAAGGGATGAGCTAGTAAGCTGAAATTTTTAAGTTATGTACAGAGTAGTGCATTTGCACAGATAAACATTTGAATCTCTCCATAGACATATTGAGGCGGCCGTTAAAAATGATTAAATTTTAAACAATTGGAAAAATATTATTTCTCTTCTAGAAGTACTACAACTTTAAAATTTGGCAGAAATGTGTAGCATTAGTACACTATAGTGGAGAAAGTATATAATTCTTAAAATTGCAATGTTTTGTGATTTTTAAATCTATTATTTTTACATAAGGGCATAACGAAAATCGATGCGGGGGTGAAATATTTAGAATTTAAAAAATATTTGTAATGATGAAATATGGAAAATGAATGTTTTTTATGTTGAGATGATATGCTTGCGGAATGCAAGCACCAACTACTAGTATATAAATATTTAAATATATATTTCCATAACTTGAGTTTTCTATGACTCGAATAATTTTTACTTTTCTTTGAGATTCGAGTTTTTGAAGTTCCGCTCTAATTCGTTATGACGGCATTAATTTCCATTGAAAGTATTAAAACACTGCAATCGTAACGTATAATATCAGATCCCTTTAAGAGTTTTAAGAAGTATTTAAAAGTTTCCATTGTTGAAAAGAGGAAAAAACTCATACTTTTTTCCGATTAAAAGCAGATATTTACGCTAATTCGGTAGGTATTTGAATTCTGCTTTAAAAATGAGCAACTTTTCAAATTCGTATCACAATTTCAAGTAATTTTAAAATGCATTTTTAGAAAGCCTTGCACTGATTCCCATGCTTTTCTTATGTGTATTGAAATGAAACATTGGTGTTAAAAACACCCCTTAAATATAAACTTTTTTGTGATTTTCGATTTTTCTAGTCGGATATGTCACTCGAACTACCACTATACCAAATGTTGCGCGTGTTTTTTTACATGTCTTCGACACCCCAAGCAGCTTATCAACTTGCTTCTCAACTTTGTAAGTGTCCACTGGGCTTCCTCATCACACTCATCACTACCTTTCCTTTTCCTTAAGTTAATTTATATCATTATATATACATATATATATATATATATGTGTGTGTGTGTTAATAATGACATATCATAAGTAAGAAGTGTCAATATAATATCGATATTACATATATTTAAAGTCCTCCTATAAGCAATAATATAAATTTTATGAGAATCTCCAAAGTACATTTAAGATATTTAATAGCCCAAAGAATGAGCATAAGGCAATCTGTATTTATTTGTTTGAAAATGGGCCAGTTTTGGTTCAAATTAATAATAATATTTTTGGTATTCACCAAACAGATATGCTAAAAATGTTGTTGCTTTATGTCTGTGGAACATAATCCATTATGAAAACTCTAAAAAACACGGTGGCCACTAAAATCTGGTTCAAATGAATCAGCGGAGACTGCAGATCGGCCAAAATTAAATATATTAAAAATTTATGATTGAATAAAACAACATTTCATTTGGAGAGGAAAATAGTAAGATCAATGAAGTGTATTCAGAAGTGTAGATAATAAAGTTTTGCACTGTTGTCTACAATGCTTGTGCAGCTAACTGAAATTTGATGTCCTACCTAAATCCTAAATAATCATGTTCAACATGTAACTGATTCCTGGCCAGTTGAAAATGGATCAGTTTTGGTTAAATAGTAATAATTTTTTTCGTATTTACAGAACAGATATGCTAAAAAATGTTGTATTTGTGTCTGTGGATCATAATCCACTATTATTTGTTTAAAATTTAAGAATTTTTAACTGCCAAACAAAAAAATATCAAAATTTCTATGATCCCCATTTCGTTTTTTTTACAAATCCTACCTCTTAAAAATATTTCAGCTCCGTAGCTTATTCGAAAATACATAAACCTTGAAAATTTGTTTAAATAGTTGCGAATTTTTAGCGGCCGCATTGTTTAAGTTTTTTAAGATTTTCTTTTTTTTTCTAGTCGGTTTTGCACAAAATCCTACCTAAGAAAATATTTTCGAATCTCTAGCACATCTGGAAGTGCCTAAACATTAGTATCCTCCTCCTCTTCTGTATGAAACGTCGATATATAATGATAACATATAGGAGAATACTAATGTCCAGCCCAAACTACAAAAGCTAGAGAGCTGAAAGTTTCAGTTTTTGTAGATATCATAAAAAAATGTACAGATAAAATGAGACAACTCACCTAAGTGACATGAGTTCGACTCCAGAAATTCCGAAATTTGCGTTTTTTTCCCATTAGAAAAGCATTGCGCCATTTTTGTAAATTAATATTGGGCACTTGCCCGTAAGCTAGAAAAATGAAATTTTCAGTATTGCTAGACGGCTACAATATCTATTAGGAATTATTGTTAGTTTTTCTTACAGTGTCCTGGGTTCGACTCCAGATACCCCGGAATATCTCCCATAAGTTAGCATGGGAAAAAGTTATCCGTGTGTAGACCAATCTAATAGGTTTACGAAGCTGAAAATTTGCAGATTTATAGAAGTTTTCTCATAACCTACTATAAAAATCGAAAATTTCAAAATTGTTTATTTTTAGGGGTTGTTTTAACCCCATTTGAACATTAAAGTTTAAAATTTTTATCTTGGAAACTATATGCTGTAGGTTTGAGTTATTGAAATCATTTTGTAGAAAATTATACACAAAAAAAAGAAAATTTTAAAAAGTTAAAAAATTTAGGCACTAATAATTCGCAAATGTTGAAACATATTTTTGAGGGGTATGTATTACCGAATGAGCTACGGATCTGAAATTTTTTATAGGTAGAATTTGCAAAAAAACGAAATAGGGATTATACAAATTTTGATATTTTCATGTTTGTCAGTTAAAAAATCTTAAAGTTTAACTGTTTAGGTACTACGGGTTGAGCTAGGAAGCTAAATATTCGCAATTGTTTAAACAAATTTTCAAGGTTTATGTATTTCCGCATGTGCTACGGAGTTGAAATTTTTTATATAAGTAGAATTCGTAAAAAAACGAAATAGGGCTATACAAATTTTGATATTTTAATTTGTGTTGCCGTTAAAAATTCTTAAAATTTAAATAAATAGATAATTGTTTAGACATTAAGGGATGAGCTAGTAAGCTGAAATTTTTAAGTTATGTACAGAGTAGTGCATTTGCACAGATAAACATTTGAATCTCTCCATAGACATATTGAGGCGGCCGTTAAAAATGATTAAATTTTAAACAATTGGAAAAATATTATTTCTCTTCTAGAAGTACTACAACTTTAAAATTTGGCAGAAATGTGTAGCATTAGTACACTATAGTGGAGAAAGTATATAATTCTTAAAATTGCAATGTTTTGTGATTTTTAAATCTATTATTTTTACATAAGGGCATAACGAAAATCGATGCGGGGGTGAAATATTTAGAATTTAAAAAATATTTGTAATGATGAAATATGGAAAATGAATGTTTTTTATGTTGAGATGATATGCTTGCGGAATGCAAGCACCAACTACTAGTATATAAATATTTAAATATATATTTCCATAACTTGAGTTTTCTATGACTCGAATAATTTTTACTTTTCTTTGAGATTCGAGTTTTTGAAGTTCCGCTCTAATTCGTTATGACGGCATTAATTTCCATTGAAAGTATTAAAACACTGCAATCGTAACGTATAATATCAGATCCCTTTAAGAGTTTTAAGAAGTATTTAAAAGTTTCCATTGTTGAAAAGAGGAAAAAACTCATACTTTTTTCCGATTAAAAGCAGATATTTACGCTAATTCGGTAGGTATTTGAATTCTGCTTTAAAAATGAGCAACTTTTCAAATTCGTATCACAATTTCAAGTAATTTTAAAATGCATTTTTAGAAAGCCTTGCACTGATTCCCATGCTTTTCTTATGTGTATTGAAATGAAACATTGGTGTTAAAAACACCCCTTAAATATAAACTTTTTTGTGATTTTCGATTTTTCTAGTCGGATATGTCACTCGAACTACCACTATACCAAATGTTGCGCGTGTTTTTTTACATGTCTTCGACACCCCAAGCAGCTTATCAACTTGCTTCTCAACTTTGTAAGTGTCCACTGGGCTTCCTCATCACACTCATCACTACCTTTCCTTTTCCTTAAGTTAATTTATATCATTATATATACATATATATATATATATATGTGTGTGTGTGTTAATAATGACATATCATAAGTAAGAAGTGTCAATATAATATCGATATTACATATATTTAAAGTCCTCCTATAAGCAATAATATAAATTTTATGAGAATCTCCAAAGTACATTTAAGATATTTAATAGCCCAAAGAATGAGCATAAGGCAATCTGTATTTATTTGTTTGAAAATGGGCCAGTTTTGGTTCAAATTAATAATAATATTTTTGGTATTCACCAAACAGATATGCTAAAAATGTTGTTGCTTTATGTCTGTGGAACATAATCCATTATGAAAACTCTAAAAAACACGGTGGCCACTAAAATCTGGTTCAAATGAATCAGCGGAGACTGCAGATCGGCCAAAATTAAATATATTAAAAATTTATGATTGAATAAAACAACATTTCATTTGGAGAGGAAAATAGTAAGATCAATGAAGTGTATTCAGAAGTGTAGATAATAAAGTTTTGCACTGTTGTCTACAATGCTTGTGCAGCTAACTGAAATTTGATGTCCTACCTAAATCCTAAATAATCATGTTCAACATGTAACTGATTCCTGGCCAGTTGAAAATGGATCAGTTTTTGTTAAATAGTAATAATTTTTTTCGTATTTACAGAACAGATATGCTAAAAAATGTTGTATATGTGTCTGTGGATCATAATCCACTATTAGAACATTCAAAAACACTCAAAACACAGTGACTATTGCTTTTTCCTATCACTGAAAGAATGCTATAAATGTATGAACCATTATTACTTTATTATCTTTCACTCAAAAAAAGCATGCAAATACTACCATTCTTAAAATACATCTTTTCTGATTTATTTGAAACAAAATTTTGAAGTAATTCGGCATGGATTTTTGAAATTGAACTTCTTTCTTTCAGCTATAGATCTATTAATTTTCTGAGTATGCATCTCAATTTTTACTAGTCAAAAATGCAGATTTACAAACTGATTACTGGTTTATATGTTTCTCCAATGGAGGTGGGAATGAAACAGTGGGGTTTGGATAATTTCCTAAAAATAAACATTTTGGAATTCCAAATTCCATATTTATAGCTATTCTAGAAGTACTTTTGGTTTTATATCATCAAGTGAAACCTATACCGGTATGTCAGAGTTAGCCATACTACACTGATAAAATTCATCGCGCTGGATTTAATGACACTCGTTTATAATTGGGAAAATATTTTAGCTACACAAAGCTGCCATAACGTTATTCTAAGGAATTACGCTTCCCTCTGTTGGAGACTGCCTTGCTAAAAGAGGAAAACATGAGAAATTATCTCGTGATTAAGTTGCCGTTTGAATAAAAGTTTATTTTGTATTATATTATTTTTCTCTGTAACATTCGATATTTCAGAGTACCGATATTTCATACGATAAAAATATTTATATTTTCCTTCAATATTGCATACTTAGTTACAACAATTGGAGCAGAGAGTATTCAAGTCCTTAAAACAATACTTTAGGGGAATGCTTATAAGTGCCATTATAAGACGGCGGGCAGTGAACAACACCACACTGATAAAATTGATTGCACTAGATGTATTGCCACTCTCGTTTTGAGTTGGAACAAACTTTCATCACAACACAAATGGTGGAATGGGTGACACTACGGATCCTATTGAAAACATCCAACAAAATGAGCCAGAAGGATTCGATGGAGTTGTGCGTCATCAAATATAAGTCCTTCTTGCACACCCAAATATTACGTGGACGCTGACAAGATGTTGCCCGTAATTGAGGAGCTGACTGATATCATGCAAAATGGACCGAGGCAAAAGACGAGTGTAGTTTGGACGAAGAAGAATAAGTGGTCACTCTTCCATAACAGTCTGTAGTTTTTCAAGCGCTGGAAGTGCTAAGTGACGTCTAACGAGCGAATGGTACAGAAACTATGGAAGATACCGAAATTCTTCGATATGGAGAAATTTGCGTTACAGATATCGGCGAAAAATTTCAAGCAGACTAACATTGACACTTTATTTTCTAAAGTGTTGTAAAGGTTTATGGAATTTTGAAGTGTTCCTCTTGTATATACAGAATATTTTTATTACCATAATTTTCCGTTTATAATATACACCCAGGTATTCACGAGTGAAACGTGAAAATTATCTTATCATCATGCATGCACATAAAATTGTAGTAATAAGATTAATTTACCCAGTATAGGATACTGAAGATGATTACCAACTTTTAGTGTATTATAAAACGCCAGTCACCAAATTTCCAGCTATATATGGATTATATTATGTAAGCATAATAAACACGTATTAAAAATCTAAAACGTCCATCTTCTTAATTATTTCTTATGAAAACCAGCTATAGAAGCTGAAAGTAAAAGATAATTATTTTTTTGCTTTTTAAACAAAAATTTAAATAGGAGTTCCATGAAAACGTAACATTAATAACAACTATGTTTTATCAGTGACAGTGCTTGGAAATTACTATTATTTACCTGCTGATTTTTTTGCGTATGTTACACTGTATAATACGCACGTTAACTTATTGGTCAAGTTTTGGAGAAAAAATTGCTTGTTATACACGAAAAGTTATGGTAATTAAAAATGCTATAAAATCACAGTACCCTCTCATGCTTAATTAGTAATGCCCTTTATTTCAAAACATTTCCTGCCGAAAAATTAATTCAAGTAAGCGAGAATTTTGTTTTGCGTGTGTATATGTGAAAAAAGTACTGAAACCAGTTTTGCAATTCTAATGTTCGAGGTTGGAATATCACGAGACGAGACTGTAGAACTAGTGGAACGTGACATGCGCGGGAAAGCTGTAACTACGCAACTACAGGTGGCATGACTCCCATATAGCTTTGTAATGTGAGGCTTATTTTTATTGCGAGTGTGGTAACTTAAATGAGATCATTTAATTTGATTACAAAATTAAAGTGAAAAATTACGGTTGGTTTAAAACATATACAACTTGACAGATCTATGCACTTTAATTTTCTTTTAAAATTTACTGCAGCATATTGATATATGTACGTATAGTTTAGAAGACTCAGTTCAAGATTATTTCAAGCGTTATCGGATACTACGAGTACTCGCTAGGACGAGTGTTTTTCTGAATTTTATAAATATCAAGGTTTCACTGCATTATCAACAAAAATCCCTTTTGTATCATTAAATAATTTTACAAAAATTCTGGCATTTTCTTCTTCCAAAAAGGCACAAGAACACCATTCAGGAGCATTCTGTCACAAAATAAGCCCTGGGGATAATTATTTAACATCTTTTTTAGCTACATTTCCTACTTTAGTAAAACAATGGCAGATAAGAAATTTAATTCCTACAAAGAAGTACAAGTACACTGGTCTAGTATAGCAATAAATGATGATATATCAATAGATTCACCATGGCTCCTGGCAGATATTGCACAATTAAAACTACCTGTAGCATTAATTGGGAGATATAAATTTTATTATTAAAATTACTCTAACTTCACATAGTTCCATAAATTCAATTATAAAATATATCTCTTCATCATGCAATTAATGTCCTGAACGTATTTATGTGGTGTTCCCCTCTTTAAGCAACAACGTATTAAATGTAATAGTTTTGACTAATAAATGTTTTTATTAGAGTAAGTGCCCGTCAATTATGACGGAAAATGAACTTAAGCGTCCTAATTTAAATATTTTAAACCAAAATATCCATGGTTTTAATTTGCGAAAGAAGGAAAGCCTGCTCGTCAAAATATTCCTTTCTACGTGTTATCTAACGGGAAACAAACAAGAGAGGAAAGATGCACACATCATGCATGCATACAGGCAAGGCAGAGGCGTTCTTTACTTTTTATGCAATCATGTCAAAAAAGATAAATAGTGATGGCTTAGTATAATGTCTAAGAACTGAAAAATTATATGCCAGTAGTGATGCGAAGGAAATTTCGAATTTTTGATTGACCGACATATCTCCTAATCAGTTGTAATTAATAAAACAATCGACAATTATTTAAAACCTCATTCTAATAGTAGCAATTAATCTTTGTCTCCAGGTTCGTTCCTTCGTCGTAAATTACCCATTTCCTTTTACTTACAAAAGCTGTGTATACGTAAAGAAAATAGACGTATTTACGTTCATTTCTTCCTCGTAGATAATGCATTTCCATTCATTTACTAAATGTTGCGCGCGCACGAAAGAAAATTGAACTAATTATGTATTTACAGCAAATATTGTTTACATCAGTTGTTACGAAGATTGTTTTCGTTGACAACAATTAATAAACGCGGGAGAATTTTTATGTCCAAAGTAAACTACGACTTTAGAATTTGATTTTCTTGAAATCGGCTCTCCTTTGATAAAAATGTACAAAGAAAAACATATGCTATTTGACTAATTCTACAAAGTCGTTTAAAGACTTTTTGTTATAAGTGATATTGTACGAGATATACAGAGAAGTTCACTTGCACACAGAGCTAGAAAATAAGCGTTTTAAATAGCGTAAAGCACAAATCTTCAGTATTATTTTTCTGCAATCTTTCAGATTTCGATAAAAGAGTTGTTTCCATATCTAAATGGTATTATGACAAATGAATCTTAAAGTAGAGGTGTAAATACGCTGGGGACCTGCCTGAAGTCTTCCGAAGCAGCGTGGCGTGACGTGGCGCAATTTGCCCCACCCCACTCATGAATCCGCCGCTGCCAATGACTTTTTTCTGAAATCCATATCCGTCATCAGGGGGGGCCTGAGGACCCTCATAGGGCCCGGGCCCGAGGCTTAGGTATTACTTTACTAAAGTCGCTTTATTAGAAAATTCAACATCTATAAATAATTATTGAATTTTAACAAAAAAAAATCGTAAGAATTTAAATAAAATATGTATAGTGACGCAGTATGCATTTAGGTACATCGCTGCTCGATGTCGGAACGGCAGCCCGCTGAATACTCATACCGAATATGTGAAAGATAAATCCAACGTATTACTTCATTTATTTTGATGACAAAGTCGTCGCTACGCCGTGGAAGCTTCGATGTCCAAAAGCATAAAATATAGTATCCACACCTGACCGGCTGGGAATGTATCGGGGAATACCCGAAATCACGCTCTGGATTTATTAACGCCTGATGCACAGTGCAATATTATCATTACATTTCGGTATTTTAAATTAACAAAATGTTTATAATACAATTATTTTTCCTATTTGCGGCACATATGCTGTGCCTAGATTTATTTATTATGAGATTAATGCTGTTGCAGAAGAAATTTTGTTAATGTATATATGTGTGTGCCTAACAGCCTAAATACCAAAATGCACAATAAAACGGAGCGACGTAATTCAATTTGCATTTAATTTTGTTTTTGAAAGAAAAATATTCGCTATTGTGGCAAGAGAATATAAGGTTTACGTCAGTTGCCAAGACCTATAGGGATAATTAAGTTCGTACAATGGGGCCCGGCAAGTTGTTTGTTCAGGGGCCCGTATTGGCTCTTGGCGCCCCTTCTCGTCATAATCTATCTATCCCTTTCCCTACAGAGCTAGCCTGCGGCGCTGAATCAAGGAATTTAGCGCGGGATGTGTTTATAAATGCACCGAGTGGAGAGCAAAGGGGACATCGACGGAGGGGAGGCGATCGCCCTCCCTTTGATTCTACCGAGGCGACACAGGCCATGGGGAGGGATGAAACACTTTTTCAGTTTCATGTATTGTAGGGCTTCTTTGAAACTCAGATTTGTGATAATTTTCTGTATACATAGTAATAATGCAGTGTCTGATGTTAGTAGATACTATGATTTAACATTTTTATCATTGGTTCAAAGAATATCAGGTATTGGACTGACCCAACATTGTGAATAGCCGCTTCAGGTACGGATTGTACTCGGGCCGCAAAACCACCTGTCCGGGCCAGATTAGGGCAATAAATTTTGGACTGTTCATACTTCTTTCATAAAGGACACAAAAAGAAAATCTCTTTCAATTATATAAGTAAACTCACAAGGTTAAATAAATTATTCGTCTTCCTTCTGCTTGTTTTTATTTATTTTATTAACATTATGAATTTGCAAACAGTGATTGTAAAAATTGTCAAAATCGGTGCAGTACTGAATAAAACAATAAGGTTGGTCCCTTTATTTATACTGTACTCCCCGATATAATTTATCTTTTAATTAACATTTCAATATGACTAAGGAAATTACGATACTGAACGGCAAACTAATAACTGTCTATAAATTACCAATATCACTAACGGAGCAAGTGCGTTAGACAATGGATAATAATTGTCACGATTGACGAGGTACATATTTCGCGGAAACAAGCTCCACAAACGGATGTCAGAATGATATTCAAAATGGGGCAAAACTACTTATTTGATCAAAACGACGAGGCGACCGAAAAAGAGCAAAACAACGGGATAGTCTCTATTTCGGCGAAAACGGGACATATGGTTACGCTAGCTATAATAAATTTGTAATATTAGAGGTATGAGAAATCAGGCATGAACTCCGCATCAAAATATGGGCAAGGAAAAGAAAGTCGATTATTAAATCATTTAAATTTAGTTTGCATTCATACCTGTTCAGTTGTATTCAACACCTCTTCTTCTTCAGGGAAATGAGCAGGGAGTTTGTGGGCTCAGCAGAAGCCCTTGGAGGCCGCTAATCTGCAAGAACTCCCGTCAGATTCCGTCCCTTGAGTTACATACTACACAATCTTCCCACCCAAAACATTGCTCGGTTCAATCCCAGGAGACGCTCTAACGCTATTTCTTGAGTAATGTGGTACAGACATTTCTTTTAATTCTTGAACCGAAAAAGTACATTTCACGATAAAATGTTCAAATAATATTCATAAAATTTATTATCAACTTAATTTTTCGATATAAACTAAAAAGTTAAATTTGGAATGAGGATCGGAAAAATGATGATGAAAAAGTAGGATGGTATATTATTTTGTTCACACTATTCATTATCATTTGATTGACTGACTGGAAAAAGTTGTTTAACTGTTAATTCATTAATTTCTAGATTCTCTCGTATATAATATTTTATGGTGTTATCACACATATTAAAAGTTTTTCATTCAAAGTGCATCTCGTTTGTCGGGTTTAGCGTTGAGAGATATATAAAGCATTTTAAATCTGTATATTAGGAAAGCAAAAATGTAATCTAAAATGTTCCGTTCATTCTTATTAAAATAAAGAACAAGTCAATATTTAAAGCCCCAATATGGTATTTTCGCCTTAATTTTAGTAGTACCTTCATTTTCCTCCTCAAAAGTTACATTTAGAAATAAAAGGGTTCTCCATAGTTTTAGAGACATTCCTTTTCATTTCCTTGAAATGTTAATAAATTCATTTATTCTACAATCATAACCACTTTGCTGTACGCAACCAGTAACTTCTGAACGAAATGACGTTAATTTATCCTAAATCCTTAGCTCATATTCTGCTCACATTTTTCAATACAATTCAATTTTTGTTTAAAAGACGCCCGTGGTAACAACTTTTTAGAAAAACACACACACACACACACACACACACACACACACACACATATATATATATATATATATATATATATATATATATATATATATATATATATATATATATATATTCGTGTTTGATTTCTTGATAACGGCTAGCACTACGATAAAAAAGTATAGCAAAAGAAATTATTATTATTAAAATATACAATGCAATTTGGCTCTAAAACAGGTGGCATTGTTATTAAAACTATATATATATATATATATATATATATATATATATATATATATATATATATGTTAAAATGAAAGGAATGAGATCGGTGATGACTTCTTAACAATTAAACTTAAAAATCTAAGGGTAAAATCGAGGAAAAGGATCCGAATTTTTAAAATAATATTATTAAACGCTGGTAGGCAGGTAGCTTGTAAAACGACAACAAAAACGTACGAAGAATACAAATAAGTTAACAAACTCACAGCTCATTAAATTGAAAATACTGCCCTTTATTATTGTTAATATCGTTTTTAATAAAATAAATAGGCATTGCAAATTGGTAATTAGCATGCAACCGTATGAAATTCATCGAGATCCATAGTGGTCTAGTAGACTATCTTTGCTACAGAAACTCTTTGTAATGCAATGGTTCGTTTTTCCAAAAGCATTTGAAAGAAATTGCGTGAAAGTATGACGAACTTACGTTAAAGCGTTGTGTAAATATCTCTTCGGCCAGTAGTTTGAACATAATGAGATTGAGCTGGACGGCACTAATAGTTCATCTTTTAATATTACATTTATCTTATTCGGTACGCAAATACAATTCTATAAAGAAGAAACTGAAAGACAATAAAACGTAGCACACGATTTATATTTTAGAAGTAATACACCTAAATTGAACTCGTTGATGCCTTCTGTTTACCACTTCCTATATACACTTCACCGTATATTCATTTCACGAAAACGGTAACAAAGTCCCAGTAATAACTTTTTATTACGGTTATTTCATAACTGTCGCTTTTTTAAAATTGCTGATATTTACACTTCGTCCGTACGCAAAGTTTTGTCCGTCCGTCCATTTGCAAAAATTCGCAAAAACAAAAAAGCTCGAAAGCTAAGATTCTCACGACAGTTTTGGCTGTTAATATTCATGAAATTACCTTTTATCAGGATTTAAAAACAACTTTTATGCATAGGGACCGGTTACTATGTTAATGTTTCGTCTCGTTTAGTTTGCTGCAACAATAAAACATAATTGTAAATACGTTAAAGTTACATTCGAAAACCGATAATCATCATATTACAACTGCTTAACTGTGGGGAGGTGTGATTTAAATGACCTTTGATTGATTTTGAGTTTTACGTTTTACTTTTAACGCTCTTTCCACGCTCTTTGCACTATAAAAACGCAGTTTGATCACTAAATCTGAGGTTTGTTGAATCATGCATATACGTTAATTTTTTATTATGAAAAGATAAATTATAATTATATTTACTTATAATTATTTATTTATAGTGCTACATGTGTGTTTATAAAATGCCAGGAAAATTCTCTATTGAAATACTTTGATATTGTGATCAAAGAATACGAAAAATTAATGACGATTCTAAAACAGCGCCTTTCAAATCTACTTTCGCAGTTCTATTTTAACTTGTTATTCTTCAAACTTACATGTGTATTTCGCATACAATAGTAAACCAGTTTCAACTCCTAGAACTATTCTCTCCTGTAATTGAATATCTCTGGAAGGGGTGCAGTGCATTGTTCATTTGCACATTAACCCAATACTAGAAAAAAATCTTTCACCTGATACCAATGGGGTCACTGGCGACCCCATGGAAGTGCATGAACGGAACCATTTGCGCTAACACTGTTATTTGTTCATTTCTTCCATTTAAGAATGCTTTTATTATTCTTAATTGAACAATATTTTTGTCCTTTAAACATATTTATTATTAAACTGTTATGTACAGAAGAATCCTTTGGTTAAAAAATACTGCCAGCATATATGAATCACTACTAGTCAATTTAATCCAATATGTATCCTATATGTATTAGCAATAATTAAGTATAATAATTATTCTTTATATTAGCATGCGCTATTATTCACTCTTGGACACTATATCAGCCTCTCTTCAAGCTTCCTTTATTTTGTGGTAAAGTTCATGGTGATCCAGTCTTTCTGGAGTCTTCTGGAGAAATCAAATTTTTCAAACTCCTACAGAAACTCCCTTGGACGATAACAATTTTTTATTTTCCGTTCAGGATTCATTTCACTCATTTAATGTAAGTGATCAAGTCACTCATATCAATCATATTGTAAAATTTGACCATTTGCCAAGGTATTTTCATTCATTTCACCTCATATATTGCTACTGGTTTACCCATTGTGTGATCTCCTGATTTAATAGCATTTTAATAAAGAATTATATTTGCCTTAGCATGTTGCTCAGGAAAGATACCGTATCAGGTGTATAATGGTGATAAGTATCAATACGAGGTTTCACTTCTTTTGGTAATAACAATCAATTGTAGAAGAAACTTGAAAGACAATCTTTAATGAATATTGCTCCCAGATTTTTGGGTCTGCAACTTCCGAGGATGCCCAGTTTTAACTTTTCGCATTGTTCCAAAAAGTGTGATTCGTCCCTTTTGTAATTCTCTTGTCTAATCAAGACGAATAAATCATCTGTTGCAATATTATGGCCAGAATCCTCTAAACCAGCTATGAAATCTAGAGCTACTCTCTTGTCTTGACACATGCAGAATATGGAAGAAGTTGATGAGCAAACCAACCTTAGATTATGAAATATCTTCTGCATTGGGTTTTACAGAAATCTTTTTTTCCATCGTCATCAGAGTCTTCACTTTCACTCACACCTTCACGTTCTCCACCACTCTATAACTCGCGAAACATTTCAATAAAATAAACTTTAGCATTAGGATGATTGAAGTTCATCACATCGTGTATGTTAACCATAGTGATATAAGAACATAGCAGAAACGCAAAGCGGTCTTTCGCTCACATATTTCTCCCACCCTACTACCAGAGACCAAAAGCAAAACAGTTCTATCAGCATATTCTAATATGAGCGTCATAGCAACACTCATAAAACTGCACCAGAGATTTAAAAAGGCCCCAATTTGCTGGGTTGTGTGCGACTTTAATGATTCTGTGAGTAATAATCAATATTTACAATACAATTATAGAGAAAATACTACAGAACCTTACATTAAGAAGTGATACAGGAAAGGTCCATTTTTAAAAGGACCTCAGTTTTCTCCGCACCATTAAATGAAGAGGCAAGCTACTTGGTTGTTACGTCTAAAGTTCTTCAAAAATCACGTTCGAAGTTGTTTCGAGGATAATGTCTGAGTACAGGAGCAGTCTGCAGTATTTTGTCTCCCCGAGCAAAAATAAATTTCATCGCCACATTCAGATAATTTAAGAAGACATTTAAACGTATATGTTAATTCTGTTATCGCTCCTTAAAAATTAAAACAATCATTATGAAAACCAAAAGAATGCTGCTGTTATTCTGCCTTTTTAGCGTTATATATAATTAGCAAACATTTCTCTTCTTGCAAGCAAAATATAGATAGTTGGTCAGGATAGCGTCCCGGGAAACCGCACAGTTCGCCGGTACTTCAGGCGGGCCCTGTGTTGCATGAATGTGACGCAGTACGTCCTGGGGCGTCAAAGGCATCAGTCGGTGAGATCGTTTGATGTTCTTTGGGTATTAGATGCAAAGAGAACGTGTATCTTTTTCAAATAAGACCAAAAATTTCTTTAGAGTAAAAAGAAATACAACATTCACGTCTCTAATAAAGAGACATTTGCCGTATCTCCTGCATTTTTGCGGCAATTCTGACGAAATCTACACCCAATTCTCGTTTTACGCACTATCTATTTACGCGTTCTCGGAAATACGCGATAGACTAAAATATCCCACCTCTCAAAGATGCGCGAAAATGTTCATAAATACGAGATTTGGAAAAAAATTCGTAAATTATTCATCTGTCAGACAAATAGCAAAATCTACCCAATATGCCGGGAAAGAGGCCGTTTTCTCTAACTCAGCTGGTGTAGTACTCTATACTAGAGTCCTGAACAGGCCGGCCCTAGCCAGCGGGCCGGGTATGGGCCAATCCTATGGAATACATTACGGGCTCGGGCCGGGCTTTAGAAAGTACTGGATGTATCAGGAATGTTTTAAAACTTTTTGGGCATTGACGGGGTAAAAAAATTTCGTCAGGAATTATTCACGATAAAACAAAATTTGCGTCCATATTTGCCCCAAAATCATTGCCAGAAAAAGTGTCGATATTCTGTCCTCTGATGACGATGATGAACCGCGATCATTGTTATTGTAAGACTCTAATCTTTTAATTTATTGTACTCTACATATTTGCTTTTCTTTTTCTACAGAAATAATTTTCTATCCAGTCAAGATGTCCTTAATTTATATGATTATTTGAGTCCTAAGTCAGGCTCTATAATTTTGTTTCGGATGTTTAAATGTAAAATGTACTGCACTCTATATTTTTAAATAAACGTTATTTTCATTTACAATACTTTAATAATTTCTATTACTACAGTCCTATAAAGTTAGTTTGCCTAAGTAAAATACTAGATAGAAGTTACTATTAATTCATTATCCATAATCTACTTGAATAAAATGAATGCTTAGTCACTAAAGAGAAAGAAAATGAGTGCTGATAAACAATAAATATGAAAACAATGGAATTAAAAACATGAGAAATAAAAATATTATAGCTAAATATTTGAGTCCCCGTTTTTTTGTCTCCGCTCGTAATTAGAGAACGCGGTTTTCGCTCAGTTTTTACCGAAAACTCTATTACATTGATAACTTTCTAGAAAATTTTCGCATGCAATGTCAGATGATTTTATAGTACGTGCTATAATGCACTAGATATGACAAAAATAATAATTTATTGTCTTAATATGTTATTTAGTGCATACTGTTACATGTTTTATCTTATTTTCTATGAAGCTTTTCATGGTCTAGATGAGTACGGAACTTTCTTGGAATGCCCTGCATTAAAATACATGTTAAATAGCTCTCATTTTCCGCGTTCTCCATTTACGCAGCCATTTCCAGGAAGCACCTATCGCGTAAAACGATAACTGGGTTTATCTGTATTTAAATATTTTTAAATTAAATCTTATCGTAATTTCGTTGCTGCTTGTTTATTTTGTGTAAAATCTCATTTTACGCAATTAATGAGATATTTTATATATTTTATATATTTTATATTTATTCTAAAATGTACCCATATTATTCAATAGATGTTTATTCATATTTTTTAAAAGTTTTCTGGCTAATCGGCTTGTAGGACTATTATAGCCACAATTCCTACACCGGACACACATACACAGATGGGAGGAGGGAAACCCGGTGCAGGTCTACTCTTTACGAAGAGCACCAAAGGAGACAACTGCTTAACGTACCATGTTTATAAATAGGATTTTTTTACATTTTATTTCAATGTACTAAAAATGAATTAAAAATTTTCTCTTCGATAATTGTTTTTAATTGCAAAATGTTTCGTTTATACGTTACTATTAAAATGTAATAATAGTTTGTAGGCAGTTGTGGTTGAAATTCCAAGAGAATGAGGACTTTTTGCGGATGACCAGGCATTCGCCAATCTTAAGGGAATATGAATGCTAAAGTTTAATAAAATACATAAAAGAAAAAACTTTTAAAAATATATATGCGGTTAGCGGTCGCTAGGCTCTCGGAAAAATGACATTCTCGCTCAAAAGTGAATTTACGTGCCTATGCTTAGGGGTCATGTAGCGGCATTTAATTTCCAACATTCGGAGAAGTGAAAGAGAAGGCATTGTGGACACGAGTTTGGATGGCTTAAATTTTAAATATATTCATTATTTTATATTTATTCGAATTAAGTATCGAAGAAAATATATGTACTTGACGAAATATTCGCCTTTTCATTTCCCTTTTTCTACAACAGGCATGCCAAACTCTAAGAGGCATCAAGGCCGCATTGAAGCGATGGATGTTATAGAAGGCCTGCCTTAGAATTACAATTGTTTAATTAGGACCAGAGTTGGGAAAACAGACTTTATCTAAAATACTAGACGTCAGTTTTACCATTAAAAACAATAATGTAAAAAACGCGTTATATTGTACCTAATAACAATAACAGAATCTTATCTCCTTTTCACAATAAAAGTAGTATTACGAAATTTTGAGCGATTTAGTTAAGACAGAAATTAGTATCCGGACAGCAGTTAAGTACACAAAGAGTCGCATGCGGTCTGCCAGTGTGACATCCCTGGTCTACAAATTAAGAGCATCCTCCCTAAAAATATTCTGTCTCCATCACATTTAATTTCAGCCATTGTTCGCAGAGCTGTTGGATGCAATCCTGGAACGCTTCTTATGGGTTGGTAAGCAGCACCTTCTTTGTTCCTGCGATGTCTTTTCCATCACTACCAAAGGGATGGCCTGAGCCTTCCTTTAATTTTTCTTAAAGGAAAGAAATCGCAGGTTGGGATATTTGGAGAATATAGCAGATGAGGAATGACGATGGTATTATTTTCGTCCAGCTCTTGATGCATGAAGTTGGCAAATTTGATGTTTACACGTAGTTCAAAATTCGGCATTCTTAAAATAAAAATAGATTTTACCTCTATGCATATCTTAAGGATAGCACTTGACAATAATGCACACGTGATATGTCGTCAAGTGTTTGTAGCGCACTCTGACGCGGAGTCCGGAAACTTTTTGGGTGTACCACATGCTAAATATACTTAAAACTTAAAAGTATTGTATTTGGTCAAAACAATGTATTTACTTGCGATCATGGTTTTTTAATCGGATTTAATAGATGCGTGGAATTTTTACGGCATCGAGAACTCGTTTTAAAAGAAACGAGTCCCAACTTATGATTCACTAACGATACAGAGAAGAGAAGAAATTTGTTAATAGGATGAGGTTATGTTGCTAATTTCGGGATCTGCAATCACTTCCTCTCATATTGAATACTCATGCGCTCCCAATTTTAACGAACTACCCGCGGTGATTCCTTCGTGCTCTATTGGATTTTCTATTTAAACCTCTACAACTTTTATAAACTTAGGATCTAATGTAGGTAAATTTAAGCATAATTTAAATAATTTTCTAAATTTTATTCATACAATTAGTATATTAATAATTTTTTTAAATAGAACGGCACAAAGTAAAACTATTAGTTAAATAATTATAATAAGAAAATTTGTTCCAAACTCACTGCGAAATATTTCAGAATTAAAAGTGGAATACGCCTCATCCATATGGGATCCGTACGAGAAGGGACACATAATTCAATTAGAAAGAGTTCAGCGCAGAGCAGCAAGATTCGTAAAACAAAAGTACGAACATAAGGAAAGCGACCCATCATTATTAAGGGATTTGAACTGGGTACCACTGGAGGATCGTAGATTGCACTCGAGGTTGCGGCTTCTGGAGAAATATAGATCGGAATGTCTAAAAGACGAGGTTGTAGGAATAATTGAAGCACCAACGTATATAGGTATAAACGACCGTGATGATAAGATACGTGAGATCGAGCGTAGGACGGAGCGTTATATAGGCTCGTTCTTTCCGAGGACAATACGAGATCACAATAGAAAATTTCAACCTGCGATAGACAATCTTTAGGTAGGTTATGGTGCATTGCACCCCCTGCCACCCGCCAATTAGGTGAATTGCAGGGTAACGTGTAGATGTAGATTAAAACTCTTCCCTTTCTCCCTCTCACTCATTCTCTCTCTGACTACTGCGGTGGTGAAGATCTTCATTTGAAGCATTAAGTGTTGCGATTGTGTTCCCCATCATTTCCCTTTTTATAATACATCTACATCTACATCTACATATTACCCTGCAAGTCACCTTGACGGTGGATGGCAGGGGGTGCCGCGCACCAAGTTCCTAACTAATTATTATTCACTGTTATCTATTGTGGTCACGTATTGTCCTAGGGAAAAAGGACTCCTTATACCTCTCCGTCCTACTATCTATTTCGCGAATCTTGTCGTCATTATCCCTCCGTCCGATATACGTTGGTTGTCGAATAATATCCTTCATTTCATTTACGAATATCTCCGACCTATATTTATGTAGAAGTTTAAGTCTCGCCTGTAATCTACGATCTTTCAACGATGGCCAACTCAACTCATCAATGAGTAACGTAACGCTCTGTTTTTTATCGTAATTCTTTTTCACGAATCTAGCTGCTCGCCGCTGTATTTTTTCTAAATCCTTTATGAGTCCCCTCTGATATGGATCCCAAACCGCTGCTGCGTATTCCATTTGAGGTCTAACCAACGATAAATAACAGGATTCTCTCACCTTTTCCGTGCTTTTCCTGACTATCCTACGCACAAAAGCCAACTTCTTATTTGCCGCACCTATCACTCGTCTTATGTGGGTGTCCCAAGACAGGTCACGATTCAAGGTTACCCCGAGGTATTTCACGGATTCCGAAACAGGAATGATCTCACCATCTATCGAGTAGGTAAACACGGACGATGGGCTTCTAGATTTCCAAAAGTTTAGAACGTTACTCTTTTTCTGATTGATTTCTAGCTGCCATTCCTTGCACCAAACAGATAACGCATCCAGATCATCCTGAAGCTGACGATGGTCGCTAGGACCACTAATTTCTCTATAGACTACGGTGTCATCCGCAAAAAGCCTGATATTACTTTTTACAACTGAGCTGATGTCGTTTATATAAAGCAAGAAAAGCATAGGTCCGATCACACTACCCTGCGGCACTCCAGAGACTACATCTGCCACACTCGAGGACTTACCATCGATGACTACTTTTTGTTTTCTATTCCAAAGGAAAGCGCGAACCCAGTTAATGACTTTAACATTAACGCCAAGATTTCCCAATTTTAATAACAACTTACGGTGGGGAACCTTGTCAAAAGCTTTTCTAAAATCAAGGAACACTGCATCGACCTGCTTATTATTTTCGCCGCATGATAAAACATCATTCACAAACAGACCGAGTTGGGTGTCACAGGATCTACCTTTTCTGAAGCCATGTTGACAGCTGACTAAGAGCGATCTACTCTCAAGATAACGCATTGTGTTGCTAACAATAATGTGCTCCAAAATCTTACATGATAATGATGTTAGAGAAATCGGCCTATAATTTTCGGGGTTTTCTTTGTCACCTCCCTTATGAATGGGTGTGACGTGTGCTAGTTTCCAATCATCAGGAACCTCACAGAGGGTAAGAGATTTCTCGAAAACTATCCGAAGGAAGGGAGCTATATCTTCTGCTAGTTCTTTTAATACACGCGCGGGAATTCCTTCTGGTCCAGGATTTTTGTTGGGCTTTATCGCACTCAGTTGCTTCGCTATTCCTGCCTCAGAGATTTTAATATTATCCATCCGAGTACATCCATCGGGAATAAGATTATCTTTAAGTATATTTCCACCTGCCGTGAACGCCTTCGCGAAGTAAACGTTTAGTAGATTAGCTTTATCCTCCCCATCGTGAAGGATGTCTCCGGAATCACATCGCAGGGAGGGTATTGAAGGACCCACTCCCTTGACTTCTCTTACGTAGGACCAGAACGCTTTTGGATCCTCCTTCAATTTTGTATTTAATACCTCATTCCGGAAGGTGTTAAATGCGTTACGCATGGTTTTTCTCGCTAGTACGCGGGCACTGTTATACTCATGGACTATAGCTGTGCGATACTCATCGGAAGCGGTGGTAGGTATGTTTTTCAATTTTGCGTGGCTACGCCTCTGTCGTCTTAAGGCAATCCTGACTTCCTTATTAAACCAACGAGGTTCTTTCTTATCAGATTTTAACTTACTGGGGATAAATCTATTGATACCTCTTCCTAGTATATTCTTAAATAATAACCATGATGGCTCCATACCTAATCGTTCTGTCTTTTCACGATAACTGACAAAGGTACTTTTGAGATGTAAGCTGAAACTTTTAAAGTCGGCCTTGGCGAAAGCGTATACATTCCGAAGAGGCTTAGGATGTCTTTTGAGCTTTAATTCGCACTCCGCATACACAGCTCGATGGTCGCTAAGTCCCTCCTCTGTGGATACCTTAGTTATCCTATGCGGGATGTTAGAAGCAAGCAAGTCGAGAACATTGCCCGAACGCGTGGCTTTTTGTACCATCTGGATTAAGGAATATTCATGAAACGTGTCAATTAAGGCTTCACACGATTCGCGTTCTTTACCTCCCGTAACGAAACATAGGTTTTCCCAATCGATTGACGGTAAGTTAAAATCGCCTCCAATTATCACGTAACCGTCGTTCATAATAGATCTAAGCTCGGCTAATTGCCTCTCTAAACTTAAAATATAATCAACTTTGGCATTAGGTGGTCTGTAAAATGAGCATAAATATATCTTTTTCGAATTATCCTTACCTAGGCGGCACCACACGCTCTCGGTCGTTTCATCGATAATAGGGACCTGACAACTATCGTACTTTTCACTTATTGCCAAAAATACTCCGCCACCTATTCTATTGGCGCGGTCTTTTCTGTATACTCTATAGCTTTTCGGAAAAATTTCTTGGCTAGCGATATCTTCAGTGAGCCAACTTTCCGTACCTATAACTACATCCGCATGCAACGTGCGAATTACGTGTTCGAGTTCGGCAGACTTCCTACGAATGCTGCGGCAGTTTAAGACTATAATATTTAATTTCTCGTTATCGCCCGAAGCATTAACTGCTCTATTACGGCTTTCGCAGGTGGACTCTCTCACTTTGCGACCAGAAACTGTATTACACTCGATGCCCCTATGAAATCTCCTAATACGCCTCCTAATAAGGGCATTTTTTTAGTTAAAATATCCCTCTGTGACTTCTAGTTCCTAGCGAGTGAAGTAATAAGGCAATTAGTTGTTATAAAGTTGAGTGAGTATCCCCATCAAGTGCTCCATCAATTCCCTGCTCTGATCAATAATTAGTGCCTATTTCTAGCGATTCATATAATTTCAATTATGTTTTAGCAATTGCATTACCTGTTGACTGCTATTCCTTTTCATTAATGCTTTTTTACTATTTTTATTAATCAGTGTTCACTGAAGTGTTAATTTATTTAACCGCTATATATATATTTTTTTCTTTTCCTCTGGTACTTTGCCCAATTCTTTGTGTGCTGTGACTCTCATTTTGCCATGTCGCTTGAATCACCACATACCTCAAACCAAACAAACACATCTCTTTCCTTCACCCGGACCTCTCTCAATACCCAATGCACTAGTGTTTGTGCCAGTTACCCACTTTTCGCCACCCTTGCGCCCCGGAGTTTATACCTGGCGCCCCTAAAATTTCCCGTTTTTCTACTCAGCCCCCACTTAAAGCTCCCAGTTCAAGGCTATTTTCTCATAACAACATCCCAGACATTCTTTTCACTGCACAACTGCTTTCTTCTAATTTCAAGCCATTTCCACGAGCCTTTCAGCTGATTTATCTCAACGTCCAAGGCCTCACGGCGCATTTAGATGAATTGCGTTCAATCCTTCCCGCTAATGACATCCATGCCCTATCCCTCGCGGAAACTTAGCTCAAACCTTCTATTTCTTCTTCTACAGTCGAGTTACCTGGATACTGTCTGTCGCGTAATGATTGCTTAGGCAAAGGTGGTGGTGGTGTAGGTTTTTATGTACGAAAGATTTGAAGTGTAAAGTGATAGCAACAAGTGGACCTCAATTCGCCAAAAGGCCTGAATTCCTCTTCTTAGAAATTGTAATCTAAGCTAAAAAACTTTTACTCGGAACAATTTATCGACCTCCTAAAATAGCCCATCTATCAGACTTAGATGACATATTTTCGAATATTGCTACTAACTGCGAACATATATTAATCACCGGTGATTTTAATGCCAATTTTTCTGTTAGCGCCCATGATACTGATTATTTAAAACATTACCTCGCATGGTCTCAATATCGTGGGGGTACAGTGGGAGTTGACGGATAAGTGGGTCAACGAGGATAGGAAGGCCAGCATGGAAGGGCGGTGGAGAGAGGCGTTTCGGAAACTTAGGGCAGCTAACAGGCGAGTGGCTACCAGGTATAACAAGGGGAGGATGGATCACGATTTTACGATGGGTGACCAGATCGTAGTTCGCACCCATCCTCTGAGCTCTGCTGTGTATAAGGAATCCGCCAAGCTGATGAGGCAGTGGTCAAGGCCGCTAAGCATATCGAAGTTCCTCACTCCCGTTACCGTCGAGTTGAAAGACCCTGTATCGGGAGCCATCGTTCGGCGGGCGCACGTGACGGAGTTGAAAGGATACGTAGAGCGAGCAGAAGAGACGACGCAGCAGGACGAGGAGGGACGGCCGACATCCGAAGGTGGTCGGAGGAGTACGGGTTAGCTGTATCCGCTGGACGAGTCAAATGTCACCCGGTGCTACGTCGGACAACGGCAGAAGCAGGCGAAGCCCTGAGTCGCCCTCGTCTTTTCCTTGGCGGCGGAATTGTGGACGGAGAGGAGGAGGATGAGCCGTATTTGACGACTCGGACTGAGACGGAGGCGGCGAGCTATGGAGGGGCGGCGGCTACGGAGGCACCCCGACTGCCCCTCGCCGCGGCGACTGGGTCGACTATATAAGCGAGAGTGCGGAGCACCGAGAGGGCTTTTTACCTGTTCCATTTTGTAGACTCACCTCGCCCACGGGCAGAATAAATTCATTATTTCTGAAACTGACTTTTAATTTCGCCAACCTGGCGCACCACGCACAGCCAATTTTTGCCTAGCACAAGTAAAAATATCACATGAAAAATCGCAGAACACAAGGCGTTCCTTTTCTAAAAAGAAAAATATTTATAGGGCTCGTGGCATCATTCATAGATAAAATTCTTCATCCTACACATCGACGGGAGCCCTTGAGTTTTGGGTTCACAATTTTTTTGCGCGCCGTCTTACAACTACGGCTCACTGTGATTGGCTGGCTGCTCAGGACTTCAAAAAATTAGAGGGAACACTGGTCATCACCGTTATACATAGAAGCACGGACAGAAATACCTGGCCTTTTATATAAGTAAACAGCAAGGGTTGGATAAACGGATCCAGGGATTTAGGCAGTTTTCTGAGGGCATACATAATGCTCCTATCATCTATTTTAAAGCGGCATACAAAGGGTTTGTTTTCTCACTTGGAACAAACTCAATTACAATATAGCTTCATTACGTAATTCACCAAAGATAGCTCTCTCCAGAACTTTTGAACCTGACATCACAGAATTGATTAACCCGGTAATTTGGAAGGTCAGTGAAAAGGTTGACACTATATCTGACTGACCGGGAATTTTGAACAAGTATTTTGCTGCCTAAATGGTCAATATTTGGACCTAACAAGGTACAATGCTTTATCATGGGAACAACGTCTGGACATTATGCAGCCTTTAAGGAAGAGCGAAAATATGTATGCGAAAATAAGTCTCTGAATATACGGGGCTTACAGATTCGTCGTGGCTACAGATATTTTGCTTCGTTGTGGATTACATCTATAATTTACATATTCCTTAGCTGTAAACTACAAGAGAGAAAAACAATGCACTATTTATTTTATGAGAAGTGCTACCATTTGAAGGACAGCTGGGTTTCTTTCAAGAGATGTAGATTTGGACTCGCGGTTTCTTTTCCCACCTCGGATTGAAAGGGAGGATGAGCTTTGAGATCTGCATTGAAAGCATTATAAAAGGTGACAACAGCATTATAAAACAATAATTAGGCTAAGAAAAACTTATAATTTATGCTGAGACCTTTTATCTCAGATAATAGGTATTTAAATAAGTAAATGGAGCAGAACTGGAATTTGGATTAGCTAATTATCGTTTATATTAATACATCAGCAAAAACTGGAATTCTATTAGCTGATTTTCAGAGAAAGAAAATCTATATTTCTAAAATTGAAAAAAAAAACTGAAATAAATATTTGCGCATAAAAACAGATAGAAATTATTAATGGTCTAAAAAGCCAGGACAAATCTGTGTTATAAATTGAGAATAATAAAAGCGATCCCAAGAGTAACTTCAATATATATTAATGTTGCAGTTTACCTGTCTTTATATATACTCGTACGATATATACGTCTACCTGAGCATTAGGATGGATCATTTTTCAATTTTTTTTCCTGCCTTTCGTGGCACTAAATGTGGGTCAAAAAATATTTTTTGGTTGGACAATTTTTAGTGGGGCCCCACCGCGGCCAAAGATTACAAATAGCGTTTCGTGCATTTTCCCGCTGTTTTCGACCATGTTGTGCAGTTCTTCTCTTGTTTGGTTTGTTTTTAGTTTGAAACCACCCAGGACTCACCACGGGGAGGTGGCTGCATTTCAAATTCCACCCGTGCCAACCCAACCACCCTACCATATGGGCACGTTCACTGCTTATTTACGATTTTTCATTTGTATTGTGCCTTTGTTTGGAATTTGGACCTTTCTTCCCGTGACTTCAGTCACGCCTGAATAAATTCATCTCGTGCGGACTGGCCATACACTGCTTTTGAAGCTTCCGTAACCATATTTACTGTTCTCTTCACAGCTTGCGTGTTGCAGGGCATCTTGACCAGAGGCAGAGTAGACGGATCTTCATTGCTTGAAATGGCTTGCAGATCTGCATTTGTAATGGTGTTGAGTATAGGAGAGTCGGTATCTGTTACCCAAGACCACGTTAAAAGTTTGGTGTTGTCCTGGGTCTTGTAATTCAGAGGAGAAATCCTAAATGCTCAAACCTTCTCACTCTCTTCTTGTCTTGCACTCAGAATGCGTTTGACGGCCGTTTTCTTACAGACTTCCTTGCATCCGAAATCATTTTGAGGAGTAGGTTTTTTGAGTTTCCAAAGATAGCGTTCCATTAAAACACTGGACAGATTATCTTCCGAACATATTTGCTGAGAAACAGCGACTCGTAGATCAGCTTCCATAGGTGTCATGAACCATCCTTGCATGACGGGCTGCACTTGATTGTGAACCAGACAGTTGAATAAACTCGCCTGATGTATTGGATGGGTAGCTGCAAGTTTTCTGATGGCTTTTCTGTGCTGACGTACAATCGCAATCCGTCTAGATGGAGGAGCAGGTGATGTAGTAGAAGTTCGTTGGAATGGAATAAACAAATCAGCCACTGAAGGGGCCTGCCGAGATTTGCTTCCATGCGAGGAATAACTCCTGAGTCAGGTTCTGTATTAACAGCAGTTCCATCACCTCCGATCGCACACGATTCAGTTTTGTCGATTTGAGTCTCCTACAAGTGTCCCTTAAAGCTCGAATGGATATTTTTACCACTGCCGGACGACGGTGTCACATGACCGAGATTGGATGAGCCCGGTTCCTGTACAAGGGATATGTATTCCTCTTGTTGCGTCTCGCCATCAAAGTGAAGACCTTGCACGGGTTTTCTATCTGCAGCATCTTTCCCATGCAAATCAAGGCATAGTTTTTTCCGTGCCTTTCTTACTCTGTTTCTGTCAACGATATCAACATTTCCTGCTGCCTGCAGAGCCTCTTTGACAAGTCGTACGGTATTTTTCTCTGAGACACCTGACCTTTTGGCTTCTAGGGCGATGATCTTTAGATCAATTTTACTTGTACTTGACATAAGTCTATTATCGGGTTTGAAATCATAATCAGTTGTGTCAATCACATCCCTAGACTGAGGATGAGATGAGCTGCTGTCAGTTGTTAGCACTGAACGCTCTCTAAAACGTAACACAGGCTCCAAATATTTGGCATGTCGGTCGGCAAGAGCTTGTTTTCTCATCATTCTAGATTCTAGAACAGTCGTTGTCTTGCTATCAATACTAATGCTTACATATTATATTCTTGTGGATTTCTGGTCTATGAGGAAATCTCTCTCAATTACAGGAAATTTTATGTTGTGATCATATTTGCAAGTTTGAAGTCTTTGCATTTGCTAGCACAAATGTCAAATTGCTTCTTGGATGCTGTCTCTCTGAAAATGAGGGTTTTAACAGCAGCACTTGCTCTGTTTTCATGGGTCTCTTTACGTTCCTGTACTTGTTGACTTAAAAGCGTAGTAGACAACTGATCTGTTGGTCTGTCATAAATGGAAGAGAAGCGCTCTTCCAAATATTTTCACTTTGGGAACCACAAGAGGTTATACGTCTAGAAAGGAGAGATCCTTACCGCTGTCAGACTGATTCTTGGGATTGTACTTAAACAAATAGGTAGTATCTTATGACATCTACATAGGTTTGTAGTTTCACCTTGATCATGTCTTTAGAACTTCCGAAGACGGGGCAAGTCATACTCCTCCTCGAGAGCAGTTTCTTTGGCATTTTAATCTCTCACAAAGCAGAACGCAGCACAGTTAACTCTCAAAACTCCCCAATGCGGCTGATCGTGGACGCGCTTGCTGCGTAAATATCTTTGACAAAGTGATGTATTCCCCGTCTGACAGAGCGAGCGCCGCCGCCAGTAGCGCTATCCATCGGCAAGTTTCGAAAGTAACTGCATCATGTATCTTGCATGCCGCCACCTCCCCGTGACGAGTTCTGGGTAGCTTTGAGCTTAAAAACACTCCAAATAAGCAAAGAGCTCCACAACATGTTCGAAAACAGCCGAAAAGACACAAAACGCTATATGTAATCTTTGGCAGGGGTGGGGTACCACTAAAAATGATCCTACCGAAACATTTTTCTTGTCTCATATTTAGTGCCATGAAAGGCACTCTATGCCAGGCAAGGCATTTTCAATTTCGAAAAAAATTGAAAAACAATCCACTCTACTGAGCATGCGTATTCATAAACGAAATAGACAACTGATGAAACAAATATCTTAAAACGTTTAGGAATATTTCGCAAAGGACCTTAACTGCATTGCAGATCACTATATGGATGTGACTGTACATTATGTAAAGGTGGTGATAATTACACTGAATTATTCCAATCACATGCATTACGAATCTTCATATGCTAGGATTTTGCTGAATTAAAAAATAATGACCGCTCTTACTGTTTCGATTATCGGCACCTGGGATTGATCAGGAAAAATATGTTTAAACTAGGGAGATGCCGGTAAATATTCAACAGGAAAATTTTTTATGAAGTTTTTTTTAATATATGCGACGCAAAGCTTTTATAAAATCAATAGTACGCAAGTGCACAAAACCGGAAACAATGCAAATTATTAAGAATACATTAAATATTCGCGTTAAAACTGATCTGTTGATCGATTCGACGCATATTAAAAAATTGATGACAGGAAAACAAACTTTTGTTATTTTATGGGCTCGTTGGTTCAAGTCTCGAATTCCTACGGTGATTTTAATTAATTTAAATATGCGAATAATTAACGTTCTACATTCAAATGTATTCCTTCTCGTAAATAACGCAAATAATGTTGTTTACATTGGTTGCTATGAAAATCATTTCCCTCTGCTTCCTTTTCCCTCTCTCGTATTAAAAGCATTCAAAGCACGCTTTCGCCCATAAGTATTGAAATAACAAGAGGATTTCGAGGTTTAACAAGTAATTGGTTGGCAAGGCAACATGTTATTAAATGGCAAGATTTCCCCAAAACATGCGAATTAAACGTTTAACATGAGGGATTTCGAACTTTAGGCGGAAAATGATGAACAGAATAAAAAACTTAATAATTTTGATTAAAAATGGTTTATATCCTTAGATCGTAGCTTAATTTTTTATAATGTACTTCTGAAAAAGAATAAAAGCCTGCACGTCATAAAGTCGATGTTTAAGTGTTATTTTATGGGAAATAGGAATGTCTTCCTTGTAGTAAAACGCAGAACTTTTTTCGAGATTTCATTCGTCATCGTCTTAAAATATGTGAATCAAACATTCCTGCCAAATTTCAAAAATGCATCTTGATCTTTTTTCGAGTTATTTGCATTTTTATAGCGTGACAGAGGGAGCCAGAAAGGAAAAAGTGACAAAGATCATAAGATGGAATTCGATTGAAGATCTAGAAAAGTCTTATAGCCGTAAACTTTCTGAGTAAAACTGATACGAATTTGAGATAAAATTTGACATACAGATCTGTAATTTTTATACAATCGAAGAAGTACCACTAAGATACACTAATTTATAGCTTGCATTTCTACCTGGTTTACTCAACCGATTTATAACTGAGTTGTTTTGTTGAAGAATGTTTATCTTTTGATAAATAATATAACTCCTCCACCATTATCAAGAATAAATTTATCATTCCAGCAGCCACAAACACTTTACCTCATTCTCCATTCGCATGTAATTCTTTTACCTCTTTTATTAATATATTTAATGTGATATTTTTGTCATATTTCCATATATAATTCATTTTTTATGCAACTAATTGCAAAGTGATTTAGAAATTTCATTTTATCTAAATTAAGGTGTTTTTAGAACATCCCGAGCGTTGCCGATGAGTTACAAGATATATTTTACCTATCAAATGAATATTTTATCATCACTATCTTATCTGAAAGCGTTAAACGAATGCTATTTATTAAACTCCCCTTCTCCGCTGCTAATATAGCTGAACTCTACTCGTTTCACAAATTATCACCTTTTCCTTCGTTTACTGTTACCTTATTCTTTAAACATTAATCACCCTTTATACTGTTTCTCCATGTTCTTATTCTTTTTTTCTGTCTTCAATTCTTCCCGTTTTACTTGTTATCTATCTCCCCCTTCCTTGCACTTCAACCTTTTTCTCTTCCCTTTCTTCCATTTGACATTCGCTACCATTTCCTTATTCTTTAAGCCCTTCATACTTTTCTTCTTCCACATATACATTCTTCTTCCCTCGCTCCTCCTCTATCTCCGCCTTTTCCATACCCAGTTGCGTCACGACCTCTCCGCCCTTTGCTCCCTCCCATCTTCCCTCCAATCCTTCTGCCCTCTGCTGACTTCTTCTTCCCACTCACCACTCCTGCAGACTTACACCCTCTTCTATCTTCAATTTCTCCATTTAACTCACTCACCTACAATACTTTCCTTTGTCACTATCGCCATATATTTCCTATCGTTTCCCACCCTCCGCAAGGCATTTCACCCGCTACGTCGGGTAAAGAGCCGCTTCAGAAAGTTTCGGTTGGCGCCCAATTTTTGGACCGGGAGGAATAGTTACCATGGATACGGGAAGGGGGTGGGAAGGGATGCCTGTGCGGCGGCGTGGGGAGGTGCGGCGCGAGGAGGAGGAGGTGCGCCGCGAGGAGGAGGAGTCGCGTCGGCCGGGAGCAGGATTTGCTGCCGGAGACCGGAGCCGGCGCGCCGCACACTCTCTCCCTCTCTCCTTTTTCTCTCTCTCTCTCCACCGATCGCGGCGATGCGCGCGCGGGCTTATTTAGGCGCAGGTGGGCGTCGGGGCGCCGACACACTGCTCCTCCTCACCACAGCCTCCTCTCTCCGCTCCCGCTGATTCCCGCCGACGCGCCGCAGGAACCGCACCGCGGGCGCCGCTTCCGAGGGCCCGCACTCGTGGTATAGTTGGCGACTGAGAGGCCGTCGTCAATGCCGCGCCACGGTGCATCGGCCCACTTGCGGGCCCTATCGTCGCAGTGACCCGCCGATCCTCGCCGAGGCCATGGGGAGCGGTGGTGGCCGCGGGCCCGTGCTTTTAGTGCTGGCGGCGGTGGCGCTTGTGGTGCGCGGCGGGGCGACCACCGCCGAAGAGGGCAAACTTATCCGGCTGCCGGGGGACATCATCCTTGGAGGCATATTCCCGATGCACGAGGCGGTCGGGGGACGCGGGGAAGAGGCCGGGGGACCTTGCGGCGCCGTCAAGGAGGAGAAGGGCGTCCAGAGGCTGGAGGCCATGCTGTACGCCGTGGACGAGATCAACTCCGACCGTGACCTCTTGCCCGGGGTGTCCCTGGGGACCCTCATCCTCGACTCCTGTTCCTCCGACACCTACGCCCTCGAGCAGTCCATGGAGTTCGTCCGGTCCTATATGAACCAAGTAAGTGGATTCTCTTTCCATCCTTGCCGCTGCGAAAGCGCGGTGCCCGGGGCCGCCACTCCCGCGTATCACCTCTCCCTTCGACGTGTACTTTGTCTTGCGATCTTCCCAATGTCCGAGGGCACAGACGAAGGACGCAGCTATTGAGCAGTTGTACGATTAAATGTTTTCGACATGCTCCGGATTTTAGAAGCCACGGCGGGCTTAGCCACTTGTTAATTTGTGCCGCATTTGCTTCTCTCTCAAAAAATCTATTAGCATCAAATACTCTACGGATAAATAATGACGGCCGAAGTGACTTTTATTGCAATAAGCTGAATAACTAAGGTTGTGTTTTAAAAAATTGTGACTTTTTTATAAATAAACGGATGGATTTCACTAAATTATACATGTAAAATTATGTGCGGTAAAGGTCGAGTGACAAATGCATGATAAATGTTTTAATTTTGTTTCGAAAACGGGTTCAACAAACGTACTATTTGGTTAATAAGCTCGCTAAACTATCACCTAGCTCTTAAGAGGAAATAGATAATAATCGCTCATTGCAAAAATGAAACCATAGGGTAATTTTTAAATAAATGATATTATCGGTATTTATGCTTAAAACGAGTTTTTATTCTACTGATAAAAACCGATTACTTGCTAACAACTCCATTATTAATCAAGTAGATTAATGTTTTAGTTAACAGGTGAAAAGGGTCAAATATGAAATGTTCCTAGCGACAAGTACTTCTGATATCAACTAACCATCGTTTTGGTTATGTCAGTTATTAAGCAAACTGAACCGCTGCTGGTTACATAATATTCGAAATGCAAATCTGTTTGTTTTAACTTTGTAACATATTCACCTATCGATGAACATTGCTTATAACTCCAATCGTCTGACTTTGCCAATAGTCTTCTTACATATCTCTGACAAGGAAAGAGACTTGAGGTGCTATGAGAGTGAAATGTTAGGGGCATCCACTAGTTAACATTATCGAAGGCTATTATTTTCCTGAAAAATTATTATTGGTAGATATGGATTTGGAATGTTTACCGAAAATAAATTGAAGGGGAAAATTAAGAAAATAAATAATGCGTGAAATAAGGGGAAAATAATTTCTATCAAAAATATTGTAAAAATTATAAAAGTAAAAGTTATGTCGAATCCTAAATAACCTTAAACCACAAATGGCAATTCATATTTACTGTTAAATAGGTAGGTCCAAAAAAACCGGAAATAGAAATTTACACCGTGATAAAAATGCTTCCGACGCTGAATTAAATTCCCCACATTTGCGTTCAAGCCTCTATTCTTAGAATGGGGGTAAAAATTGAACCAAAACTTCCTTTCGGTCATTGCCTTTCCAATCCAAAATCTCAAACGATGCTAGATAGGGCCAAACTCACCCTCCATCTCAATCTATCCATATTTCGAATCTTTCCTTCCACCTCACATCTCCCTCTCCAGCCCTTTGCCTCTCCCTTCCCCTCAATTCCTTTTCATCCTCACCCTCATCCCAATCTCTCCATTTCCCTCGCTTCATGCATACGTTCCCTCAGTCGCTGCCTTCTCTCCCCTCTCCCACTCCTCATCCTCTAATCCCCGATGACCCTTGACTCTGTCACCACATAGTCAGCAAAAAACCATTCCCACGACATCTCCTAGCATTTGCTCTCCTTAAGTAACACGTTACTATATTCTCTCCAAACTATTTCACTCATATTTTAGTCTAAACCGCCACTTTCATAAATTAACTAAATAACCAACTTTTTTATCCTATATATATATATATATATATAGCATAAGTTCAGCCAAAGATTCTCTTTTCCATTGCATCCTCTATATAAATACATCCTTGGTGCACATGTACCTTCGCTCTTAATAAATTCCTCCAGATCTTTTATCTCGACTGCGATATCACGTATAGCCGAAGTCTCTCTTTCTCTCCCAAGCCAAATGTCAGAATTTACGCTCAATAGAGCTCGCTTTAACCAGCCATATATCGCAGCTTGGGAAGAAACCCACCTCCACTCGCCGCAGCGATCCGCTGACCCCACCTCCCTCCGTCTTCATTTCCTACGCATCCCCTTCTTTTACTTTTGCCTATTTCATACTTCATAATCAAATTTTCCCACTGACTGTAATCTTAGGTTAAGTGGTTTAAATTTTATCGCATTGTTTTTTTAATTATTGACAAAAATGAGAAACCTTTTGATTTATATTGCGCTAACATGTCGAGAATTTCATTATTATGTCCATTTAACCGTGGGTGGATATAAACGAGTTGATTAGTTAGTAGGAAGAGAGAATACCGGATTAAAAAGTCCTAAAATTGCGATAAGAGTATGATCATAGTATACATGCCCATTTTGGCCATAAAAATTCAAAATGAATGCAATTATCAATTTTAAAAAATTAAGTAGTTAATATGAGTTTTTTTATAAGTAAAATTTTAGAATAATCCAAAATTGACTATATTTTCTTGTTATAATTTAACGTACTCTGGATATCATTTATAAAATAGAAGAATACCGGTATTTTTTTGTGTGAATTTTTTCCACTACTCTTATATTGCATTCATAGAAACGCATAAAGAGGTGTTTTACATTTGAAAATATGGTATAAAAACGTCTGGTTACAAATACACGCCCTGCCCTTGGCAGCATTGCAAATCACAAGCGTACACTATGAAATGGAATTAGAGGGTGTCAGGCTCAGTACCTACCGACCCATCCAAGGTCCTAAATCAAACTGTTTCAGACACCGTCTGCCAAACGCCCTCCACCAAAGCTCTCCAATGCCTCCCCTTCCCCTCCTACCACCACTCGCTTCCATGTACTCTCCTCTCTAGAAACCCCTTCTTAAAACCTCCAACTGCATCTCGCCCCTCTATCTCACTCTCCCTCCCTCCCTTACTATTCCCCTTAAGTATTTATCCCTTCCTACCCTCCACTGTCTTTATTGCCCTCTCGCTTTTGTCACCTCATTCCATTCTCCTTCCTTTCGATTACTCCTTATATCATTTTCTCATTCCACCTCCTCGTCAACACCAATACCCCATCTTTTTTAGTTCTTCCTCCAATTCTTCTCCCTTCCGTTCGCTCCATTCTCACTCTATATTTCTCACTCCTGCTCCCTAAGTGGAATTTGACATTGAGCGCTTGGCTACTTGAAAAATAGCCGATGATCATTTCTTATTCTTTTTCTTTGCTCTTCCCACCGAGCTCTCCCACCCCACTCCCTCCCATAGCGAGCATCGTGACATAAGTCAATAAGAGACCACATCGGATTTATTATAGCGTATCTGCAAGGTCCCTTAAAGAAGATTTTATCGTTTTTGTATGGTCCATATTTGACTGATATAGGCTGTTTTTTGGTTCTCAATTGCAAAAATATTAATAATTTGATAAAGGCAACGATTAAAAAATATCCTTTCACGCTATGGCCTCGGAAATATAAAAATTGGCCGTGAAGCCATGTCAAAACGCAGTTGCTGCGTAATATTCCTCGTTCCCAAGGAGATGCGGTGTTTCGATAGCAAGCTTGCATTGACTGCGGCTTTGCTCATCACTTTCTCGATTATATTGAATATTAATCGTTATATTTCAACTGATCATTTGGGCAATTCTCGTTAGGAGTTAAATGTAGTCTACAGAAGGTGAACTTCATAAATAAATTAGGTGAGCAGTTAATATTTCGGCGATATTTTAAAATCTTTTATTGTATTATAAAGAAAATAATTACCTAAATTTTTGCATTAAACTGCAATGTTTATTGCTAGATAATATAAAGAAAAATGATACAAATTTCTGCAAATATATCTAATATAAAAATATAGTGCAAATTTGTTTAATCGAGAATTTCTTCAAAACGGCACTGTTTCCCCGATCAATTACAACTGCTCGGTGTTATATGGTGGCACTTTTGGCAGATAGCCACGTAGATCAGAAGGCAACTAACTTCCTTGCTACGTCTTATAATGATCGCCTGTTAACTTTACTAAACAAGTTACTCCGATATAAGCTTACCTTAGCACTTCCATCACACGCCATCCCTTGTTCTCAATTACCAGTTACGAGTTTCAGCAAAGAAAAATAATCAGCAACTAAAGGATTTCAAGAGGATGACAAATTATTTTTATCCACAAATTAATATAGCTGAAATTTTACTTTTATCTGTATGTATTGTGTATCCATTAATGCAGAACGTGACATATCGTTAAGTAAACTACCCATAAGAGCTAAATGAAATATGTTTTCTGGTAAATTTTTTAAGGAAAAACTAAATCAAACCTTAAAAATATTTGATTTTGAGAAATGCAAAATCAGCTATGACGTTTTATCAGAAAAAATCGATTTGGACATATTTTATCTGATTTTTTTACGTTTCATAGAAAAAAATATGATTATAAAAATGGTTTTATACTGTCATTGATAAAATTTATATAAGAATTTTATTAAAGTTTATATCCTCACATTTTAATTTCATATTTATTTGAACGTTTACATTGGAAATGATATTGCTCATTTTAAAGCTTTGCATACCGCCATCGTACTTCGATATTTGCATCAGTACATTTTTATTCAAGGAGTTATAGAATACATATTATAACATTTTGGATAGAGAGGCACTCTATTTATTTGATTTGCTAAAGCAAGTTAACAAATATATGCGAAAATTTGTTAAATCATTCGACAAGCTCATTGTTGACGGCAGTATTTAATATTGTCGTTGTGTTTCAACTTTTCTTTGAAAAAAAACACTGAAACATTTGTGATATGATTTGAAATTACCAGCATGTGAATTCTCATGCTTTTATGAGTTTATGTTTGCTATATGTATATAAGAAACTCTTCATGTCACTTACCTATTCTCATAGGAATCGTTTAAGACTATAGCAGTAGAACAAATATAACACACTATTAACGCAGTCTATAAAAATATCCAGTTACGAATAAAATAAAGCGTGTTAATAAAGTTTCTCTTTATACATTTGGGTAGCTTCCAAGTTTGTGAAGAACTTAGTCATGGAACTCAGTGACATTTCGTTAATTGCTCAAAATATCATATCTCGTAAGTAGATCTTTGGTATTTATTGAAAGACGCACTGTGGTGTCTTGTATTAATTTCTCCATACATTTCCATTAACTTGAAAACCCATTAAAGGTTTTACGTATCTTTAACACCGTATACCTTTGAATATGCTGACTTGAATTCCATAGATTTAATAGCGAATCAATCAATATTTATATAACAAACATTTTATTTTGCTTTTCATTTAATTAAATTATTTATTTACTAATGCATCCGCGATTATGAGTGCGTGTATATTTGTTAATCCATATATGTATTAATTAATGCATGTAAGTATATTTACACGAATATCCACGATTTTAATTTTTCTTTCATTCTGTCGATCTTACTCTACATTCAAGAGCTCGATAAATGGGTTCTTTTAGGCGCATCGAATGAAGATTCAAACTCTTGACCAAACAGTCTTTTCCTGTCGGATGAACGCTATCCTTTATCGTTTTCCATTTAGCGTTCGAACTGCTTCGTAAATAACACGACTAAACCAATACTGAGCAACGAAGCGGTGAGTCGGCAGAATAAAGTGCGTCTCGTTTTTACGTCCCCAACTCCCTTTTATGAGCGCATAGAATCTGACATACATCAATTTCTCTTTCTCTCTCTATAGAATTCTCTCTTTCCCTTTCTCACTCACTCTCTCTCTCTTAATATCCCTCTATGGCCAAACATTCACTTAACCCTTTCATCCCCGTCCTTTAGACCCTGCAAAATCCTACTCCTCCCTTTGTCCGTACCTCCTTCCCGTCCCACTGAGGCCCCTTTTTCCTCCCGCTCCCTCCTCTACCTCCTCCACGCCTCTTACGCTCCCTTCCCACTCGCACTCCCCCTCCCCCCTTCCACTTTCCTCCAGCTGACCCCCACGCGTCCGCACACCCCTTTGCCCCGTGATGCGTGTGGACCGTTCGTTGCACAAGGTGCGTGCGATAGCAATGACGCAATACGCGCCGCTTATCGAGCGTCACCTCTCTCTCTCTCTCCCTCCCTTTCTCTCTCTCTCTCACACACACGGGCAGCAGCCCATCTCCTGAGATTCCCGGGCGACGGATGATCGTGAGGCGGAGAGAGAGAGAGAGAGGGAGCAGGAGAAGAGAGAGAGAGAAAGAGACGGAGCGCTCCCCATCGATTTCACTCACTCCATCCCCTCCCACTATCTCCCCTCTTTCTCTCTCTCTCTCCTCCTCTCCTTCCGCTAATGTCCGCCTCAATCGCCTTCCCTACACTCACTCACCACCACGCATCCCGGAAAACCCTCTCTCGCTCCTCTCCTTCCCCCTTCCCCTGCCCATCCTCTCCTCTCCCTCTACCCAAACCCTCGCCTCCCCCTCCACATTCTCACTCCAGTCGTCCGCGCATATCCATCGCGGATGCTCCGTTCGACCCGCTCTCGCACTTACCTCCAATGGAATCACTGAAATTCCTACACCTTTGGAATTCCCAATGAAATCCGATAAGCTAATTTATTGACTAACTTTATTAATTAGCAAATGTGCATTAGTCTGCATTCAATTAAATTGGGTATTTTGCTGAACGCTTGGCTTTTGTATTAAAGTGACCATATAATCTCTAATGTTATTATCGCTGCAGTCATTTCCCAACCTAATCGGATAAATAATGCGATGATCTTACGAGTTAGAGAGATGAGTTTTTCATTAAATGCCACTTTTTATCCGTGTTTATTCGGAAAACGTCTGTTTTCGTGGGATTATAGTTCCGTAACAACTTTTTTCAGCTTAAATTTCTCAAAGATAACGCTTAAAACTCTGAGGTTTTTCAATTCAGTTCATGTTGTCCAGATTTCATTTTATGATCATTTAGTTTATTTAGGAAGCGATTATTTTAATTGATTGTTGGATTTTCTTGAATCATTTCCTGAATAACAAACGTTTTTGATGAAAATTTGTAAAGAAAAACTTAAATAAGTTATACTTCGCTCATTTTTACATTAGATATATAAAGTAAATTTTCAAATTGCTAGTAATAGAACTACGTTATGATTTAGGTAAAACAATCGTTAACCCTTAAACGGTATCATAAATAAAACTAAAGTGATATTTTCTTCTCGGAAACATGGCACCAATAAGCTTCCAGCAGAGCACAGAGTAATCATTAAAGATACAATTGAGAGAACCACCAGTTGGTTCCAAGTCATTACGCCCTTCTTACGTGTCATTTAATAGTACTTGTATGTACTAGTCATTTTAGTCGTATAACTTATCTGTCGCTGCAATTGAGCATTACTTTTTTCTTTTATTGTGAATTATTGTTTGGAAATGTATAATAATGAAGCAATAAGTACATTGTTGAAATTGTAAAAACTGTCGTAATAGTGAAAAAGAATTGGAGATTGAAAATATGAAGAGTGATATATCTTATGGTAGTGTGGTTGATCCAGACTGGATTCCAGATGAAGAAATATGAAAAGAATATGAAATTTAATTAGCGAAAAAATAGAATAGAAAACAAAGTAACGATGATAACCTTCAAAATTGCCAATAACGATCATCTAGAGAGCAAAAATAAACCAGGTTCTGCTCATTCACAGCAGGCACAACCTGTGGCTGAATCAAATGATTTGAAACGTGCTGGAAGGGATTTAAATTAGCACAGTCCGAGTGGTGAGTACATTATAATTCCAAATAAACCATTAATATAGAAAACCGCTACAACACATTTAGATATAATACTTCGATAAATGTAATTCATATCGGACCTGGTTCGACACGACTCGTAAGAGAAGCGTTTAGCCATTGAAAGAATTGCATGTTTCTTCACGGTTACGACCATAATGAAAATTCTTAATAATGCGGATGAAAAAATAAGTCGAGCTAACGTGAAATAAAAAATAAAAAATCAGATTAACTCAGAGGAGCTGATAGCACTCGCCATATTATCCTTAGTTCTGCGTTAAAAATAATCATCTTTCATCTGAGAAAAAGTGTGACGCGTTATCTTGTGGCCAGAATTATCGAACAAATTTAGTAATAAGAGATTATATTTTCTGGTAAATTCGTTGAATTTTGAAACAAACTTATATTATACTATCTTTTATTTCATTGTCAAATCAAAATAACTGTAAACAAAAAATAATTCAAGCTAAAAATTTCACTAAAGATATAATTAATATATGTGATCAAATTTTACAAAGTGCGTTTCAATAGGAAGACCACAACATAACCTTTTTTATATTTTATGATACGATAAACATAACTACTACAAAAACATATGCAATATACACAAAAAATGTGATAAACAAGAGAGCTAGGGTTTTTATCAAGATCAAATTTTACTATAGAGCCTTCTGAGCAACTATCTCCGTCGTGGCAACGTTTTTACTCCGCAACTGTTCAGGACAAAGCCGAAAACTGAAGAAAATGATAACCGATGTGCTGCATACCAAACTTCCTACATAGGGACCTGTGCAAGGACAATGAGGGATTCGCTAATATTGACAACTTGTGGTGTGAAGAAAGAAATGAATTACCACAACATACTGCAATGTTTATCCACAACCAATTATAAATGAACAACGAAATAAAATTTGTCCTGGCTATAACGAAAAATTATATTTTATGTAGTTTGGTTGTGTATTTTTTGTTATTCGAATTATTCAAAATGTTGAAAATTTTCATTATTAATTCTTGAATCAATACCTGCACAACAAATTAAATATTATGTGAACAAATACTTAGAGGAAAAGAAAATTTTCTTGTATTTAATTCACAGTGTGAATTTTTTAGGTGCGTAAATTAAGTCATTCATTACCATTTATATATGTCTAGCATACGATACCATTCTAGGCTTAAGACACCGTTGTGAAAAACTTGTTTTTATATGAATAAATTTATATTAAAATTACAATCAGCAAAATTAGGCTTAACTTAACTTAGAATTAAATTTTTCCTCCAAACAACACAATTATGGTAAATATCATTAATTCTGAGAAAGTGACACATCTTTAGTATTTTAATTCATTTGACAGCAGTAAGAGTAATGAATCCCGTGACGATTTACTTCGTCGAAATTGAGGAACAGAACCATGATTATTTTAAATGGTAAAAATAAAACATTTTCTTATGTAAATTGTACAAGAAATATGAGTGTAATATAGTCAGGAGATTCAATTAGAATCATTAAATTAATAAAGTTTGCTAATAGTTGAAAATTTTCTTTCCTCCAAGCGACGGATGAACACTACAGGAAATGGAAATTTAGTTGATTCACAGTCAGTTTTCTGTGCAGGTAGTAGGTAGGCATGAAGGAAAGCCAAAGAAAGGAAGACGGAAAGTGCGGAGGAAGTATGAAAGCACGGCCTTAATATAAATGTATTATATAGAGTGTTGGGTGAAATACTAGAAGGAATAACAATACAAAAACTTAGAGCACTACTTCCTAAAATATGAATCATAAACTGGCCTCAGGTAAGACCTGGCGTGATAGTAAATCCTTCCATTTATATCTTGTGATTTTTTCTGAGTACTTTGGAAAATTAATTTGTAATTGACACTTTCAATGTAGCATGAAAAACACTCATAAAACTGAAAAATAACAAATCTGAAATTCTTGATCACAGAAAACCATTCAATAATTAGAACTTATTTTGCAAAAAGTAGAAAAAGTATGTTTTTAACTTAGGTATTACCAACAGTAATAACAAGTTTATGGAATACCAAATGCACATTTTAGTTACAAGGCAGCTGTTTTCAGTGGCGATTCGCCAAAACAGACTTTAAATTTAAAATCTACTTCAAATAGAAAAATGTTTACCACGATTACATTTTAACTCTCTCTCGCAAAAGATTGTAACTCTCCTGAGTAACTTTATTTATGCTTTTTCGTAAGGAATAGGAAGGAAACTAAGAGGTTGCCAAAAGGCACAAATTTCTCCCCAGCAGCTTTGACCAATCTACAAAATATGCTAAAAATATCTCAATACAAAATAACAAACAGCTTAATTAATTTCTTATAACTCCTCAAAAATTTATTTGGAAACATTATTTCAAACTAATATTGAACCCAAGAAAAGCAAAAATAACCGTAAACATTGGTCTAAGGAAAGATGTTGTTTTGCCTTGGTTTGGATTGTATTGGGCGGTCTTAGGGAGGTTCTCAGACTTTTTCTGTCGTTGTCAGGTTGAAATTTTCAAGTTAACGTGCGAATTTCTATTGCACCTAGCGTATCCTTCCCAATTTATTTGCTCTTCTACATCTTTAAATTTTTGATTCGGGACCCATGAAAGCATTTAACACATTTAAAGCATCATCAACCTAAGTTGCTAGAAGAATGAAGCTAGACACATATCTAAGTAAAAAGATATGAACATTTAAAGTTGGTCCCGGTCGATTCAACCCATACGTGAGTACTCAAGAATTAAATTCTTATATTTTGATATTACTAATCAAATTTAACTTTCTATTGTTATCAAAATGTTTTAAAAGGAAGCATCAATTGCAAAACAGCGGTTGATAGCCTATGAAGAGTAGCAAAGTCTGTTATTGCAAAAGGTTACGAACTAAAGCGAGCAGAAAAATAGACACAAAAATTCTAAAATCAATGGTCAACTCCACAGGAAACAAGGCTTCCTCTGAATAAAGCAGCATTGGGGGAAGCAGGAATGCAGAGAATGAAAAGAATCACAAGAATGAAAATAAAGGTTGCCACACCGCAATGAATTTAACGTCCTTTAGATTTACGTCTTTTTCTAGCGAGGCGAAAAGATTGAAGCATGCGGGGGAAACTGAGTAAAACAAATTGGGATATCATCAGACTCAGCAACGTAATGAGCATAGAAGAGAGTTTTGACTATCCAAACAATGGTCGTCTTTTAGTACAGGGAACATATTGATGAAGTGAGACTCATGCCCAACAAAAGCATCCTCAAATTTCTCGGCTACTCGAATATGAAAATGGAAATGAAACCGGTCTTTGCGGAAAATATAAATGCGTTAACATCTCTTTTTTCCGGATTATAATTTTAAAGGATATATCCTTTATGATATAAGAGAATGACTGATTGTGAAATGCCTAAAAAGGCACATGGAATGGTCTAGATCAATGGTTCCCAAATTGGGTGCTGCAGCTGATTTTTAGGAGTACTGTGAATAAATTACTTTGGTAAATAAATCAATGATTTGAATACGTAATAAGGAGAATAATGTTTCTCTAATACATTGATTATGGCATAGAACCTACAAATAGATGTGCCCACCTGCTGCTATACACACATTTAAAAATATAAAAGCCTTGTTGCAAGGCTCAGGTGCAGCGAAATTATTAATGCATATAAAGAGAATTAACCAAATGCTAATAGTTGTCCTCTTTAGGGCTCCTTTTTATTCTTTCTTTCTTTTCATATCCCCCATAAGAAATACATAGAAATCATGCATAGGTTTACAATATCACATTTCAAGATTAGTTAGATTTGAGATATTAACCAAGGATTAGCTTTATTTTGTATATGGAAGAATAAAGTAAATTATTTATAAGGCGAAATTTGTGACTACTCCCAATTGAAGGTATGTTTCGGAAAAAAAGAAAAATTTGGGATATTTAAAATGCGGGTATTCAATTGCTGTATTGACGAAAAGAATACTATTAAATTTTAATAGTAAAATTATTGTGAAATCTTTTCAGAGGGATCTTACTACGTTCATATGAAATATTTAGTTTGTAGTCTATTTTCGACGCAGTTGATAAAAATGAAGAACCAATTTTAAAAATTCTTTAATTTCAATTCATTCGAGGGTTTATCATTTTGATAAGACTTTTGCTCGATAGTTATGAATAAAAATTTTTAGGATCAGAAAACACATCACATTTAATAAAATGAGGATAAAGGATACTGTCACATACATCCGAAACTTCGCCGTAAATCGTGAATCCCAACGCGATCTCTCTTCGCTTTTACCAGCGCGCTCGTGATCTCTTGATCATTCATCGCATTTAAGCAACGGAACTGTCTCTCGCTCTTGCTATAACAAAAAGACGTTTAATATTATGTCCCAAACGCCATATCTCAGCTTCTCGTGTAATATACTTTAAATATTTGTTTTTAATAATTCTTTTATTTTGTATTTGAATAGAAATACATGTTAATATTGAAATATTTTCTTCTAAAATAGATAGCTCGTACTTGCGCTTCCTTGCGTGGAATTTGAAAAAATACGTTCGATAGAAAAATTCTATGAAAAAATTGAAATATTTATTTCTATTTGTAGAAAATAGTAGAAATTCCTCGCAAATAGTATGATTCCCTTCAATTAACACTTAAAGAAAAAGGCATTGCATGGAGGATTTAGCATTTATTATGTAAACTGAATGAGAGGAAAATTTCTGGAATTGAACTCGGGCCCTTCAAATATCAGAAAAAAAATTTCCTCGACAAGTCATTCCCAGTGGTCAAAGATATCTACCAAATAGCATGAAAATCGGTCAATTGGTTCAAAAGTTAATAGGGGGACAGACAGACTGAACGACGAAACAATAAGCCTATTTTCCATTCTGGAAACTAAGGTAAAATGCATGATTCAATGTGTTATCAGAGCATTATTTTGATGCTAGCTTTTAAAATCATAACGAACAAAATTGTCTCTATTTACAGCAAGATCAAGAAATATGAAAAAGTTTTCAATAAAAACAGGGAATGGAAGAAGAGGAAGAAAGATAGAGGAAATAGATTTTCAAAACAGTACAAAGTGCAAATACCGAATGTCCAAAAGCCAAAATTATACAAAACCTGGACATTTAAAAATATTTTATAAAATACGTATGCGTTTAACGGACAAATAAGTGTGAATTGAGTGTGATTAAAACGGGGACGTTTAGTGTAAGTATTGTGGTATAAGTTGCAATGGCAGTTAAGTTATATGTGAGTGGTTTTAAATCAGCGGTTACTTGGTGTATTTGTGGCGGGATACATTGCAGGTATAGCCAAGATTATGTCGGGTGGCTTAAAATCAGAATTAGTTTCTTTGAATATAAGGTGGTATACGTTGGAGGCGCATTCAAATGTAAGTTGTGTGGCATAAAATCGGGAGTATTCGATGTAAGTTTGGTAGCACACGTTGTAAAGGCATTGAGTGTTAGTTGTGTTTTGAAATCAGGGGCGTTGTTTGATGGTATGTATTGCAGGCGTAGCCGAGTGTAAGTTGGATGATTTGAAATCAAGAGCGTATATTTGGTGGTATACATGGCAGGCGTACCCGTGTGTAAGTTGGGTGGTTTACAATAAGAGGTTATGGTAGATAGTATACATTACAGGCGTAGTTCAGTGTTATTTCGGTGGTTTGAAATTAGGGGCGTATGTTTAGTTGTACATATTTCAGGCGTAGCCGAGTGTAAGTTGGGTGGTTTAAAATCAGGGGCGTATGTTTGGTGGTATATGGCAGGCGTAGCCGTATTTAAGTTGGGTGGTTTGAAATCAGGGGTGTATGTTTGGTGGTATATAATACAGGCCTAGTCGAGTGTTAGTTGGGTGGTTTGAAATTAGGAGTGTATGTTTGGTAGCATATATTGCAGGCAAAGTCATGTGTAAGTGGGGTGTTTTCAAATCAGGGGCGTAGGTTTGGTGGTATATATGGCAGGCGTAGCAGAGTGTAAGTGGGGTGGTTTGAAATCAAGGGCGTAGGTTATGTGGTATATTCTGTAGGCGTGAACAAAGGTGAGTTGGTTTGCAGAAAATGACGAGGTTGTAGTGCTTGTTTAGCTGTATACGCTGTTGGGGAATTCCAGTGCAAATTTGATGGCATATATTGGGGGAGGGGGAGCATTTGGTGCATTTTTGGCTTTAAAAATTAGAGATGTGACGAAATGTATCTCAGCCATTAAAAGCAGAAACATTTGAAGTAAGTTTGTTGCCTTAGGAACAAATAAGTGTGAGTTGATTAGAATATTTGGAGTGATTTGATATAAGTTTAATGGTGAACGTTGTAGGGATAAATTACAGAGAGATCGGTTGAATAAAATAAGGAAACATTTGACGAGCGTTTCGTTTAATACATTTTTGAGGCAATGTAGTGCATGTTTGGTATCGTGAAATTACATCGGATTTGGGTAAATTTACTTGTACAAATTTCCACTGAAAACACTTTGGTGGGGTTCTTCCAAGTAATATTGGATGTTCGCTTGAATTTACATATTTGTAAAGTAGGTTAGTATGTGTTGAATGTAGATGCTCCCATATACACATATGAGGAGCAGCCAACATGGCAAAACTTGTTTTAGTATACTCCAAAGGCATTTACATATATTTAGCAGTGTATAAATTAGTAGTTCCCAAACTTTTTGTTTACGATCCAAAATTTGATATCACATTCGCGTTGCGACCCAAATGTTACCGGTACCTTCATAGGACCACAGCAAATCGCCATAGAGTCATAATATTAAATAAAACATTTAGAAAAAAATATTGACACAATTGCTCAATTTCTTCCAATATTATTTTTTCTGTATTTATTTCAATTTTTGAAATGGGTTCATGAAAAACAAAATGTGACCATTGAATCATGGCATTCCTTCACTGAAATTTTAGGAAACATTACTCTTTTCTCGGCCGATTGTTAATGCAAGTCCCTCATCTTTAGTGGCTTACATACTGTTGCACCTTCGGGATCATCTGATCTAATCTTGGTTTAATATTAATGGAGAGAGCGCAGCGCAGATCATGCTGAGGATCAAGTTTATTTTTTGCCTCTCCCGGTGGTCCTTCTTTACATTAATTCTTGCTAGTATAGAAAATTTAGTTTTTCACTTTGGGACTGGGGGCCATCCGCGATTCATCATAAGGCCTTCGCGACAAAAGTTCGGGTCGCGACCCCGAGTTTGAAAACCTCTGGTATAAATGGTATTCTTGTCGCAATGTAAATAGCTCAAAGTGTAAGTTAGCTTCAAGTTAATGCAAATTGCCGGCCGTTGGTGTTCTTGCTTATCGTTCGTGACCTTCTGTAATCACTTATTTGTTATCTTTCTGTAGCTAAAATCATTGTGGGCAATGCCATGTACCACTATAACTATTGCTTACGTTAGCAAATATTTTCCTCAAGCTGGAACGTCGATCACTCTTATTTATCGATATGATTTGACTTTTGATTCATTCGTGATGTGGACGGTCTACCACCTCGGGGTTTACCATCGATTCATTCAAATGCCTCAGAAAATCATGTCACTTAGACACTAAAAAAAATCTCTGTTGTATGCACTTCAGATCGTTATAAACGCTTTAGTATCTCTTTTACCAAACACATAAGACATTATTGCATATCGTAATTCCATTCATAAATCCATGATATATCAACTCTATGAGGTTGTATAGAAACTGACAAGGATATATTAGACGCCAACTGAGCTGATAATGTATGAAGCATAAATTAAACAACTATCATAGACAGAAACTCATATCTAACTAGCAAGGTTGCCGGTTTCGATCTTTGTACTATAACAATGTCCATTATGATGTGTCTATATTTTAGTAAATTAATACTTCTACTTACGCTAATGATGGATAAGTACTATATGAATAATTACAGTCAATACAAAATAATACAACTTGAAATATATTTAAATGTGAGCATTTTTTCCATTAATATTTAATATACTTGGTATTATGTAGCGCAAATTTTGATTCGTTTGCAACAAGTTTGGCGAACCTTGAAATCCTGTTCAACAACGTTGCTCTAAAGCATCAAGCATCTCAGTGGAGCACTACTAGACTGCCAAATAACAAAGCGGTGCTCGCGAGCAGCAATTTGGAAACTCCCAGTATTTACGCTTGGAGTGGTTAAATTCGGTTCTGTAAATAGCACTCCGATTATTAGTAATAAGAAATCATATCCTCGTATCGAGTAGAAGGCAAAAGTGTTGAGGATACGGGTAGGTTGATTGTTGGACAACCTTTATTTTACCGAGATGATGAGCGGATTTTGATGGAGATAAAGTAACCCATGAAGATCATTTATCGCTTACTTATGATCGTATACTTTCAAAGCAAAGAGACCTAAAAGAAATTATTTTTGCATTAAAGTAACTATTAAATTGCGTGACTAAAAATAAAAAAGCAATTTTATCTTTAAATTGTGTTTGGTCCCCTTTATTTTGAAATAATACACATTTTTGCTGATGACAACAAGAATAAAAAGGGTTACGAGCACCTATGACGTAAGTAAAATAATCAAATAATATGGGTTCGCCATCTGAACACCAAAAAAAACCAGTGTGAGTGGAAACAAGGAAGGATAGAGAAGGAATGCAGAAAAAAGATCAAAGAGGAAAGAAACAAACAAACACGTACTCACTTGGTTTAAGGGTGGTTAAACCGCTCCAGAGGCTAACCAAACAAACGCATCATATACACACATAGGTTTAGGGGAAGTTACTCCTCGCCAGGGACCCTCCGTCATATAACAACACACTCACACAAATAGGTTTAGGGGATATTATTCCACGCAAGGGATATGATCACACACACACACACGAGATGAAGGATACACACACATAAATAGTTTGTTTCACTATTACCGGGAAGAATTTGTACCTAAAAACACTTTTCGACCTCCACGATGTCATCGTCAATAGTAATTCGTATGTTTCTGTTACTTTAACTCGCATCAATGTTTAATGGTGTTAAGGTGACAAACTCTTATTATTATGCCTTCTATGGACGAAGAGAACGCATATAGGGGAGGTCGTCTCCATCCGTCCGCATGTTTTAATTCGGGAATCGTTGGACGTATTTTGATGAAATTTGATATTGAGGGGTTTCACTAAGATTTGTCGACTAACTTCAATTTTGATTCGAATCGGACAATAATAATGACCACTTTACATATAAACCTACATGTATTTTAATAAGAACCTCGCCAACAGCTCGTTAAATACTCATCTGAGGGAAAAGTATTCAGAACAAAAATTGAATAAAATAATTAAATAGTACGCAATTTTTGTCAAATAATTTTTCCCGTAAAATGTAAGGTTTATGATAAATTTAAAGGCGAGGAAATTAACGTATTTACACAATTATATCAAATATTGTTTTCATCGTTTGCTATAAAGATTTATATTTAAATAAAAAACATTTGTCAAGCGTTGAAACATACGAAGGTAAATTTCGGTGGTATTTTATGAAAAATTTCACAATTCAAAACAGAAAATTATTTTGAGTATACCTCACTTGAGTTAATGTTTAATTTTTAAAGTAAAAGCCATTTACGAAAAAAAATTCCAAAATCGATCCGGGTTTGATCCCTGAGAATGATTTCCATTCTCAATAAGATAACATGGAGCAATCGATATTTCCACCTGCAAGATTATTTTCTTTTACTTATTAAAATTCACATATTTGACCTTCGATCTCCGGATTAGAACTGCATTAAAGAAAATGACAATGGTTTGTTATTCTTATCGTCATTTATCGCCTTAGAATCAAAATATCTCGAATTTAACGTTTTAACATCATATTTTGACAAAATTTAGCATTTTTAAGAAGTCGCCATGCCAACCGATTGCATTGTTGATCTCGAAATCCTATTACTCTCACATACATATGCTCCCGTTCCCTCCGGACCTCCATGGACCCTCCCGGCCCAATTCATAGGTATCAGAGATATCTCAGAATTAGTTTTTACTTTCTCCATATAAGTAGTGTAGAGAAAGTATTGTTTTCATGAAAAAATTCGAATTTGAGGTTTGAACGGAAATACACATTTTGAGGTCCCCTGAACACGTTTTGACAATTTTCGCGATGATAACTGTGTGACTGTTGGTCTGTCTGTGTGTGATAGGATTTTTACTTTCTCTATATGTGGTATAGGGGATAGTATTGTTAATATGAACATGAAAAAATGGGCAAAAGTTGAAATGGTTGTGTTACCATATGACACAATTTTATTGGCCGAACACGTCTGGCGTAGCCCGGGCATCGCTGGGTACTTTCAGCTAGTTCACAATAAAATTAAAGGGGGAGGCAAAAAATTTTAAAGATTAAAATAAATCCTCTTACTTCAGCTTTCACGCATGGAATCTTAATCCAAGATAATGATTTAACAATTACAAATAACGTTATAAACCATCGCATGAACATTTTTACTGGCAAAGGAGAATCGGGGTAGAAAATTATTCCTTTTCTCACGGTGAGTAACTTGTTGAGATATTGGTAGGTCTTCGTTAACACAAAACGTTGCACTCAGTTGTTATTTCTATTACGAGTTGTCGGTGCTTGCATACTGCAAGCGCTTAAAAAATCGCCATACACCAAGATCTTAACTCGTAACTAACGCTACAGCATTGGAACTACCCATTTAAATAAGATAATAGTTTTCATTTTCTGCGAAATTAAGACATCTATCCGGAATTATAAATTCTTTGGCAATCGGCTCGCGTTCATGTATTGAAATTTCAAGCTTCATGGTTCCAACCACCCTTTTTTAGCAATAACTGTAATCATCATTAAGACAATAGCCTATATGTTACACTAACAGTTTTGTAAAAATTAGGATATTTTGTGTGATAGGCGTCATTATCCGTGCCTTTTAGTACGTATCCGTATCAAAGAATAATTTAAAATTGTCACGTCATCATATGTATACGTCGTTGGTTGAAATTAAATAAATTATAATGCAGTATAAACACGAAATCAATGCTGTTATAGTATGGAAAATCAATTCTCATTGAAAGGCATTGGAGTCGCTGCTATGGTAGTTAATATTTTTCATTGTTGAAAACCTAAAAATGTCTCATAATTTTACGATTTAAATCTAATTTTTACACAAATTCAGCAAGAATTTTGATTTTGTCTTCAAGAAGAATAAATGTAATTCTTTTCTCCACAGTATTGTGCATATCCCGACTTTTTATCTTATTTTTTAATCATTTAAAAAAGCAATTTTATATAGCCCTGCACAGTTTTCAACGCTTTTCTTATGGATGTTTAAAATTGGACTTTGGGGTCAAAAACACCTCTTAAGTATAACTTTTTCTGGAATTTCAGATTTTTTCCAGGAGTTGTAACCAATGACCTATACTTATGCCAAATTTCAGCTCTGTAGTACTTTTAGAACTGCCATAGGTTTTATATGATATATATATATATATATATATATATATATATATATATATATATATATATATATATATATAACTATAATAAAAGCAACGAGAGGTTGAGAGGGATAGGAAGGGGCCAGTGAACACTTACCATACGGTTATAGACGTCCACAGCGATAGAGGAAGGCTTGTAATTAGAAGCTTTCGGGCTACACGCCCTTCTTCAGCGAGAGAACAACAGAAACGTTGCTTACTTTTAGTTTTCATATTATTAGAAAAATAAGTGCAGCAGAGAAAAGTTAAACTTCGAAAAGACTAAGCTCTTCTGTGCTTGCCTCTTTGCCAAGAATATCAAGCGTTTAGTCATATATTGTGCTGTCCCCAAAATGTCAACAGTTAAAATTAAGATATTAAAAACTTTAAAATTATGAAATTAAAAATGAAGGTGTGTACCAAATTAGACTAAAATATTTATTATAAAATAATTATATAACTTTTTATTAATGATGTAATGAAATTCAATGTTAATAAAAGAACTGGTGGTCATAAAAATGCGACGTTTGACACTACATTTTAATCACCAGATTTTCATATTCTGTTATACATCAATTTTATTATCTTAATTTATGAAATTTAATTTAAAACATGCATTTCATCCATGAAAATTCAAATCGCGGATTATGACTACGGGCCACTTAATATAGTCGTGCAAGACGTATGCGACTTGCAAGCTACGACTACAGTATGGCTGAATTAAGCTAAGAACCTGTTAGGTTTTGTATCGTGGCAATAATGTACGGGCAAAGTCAAGTATTTCTTAAAGAAAACTGAGAAATTATCCTCACATATAGTGTCCAAAGTGTGCAATTTAATCTTTGATTTGTCAGTAAAAAGAACCAAGCGCAAATTTCATCGAGTAAATTGTGAATAAAATGTTTTTCAAATAAGGATCGATTAGTAAAACATGGCATTTCTTCTTTGTATAGGCCCTGTCAAGCAGAGGAAGCTGATTTAAAATTTGGCTTTATGATGGTTGTTGATGAGTATTAGCCACCAATTGTGGAGAATAAAGTGAAAAATGACTCCATGATTCATAGACTTCAAGAAATGGTATAACTGGGCAGAAATATTTGACAAATAATGATAAATAAGTCGCCACAATCTTCTTTGGGAAAAGGGACGTTTTATCGTGCTATGAAATCCTATTACGTTACGAAGAAATTGGGAGAAAACTCTTCAGGGAAAAACGGAATAACTAAGAGGTTTTCGATTCATGCCACAAATGGCTGAGCTACTACATCAGGCAGGAATTTTTTAAATTTCGATGAATAAAACTTGAGAAACTGGTAAAAAAGGATGTTAACGCTCACGGGCACGAAGAAATTGCCATTCGCACTCTGGAGCATGATGGCAATATTTTTTATTTATTTTTGATTTAATATAAACAATATAAATAAGTACACAAATCAACAAATTATTGTAGGAAAAACATATCACTAAATAGATTAAGGGAAGAATAGAAAGAGGAGATAATGTTTTTTAAAGGTTGATTGAATACATCTGAGCTCGAAGGTAATGCGTTAAGGAGAGCAGGTAGGCGAAAGAAAAGTGAGCATTTGATTACGTTAAGCCTAAGTGTACAACGATTAAGGAGGTCGGAAAGACGAGTAGATCTGTTTGGGACGCGTAAGTTAAACAGCGAGAGAAGTACAAAACTCAATTTTAAAGTTCATTACGTAGTAAAGTAACGAAAGATCACTTTTTGCTCTAAGAACAGTAAGAGACTCGAGGGTAAGTGAAGACAACATCGTAATTTGAGGCGTTAAGGAGAGAAGGAATTCTGACTCTGACAATTTGAACAAAGAAATTAATTAACCTGTCAAGAAAGGATAGGAAGATGTTGACATGGCTCATATAAGAGTGTAGTAAGAAATAGTCGGTAGAACTAGGTGGGAAGGGCCGGGGGCTTTTTATATTGGTGAGTATAAAAATAAGTTTTATAAGTGATATTATCTTATTTTTCTTTTATTTATTTCAGGGAAAATTGAGCTTCGTGTCAACAATAATATTATAGATATTTGTGATAATCAACCGTCAATAAATTATAGTCGTTTAATTCGCAATTGAATATCAACGGATTTTTATGAAGAGATATGGTTAAGGTTTTAAACTTGAAAGGATTTCATTTTAGATCCCATATATCGCACCAACTGGATATTGTATCAAAATACATCTGAAATTTTTGAGAATCAGATGTAGAGCATATTCGTTTAAAAATTTTGCAATCGTCGACTTATAGAAGGGGGACTAGCCTTGGTAAATTTTTAATTAAAAGATTGAATATGTTGAGCCCAAGGACACTACCTTGGTGAACACCGGGAGTATCAGACGCCTAACGAGAAACATGTCCGGTAAGTACTACCCGTTGATTTTTTCAGACAGGAAGCTATAAATTAGGGCAAAAAAGTTTTTAAGTATACCAAATCGGCGACTAAATTTCAAAAGTAAAAGGCCATTGTTTCGGGAGTCGAAACTTTTGGAGAGTCAAGAAAAACGGTGTCGAGCTTGATTTTTCTCTAAAAGAGTTAACTACATGACTCTAAAAGACAGCAAGGTTAGAAAGGTAAGAGCGTCCAGGGAGGAAACCCTATTGATTAGAAGAGAAGTGCGGAGAAATGAAATAGTATACTATATTGAAAATAATTCTCTTGCAGGCCGATGAAATAACAGGGAGTAAAGATATTTGGTGGTTAGATGTAACGTCTGATTTGTTGCCAGATTTCAGTATTGGGTCTAGTTTAGCTTCTTTCCACTGACAGAGAAAAATACCAGTGGAGAAGCAACGGGTAAAGGTAAAAGATAGTGGAAGAGGGAGTGATTAGGTGCATTTTTGGAGAAAATCGAACTAATGCCATCACGACTGAAGCGGCGAGTTTGAGAAAGCTTCGAGAGGTATATTTAAAATTCCTTTTGTAAATTTTGAAGATTTACAAACGGGTTGAAGGGAAAGGGATTTATGACGGTTGATAGGACTTGTAGAAGGTGAGGAGGTAATAGTATCAGAGAATAAATTTATAAATAGATAAGCCGTAAGTAAACCGGAGGCATTGGCATCGTTATAAGTAATTTGGAGTGGGATTATGCTAAATTTGCATAGACTATTATTAAAGGACCAGAATTTTCTCGGGTTGAATAAGTTGGACGTTGAGAACTTGGACACGTAATCATTATAGTCACCCCTTAGAAGAGCCTTTGAGTGTCACTTCAGATCTGAGAATGTTTTCTTGGATGTGGGACCGGGGAAAGACTTCCAGAGGTTACAAGCATGGTTCTTATTTTTCAGACAGAGAATAGTGCCCTGTTTTTATACGACAGGTAATGATTTTGATTGAGATAGGTGACCAGAATTCAGATCACACATCACACAGCGCTCTTAAATACACACAGAATGTTTGATTGCCTCATCAGGAAACCCTTTAATGCACAATTACCGCAATAGTATTAAATCCGTATTTCTTTGGCTGTGAAAGAATTTCATTGGTAAATTTGACTATCAACACAAAAGAAGTAGGATCAACAAAGTAGTTAAAGCACATATACTTATTTGTCCCATTTAGTAATTAAGGATGGTAATGCCTGCAGCTCCAAGCATATTTATCTGGCATGTCACTTTGAGTGCGCGGTCAAAAAACATTTATGACGACATAAAAGGAGTTTATACGAATATTATTCCTGTGTTTATCCCAAATTCTTTGCTGTCAGTTTGATCCAAAGCAGTTTAATGCTGTTTACTATTTACTAGGGTAAATTTATCAAAGAAATAATTCGAGATTCGTGCTAAAATATGTTAATTTCAATTTTATTAGCAAATTTTTTTACAACATTGGAATGAGAAAATTTGTCCAAGCGTAATGGAATTAAGAAAACATAGAATACCATAATATTGAAGCGCAGAGGAATAAACCTTGCCTGCTAAGTGCGCTAAAATGAGGGTTGGTAGATTCAGAACATTATCTTCAGTTTACTGTGAGATCATATCGAAAATTTTGTAATAGAAAATGCTTCAAATAGAATATATTTCAATCTGAATATCATTTCGTTTAATGATAGCAATGGTAGTAATTTCTTTATGTATGAACAGTTGAGAAAACAATATTCGCACCACTAAGTTATATTCAACATCAGTGAAATAAATTCATAATTGATCCTGGGACGAATATCGTTCTTTATCCTTCCAAATTCTTCATCGTTAAGCTGTAAATAGAGATAAATTATCTGAGTTGATATACAACGACGGTGTTCGAGAATTTGGTCGGCGGGATGTTTTTATGTACATAATTCATAGGTTTGGAAGAGTTTTTCCAAGCCTCTGTGTGGGACATACATTTTGCTGAATACTTTTTAAGAGCCTTAAGTCACAAATTGAATTTTCTTTGGAGTGAAATTGAAGACTTTTTAGAAAGCATCTAAATCTTATTCAGTTTATTAAAAGTTTGGATAGCTAGATGTGTTATCTTAAAAATTCCAATTTTTGTGACAGGTGATGTAGAAGTTTTGGAAAGTACAGTTGATAGAGAATTTTACCAGGTCCATAGTAATATATACACGAATTAATTTTTCTCAAATAGTTTCAATTGAAACAATATAATCCCACGTACAATTCATACGGTAAGCCTAAATGTACAACGATTAAGGAGGCCGGAAAGACGAGTAGATCTGTTTGGGACGCGTAAGTTAAACAGCGAGAGAAGTACAAAACTCAATTTTAAAGTTCATTACGTAGTAAAGTAACGAAAGATCACTTTTTGCTCTAAGAACAGTAAGAGACTCGAGGGTAGGTGAAGACAACATCGTAATTTGAGGCGTTAAGGAGAGAAGGAATTCTGACTTTGACTATTTGAACAAAGAAATTAATCAACCTATCAAGAAAGGATAGGAAAATGTTGACATGGCCCATATAGGAGAGCAGTAAGGAATAGTCGGTAGAACTAGGTACGCAGGGCGTAGGGGCCAATTATATTGGTGAGTATAAAAAAAGTTGTAGAAGTGATATAATCTTATTTTTCTTTTATTAATTTCAGGGAAAATTGAGCTTCGTGTCAACAATAATATAATAGACAACGACGGTGTTCAGGAATTTGGTCGGCGGGATGTTTTTACGTATATAATTCATAGGTTTGGAAGAGTTTTTTAAGCCTCTGCGTGGGACATACATTTTGCTGAATACTTTTTAAGAGCCTTAATTTTCAAATTTAATTTTCTTTGGAGTGAAATTGAAGACTATTGAGAAAGCATCTATATCTCATTCAGTTTATTAAAAGTTTGGATAGCTAGATGTGTTATCTTAAAAATTCCAATTTTTGTGACAGGTGATGTAGAAGTTTTGGAAAGTACAGTTGATAGAAAATTTTACCAGGTCCATAGTAATACATACACGAATTAATTTTTCCCAAATTGTGTCAATTGAAACAATATAATCCCACATACAATTCATACTGGGAGAAATATAGACATCATTTCAGATAAAAAACCGGAGAGACATTTTTCATAAATCTATGATTGTAGAATAATATTACTTTTTGCTTTTGCAAACTTGTATGTATTATTTAATAGGTATACTAGGATTATTACTTTTATGAAAAAAATAAAAAAATGGTCAAAACGTTTATTTTGTTAAATTGTCCTCTGTGCACATGATTATGCGGCACATCCCTTTTGCGGCGTACGAATTATATAGATTTAACATAACATAATACAGATAGTTGGACCGGATGAATGAAATATAGGACCGGTTCTGAGATTAATGCTGGTATATGGGGTGAGAGAAGTTTTTTGGTCACCCAAATACCAGTCAGAGAGACGGGGGTTATTACAGTTAAAGTTTTGATGCAAAAGGAATTGAGCTACGCTCAGATTTTGCAATAAGTATGTTTTTAGAGCAGTGTGGCAGGCTTGTAGTCTCTTCTTTGTTCTAAATACAGATGGGAGAAAGAATAAAGGTGAAAATTAACACCTTTCTAGATGAAGAATTAACGTGCGCAGATGCAATTGGGGGAGGGAGAGAGAGAAACTTTCGAATAGAGTTGAATTTGGTAATGTCGAAAAAACATTGCAGTGTAAAGGCCCGCAAAAAATGTAAGCTTTGTGTATCTAACTACGATATGGTTCTTCAAAGCTTTCAATGAAATTTTTCTATTGAAGGTTTGGGCTGTGGTCGGGAGTTCAGTTCCATCCATAGTAATGTTCATTTTTTGTTAGTCTAATGTAAATGAGTGCAGTTTATTTGATAAGAATGAATAAATTCTAGCTGATATATTTCGGCTGTTACACAGAATATGCCGGAAAGGCAGACTTAAGAAGTTGTAGGAGGGAATCAGATGGGACATAGGATAAATAATATGCATTGAAAGGCATGGAACATTCGGAGGAGTTGTATATCGGGCCAATTGAATAGAGACATTTTTACCCTTCAGACCTGGAAGTTTTTAAAGAGATAACAACAGAGGAAATAAATATTCAATTTATTGTGAATATGCGAAGAGAAGCGGATCTAACGAGAAGTTTTCGATATGTGAAGAAGCTGTGAAAAGACAGATAATTAGGAAATGAAACGAGTCGACCGTAAATGAGACGCAGGAAGAGGGTATGATAAATGATAAGAATAGTGGTGTAAGGATTTTCTAAGAATAATGAAACGAGAAAAAGAGAAGAAAAATCAGTGCGAAAAAAAGACTCTCGATGCGAAAGAAGAAGAAAGGCTGTACGAGACTCAAGGAGAGGTTAGCTAAGCGAAAGCAAAAGGGGATGCGGAACACAGCGAGGGAAAAATATAAAAAAGTGCGGTCGGCAGTTGATGGGTGGAAGAGATAGCGGAAAACCGTCTGTGCTGGAGACAGAAGGAGAATATGTGTTGGAGATTAGGTGAGTGGAGTTGAAAGATTTGGCGAGGGAAAGAAAAGAGTGATATTAACCCTAAATAAGAGTAGTGAAGATGAGAGGGTAGTTAATGAGAGTGACAGTAAGATGCCTTCGTTTAACAAGTGCGGGGTTTCTCTGAAAGAGGTCGCGAGTTGGAGAGATTGCAGTGTGGAAGACACTAGGTGAAATAATGAGGGCATAAGGGGGGAAGAGGGAGAAATTAAGAGAGGGATGTTTAAGGAGAGAATTGGTGAGAGGAAGAGACAGGGAGGAGAAGAAGAGGTTAAGGATGAGGAGTGGAAGTAGGAGAGGGGGAGAGTTGAGTAGAAAGTGGGAAGTAGAGAGTGAAGAAAATAAAAAGATTGTATGCATAGTAAAGAGGACAGTGATGGGAGCGAGAATCGGGAGAGAGAGGGAGAATAGGAAGAGAGAGTGAGAATAAGAAGAGAGAGGGAGAATAGGGAGAGAGAGAGGGATAATAGGGAGAGAGAGGGAGAAAGGAAGGAGGGAGAATAGGAAGGGGAAGGGAGGGTGAGAGGGAGAGAAGATTAGTGGGGTCGTTAGGTCTTGAAATGGATGTATAAAACGTGAAGGTATCGATGGTGATTAGATGGAAAGTGGGTTCTAAGGGGAGAATAGATGCAAGGTATAATCACTTTAAGATGAAATTTACTCGTTGAGATGTGATTCTACGTTAATGGTTTAGCGTAGGCGACACCGCTTTAGATAGTTCGTAATGATGTTCCTGCGCAATAGCATATCATGTTTATCTGATTGTTTTCGAATATTTTGGACATCTTTAATAGAAAAATTTGTTGCCAGAATGTAATGGACGATATACAGAAAACACTTCTACAGCTACAATGACATAAATATAAGATTCCAAGTTATATGTTAATTTCTACTTTTTAGAATTGGCCTATCTCAATATCAGCTTTACAGAATTGGTTAGGTCAAAATAAATGTATTACATCATAATAAAAATAACAGACCACCAATTTTTGAGTAGCAGGTTAAAGAAGTTCCTATATCAATACCAGTAATTTCTTCTAACTGCAATTCAAAAGTACCAAAAGTTATCATTATTTTACCGATGACTTCTTTTATAATTTCGATTTTTCCTCGTGGTAGAACTAGCTCAGAAAATATAACATAACGGAAAATATTCAACACCATTCTGTTAATGGCTATAATAATCCAAGATGTTGACTAGCCAGAAATAAAAACAAAAAACAACAAAACAGTCTGTTAAGTAAAGAAGATTTATTTATTTTAATGATTAAATTAACAATAAGATAACTTGTGACTAGAAGCGTGTTTAGGTTAATTGGTTCTGGCCCCACAATATTAGAGGAATTCTTTCTTTCGCGAATTGCCGCTAACAAATTTATCAAATAAATTATGTCAGTCCCTGCATTTAATAACAGCCTTAAAACAAATCGTGAAAGTTACATATCCGTAATGGAGTTAACTTCATTGTAAGACTTGGCCCCATTCATCCACATACAGGTCTGTTGCCGTATTTAAAAGTCACCCTATCTCCTGACCTCTCTCATTCCCTTCGAGGAGTCTCCTTCCTCCTATTCACACCTCTCTTGTCTTTTGCTCCTTCTGAAGAACCTTTTATGCCCGATTATTATCATCTTCTTAAACAGAAGGTAATGCTTCCATACTACGTTCAGCAAACTGTCGAAATATCAATCTCAAAAGCAAAAGATTCTCCCTAAGTACTCAACGCCTCTTTGTTTTAAGCCTATCTTGAACGTTAAGTGGAAAGTGCAACGATTTTGAATTCCTCAGAGGCAATGGGTTTTTTTTGCTTCCTCTAAACGTAGGCACGATGCATCTAACTAAACTGGATGCTGTAACAGAATCACTGATAACGATTATAGACGTTTTATCTTATTTAGTATCTACCCATGGGAGAAACATAATTAATTCACATTTTTTTCCAAATAAATAATCCATAGGTGGACCTTTTGCAACTGATGAGATTTTTTAATGCTGTCTTTGATTGAAAGCTTCTAAACTCAAAAATTGCATTTTAAGCAAAACCAATGGATTACATAAAAATTGGATTAGATAACTACTACAGTCAAAATCGTTTGACATTTTGGAGTAAGAAGAGACTCAGAAATGTCCTAACTGGGTTTACTGCCTCTCAAAAATGATGAGTAAGCATGAGTAACGTATTTGGCTAGTAATTAAAATATGCTAAATTAATATATTAGAATACATTTTATTGTATGTAAAATTTATTTTGTTATGATTTTGACTGAAATTATCATTCAAAATGTGTTTATTGAGTAACATTTCATTTTGTAAAAACATCAAATTAACAAAACCGTAAGGCACGATTTCAAAAAATCCTTATATAATAATTCTCAAGTGTCCGTCTGTCTGTCTGCCCCGGTACTTTTTGACATTTCCAAATGGAATTAAGAGCTAAAACTTTCACAATCGTTAAACCCTCATGAGGTGGTCTCTAGGAAAATCAAACGTCCCTGAAAAAGTCCCGGATTCGACTCCGGGAGACAATTATATTTTCCCATAAGTTTACACGAGATTTTCGATTTTTCAAGGTGCAAGGTTTATTTCCTTCATTCATTTAAATATGTAAATATAAACCGAATTTCTTCATTTTTATTTTATTGGACGTATAAAACTATATAGTATCATATTCTTGCAATGTTTGGATGTTACACGGAAGAATTTGTCAGAAAAACTCATTTATTTTTGAAAGTTTATGACTTTTTCGTACTATTTCTGGGTGTTGCCAAGGCGAACCTCATTGTTGCCTCCGATAAATTAGCGTCTATTAAGCCTTCAAATAGACAAAAGAATTGTGTTATTTGCTTTGCGTAATGTCAAACTTAATAGATTGCATCGTTAATAGTTGAAGAATATAATTATTCAGTAAACATGCGGAGAGGAAGAATAACGTAGCCAAATAGTGGTAAATCAAGTCGTATATTGATGCCAGAACGTAATAAATTTCAAGCGCTTCATTTTCTGTGAGAATTAAATGATTGTCAGGAAATTATTAATTAACCAAACAATTACATTTACTATATATATATATATATATATATATATATATATATATATATATATATATATGTGTGTGTGTGTGTGTGTGTGTGTGTGTGTGTATAAGTTTTTACACATGCATACACACACCTCAGAAGTTATATTTTAATCACACTACAAAGCCCCGTTGATGTTCAACGGGTAATTCCGCTCGTGAGCAATAAAAACCAAAATTAATGATAATAATAAAAATGTCTCTCCGTAAGCTTACATCTAAATTTTAAAATGCGAAAGAAAAATATATTATATTAGTTCCCGTTTATGACAATGGATAGAAAGAAACCCCCCTAAAGTTTAATATGATATTTAAAGTAGACGACGGCATCCAATACACAGAGTGACTTTTTCAAAATCAATGTCGGTCGGAGTATCGTTTAATGATTATTCTGGAACCTAATTTTAGCGACGGATCAATCAATAATAAATATGGGCTGTTCATTCGCCGATCAATGAAAGAAAATTGAGTTGACTTAGTCTAATGAAGCTATAATGCGTTAAATAGTCATCGATACTACAATTTTTCATTGTGAAAGACGAGAAAAATTCTTTCGAATTTAAAACTAATTTTGTCTATTTAAAACGAATATTTTCTCAAAATCTTATTTCTCACAAAATTCAGGATTCATTCAGAGTATGAAATTAAAATGTGCAAAGTAAACCCTGCCTGGAATCGAACCTACACTCTTCTCGTGTACGATAGATTTTGTCAAATCTGAAAAGCGTCGTGATGATTATCTGGTAATTTTTTCGAAATCGAGCTGTCTTTTCGTCAGTTATTCACTTTATTTACAAAATCTAAAACATTAAATGAGACTGGATTGCTATATTTTTAAATAGCTCACACGTACAAAATTTGGAAATCTTTCAGTGTCTTCTATTAAATCACAAATTCAATGAACAAAAGCCTTGAAATCTGCTCGTTTTCAGTTTATAAGATAAACCCATTACGGATGTTGATTTCTACGATATCGACTAGGACTCCATAAAATAATGTTGACTGCTGTTAGAGATGATACGTCTATTACATTCGGTAGCTAGTTATGATGTGATCCAAAACCTCGACTCGCACGTGTGCTACATCCCGAGTTATAATGACTCGGGAATCTGACAGGTGCTAGACTGGACTCAGCCAATGTGAACGCATCCTTATGAAGACGGAGAATTTTTGTTACCTATGTAATTTTTTGATGCAAGCCATAACTTCTTATTGACTGTTGCTTTTTTATTTGTTTTTGTACCACGTCTCTTTAACGTTTTCCTGGCGTCCTGAAAATGGGCTCCCGCCAATCCAATATTTTTCTATTTTTCCTATGCATGGCTGTATATGATTTTTATAATAACTATTACCAGGAATAAGTATCAAATTGAGTTAAAAAATATAACTTCAGCATGCCACTTATCATTTTGAACTCCTACCAATTTTATACTCTAGTCCGAGCATATTAGATTCGTTTACCTAATGAAAGACTCGTATATTTTTATGGAGTTATGTAGAGGTTAACAATAGTACTTCGTCACAATTTACTATTCTAATGCAGTCTTCTTTGCAATTGAATCTGTTATGCTTCTTTTCAGAAGAAGTCAAACATTTCTTGTTCTTAGCCGCTAACTCATTCATTAGTGAAATGGAAGATGATGAATCTATTAAAGGAAAAACTATTTCCTTTGTTAAAATTTAAAATACTAATCCCGTAAATGTGAGAGGAGCGTAAAAATAAGGTTTCAATAATAACTTGCATAAAAATAAGCCACTAAATATTGAATAGCTCATCGAAAGTTTGACATATTCTACTAAAGATGTAACATTAATACAGGTATTCAGATTGAAATTGATGGTAAACCTTTAATTCCAATTGGAAAATCTTCTAAGTTTTTAAGCAACAAGTTTACCTTTTAGAAAAACATGATTTGTATAAATTTTTACATATTGAGAATTGAGTTGAACGAGATCTAAAAGTAAGGTGTTTTGAAGAACGATCAAAATGTTGTATATTAATTATGCATATATTTTATGCTTCAATAAGTAAGTATGGAATTGCGTCAATGCTTATTAATTTTAATTCCAGCTATAATATGACATAATTAAATGAAACCATCCGCAAACCGCCACATTATTATACTATTCTTACCTAAACAACAAATTAATGTTTTTCTGTTTGTTTTCTAATAACTAAGAGTGGAAATAAATGCTTAATGACGTTAAAAAGGCAGGCGGAAAAATATTTATGCGATAAGATTTAAAAAGCCGTGAAAAATTATCCAATTAACACTGCGCAAAATAATAACAATGTGCTTATCCAATCATCATAAAATTAGTAATTGAGTTTTTAAATACTTTGCATTTATATAAAAGATAATTTATTGAAGAAAAAGAGCTTCAATGATCCTAATAAAATCGGGAATTCAAAGTACTGTATAACTAGAGAAAATCAGGATATGTCATCACAATAAGTCGGCTATTGCTCCATTTTCTTTAATCCTTAACGGAAGAATACCAAAGCACTCAAAGTAAATGGGAGGGAGATAATGAAAAGAACAAGCGAAACAGATGGGAAAAGAAAGAATGAAGAGAGAGACTTTTTATCCCCTCCACTTGCACCCTTTCTTTCTCCTCCTCCTCCCTTAAATTCCCCTTTCATATTCCCACCCCACTGAGCTGTTCATGCCTCCTTCCCTCTCCTCAATTTTCGCTATTCCCCTCTACCTCCTGCTCTCGATTCCTTCTGTCACTCTTTCCGCCTCCTCAACCATCTTGTCTTCCCATTCTCCCACTCTTCCTTTTTTCTCTGTGTTTGCTTTCTCGCTCTCCTGTCCCTTCCTTCCCCATTTTAAATTTCCCTCCGACGACTCTCCAAGCCTACTTTTCCTTCATTTTTCATTCTTATACTTTCTCCTTTTCTCTCTATCCCTCATCACTTTATCACCTCTTCTTCTCTCTCTGGCCTTTATCTCAATTTCCCCCTCTTCTCCCTCTGGCTACCCGGCTTTTTCTATTCCTACTTCTACTCCAGCTACTACTTCTACTCTTCCTCTTTTTCCTCTCGCGGTTTCTTCTATTCCATTCCCTTCTCCGCCACCTCTCCCATGCCTCCCTCTCACTTTCCACCCTCTCACATGCCTCCCTCCCCGATGCCTCCCTCTCACATGCCTCCCTCTCTCATTCCTCCCGCTCCCATGTCTCCCTCTCCCATGCCTCCCCCTCCCATGCCTCACTCCTCATGCCTCACACTCCCATGCATCCCTCTCCAATGCCTCCCTCCTCCATGCCTCCCTCTCCCATGCCTCCCTCTCCCATGCCTCCATCTCCCATTCCTCCCTCTTCCATGCCTCCTTCTCCCATGCCTCCCTCTCCCATTCCTTCCTCTCCCATTCCTCTCCCTTCCATGCCTCCCTCTCCCATGCCTCCCTCTCCCATGCCTCCCTCTCCCATGCCTCCCTCTCCCATGCCTCCCTCTCCCATGCTTCCCTCTCCCATTCCTCCCTCCCTCTTTCTTCTCCCCGTCAACCCCACGCACATTTTCCTCTCCGCCATTCTTACCCCACCCCAATTTGTCACCGAGTTCCTCTTTTTCATTTCCTCCCTGCTTTGTCGTCTCCTTTTCGCCTCTTTCTCTTTCCTTCCATCTAATCGATCATTCTCCTCCCGCCCACCGTCCCATTTTTCCCTCTCCGCTCTACTTTCTCTCTTCTTTGTGTGCCAAGGTGCAAACTAAGCTATTGTACTTAACATTTCCACATGAATGGGACCGCTCAGTTTTCCTCAAACTCCCATTCTCTGGCTATGGAGCGTCTTCCTTGGTTCTTCACTCCGACTTCTGCTCCGTTTAATCTTGCTTTTATTCCCTCTGTGTGTTTTGTGAAATTCAGCCGTGGTTCATTGCTGCGGACGCGTTTGCAGTTAATTTCGAAGAACAAAGACCGTAGTCTCATAGTTTTTTGTCGGAATAAGGTGTGCTCTTTGTCTCCCCCCTCCCCTTTGGACGCTCTGCGTGTGATTGCGAATGATAGGCGTGCTCTCCGCCACGCGGAAACATCCCCGATGACCCAATTCCGCCAATAATCATCTTCTGATCCTATTAGTGCGAATGTGATATGAAACGACGGATTTACGGATGCGACCTGTTTTACGCAACAATCCTTTATTTTTCTGGAAAACGAAACGGAACATTTCTATACGAACCGAAGGTATTGGCAGATATGCCGGAGGAAATTCAATAAATAAAATGGAACATTTTTGGGGCGTGCAGAAAACGCTATGAATAGAAATAAAAAATTCTAAATACACAAGTTCATTTATAAAATAGCTGACAGACGTCGATTGATGGGCGGCAGTGTTTGTCAAGAAATAAAGCAATATCGGTTTTGGAAATGAAAGACGTTGTCAATTATAATATTCCTCTCAAGTTCAACTAAAGCACATAAAATGGATAGTACTCTAAACAAAAAATGTATGAAAAATAATTCTTAGGGAGAGGTAAAGAAAATATGAAATTAGACTTGCCATATAAAAGGTAACTCGTTGTTTTTAATGGGTTAAATCAGTGCTCCTCAAAGTGATCGCGATATTTAGGGCTTTAGAATAAAGAGAAATCTTAGGGGCAAACACAGTATTATGGTGAATGTACGGAAGTATGTACAAGAATTTGACTACCTTCATTTTTATTTACATTGTATTTATAAATTGGCTGAGGATCATAATGTTGAATAACACCATTTGCAGCAAATATTCTGTGGTGAAGACGAGACTGACAATGTAAAAGTTACCAACCACTGACTGAAATGCTTGAATTTTTGCTAATCAGCTTATTTGCTCGCCCGATGGTTCCACGGATATATTTTACTGAAAATATGCAACCGGTGAAATTAGTCTGATGAATGTAACAACTAAACGTAGCGGTAGCTGGTAATTACAAATTATAAAAAACGATTATTTGATTCAATTCCAGATTATACAGAGTAGGCTAATGCCGGCACTGGGCTTCCCTCCTCCTTTGTGAGTGTTTATGTCTTTGTTGTGAAATGAGTTTTTGCTATAATAATCCAAGAGGTTGATTAGCCAGAAATACAAACCAACAACAGTAACAACAAGATTATACGTATAGCCGTCTATATGTCCAATACTAAAGATCACGTAATTTTACAGAAAATCCACTCATTTTGAGGAACTGTTCGTGGAGTAAACTAGCTACAGAGAGATAAAACCTAAATGATTCCCGAGAGTGATAAAGTTCCTAAAGTGCATTCGTAGTACTTCATTAACTTAACATGCGCTAAATCAACAAAAATGTAATTAAATTATACTGTCATATAATGTTGATCTTTTGTTTCTTCCTCAGTATATTACATTTTCACAAACTACACGTCTTATTTACCTAGTAAAAGCTTAAAATGTGGCCTCGGATCTCATTTTATTAATTATGTTTTAGATTTATAACAAGTTCAAGAGATATTGAGGAACAAGGATATCTTCTTAAAAAATAACATCAGTTCAATTCAAATGCCACCAATGCAATCAATAAAAAATATATTATCGCTACTTTTGGTTCAGGTGCTATTTCAAAATTAAGTACGATTATATTATATCGTTTGACTCAATAGTTACATACTGAAATTATTAAAATTTAAATTACAAATTTTTCATACACGACTTTCCGTCAAATAATTTTAAAAATTTCATAAATCTAGCATATTGCAATTATTATTGGTTTTTCCAAGGTCAAACATGCCCCCGTGGAAGATTTAACAAGTTAGGAAAGAATTGGAGAGCAATTAGCATATGGCGCTTTTTTCGATAATTTAATAAAAGACGTGTTTTTGCTTTTAAAATAATTCATTCATCAACGATTTAGATTAGCCTTAAACTTAAGTCTAGGGACTTATACCGAAATTCATTAATTAAACTTTGTGTATCGTATGAATGAATTTTTCCGAAAATTGCATCAATCGTGGTATTGAGATCAGTAGTTGCTTCGCTAGGAGATAATAAATCCAATCCAAATTTGGTTTTATAGAATTCCTTCAAGTTTTTACCTTCAGTTTCAAGATGCTTACTCCAATCTTCAGCAACAATAACATTATGTTCATCGGAAATATTCTCAGTCTGTCCAAAAATGCTAATACATTTACAGCGGAAGTTCCAGGCCTTGACTAAAATGTAACGAAAAACATTAATTTTGATTGAGGATGTAATTTCTATATTATGTGCATTCATAATAATATAATCGTATTTTAATTAAAAGAATGAATAAATACATCATCTGATTCACTATTATCATAAGCATATATAATTTGCTTTGTTTTTGTTTGGTTGCATAACAACGAAAATCTTGTTTTGAAAACGGTATATGATCTGAATTTCAGATATTGTTTTTTGATTTGGGAAACTTAAAAAAGGTAAATAATAAGTTGCTATTTACTGAGATTGTTCTTCAACATTTAATTTATAGAATAGATGTGGTGCCAAATTCTGAGCTTATGCAGCTGTAATATCTATTTTTTATTATACCGAAGGAAAAGGTAAAGTGATGTTACGAAGTTCTAGAAATTCATTTTTCAAAATAGTTGATTGATCGTCGATACTAAAATAATATATCATTCTTTTTTGACAAAGAATATATGTGGATGTAAATTCGTTTATCTCGTTATATTTAGCTAAATGAAATTGAAACCTTTCCAAAACGGAAATTTTATTTTCCTATTCAATGCAATTTTTGTTGAAAAATGTCATAGTTTAGGTCCAATTTACTATAGTTCATTCTTTTCGAGTTATTATCAATAGATCTTTTTACCAACTATTTTATCTCCAGCTTCCGGATAATTTACAAACTTAGTTAGGTCCTTATATTTTAACCATACTTTCTACACATCAGAAATCATCTTGCTAGAACGAATACTTTTAGAGTAATCAGCAATTGATCATTTTATCCACCATTTAGTCCTTAGTTATTAATTCTGAATCCATCAAATATTTATCATGTGTACCTCTAATGTTTAGCTATATACACTGGCATTTTTTATTATTTGTCTTGCGTTATTTTTGAGTTATTTTGTACATGGACAGACAGAGAGACGGACGGATGAACCGAATGCATAAACGTTTTTTAGAAAAAAGGAGCTAAATGATCCCCTCATTAACAATAAATTAAAAATGTGATGAAAGGCTAGAGCATAATTATGCAGTTTTCTTTATGATAGAATCGTAATCAATTACTTTTCGAAAGAGTGAAGCAATACAGAGATATAGTATGTCTGACATGTGTAGCATCAATTGTTTTGACGTTTTGCCAGAATATTTTTAAGAATTGAAAGGAACTAATCATAGTATAAACCTAACCTATAAGTGCAAAGTATTAATAGTAATTTACTCTAAATAACGATTAAAAGGAATTAATTTCATAAAACAAATATTTTTACTTTCTTTATACGTAGTAAAGGTACAGTATTGTTTTCATGAAAAAATCGATTTCAAGATTTCAACGGAAATACACGTTTTGAGGTCTCTTGAACACGTTTTGACCATTTTCTCGACGATCTCTGCGTGTGTATGTGATAGTTTTTTGTGGGTTATCTAACTCAAAAATCAAGTCAACGCGAAATTTTATGTTTGACATTTCTGTTAAAGGCAAAATAATTGATTAGTTTTAATAAAAATTGGTCAACCGGAAGTGGGTGTTTACTCTTGTCACATCAGTTTTTTTATATTTGCTTTAATATTTGATTAATGTAAAAACTTAATGGAATAAAAGTTGTAGAAAATGTAATTTTCTACAACCTGTGTTTGAAACTTTTTCCCCTATAATGTATTGTTTAAGAGATATCATAAAATCTAATTGTTTAACTCCCACAACCACACGACGTACCGGTGACTATTGTAAACATTTTACCCTTAGTTACGTCATAGTAACCCTCCTTTTTATTACCTTCATTGTTGGAGCTTCCTGGTTATATCCAGTATCAGAAGGATATGATTTGAGTTTATTTCAGTTCTTTGTCTTTAAATTTTTCTCGCAGTTCCTTAAAATAGTAATTGTCGTTTAACTTATTTGGAATTTTTAGAAATATTACAGATATGGTAAAAGTCATATAGTGGCCATATTAGATTTTTTTGTAATACTGCAATGTCATCTTTACCCATTGCGAGCCGTTCATTCACTGTTGGCCCTGGGTCTTCGTACCAGCTCATTATTAGTACACTGAGCCAGTGGCCCATCAATTCTATAAAGCCTAACAATTAAAATGAAACAGCAAATATTTTAAAGTACTTCTTTTCCTATTAAGATACATTGTTTTTTAATCTTAATTAAATTTATTTGAAATTTACGAGAAATTTATCATTTGCTTTATGTGATTTTTTTTTGTTACTTTATGCATAATTATTAATGACATTATACCAGTTATTCAGTCGTCATGCACTTTTTTCACCAAAATCGTTAAATTTGATAGTATACTTTTAACTCGCCGTACACACGCTCCTATATGTGAACTGATCTCATGGACCACTTATATAGGCATTTAAATTCTCGCGTCCATCGTTATCCAACATTTTAAACGTTGCGGCAATGTTTTATTTACTTCCAAAGAGTACAGGTTCTAAAATGGGACCGAACATTGAAAGTTATCATATTTACATTTGTTATAATTGAGATACAAACTTGGCGTTTCGATACATACTCGGCAAAAAGAATTTTGTTATATATTGACGCTGCCAAATCACAATTCCTTACCGAATTTATATATTTCTGGACGTTCCCATATAATAAATATTTGCTATTTAATTCGCAGTTATTTTTCAGTTATAATTGGGTAAGGGGTGTGGTCTGAGTCAAGGGCGGGGAAAGGAGCGGAGTAAAAGGGAAAAAAGGTAGCGGAGTGGGGGTAGCGAGGCTGATGGACGAGATTAGGCACAGAATGCCCCCGCATGAAAACCATATCCCTCCCCTCATCTCGCAACATCCATCCCCAAAGGGAGGCGAAACGAAGGGAGGGACGGGGAGGCGGTCGAGGGGATGAGAGAGAGGCGGACGAGGCTCTCAGAAAAATTCTCTCTGGCCAACCCTTGTGCTTCATCCTCCTCGCATGACGTCATAGGATTCAGCCGGTGCATCGATTATACTTGAACGACTGTCAAGTTTACGAAACGATCGCATGGCGTGAGATTTAGAGTGAACGCCGCCTCAGAATAAATGTCTCCAAAAATAAAATAGTTTTTCCTGGTATTATTGGGAAACTTATAGTATAGTGATTTTCCTAAATAGTTTCGAGAAAGTTGCGGAAAAAATAGGTTAACAACGTTAGTAATCGAGTTGAATAAATAATGCGGAGAGAGAATACTATTTCATTGGAAACAATGGCAGGTATTTGGCATGCAGTAATTATACAGTACAAGAAAGTGCGTACACTTGAACTAATGGTCTATTCGTTGGATCTCCGTCACCATTTAACACTTGAAATTAATTAAAGATTAATTTATTAACAAAAATGTTTCTTGTGATAATAAATTAAAAACAAATAAAAATAAAAAGTTCAGTAACAAAGAATGTACATAATACATTCTGGTAAAAATACTGAATGACAAAAGTTGTTTCCTTAAGAAAATGTGCCACAAGTTTCAATGAGAGTGATTCATTGACTCCTAATTACAAATTTTGCTTCATGCTCCGGGATTATGTTTAAATGTCAAAATGAATTCAAGGCGAGCAACACTCCAGAGATATTTTTTTCTATGGACAAATTTTTTTCAACATGTCATTTCATATTTAGTAAACGATAACGATGTTTTATTATGTTTATATTATTGTCATTTAAATTTTTGTTGATGTTAACCACAAGACTAAATTATAAAATAAATTTGTACAGATAATTGGATACGAGTAGAATGATTAAACAATAAGATGCAATAATAAAAACGAGAGAAAATATGGAGCGATACGGGAAGAAGGAAAGTTGACGAAAAAAAAGGTTTTCTGCAAAGTGCTCGAAAGGAGAGAGAGGGAGAGGGAGGGGGACAAGGAGAGGGAGAGGGACAAGGAGAGAAAGAGAGAGAGGGAGAGGGAGGGAGAGGGGAGAGAGAGAATAGAGGTAGTATAGGTATTAATGGAAGTGCCATAAGAAAGGGGATGCTACGGGAGACGGAGCGCTGAGCAGCAGGGAGAGAGAGAGAGAGAGGCGCGGAAGGGAAAGGGGTAAATAGGGTACGTCTACACATTATCGAGTAAAGCAAGTTAAGGCCGGCGTATGAATATACGTCCGTGGGACGTTAATGCGATGCAAGAAATTACCAGTGGGGAGTGGGCGTATGGCGAGAATCAAAAGATGTTCTTTAAAATTAAAAGAGAAAAATGGTCTTGCATGTTATTTTTGGTATATAAAATTTAAACGAAAAAATATCTTTTCCGCCATCGTAAAAGCAAATTACAGAGTAATAAGAAGACCGAGTAGCGGAAAAATAATATGGTACCAAGAAAAGAGGAACGGGGCAGGGGTGGGAAGAGGGAGCTCGAGTCGAAGGGGTAAATAAGAGAGGAGTGAGGAAGGTAGGGGAGGTCAGCGAGAGAGGTCGGCTGAGGAGGTGCGGAGAGAGGTCGTCAGAAGAGGTGAGTTGGCAGGAGCCATGAGGAGGAAATGGAAAGAGATCCGCGGCCCACGAAGAAAGCAGAAGGAAGGGCGGAGGCGGGAGGGGAGAGAAAGCGAATACGCGTCGGGTGGGTTGGGAACAATGGGCAAAGGATGGGTTGGGAGGAGGAGGAGGGAAAGTGGAAAGAGAAGCGAGGAGAGGAAGAGGAAGGAACGGGGAGGTGAAGGGAGGAACAAGAGACGGAAGAGGGAGGAACAAGGGAGAGGGGAGTTTGGAGGAGGTCGGTCTTAGCCAGCGAAGAAGCGAGGGAAATAGGAGAAGAGCAGGCGCTAATTGTTAAAGTGAGGCGAAGTGTAGTGGAGGGAGAAGCAGATAATAGAGGAATGTGCGGTTAAGATCGCAGCGACGAGGCAGGAAGAAAAGGAGGAAAGAGGGTAAAAGGGTGCAGATGCGTCGAGGAAAGGGGTGCACGCGAAAGGTGGCGCTCCGAAGAGGAAGATAGGACGGGTTTGCGTAGTCGAGTGTGGAGAGAGGAGAGAGATAGCAGAGAATGATGTGCTAAAGGAGGCGATAGGGCAGAAGGATGTATTCGGTGGTTATGAGTGTAGCTATTAGAGAGAGGGGTGACTAGCATGTGTTGGGTGGTTAACGACACAATGAAGTTGAATCTAGGAGAAATGGATGTGAGGCCTTGTGAGGGCGGAGGGAGGAGGGAGATAAGAACGGATGCGTTGGTAAGAGCTAGGGGAAATGGGAGAAAGAAATACGAGAGGAAGAGAGAAAGAGGGAGAGAAAAGATGGCTGGAAAAGGTTAGTGGATGAAACCGAGGAAGACAAAGGTTGCGAAGGACTAAAAGTTAGGAGATAGCGGGCTAGAAAAGAGAGAATTTCTGCTAGGCTGAGGGTTTAGGTGTGAAAGGTTAATATTTAAGGCTCAAGGTTGGCAATAAAGAGTTGAAAGTTGAAGAGGGTTATAGGAGCACACTACGTGTCGAGTGTTATTGAATGGCCGAGATAGAATACGGCGTAGGAGAATGCGATAGGCGTTGCGGCGACAAGCACCAGATGGGAGTGAAAGGGCAGTCGTGCGAGCGTGAAAAAGATGGTTGCGCATAATAGCATAAGGAAAAAACTCGGCCGAAACTATAAGGACCGCGGTTAAGAGAGAAGAGGGCGGGAAGGAGTTTAAAGAGGACGCTGTGAAAGGTGTTGAGAGAAGGAAGATAGATTTGTAAGGGTTTGGAGGTAAAAGGCGTAGCGATAAGAAAGATGGAAAGACGCGGTCGGTGGCAAGCCGAAAGCTGAGTTTGGAGAAGGGGATAATTGGGCGCGAAAGGGCAGCGAAGTAGGATATGGGTGGAGGGCAGCAGGAGAGGAAAATAGCCATCGGTTAATGAGGCAAAGATTGAGACGTTAGAGGGTTTTTGGCGATGGATAAGCTAGGTGTAAGGAGTTTGGTGGCTGCCCGCTTTGTGGCAATGGTCGTCTTGAGAGAATTTCATTTGTAAAAGGAGTTTGTAGGTGATATTGTCTTGGGTGGTCAACGGTGAGTAGATAGTTTTAACGGAAGAATTGAATGGGTAAGGCGCAAGTTGGGGGAAATAATGAGAAAGGAAGGGAGGGGAAAGAGGGGGAGATGAGGAGGAAGGTGGAGAGGCAGGGAGAAGGGTCGAAGCAGGGAAGAGTAAGATATGTAGTGAGGAAAGAGAGAAAGAAGAGGGAGAGAAAGAAAGAATTAAAAGGAATTGGCCGAGGGGAGAGGAGGATGAAGCGAAGGAGGAAAGAGTAGGAGAGAGAAGTTTACGAGTAGGGGAAGGAGGGGGAGAAGAGGTATAAGGAGGAAGGGAAGAAAGAGAGTAAATGAGGATGAGATTGCAGAGAAGAGAGAGTTAGTAGTAAAGAAAGAGAAAGAGAAGGCATGGAAAAGGAAAGTGAGAATGAGGGGGAGAATGTCAGAAGAAAATGCAGAAAAGGAAGAAAGATTGAAAGATAATTCGCGGTAAAATAAGAAAGAGTAAGTATATAGCATAGAGAAGAAGTAACGAAGTGAAAAGAAAACTGTGTAGAAGAGAGGAAAAAGATAAAACAGAAGATGGGGAGGATAGGTTAGGAGCAATATGAAGAAGTAGAGATAGAGAAAATAGGAAAACGAAGGGTAAAAATGATAAGGGAAAGGATAGACGAGAATAAGAATGGAAGGAAGGAGAGCGTCGGTAGGAGATACGATAGGTATAAAGAAGATGGAGGCGGAGAACGGAGGGCGAGAGAGTCAGTGAGGGAGGGAGGAATTGGTAAAGGTGGGAAAGGGAGGAGAGAGAAGATAGAGAGGGTGGAGAGAGGAAAGAGAAGAGGAAGACGGCGATGGAGCATTGTGCCTTTTAGTTGCCTCGCTTTAGCAGTCGTGACACTCGGCTATCGATCCGTGGAGACTCCTTTGGGAAGAACAGCTTCCCTCCTCCCTACATCCATCCTTTAGTTTAACTTATGACATTCCTTTCTCCATCCCTTGATCCGCTCTTGGCTTAGGGTTTTTCCGGGCATAAGCAAAGCCCCTTGGGAATCATCCTTGTACGCAGTCCCGCCATTTTCATGTAACTCTTAATCCGTCCTCTTTTCCTCCTACCGATCTTTGTCCGTCTTGCTCCTTCGAACTCCGCATGAGTTCCTCTCCTTTTCTCTCTCCCTCTCTTTCCCTCCCTGAGGCCTTTTTCGGAGAATATCCATCGAAAGACTAAATTTTAAAATTTCCCCTCCGTGATACCGAAGAATTACATTGTTCGAAAACAATCTTATGAAAGCGACGCATTTTCGCCCTTTGTTTGGTCCCTGTTATTTTAAAAAGGAAATTAGGCGTCAAAACAGCGCGTTTTGTTGAATTCTTGTATTCGGTGGGAACTGCCTCTAAAGAGGTGCGTGGAATCTAAAAATGTGCGCAAAACCAAATATCGTCGAGTTTGAATATCGCTACAAAAGATTGAAACTGCCGCGGCCATAAAAATGAAGACCGCGGGTTTTATAGTCAGCGTAAATGTTTCTTACTTCAAAATATCGTCGAGTTTGAATATAACAACAAAAGATTGAAACTGCCGCGGCCATAAAAAAGTCCGTGCGTTTCCTAGTCAGCGTTAATGTTCTTTACTTCAAAATATCGTTGAGTTTGAATATAACAACAAAAGATTGAAACTGCCGCGGCCATAAAAAAGGCCGAGAGTTTTCTAGTCAGCGTTAATGTCCCTTACTTCAAAATATCCTCGAGTTTGAATATAACAAATGATTGAAACTGCCGCGGCCATAAAAAAGCCGCGGGTTTCCCAGTCAGTGTTAATGTTCCTTACTTCAAAATACCGTCGAGTTTGAATATAACTGCAAATGACTGAAACTGCCGCGGCCATCAAAAAATACCGCTGGTTTTATAATCAACGTAAATGTTCCTTGGGTCAAACAAAACATCGTCGAGTTCGAATATAACAAAAAATGATCGAAACTTCCGCGGCCATATAAAATGCCGTTGGTTTTCTAGTCAGAGTAAATGTTCCTTACTTCAAACTCAACGATTCAATTGCACTGCGTTCCATGTTGCCAATTTCAGAAGAAAATTAAATTTGGTAGGCAAACCTTGATAAAAATCCGTTTCGTCCACAGTTACGTCGTATTTAATCATACGGGTGGATGAACGTACAGATGGGCAAAGCTAATAAGCGCTGCTGCTAATGCTATGGAAAAACAAATTCATACACTTTTATAATATGCATATATATTGAATGCTCTTACTTATGCTACCCAATTTATGAAAATGGCACCCTAATCAATAAAAACTTTCCCACTGATAAAATTCATTTCCAGGTTTTTGTCTTTTATTTATTATATTTATAAGCACACACAAAAATAAGAATGTTAACCAATAACTGATGGAAAACTCGTTGCAATGATTACAGAAATATGACTACCAACCTATGTGGTTAATATTGATATAAGTTATTAAATATTATTGAATAAGCAAATTACAAATCTCCCGTTAAATATGACCTTTAAAGATTATCAAAACTCGAAAAAATATTAAATATCTTAGGTTTTTCTAATAGCTCTAACAAAATTACGAAAAATCATATGCACATTTTGCCTACAATACGTACGTCCGTCTTCATTGGTGATACACGGAAAGCAAATTCCAAGAAAGAATACGGCTGAATTGTAGCCAAAATATTAATCTGTTTTTTTTATAACCTAGTTATGTGTATTGTAGATACCTAATATAAGTATATATTTTTACGATTTTATAAGCGCTTATTCTTCAATTTGTTTTCAGCCATAAGACAAGCTCGAAAATTCTCTTGTGAATTAAACATGACCTTGTTATAGAGAATAATCTCAGCTACCATGGGTAAGTTAGATAAACTTCCAACGTCTGATTAACTACGACTATCAAAAGAAAAATATTAAGTACCGTTACACATGCAATCACCGATAAAATTTACATTATATGTATGTATAGTCAATGGAAATTTATCACTCTTGTGATATTGGAATTGCACTACCGTCACCTGTCCAGTGAAACTTGTATTAATTCTTCATATTATGTAAACTCATATTTGAAAGTTAAAGTTTTTCCTTTATTTTATTGTGATTAAAAATTATACAAATTAGGCTTTCTTTATTTTCATGTGTACTTGAATACTACTATTGAAAAGAGCTAATAAAAGTCAAGACGTTGGAAATATTACCGAATTTTTAGGTGATAGAGATAAAATTATGTATTACTTCAATTCATCACTATACTTATTTTACCTTCTATAAGTTACATCTATAACTTTCTGAGGCACAGTAAAAATTCACTGTTTCACTGATCTTTCTCTTCGAAAGCTAACATATTGATGATTCCGGATCGTAATATCTCCTCGATCGGATTTTGATACTCACCAAACCTGTGGCGGTCAGGTCACTATGTTTGCCACATGATGCAAAATGTATGCACTATTAATAAAAAGAACGCATCAAAAACCGAGATTATTTCGAAACTTTTCCCCAATTATTTTTATCGTAAAAACAATTTCCATGCGCATAAAATATTTATATTTCGCGTATTATCTGAAAAGAGCAATACATTACATAAAATTTGTTATTTTGCTGCAAAATTAGTAATAATACATACAGCGAAATAAATAATTCACCATAAACACTGCACTCCTGTATTTTAGTACCGATACATGTAATCATCTGAATATATTTATTTATTATGGTCAGATAATTTCTCGATATCATTTATGTGTTAGGTTAATAAAGCAAAGTTATCCACTGGGGTAGGAGTAGCACAAATTATCTTGCAATCTTTTTTTATAAACTTCTAAATGACTTCATTCTTATGACAAGTATTTTATTGAATAGTTTCTCGAAATAATTGAAATATCTAACCATTTAAAGGTAATGTTCATGTTGTATTGAGCTGCCGAATGAAGAGATTAATGCTCAGTCCTGACAATAAATCTTTTATTGCAATTGAATAAATGAGGCTTTCCAAATTTTAAATATAAAAAACAATTGATGGTAGGACAAATATTCACCCTTTAAAACTATGTATGAATATATATATATATATATATATATATATATATATATATAATAAAACAAAATTCTCTAACCAACGAGCTATAGTTGATATTTCTAGTATAAAATACTTTTAAGAGGTTTCTTTGCTGTACATGAATCTGTGACGGTTTTTTTACAAAAAGAAATTTAAAGTCGATAAAAATATGAATGCGTGGATATAATGGGAAACGCTATTAAAATTTTATCAGATTAATAATTAAGCATGAACGAGTAAAGCTGCGATATGTGAACACAGGAGATGAACCAAAACCAAACATGACAAGGAAAGACTGAAATAACGAATATATGAATACGGGAAAAGAGCCCGGCTAAGTGAATTAAAGGCGATTAAAAATATTAGAGAAATTAACAATCTTGGAAAAACCATCGATGGAGTTATTATTACGGGTGAAAAAATCGTCTAGGAAAACTTTTGTTTTCGTCTATCGCATGAATAGTTGTTCCCTATGCGGTGAAGCTTATATTCCTCAGCGGGTAAATAGAAATCATCCCAACGCGATTTTCATCCACGAACTCCTACGAAATCTAATAGGGTTATCGGAAATCTTCCGAAGAAAATATCGAATACTAAGGAGTCACTTGAAGATAAATAATAAATTATCTGCTTATTATAAAAGCATAGAAATCTCTTCTCCTCTTCGTTCTTATAAAATTACTCGAACCCTAACATTCTAACATTCCATACTATCAAATAACGAGGTCCAATGGGGCGTATTGTGGAAGGATGGGAAGGAATGCGGCTGCTGGTTGTAGCTACAGGAGTGGAAATACGACAAACACGTAATGAGAATCACTGGAAATTGCATTCGAACGCAGATACCTCACCTAAATTACTAGTTGAGTTGGCATTGCTCAAATACCTGCACATTAAAAAATGGAAATCCTTTTCATTGTTTGTTCAAGAACCTTTTAATTCGCAATTTTTTCACATTCATGAATGATTACATTTTCATTTACACTAAGGAATGTGAATTGTTTTGCATAGCTTGCAAAACTATAGAGAGGAAAGGAGTGAAGTGCAAAATTTAATTTAACACTATTCTCGGTATACAATTCGATTTCAATTTATAGTAAAAGCACGGTTCTCCGTGTGGTTTCAGCATCAAAGAAAAAAACCATTACAGACCTCGTAAATAGTTTGCTTTCAAAAGATAACGAATTGAGTTAAATTTCCCTTCAAACAGATCATACGCAGGATAAATAAATAATCAATCGAGGAAGTGAAAATAACGTAAAAATCGGATAAAAATCAAATTATAAGCCGCAGCCGTATTAGATATTTTCGAATCCGATTGTGGAAAGGTATACCTCGTATGCGATAAAGCAATAAAGCGTATGGCTTTAGTTGTGTAATTCAACTGCCTAATTATATACTAAGACGATATATTATATCCTAGAGGGACAAGGAATGTAATTAATTCCTTTTAATACGCCAGGCAAAATGAAAATATTGCCTTGTTACATAAAGAGTAAAATAAAATAAATAAATGGGCTTCGTGTAAGTCATTATTACTCACAAGCTTCGCGTTCGTTGATGAAATTCTTTCACCTAATCAATTTTTATCGAGTGAATTTTATCTATCTATCATTATCATGATAATAATATCCATAAGAGAATGCATGCAGTGATATTACCTACAATATCATTTTAAAATAATAATTGTAGTCTAAATGCTGAAAAACGTATGGTAGAACACGTAAATAAAAGACTTCCAGTAAAAATTATGCTCAAATCCGTCAAATCTCACCTCCTTTGTTTAACGGGACTCAATTATCATATTTTGGTCAACAATAGAATAGATTATCGACATTATTTATTTTCTTCCAATGCTATATTTGCCATTGTCACAGACGAATATTTTTCCTACTTTTCCCGCGTTTGACATACTTCTTGCTGAAGGTTTCTAAATTGTATATCAGTCAGTTTCGTTTTCTCTCTTTTTTGTAAGTTTTGTGAACTCTTTATTATATTACCTGGTCAATATTCGTGTTGTGCTCAAGGGCGCGGCGATGCGTGAGGCGTCGAGGCAACCACCTCAGGCGACTCTTGAAAGGGGCGAGAAAGTGAGACTTCAATGAAAATTTTACCATAGATATTCATAATTTTTTTCAATATTGCGTATTCCTAGAATTTTAACAATTTTAAAAAGTACTGTCTTTTTAATATATATAACAGATTGGCATTGAGCTACGTAGTAGTATTACTGTAGCGGAATTCTTCGGTGTGCACACACAAAACAGAGCAAGGGGCCAGTGATTTTCTATTAAATATTATTGTATGTGGTGTAACAACGACAATACGACGACTTATTTATTTATTATTTTGAATACCTGTTCTCTGCGTTTAATAATATTAAATACTCAGGAGAGTTTAATAGTACTTCTACTACTAGAGTACAAGTAAAAAGGAGTGTAATGTTTTATCTCGGCTTAGGTGACAAAATGTCTTGACAAAACCCTGCTTGTGTTTTAAGATCGTTCATTTGCAACATTTTCAGTAATTATCATCGAAATTGACTGTCATCGAATGGGGTCCTTGGGTTCGTTTACAAAATACTATACTTTTGCAGAGGTGGCAGAAAAATTTATTTACATTTCTGAGTTGTTGTACCATGAAATGTGCGCGCGACTACAGTCATTATAACAAAATATCTTTGTGAATATGTAGTCTAGTGTCAGAATAATCTTACGTCGAGTTCAAATGCTAGTGTTACTGTTGTTTTGTTTCTTGAAAAGTAAGGTGTGTTATCTTTTCCGCCTACTTCTTGCTTAGTGTTTTAATTATTACTAAGTCAGCATATCTCTCTATATATTGAAGCTCAGTCCGTCGGAGACATCATCAGGCGGTTTACAGGAGCCTACGGTGTGAAAGGGGAATGTCAAATTACTCAAGAACTGCTAAATATATTTTCAGTTTCAAATAGACCGATGCATGAAGAGGCTTACTTTGCGATTAATTATTTAATATATTTTGTAATAAACAAGAGTTTATATCGAAAGTTATCTTGGGATTTTGTGGTATCATATAAGGAAAAATCAAGACTAAGCATTTTTAGCGTTAAAATTTCATACTCACGTGTTTGTGACCATAATATATATAGTCATACATTAAATTGACTGAGATAAATTTTACGGAACGCTATTTCATCGCAGCTTCTTGAAGCACGAATGCGACTCCGGCCCATAGATTTCCGATTACGAAAAACTTGTCAAAAAGTACGATAATTTCAATTTTTAATGAAATGGTGTAAATCGCCTTAAAAAATTCTCGAGCAATGCATAAAAAATTGCAGAGGGAGTAAAGATCGAATGCTATAATTTAAGGGTGCGAATCAAATAAAGCTGGAGCACTCTACGTTGTATCACGTGTTCTATGCGCAGGACTATTTCTATGGATTATTGATGGAGAAACGATAGAATAAAAAATAGGACAACTTTGTAAAGGAAAAAATATCACCTAAAACATCACTAAGCTCTGACCATAGAATTCTTTGCACTGTACATGTTGCAATCCATTTTCAGTGTTACCTGTATACCGAGCCAGATAAATTTCTCTTTGTGTTGTAATAAAGTTAATGCTATTTATACCTTTTCCACTCAAATCGTTAAATTTTTCACATTTTTATTAATTGTATACCTCCTATAATTTAATTAACGTAATAGTTTGTCTCAGCATCCTCACCAAAGATTGTTTATTGTGATTGCATTACAACAATAAAATTATTCTTTGAACGAATTTATTGTTTTTAGTATAATGTGATACATACACTGAAATATTTCATGCATTCAAGAGTAAAGTTTCTTGGGTTCTACCGGGTTAAAATGCCCATTTTAAATTTTTCCTTTCCATGACCTACCAAGACTGGCAAAGAAATATTAGTATGATGAGTTGAGGGGTGTTAGCGACTTTCTCCCTTTAGATTGTATTACACCGATACATTTTAAAGACGATCAAAAATTGTCACCAAGAAATAAGCAATTTACGAGAAGAGCTTTAGATTTAATGAACCACTGAATAGTTTCATGTGAATGTACAAATTTCAGACAAAACAGCATCATTAAAAAAGGGAAATGGAGACTACGGTGTACAGATTGGAATTAAAATTTAAAACTCCTTAACCGTAAATTTACCCAGAGGGCACTCACACGTCAATAAGAAATAAGGAAAATTAAAATTATACTTACAAGTTTGCAGGACGATGATGGCCTACAGGGACCTGTTGTCAAAAACTAGCCTAAAAAAAGAAAAAGAAAACACACACGCACAAGCACTCTGGAAATCTCTAGATACGTATTTCGGGAGCTATGCTCCCATCTTCAGTAGCTGAAGTCGTATGAATTGTTTGTGTTTGGTCTTGTGTATTTATGTGTTCCGGGTAAAAGTGAAAGGAGGGCAGAGGGGTGGGGGAATTCTTAACGGTTAGCGAGTAGAGGGGTGAGTAAGGGATGGGTCCGCGGTCGTTATTCATAACCGTCTCTTTGAATTTGTTAATGAAAATACTCTCGTAAGCGTCTAGTTTCCAGTCGGTTTGTGTTGATTTTAAGAGAGACATGTTTTCGATTTTAATTGGGTGATTGTTTTCCTGTATGTGTATTGCGACGCTAGACCTGTTAAACCTATTGTGTTTGAAGTGTGCAAGGTGTTCTTTGAACCTGGTTTCTAGCTTCCGTTTAGTTTGCCCTATGTAGACTTTCTCGCAGTCTGTGCAAGCGATTTTGTATATGCCGGATCTTTGTAGAGTCGGGATCGTGTCTTTTGGATTGTGTAGTAAGTTGGAGAGTTTGTTTTCATTCACAGGTACTGCTTTAAGGTTCTGTTTTGAGAAGATGTTTGATAAACCGTTTGTGATGCCTGGGACGAAGGGGATTTTTACGTATTTTGGTTTTTTGGGGGGCGTGCTTGTGAGAGTAATCTGTTTTTTCAAAGAAAGACTGCGCTTGTGTTTGTGTAAAATATTCTCTATCATCTGAGGGTCGTAACCATTGATTTTAGCGCATTTTTTGATATATTTTAATTCTGTGAGGAAATCAACTTTAGAAAGAGGAACCTGTAAGAGTCTATGTACCATTGAGTGGAATGGTGCTAATTTATGTGAAATATGGTGGTTGGAATCAGAGGGAATGTACGTGTCTGTGTGTGTGGGTTTGCGGTAAATCCCGAACTTGATTTGGTTGTTTTCTCTTTTTACGAGAAGGTCAAGAAATGGCAATGTATTTTGTTTTTCAACTTCATGTGTAAATTTAATGGAAGGATATTGATCGTTTAGTTGCTGTAGAAAATCAGTTATGTTATTATTGGAGGTATCGAAAATCGCGAAAATATCGTCAACGTATCTTAGCCATAAGCGTGGGAAGTATTTGAAAGTGTTTTTGCATTGTTTCTCGAAGTTAACCATGAATAGGTTGGCTAAGAAAGGTGAAAGGGAGTTTCCCATTGTTGTACCGTAATTTTGTTGGTAGAACTTGTTGTTAACTTGAAAGAAATTTTGGTTCATGCATAAGCGTGTTAGTCGTACTAATTCATCTACTGTTTTTAATGGTAAGTTTTGATCGGTGAGCCATTCTTCGAGGAATTGTAATGTTTCATTGATGGGAACGCTAGGAAAGAGAGAAGAAACATCAAAAGAAACTAAAATTTCACTGTCCTGTAGTATTATGTCTTTAACTTCGTTAATAAAATGAGGACTGTTTTTTATATTTGAATCATGTTTGATAGGAAATTGTTTAAATTGGTCATTAAGCCAACGTGAAATACGTATCTAGAGATTTCCAGAGTGCTTGTGCGTGTGTGTTTTCTTTTTCTTTTTTTAGGCTAGTTTTTGACAACAGGTCCCTGTAGGCCATAATCGTCCTGCAAACTTGTAAGTATAATTTTAATTTTCCTTATTTCTTATTGACGTGTGAGTGCCCTCTGGGTAAATTTACGGTTAAGGAGTTTTAAATTTTAATTCCAATCTGTACACCGTAGTCTCCATTTCCCTTTTTTAACGTTAAGTATGGCTTTCCGGCCTAAGGAGTTAAACCGTTTCCATAAAATCAAAACTCATATCCACACTATTGGCGCAGATATAAAATTTCTCAAAGATTGCCGCAAACTAAATATCTTCCCGAATTTCACTAACATTTTTCCAAAAACCACAAATCCCATTGCTTCAAAAGCTATCCTCTTCGCCAAGAAAAAATGGTTAGACTTAGAAATCAAAAACTTTTATAGAAAACGATCCTCTCTTGAGTTAGAAGCATATGATTTGCACCTAAAAATAACCAAAAATTTATCCGGTTTCGAAGTTCCCATATGGGACGATCATCTGAACAAAATTCAATCCGTGATACAACAAAAAGTCCAAAATAAAACTGACAGACTTCGCAAAAAATACTACTTTCTCACAAAAATAACCAGAAAAACACTTCCTGCAATTCCAAACAAAACCAAGACAATGTAATAAACCTTACAGATACGACCTTCACCAACGAAGAACTCTCCCTACTCGGAAAAGGACTTAAATACGCACTTCCATATAAAAACCCACCTATGGATGACATTGTGGCAGACATTGAATCTTCTATTAAAACCCTATCAAATAACTGCAAGAATATCATCAGATCCACCGCATTATCACAGATAACAGAAAACATTGCCAAAAAAACGAATAAAAAACATAAACATTCCGAACACAACACCATCAAGTCTCTTAATAATAAAAATTGTTTTTATCTAAAGGCAGACAAAGGGAACACAGTAGTCATTATGCAAAAAGACCAATACTTCGACAAAGTTGAGCAAATGCTAAATGAAGGGCCGTACACAAACATACTAAAAAATCCAATCAATAAAATGATATCAGAAACCTCCAAAATTGTTAAAACATGCACCACACTCATCACGAAACAACTCAGCCTCCAACTTCACACCTCAAACCCCAGGGTTCCTAGGATGTATTGCTTACCCAAAATCCACAAAGACGGCATTCCCCTCAGACCCATTGTTTCGTCTATCAACAGCCCGACATATAAAATTTCACGTTGGCTTAATGACCAATTTAAACAATTTCCTATCAAACATGATTCAAATATAAAAAACAGTCCTCATTTTATTAACGAAGTTAAAGACATAATACTACAGGACAGTGAAATTTTAGTTTCTTTTGATGTTTCTTCTCTCTTTCCTAGCGTTCCCATCAATGAAACATTACAATTCCTCGAAGAATGGCTCACCGATCAAAACTTACCATTAAAAACAGTAGATGAATTAGTACGACTAACACGCTTATGCATGAACCAAAATTTCTTTCAAGTTAACAACAAGTTCTACCAACAAAATTACGGTACAACAATGGGAAACTCCCTTTCACCTTTCTTAGCCAACCTATTCATGGTTAACTTCGAGAAACAATGCAAAAACACTTTCAAATACTTCCCACGCTTATGGCTAAGATACGTTGACGATATTTTCGCGATTTTCGATACCTCCAATAATAACATAACTGATTTTCTACAGCAACTAAACGATCAATATCCTTCCATTAAATTTACACATGAAGTTGAAAAACAAAATACATTGCCATTTCTTGACCTTCTCGTAAAAAGAGAAAACAACCAAATCAAGTTCGGGATTTACCGCAAACCCACACACACAGACACGTACATTCCCTCTGATTCCAACCACCATATTTCACATAAATTAGCACCATTCCACTCAATGGTACATAGACTCTTACAGGTTCCTCTTTCTAAAGTTGATTTCCTCACAGAATTAAAATATATCAAAAAATGCGCTAAAATCAATGGTTACGACCCTCAGATGATAGAGAATATTTTACACAAACACAAGCGCAGTCTTTCTTTGAAAAAACAGATTACTCTCACAAGCACGCCCCCCAAAAAACCAAAATACGTAAAAATCCCCTTCGTCCCAGGCATCACAAACGGTTTATCAAACATCTTCTCAAAACAGAACCTTAAAGCAGTACCTGTGAATGAAAACAAACTCTCCAACTTACTACACAATCCAAAAGACACGATCCCGACTCTACAAAGATCCGGCATATACAAAATCGCTTGCACAGACTGCGAGAAAGTCTACATAGGGCAAACTAAACGGAAGCTAGAAACCAGGTTCAAAGAACACCTTGCACACTTCAAACACAATAGGTTTAACAGGTCTAGCGTCGCAATACACATACAGGAAAACAATCACCCAATTAAAATCGAAAACATGTCTCTCTTAAAATCAACACAAACCGACTGGAAACTAGACGCTTACGAGAGTATTTTCATTAACAAATTCAAAGAGACGGTTATGAATAACGACCGCGGACCCATCCCTTACTCACCCCTCTACTCGCTAACCGTTAAGAATTCCCCCACCCCTCTGCCCTCCTTTCACTTTTACCCGGAACACATAAATACACAAGACCAAACACAAACAATTCATACGACTTCAGCTACTGAAGATGGGAGCATAGCTCCCGAAATACGTATCTAGAGATTTCCAGAGTGCTTGTGCGTGTGTGTTTTCTTTTTCTTTTTTTAGGCTAGTTTTTGACAACAGGTCCCTGTAGGCCATCATCGTCCTGCAAACTTGTAAGTATAATTTTAATTTTCCTTATTTCTTATTGACGTGTGAGTGCCCTCTGGGTAAATTTACGGTTAAGGAGTTTTAAATTTTAATTCCAAAACAGCATCAATTCGACCCAAAGAATAATGAAATTATACTATTAGCACTTTGCTTTTAGATATAATCGTCCTTAATTATTTATATGCAATTTCACACCCATCGCGTTGATTACATATGTTCCGTTGCAGATATACAATATTAAAGACGCTAGACAAAAATGATGTTTATTGATGTGACTATTTGCAGCAAATACATGAAATTCAATTCGAAAGTTTATTCGAGTAAAATAATTAGTAGAATGATAACTCGCAAAACCGCCGGCTTGTTTCCGGATGTGATGTTACGTTTTTGAAGTTTTTACGGATGGATTGAAATACAGCACTTATTAAAGTTGCCATCTCTAATCAAACTAATAAAACATTTAGAAAGATCAATGAGCAAATTTAATTTGCGTTGTATCCCCCTCTAGGATTGTCTAAATCAGATTAATTTTGAGATTACAATATTTCAAATCTCTTAGAAAATCAATTATTACGAAGGCGTAAAAATTTGAATTCTCCATATGCAATAACGGCCTATCGCTCGCCCAGTCAACCAACCGTAGCTCCCGCTACCCCGTCCGTATCCTATTGCAATAGAATCACCTGTTCCAGGTCGTCCCCTAGCGCCGCTACGGAGCTTTCAACGAAACGCGGGAGCACGTCCCTCGGCTAAACTCGGTTATATTCGGATCTTATGTGATTCACTAACTCGAATTCAATGCTGCAGCGACATCTTTAACTCCATATCTCCGAATCTAATCAGTTTATCGGGACGCTATATTCAAAAGACAAACAGTAGCTGATAATGATCTAATTGTGCATAGCGCAATTTGCAATAAAACGCTTTTTTGCCACCTCAACGTGAGTTCCAAAGGTTAAAACAACAGAAAAAGTGGAAGGGAAAGGCGAATTCTCCGAAAGTCGTCGAAGGGGTCCCTGGTGAGTCGTATCAAGAGGGAGTTAGGAAGAATGGAAAAACACCACCTGTAAGTGTCTCGGTAGGAATTTCCCTCGACCCCCTTTTTCCCTTGCTCTCTCTCCCCCTCTCCTTTCCTCCCCTCGCACTCTCCCTCTTTCTCCCCCTCTCTTTCGCCCTCCACCGCTGCACTTTAGCCGACTACCACGCGAAAATCAATCGCCTCCTGCCCTTCCTCGGCACGCCCCCTCTCGCCCCCTCTCGCTCCCTCTCGCCCTCTCTCGCACTCTCTCGCCCTCTCTTGCCCCCTTTCGCCCCATTTCGCCCCCTCTTTCCCCCTCTCGCCCCCTCTCGCCCCACTCTCTAGCCCTCGCTCCTCTTCTCAAATCCCCTATGTGCCATCCAGAGGCTTCTCGCATCTTCAATACGTGCGTGCGACACAAATAACGATTGCATTGTCGAAAAAGTATGCGTAGCTACGCAAACGTTTAGACGTTGGGCCAACTAAGGAATTCGTCTTATTCGTCGCCACTTCCAGACCCTATGCGAATATTTTTTTTAAATGGCAAATATAAAATGTCAATTACTCCGTGTTCCACTTTTAATATGGATTGTCAAATTCCGTTGCTTAAATAAAATTAGAATTAAGGAAGTTAATTGAACGGCACGAATAGTAGGGAAACTTTGCTGATTTCTAAAATAAGAAATGTTTAGAAGTGCCTTTTTAGTTCAGGAACAAGCAAAGATAGGGAATAAAGGTCATTTAACCCGAGGAGAGGAAATAATTCAATAATTATTCTACCATTGGAAACCGGAGTTAGAAATAAAAGAAACTCGACACCAAAAGCTCTAATAGCCTCAGATTTTCCTCCTTCGACAAATGTACAGTTGAAACTCTTTAATCCGGAAAGCTCGGAACCAGAGTAGCTCTAGATTAAAGAATCTCCCGAACCACGGTTGGTTAGTATATGACAATTGTACTGTTACTGAACACGCTATCTAGCCATAATTTTATGTCTTTAATGTAAAGATATAAGCAAATGCAGCATGGGAAGACCAAATGATTCAAGAAAAGGATATCAACGTACGAGGATTCTTATATAAACAGTTTGCATTACCCAATCCGTAAGGGATCATAGATGAAAAGGACCATTTGTATGTTTACAGACGTTTTTAATATTTCGAAATTTCTTTCTTAAGCTGTGGGAACATACTGAACAGAAAAATGGAAAGGCCATCCACGACATACTTCTGAAACAAGAATTTTTTGGAGAAGTCAAAATTCCGAAATCACTCTGAAGAAGGGATGTTTCCGGACCATAGAACGGATTAGTGAGACTCAACTGTATTTGAATTTAAATTCCAAAAGAAGGATATAAATATCAGAAATTGATAAACTAAGTAGGTACTTTTCTTTGGTATCTCCGATTGCCAAAACAATATTATAGAAACCAGATGCGATTTCGTCTACGAAGCATCCGTCTTCAGTGGTGGTTTTCCAAAAGTAGGTTCTAAAAAGAACTTCATGTATGCGCATCTGGTTTTTATAACCTTGCCATTGGATATACCTTAGGCAAATAAGAAATTTTTCAATTTTCGGTTCTTAAGTGCTTATTCTGGAATTTATTTTCAAACATAAGACGAGCTCGATAATTCTCTGGAATATTTCTCTTTGTATTTGAATTTGTTTAATATTGAAATGATAATTCAAAAGAGAATTACTGAGCTCAGCTTATGGCTAAAATCAAATTGACAAACTGCCTCTTTTTATGGCAATTGGAGATAGTACGTCTTGCTAGTTAAGACAAGATAAATGATATTTTATTGGAATCCATTGAATTGAGAATTAAAGAAATGTTGGTTTTTTCCGTAGACATGCATTTTTATCTGAGTTGGTAAAATTACACTCGTAGACCATAGAAACGCTAAATGCTAGTGGAAAGGACCCAAAATCTTTGTAAAGGAGTTATCCATTTTATTGTAGATATAAATCGAGAATAAACAAATAATTATTTATTAATATTATTCGAGCTTGTCTTATGGCTAAAAATAAGTGTAAAAACATACATGATTCAATCAAGCTACCAAAAAATAATCAAAATTACAATAAACAAAGACAGCTTCTACAGAAAAGTCGATAAAGACAACGCAATTGTAAAATTGAACAAAACACATTAGTATGAGCGTACAATAAACTTACTTTTATAAGAGCATACATTAAATTAAAGTTCAAATTCTTAAATTGAATGGAAATGCTATATCATACACTTTACATCACATTCATAGAAAAAACTTTCCTCCATACCAGAAATATACTTCATAACCAAAATACACAAAAATAATAATTCAATGAGCCGCATAACTTTAGCCATGAGCCCCACAACTTACCGTCTTTTATTATAACTTCATAAACGGTCACTGAATTTAAATTCCACAATGAACACTCCGTCAATAATTCATATGAATCCATTTTAAAAATAAAACATATCATCGAAAAAATGGAAATACTACACTCCAAAGACTTATTTATTCCTCTTAAAGAGAATTTAGTATTTTTAGAGGACTGACTTCATAAAAAATGATCACAACAAAAACATAAAATATATAAATAACTTACCATCTCTCCATGACACAATCTCATTTACAAATTAAAAATCACTTTTACTGAAAACCTAATAGCACCGTAATGGGAAACTCCTTATCTCCGTTCCTAGCAAATATTTTCATTAGTTACTTTTAAGAGAAATATAAATAAAAATGAAATACTTTTAATAGAAAAAGAATAGGCACGTCCTCGGTTTTCGAGACCACGCCAAGTAAAGAAGAAATCTGACTACAAAAATTAGACAGCAAGTATAACACAATGAAATTCACTTACGAGATAGAAAAAATAACGCTATTATTTCTCGGCCAATTCATAGCAAATAAAACAATAACATGAGTTATATATTTATAGAAAATCCGCACACACAAAACGATTATACCCTAAATTTATTTATTACACTCTTAGTCTCTCACACCATGGCTCACAGATACACCACTTAACACAATTAACTACAAAAAAGAACACAATCGAATAAAACAAATCACCACAGAGCACGGTTAACATATTCATACCATAGCCCGAATGGACATATAGCACAAAAACATCGCCGAAGTTAAACAAATAACCATTCACCCGAGACAAACGCCATATATTTACCACTCACCGAAAGCCTGCATAAAATATTCAACCAAATCATGCTTTCAATCGTTTAAACGTGCAACAATAATATCAAAAATATTTTGTAAACCAAAAAATAATATTCCAAACATTTACAAATCCGTATTTTACAAAATAAATATCAGACAATGGAATAATGCTATATAGCGCAAACAAAAATTCAACTACAAACACGCTCCAAAGAACGCATTACACACTTAAAACACGATAGATTTGAATAATATAGCATTGCTAAACAAATCCAATAAGCGAAACATTCAATCGGCATTGAAAAATTGAAATTAATACCATCAATATTGAAAATTAAATGCATTATAGAGTTTAAACATATTAAAAAATTAAAAACCATGAACAACGACCTAGGACCGATTCCATGCTCACCGTTGTATTTATTGTCAGAACATATGGTAGCGATTTTATAGAAAGTTTTTCAATGATAACCCATATCTTCTTTTTCTTGTAAAAAACTTCTCGATTCCCAATGTTTTAAATACATTCCATTTCAAATTTCACCGAGTTCAGCACCCTTAACACAACCTACCTACAAAATATGTATAAAACAACAAAAATATCGCCACATATAATATTTTTTAGAATCGAATTTTGGTGAACCTCCATTTATGACTGCTATATTATTGCCGAAATGCGCATCTGGGTTTTCATAACTTTTCTTAAATTTGGAGATACCTAAGATAAGTAGATCTTTTCTCAATGTTGTTCTGCCAAAACCTTATCCGGAATGCGATTAATACAAACGAAAGTGAAAGAGAGAGAGACGTAGAAAATGAGACTGATGTGCAATTATAATCTAAGAACAATTTTTTTCTTAAGCAGATAAATTATACATACCAAATATAAAGAATCGATTTATGACTCGTATAATTTATTCAAATATTACTATTTGGAGAAATTCTAGTTTCTTCTCTTGCGACCCAGTAAATATAGGAATGACATTTTTCGTAAGATTATTACATATATTTTCAATTATTGAGCAGTTACTGATAATTAACTTTTGTGATTATAATAGAAAAAGTTCTAAAGTTAATATCCACAATGGAACTTTTATTTTTCGGGAAAATATTAGTCCAAATGAAAAGACGAATTTCATCGTATGTCGGCCTATTTAATCTTTTGCGGAATACGAGTGGGCCGCGATCCGCACTTTGAAGTCTCTGCAATAACCTGTTGAAAATGTAGCAATTCTATTGTTAACCTGCAAATAACAGCACTAAAATGAATTCGAAGAACAGAAACGAGTCTATATTAAAATAGAAAAATATATTGGAAAAATAAAATGGTAGAAAAATGTATGTACAAAACATGATATTGGGCGGTATTCAATGATTATTATATTCTTCAAAAATATAAAAATCGCCAAGAAATATTTGAGTTAAAAATGCTCCCAGCTATTCAAGCGAAATATTTAATTAAATCCATAAATCTCTTCAAACAAGAAAAAAAAATAAAAAAACAACTCGTACATTCTAAATACTACGAAATGAGATTATTAAAAAGAAATGCTAGTTCCTATCCGTGTAACTTCGGTGGCCAACGTAACCGGGTCAGAGGACACAAAGCTCATTTCCACACATATTGCTGCCCACATACACATGGGGAATATTTAATTAAGCGACGTTGAAAATGCTCTTTAGTACGGTGTTGCACTTCAGATGTATGATTTCCAATTCAAGGAGTATTTCTTTCATACATTCGATTAAAGTAGGATTGAGGGTAGAATTTAGTTAATTGTAATTTAAAGATTTGTTAAAAATCAAATAACGAAGTCGAGACAGACGCTTCTACGCTTAATATACCGAAATTATATTTGTAGAAGAGAAGAATAGAATTTGTGAAGAGTATTCGTGAAATTTATTTAGACTAAGACCCACAATTTTTAAGGTATTTTAACAAAGGCTTATTGTTACTATAACGGGAATCGCATTATCATCGTATTTACGTGTCCAGGACTTGCGGTGGTTTGGCACAATATTTTGCTTTGATTACACTGCAATTCATAATTTAATTGATTATTAAAGCAAAGTGATAATTTTAAAAACCTAAAAATTAATTATAGCACGCGGTTTAGGATAATATTTAAATAAGGAATTTTTATTAGTGTTTTTCGGGTGAAATTTAGAAGGAAAATTGAAATATTTTAATGTTCATACCTGAAATGGGGTGTATAAACACGTAAACACCCCCTGATCTACGCCACTGTATATATACACACACACATATAAATATATATATAATTTTTCGTAGACGGATCAATGATTATTCTTCGTTAAACCTAGTTCTCCACATACTCATGCTTTTCACAATCTTCTTCATTTTTTGGTAGCTCTCCCTATCAGGTCATTTATCAGCTGATATCTTTTTCTTTATCTTTTTCCTTCTAGTTTTTCCTCTCGTATCTCTTTAATTGAGCTCTCTTCTCGGGTAATATCCGATCAATTTCGTCTTCCTCGTTCTTATAGTCTTCGGTTTTCTCCTATTATTCTTAGTATTTCTCCGTTTTTGATCCAATCTGTCCATTCTATTTTTAGCATGATACTCTCTATGCTCACATTTCAAAGCTTTTCGATTGAAAACTCATGCTTATATATAAATTGTCAAAACAGATTAATATTCAGTCTTATTTTTCAAGGGTTTAAGCATTTCATTGTTAACACGCTCTTTTGAGAAGGCAACAAAAATATGATTTTTACTCAAAATAAAATTTATTTGGCTGGCAGTAACATTTTAATCTATCCTTTTTACAATTAAATCCCTTTATGGCTCTATTCGCCGCTGTAACTTCACCAAATTTGATTCCTTAGTCGAGCGCGTACGCTTAAGCAAAGAGAAAATAATATTGCCTTTGACATCTTTTCGTGCCTCTTTAAAAATCTTTACAGTCCCTCAGGGGTACAAGTACTCTCGGTTAAATACCACTTTCATAGCAAATCTCTATCGTGGCTTATACAAAATGAAAAATGCGATCCGCATCTTTTTTGGCGCTACTTCGAGGAAACTGCTGCTTGGCGTGCATATTATACAGTTATAATATTACCATAACATAAAAAAGAAAAGTAAGATTTTTCTCGTAGAATCTTAAGAGAGTGAATTCTTTGTTTTATAACATCGCATGTTTCGGCTTACAAAGTAATTATAATTTTTCACCAAAACATGAAATAATTCAAACTTTCGTCTGTATCTTCAAAATGTATGTTTTTGTGTTATCAAATCCGAAAAGAGCTTTATTTCATTAAAATTTGTTTATTGGGGTTGGTTATTAATAAATGAAATGCTCAGATGTTTTAGTGAACCATGTTGAAGCAGCAGGAATTTCTCATTTCATGAAACCCTTTACCAATTACACGTTCACAAAAGTAACTTCGGAACTGAAAAAAATAACCATATCCACCACAGTACGTATTACTTGATGTTACACATAGCAAAAACTCCGATTGATCCTGATAAATAATGAAATAGTGTGGCCTTAAGGAATTGTTCCCTAGATTTTACTATTTAGTATGCGTCTTATAGACTGCCAAATGCAGATTTTCTTAACAATACTCGTACATCACCACCAAAAACAGCAAGAAATGAACAATAGATTAGTAAGATAAAAAATGTACAGAGGATTATAAATATAATTGTTTTTTTGTACATATAAATAGAACAATAAAAGTTGAATACGCATAGACATACAAATGCATGCATATACGCAGATGGCACGTTCAAAAACATCCGCAATGCAGCATTTTGCTGAATATGAAACTGATATTTATCTGTGGCAGTAGTTAGCGAAAAATGTCCCAAACTTCACGCCATGTGCTGTTAATGATGCAGGTTTACCCACGAAAACTTCATTTGACCATCTATCCTTGAAATGCTGGCACATTAGACTCCAATTCATAATTCTCTTTTAAGTTTTAATAAGATATAAAGGAAAAGTTGATTTAATATTTTAAATGA